>CM031619.1:29276161-29311161 GCA_018398815.1 Conus ventricosus | reverse complement strand
CCCTATCTTTGCGCCAGGTCGAAGCGTCCAAACAGTCCCCATTCCTTTTGATTTCAGTCTGTCTGCTCGGAACCACCTGACTTGTACCTTGATGGCCATATGAAAGAAAATGAGGAGAATCCACTTTCAGACACAATTAAAATTTTTCAAATCAATCGATTTGCGCCAGTCTATAAATACTCGACTCCTTACGCACGGCCTTGGCGCATCAATTGTTGGTGTGCAGCCAACAGGGAGTCCCGCCAGCTTGCTGACACCGGTATGGTATGGAGGAGGGTCTGCACGTTTTACTCCACTGGGACTGAGGTCCACTCCACTGCCACACCCTGGCTTCCCGATCTCCTGTTTCTCCTCCTCCTCCTTCCTCCCTCTCTCTCTCTCTGTCTCTGACCTCACTCAGAAAACGACCACACACACACAACACAACACACAAGCACACATACACACACGCATGTGCGTGCGCGCGCGCACGCACTCATACATGGCATAATTATCAGTACGGAGTAAAAGAAGCAAAGACACACTATACGTGAATTTTTTCTCTTTGACCTCATTTAAACAAACACATAGAATATACACACAACTGTACACACAAAATACTCTCTCTCTCTCTCTCTCTCTCTCTCTCTCTCTCTCTCTCTCTCTCTCTCTCTCACCCACCACACACACACACATATACACACACATTCAACGCGCGCGCGCGCGCACGCACGCACGCACACACGCACGCACGCACACACACACACACACACACACACACACACACACACACCACAAAGTCGTACCGTCTAATCAAATAGATGTATGCAATAATAGATTTATGCAATAATACACTCAGAAACACTTCCCACCTACTCACAATGACACCTATATTCCAACAACAACGACAACAACAGAGGGAGGTGGGGTGGGAGGATGGGGAGGATGAGGAGAGAGAGAGAGAGAGAGAGAGAGAGAGAGAGAGAGAGAGAGAGAGAGAGAGAGAGAGAGAGCGAGAGGGAGAGAGGGAGAGAGAGAGGGAGAGAGAGAACAGAGAGGAGACAGCCAGCAGCCAGACAGGCAGAGAGAGAGAGAGAAGAGAGAGAGAGAGAAGAGAGGGGGAGAGAGAGAGAGAGAGTTAGTTTGAGATAGAGAGATGGAGAGAGGACAGACAGGGGGAACAGACTGACGGGCAGACGGACAGGACTGGAGGCACATGGGGGACCACAAAACAGAGACAGTGCACCACGATGATTTCACCATGGGTGCCCATCGTACAACCCCCGGCCTAGAACATGCCCCCACGACTGATTTCACCCTATGTCTTCCCCGCACCCAACACCCCGCCCCCCCCCCACCCATCCCCACCCCCCCCCCCCCCCCCCCCCCCCACGACCCCCCCCCCCCCCCCCCCCCCTTTCTTGCATAGCCGACCTTGGTAGTCGGGGAAACAATAAACAACCCGAGCCATGCTTCTCCCCTCCTCTTCTCTCTTCTACACTTGCACTATGCCAGGAAACTAATCTTTTTTCTTATTTACACACACACACACGCACGCACGCACGCACGCACTCACGCGCGCGCGCGCACGCACACACACACACACACACACACACACACACACACACACACACACACACACACACACACACACACACACACCACAAAGCCAACACAATTTGTCAGACACACAGTATGATGAACACTGATCACCCTTGATAGTTCTGGATGATTCGTAGATCACTACAATGGTTTAGAACATGTTGTAAACACTCGTGGCGAGCCGTGGAGCCACACACACATACACAGGCAACGTCCACACACACACATACACACACGCGCGCGCGAGCGCGTTGCTTGTCATTTTCCTCGTTGCATACTATATTTGTTTCTTTCTTTTTATGAGGGTAGGATGTTAAAAAAAAAAAACAAAGAAAAAAAAGCTTGACAGCTTATTCTTCAACCCTAAATAATGACAATTTTGACTTCACTTCACACACACACACCACACACACAAGGACACACCATGACCCGTAATAAAAGAACCACGTGAAGGTTTGTCATAATCATTTGGCGTTTGTTTCCATTTCCTTAGCCTGATGTGCACAGCAAAAACGACTCTCGCCGCCAGCTCTTTCAACACCCCTTCATTGTTGTCTGCCATACAGTTTTGTTTTATTTTCCCTTATATTCCAGACCTGTTGACCACATAGGGCTTTCGGGGCTCTCCCTCGCACAGTACAAAGTTCTCTCCTGATAAAACAAACAAGACAACAAACAAAAAAATATACCATGTACGCAGTTTATCAGAGAATCACACAGTACAAAGAAAGCTCTGTCTTGATTGAACAAAGAGGCAACAAGCACCAAAAAAAATATATATATATATATACCATGCATGCAGTTTATCACGCCAAACGTAGACCATGCTGAGGACGCTAGGCACCCCCCCCCCCCCCCCCCCTTAATTCTTTGCCCCCCAGATAAAAAAAAACACGTAGAACATCAGCAAAAAACACAATGGTACTACTTTTGTTTGTTTATAATTTTTAAAAGCATCATAGATGAATACAGTTTGTAAAATAGACATATGCTTATCTACGCAGTATAGAAGAGAGTGCAACAACTTTCAGCCAGAGCTTAGTAATCTTCTTTCTTTTTTTTCTTTTTCTTTTGTTACGTAGGTTCTCATCCACTAAACGCACAGCCCTGGGCTTTCATCGATAAGCCCTGTTACAATATTCTGGGCGTCCATTACGGGTTTCCCAACAGTTCTGATCTAATTGGTTCTATCCTGTTTCGACATTTGCTGGTTGGTTAAGTCACGTATGGAGACAGCCATGAATCATTTATGGTATAAGCATGCCACGCTCTTTAAAAAAAAAATTGTTTTCTTTCTCTCTCCGAACCATGTATTTCTGGTGTAGGGTGGGGTGGAGAGAGAGAGAGAGAGAGAGAGAGAGAGGAGAGAGAGAGAGAAGAGAGAGAGAGAGAGAGAAGAGACACCAGAGAGAGAGAGAGAGAGAGACAATGACAATGACAATGACAATGACAACCTTAATTTTCAACAGCATAGGAGCCTTAAGGGACATGGGGTCCACTGGTCTATGAAGGAAAGAAAGGAAATCATTATTAATGGTGTTGCTACAAACAGAGAGAGAGAGAGAGAGAAAAGAGTGAGAGAGAGGAGAGGGGAGAGAGAGAGAGAGAAGAGAGAGAGAGAGAGAGAGAGAGAGAGAGAGCAAAAACGTATTTGTAAAGAACGAAGAGGAAGCTGCATAACTGCTGTGGCTCAGACAGGATCAGAACAGTCTGGAAGACAGAGAGAGGGAGAGAGAGGGAGCGAGTGAGAGCAAGACAGACAGACAGACAGACAGACAGACAGAAAAAGCAGGGTATGTGCACAGAGCGAGAGTGAGAAACAAACACACAGATTGACAGACAGACAGATAGGCAGACAGACAGACAGACAGAGACAGTGAAAATATGCATTGCGGGCGCGGGGGGGGGGGGGGGGGGGGGGGGGGGGGGGTGGAATTATGAAGGTGTTTTTTGTTCTTTGTTTTTTTCAAGCAACGTATGCTTATAGCATAGATTCCTGGCTGTCCCGTGCGTGACTCAACAAACAGTAATGCAAAACACGATGATGTCCATGAGATCAGAACTGGTGAGAAGCCGTAATGGAGCTCAGAACACTGTAACAGGGCCTGTCTATGAAAGCCAGGGCAATGATGTCAGAATACTGTAAAAGGGCCTATCTATGAAGCCAGGGCTATGACGCTCAGATACTGTAACAAGGTCAATCTATGAAAGCCCAGGGCTATGACGCTCAGAATACTGTAACAGGGTCTATCTATGAAATGCCCGGGGCTATGACGCTCAGAATACTGTAACAGGGTCTATCTATGAAAGCCCGGGCTATGACGCTCAGAATACTGTCACAGGGTCTATCTATGAAAGCCCGGGGCTATGACGCTCAGAATACTGTAACAGGGTGTAGCTATGAAAGCCAGGGCTCATGACGCTCCCGAATACTGTAACAGGGCCTATCAATGAAAGCCCAGGGCTGCGAGCTCAGAATACTGTAACAGGGCCTATCAATGAAGCCCGGGCTGCAATGCTCAGAATACTGTAACAGGGCCTATCAATGAAAGCCCAGGGCTGCGATGCTCAGATACTGTAACAGGGCCTATCAGTGAAAGCCCAGGGCTGCGATGCTCAGAATACTGTAACAGGGCTTCATGAAAGCCAGGGCTGCGATGCTCAGATACTGTAACAGGCTATCAATGAAAGCCAGGGCTGCGATGTCAGAATACTGTAAGGGCTAGCTATAAAAGCCCGGGCTGTGACGCTCAGAATACTGTAACAGGGCCTATAGTGAAAGCCAGGCTGTAGCTTGAATACTGTAAAGGGGAAAAAGAAATTTAAGCAAAAACCGGTTTCCCCCCAAAAAACAAACAAAACAGATTGCAAAAGATAAATTTAAAAAGACAAACGGGGTGAAAGGCCCGGGAAGCGGGGGGGGGGGGGGCCGGGAAAAAATTTTTTAAAAAGGGTTTTGGGGCTTTTAAAAAAAGGGTTTTAAATTTAAAACCCTTTTTAAAATTTTTTTCCCCCCGGGGTTGACCCAAAACGTGGGTTTTAAAAGGGGGAAAGGTGAAATTTTAAAAAGGGGTGACAAAAAAAAGGGGAAAAAGCGGCCCGGGGTATGAGCCAAATTGAACGGGTTTTAATAAAAAGGGGGTTTGAGCCAGTCTTTTAAAACCCTTTTTGAAAGCCGGGGGAAAGCCAGAATCTTAACAGGGTTTAATGAAACCCGGGGGGCCCCAAAACTGAACGGGGCCTTCTTTAAAAGCCGGGGCTGGTGTAAATAGGGGAAGGGAAAAAAACCCAGGGGGGAAAAAAACAGGGAAAAAAGGGCCCGGGCGTGAAAAAATATTAAAGGGCCTATTAAAAGCCCGGGCTGGACCTCAGAAACTGTCCCCTTTTTCAGGAAACCCATTTTGGGGTCAGTTTTGGGGGGGGGCCCCCCTAGAAACCCCCCCCGGGCTTTTTCCGGGGAAAAAAAACCCCCCCCCCTTTAACCAAAATTTTTTCCAGAAATTTAAAAAACCCCCCCTTTTTTTTTTTAAAAAAAAATTTTTTCCCCCCAAACCCCAAACCTAAAATTCCCCCCCCCAAAAATTTTAAAAAATTTTTTCCCACCCATTCCAACCCCCCCCCCCCCCCCCAAAAATCCCCCTTTTTTCCCCCCACCTACCCCACCCCCCCCCCCCCTTCACCCCCCCCCCCCCCCCCCCTGTAAAAAAACCCCCTTTTCCCCCAACCCCCCCCAAAATTCCCCCCCAAACCCCCCCCTCTTTTCAAAACCCTCCTTTTACCCCAAAACATTTTTTTTTAAATTTTAAATTTTTCAAAAAAATTTCTTTCCCCCAAACCCCCATTTAAATACCCACCCAAACCCCCCCCCCCCTTTTTTTTCTATTAACTTAAATTTCCCTTTTCCCCCCCCCCCCTTTTTTTTAATCCTAATAATTCATTTTACTTATACTTTACCTAATTTCCCAAAAAAAACCCCCTTTTTCCCCCCCAAAATCTTAATCTTTTAAAAAAATTAAAAAAAAAAAAAAAAAAAAAACAAAAAAAAAAAAAAAAATAAAAAAAATTTAAAACTTCTTCCACCCCCATAACAAAAACCCAATAACTAAAAATTTTCAAAAAACAACACCATTTCACATCGGGGAAAATTTCAACAAAACGAAAAACCCAAACCCCCCTACAAAAAAAAAAACCCCCCCGGGGTTTTTTAAAGGAAACCAAAAACCCCCACCAACCCCAAACAAAACAACAAAAACCACACAAAACCCACACACACCCCAACACACAAAAAAAAACACCTCACCACCACACCCACCACTCACACAACAAAAATCCCATAAAATAAACAAAAAAAGGGGAAAAGCATTTTAAAAGAAGCGAAAAAACAGAAAAACATGATTGCCCCCAAGGAAAATTGTCTTTAAATTTTGATTTATTTTTTAAAATTTTTTCCCAAGGAGCTTTTTTAAAAAAAAGTTTTTTTGTGAAATTATGTCTTTTTAAAAACCTTTGATGACTCGTAATTTCAGTTAACACCAAAAATTGTGCCGCCCACAGAGGCACATTGGCAGAGAGCAGAGTTAAATTATCCAATAGAAAAACATACTCACCAACTTCCAGCGCATTATTTCAAACAAAGGATCCATAATTTTCAAAAGGTTTACTTTGATACTAGTTTTCCCCCAAAATTAAAAAATAAATTTTTGCCATTAGGAAAAGGTTTTTGGTGCCTGGGGTGTGTTAAAGGTGACGAAACAAAAGAAAAAAAAAAAGTGTTTTTAAACAAGAAAAATGTTTGTTTTACGCATGACAAATCCAAAATAATAGGGGTAAAGACTGGAATCAAAAATTTCATGCACGCGCAGCATCAGTGAGGAACTCTTGGAAAGTAAACACAAAAAAAACTTGCCATTGATCAGCCGGGGCACACTCTGTCAGGGTGAAAAAACCCCCCTCAATTTTAAAACCAAAAAGTGATGCAAACTTTTGAAAGCAGGGATGGACAGCCCCCTTATACTATTTGACATCATTTTGTGTGCTGTATTCATGCGCGTTTTCATTACTTTCTTTTTCAATGTTTCGGGGGCCCTTTTTTAAAAAAGAAAAAAAAGAAAAAAAAAAAAGGGGAGAAAAAGAAAAACAAGCGAAAATTCCATTTACTTTTTTCCTTTACAATTTTTTTTTGTTTTTTGTTTTTTGTTGATCTTCATTAGCTTATAACTATTTCAGTTCTTTCCTCTTCATTACTTCATTTCTTTCCTCTTCATTATTTCATAACTGTTTCAGTTCACAGTTTGAATAACTTTTTGTCTCTTATGTCAGAAGGCTTTGAACAAAAAAAATCACCAAACAACCCAGCAAAGAACGTATATTAACATCTGTTTCTTGTTAGCTATTATTTATTCATTCTTTTCTTCTTCTTTCACAGGAAAATGAAACAGGATGAAAACTGTTGGCGTGTATGTGTGTGTGTGAGTGCGTGTGTGTGAGTGCGTGTGTGTGTGTTGTGTGTGTGTGTGTGTGTGTGTGTGTGTGTGTGTGTGTGTGTGTGTGTGTGTGTGTGTGTGTGTGTGTGTGTGCGTGTGTGTGTGCACGTGCGTCTGCGCGCGGTGTGTGTCTGAGTTCATGAGTGCATCTGTGCATGCATGTACAAAAATGTGCAAGAGTGTCTCCTCGTTTGCTCTACTCCTTTATTCCCAGGTTATCTCTCATCTCATCTCCTCGTTGCTTACTCCTTACTTCCAGGTTAATCTCTCTATCTCATCTTCCTCTCCTCTTCCACCTTTTACCCTGAATATCCTCAATATTGACAAAATGAACTCATTGCAGGCATCTTGTCTCCCTTGCACCAGATAAAAAGGCACAAACTGCACATGGTTGTCTCCCTTAGCCCATGAGGACTTGGGTACAATGGAGACATTTAAACAACTGTGCACTGACAGAGAACCAAAACTTTGCAGCGTAATTCTAAAAACTGAAATACAGATAAAAGGAATTCAATGCTTGTTTCTTTCTTCAACAACATACATGATCACTGTGATTGTCACAATAAATGGTAATAATATCCTGCTTTAAATATGATTATGATGTATATGCATGTGAACAAAGAAAAAAGGAAGGAAGGAAGGAAGGAAGGAAGGAAGAGAAAGAAAGAAAATAAACATGAAATAAACTGAGTAAAAATTTACTAGCTGCTACACATCAACTTAGGAAAGAACAGAAACATAGTATTTATACAGCAATGCATTCTGAATTAAAGTGGATTTCTGTTTTTCCATTTTTAATTGGCATTGTGTGTGTGTGTGTGTGTGTGTGTGTGTGTTGTGTGTGTGTGTGTGTGTGTGTATGGTGTGTGTGTGTGTGTGTGTGGTGTGTGTGTGTGTGTGTGTGTGTGTGTGTGTGTGAGTGTGTGCGCGTGGGCGTGCGTGTGTGTGAATGCGTGCGAATGCGTGCACATGTGTGTGTGAAAGAGTGAGGTTGGGAGAGGGGAGAGAGAGGGAGGGGAAAAAGACAGAGAGAGAGACAGACAGAGTGAGAGAGAAAGCATATATGTTTTCATTCATCAGATTAATGTCGATTCATTCAAAAAGTAATTTCAGACCAGAAAAGGGAACTGACTCTCTCTCTCTCTCCTATCTGTGTGTGTGTGTGTGTGTGTGTGTGGTGTGTGTGTGTGTGCCTGTGTGGTGTGTGTGTGTGTGTGTGTGTGTGTGTGTGTGTGTGTGTGTCTATGTGTGGTTTCTGTTGACTACAAGTTTCAAGGACTATAAATAAAACCAGTCTTTGTTCCTTGGGATAGAGCCAAAGGAAGGTTTTTGTTGTTGCTGCTGTTGTTTTTTCAATGAAAGCAGATCTTCAAGCAGTCATCCAGAAAAACACGTTCTTCCCCAAAGGTCAGACAGAAGAAGAGAGAGGGAGAAGGAGGACTGGGGTGGAGAGTCAAGACCAGACCAGAACAGACAATGTACACAGGGCAGTCACCTGACAGTCAGAAGGCCAACGGATGGAAGAGACGTGGTGAGTGTGCACATTACTGCCAGCTCATTTCCTGTACCAACTGTTACACCACTTGGGACTTGAGGACAACCAGTGCTAGAGAGAGAGAGACAGAGAGAGACAGAGACAGAGAGAGAGAGAGAGAGAGAGAGAGAGAGTGTCAGACAGAAAAGGGGTGGGGGTGAGAGTTCGGGGTGGAGGCGACGAGCGGACAAAACGACATAAGGGAAGTAATCATTGTCTCTCATGGACATCGCGCAATTGGAGGGGTTAGTTCCCTTTCCCTGCTAAACCTTGTCGACCAGCAGAATGTATTGCAAGTAGGCTTTCACCACACACACACACACACGCACATGCGCACGCACGCACACGGGCACAGACACACACACACACACACACACACACACACACCACACACACTACACACCACACTCATCACACCACACACAAGACACAGAACCAGCCTGGCCACTTTGTTGAATCTGTCTCTCAAAAGATGACACTGTGCACCCTCATAGGCTGACACCTTTATTGTACAGAGAGAGAGAGAGAAGAGAGAGAGAGAGAGAGAGAGAGAGAGAGAGAGAGAGAGAGAGAGCAGAGGAGAGAGACAGACAGACGGATGGACGGACAGACAGACAGTCAGACACACACACAGATGGATGGACAAACAGACAGACAGGCAGACAGACAGAGACAGCAAAGTATGTTCTAAAAGTGGGTGGAATTCGAGAGTTTGCTCAGTCTGTCTGTCTGTCTGTGTACATGTGGTCAAATCCTTTTTTTCAAAGTTGGAATGTACCATCAGCATGGCTCATGGTTACCAATTCTCTGCCAGGCTGCTAAGTCTTACCCATTCATGCATGGAGACAGAGAGACTGTAACTCAGCGAAGGGAAAGGAGAAAAGGGACTGCACTCACTCATTATACAGGCCTTCAGAGTGGTTGAAGTCTCAGAAATTAAACATGAACACAGCAGAACTGTCAGCAGGTTTGTCTAGGAAACAGTACACCTCTCTGTCTCTCTCTTTCTTGTGTGTGTGTGTGTGTGTGTGTGTGTGTGTGTGTGTGTGTGTGTGTGTTGTTGTGTGTGTGTGTGTGTGTGTGTGTGTGTGTTGTGTGTGTTGTGTGTGTGTGTTGTGTTGTGTTGTGTTGTGTTGTGTTGTGTTGTGTTGTGTGTGTGTGTGTTGTGTGTGTGTGTGTGTGTGTGTGTGTGTGTGTGTGTGTGTGTGTGTATGTTGCATTGTGTTGTGTTGTGTTGTGTTGTGTTGTGTTGTGTTGTGTTGGGGGGGGGGGGGGGGGGTGTGTATGTGTTGTGTGTGTGTGTGTGTGTGTTGTGTGTGTGTGTGTGTTGTGTGTGTGTGTGTGTGTGTGTGTGTGTGTGTGTGTGTGTGTGTGGTTGTGGTTGTGTTTGTTGGTTGTGTTGTGTGTGTTGTGTTGTGTGTGTGTGTGGTGCGCGCGTGTGCGCGCACGTGTGTCTCAATTTTATATTGTCCACCCACTTAGTGTTTAAAAAAAACAACAGCTGCAATTCTCCAAAGGCTTCTCACATTTCTTGTTGTGTTTTGGTGTGTGTGTGCGTGTGTGTGTCTGTGTGTATGTGTGTGTGTGTGGTCTGTGTTGCTGTTTTTGTTGTTTCTGAACGAGGTGGGTGGGGGGAGGGGTCTACTGCGTTCTGAATGGCTCTTTATTTGCTTATTCATGTGGTTACTGCATAGATCTGACATCTGTTACGTCTCACCCATCAGCCCATCTTCCTAACCCTTTCCTCATGTATTCTTTATTATTTAATTGTATTCTTTATTATTTAATTTATCTACTGAGCTATAAACCCTCTGCATATAGCAGCAGATATAGTGTAATGTATACAGATTTACCCGTACACAGCAATGACAACTCCTTGATGAAACCGATGCTGAAACTGCTCCAGAGAGAAAGCAGGCCTGTGAATATAAATGCCTTGAAAAGCATTGATCAATCACCAGAAAGTTGTTAACACTTGGCAAATTGCATAGCCCAACACCCATACCGATATGAGGGATAGAGTCAGGCAATTTTCTGTATGGGAGAGAGAGAGAGAGAGAGAGAGAGAGAGAGAGAGAGAAAAATAGCGAAACAAGGGAAATAAATCATTGTTTATCAGAGACAATTGGAGGAGTTAGTTCCCTTCCCCGGTAACCCTCGACCACCACTCTCGGTTTACCTCCATGTCTCACGCACGCAGCCTTTTCCTCCTCTACCATCCTTCCCCCTACACAACCCACACACACAACACACACACACACACAGCGCGCGCGCGCGCGCGCGCGCACACAACACACACACCGACCTGGCCACCTGGTTGATCTGTTTCTCAAAAGACAACAGAGTACACATCATGAGCCTACCTGCATCATACACATTCAGAGAGAGAGAGAGTGGGGGGGGGGGGGGGGGAAGGATCGGAAGGAAGAACAGAGAGAAGAGAGAGAGGAGAGAGAGAGAGAGAGAGAGAGAGAGAGAGAGAGACAGACAGACAGACAGACAGACAGACAGAGAGGCAAGCAGACACTGGCAACAGAATCTATGCCGCAAAAGTGGGAGGATTTCAACAACTCTCTCTCTCTCTGTCTCTCTCTCTCTCAATAGGTATATACCACGCGCATGGCCACCATTTTCCCGCCAAGCTGTTAGCTGGTAAGGCACCTCTCTCATTATGCAAGCCCCAAAAGCTGTTGAGGTTTCTAACATAAATTATGAACGCCACAGAATTGTCGGCAGGCTGACGAAGACTGTCTCCGAGCGTAGAACACCTCTCTTTCTTTCCGTCCGTCTGTCTATCTGTGTCTGTCTGTCTGTCTGTCTCGTCTCTCTGTCTCTCCCTCTCTGTCTGTCTCTCTCTCTCTCTGCCTCTCAATCTGTCTGTTGTTTGCTGTGTGTGTGTGTGTTGTGTGTGTGTGTGTGTGTGTGTGTGTTGTGTGTGGTGTCTCTCTCTGCCTCTGTGTCTTTCTCGCCTGTCTGTCTGTCTGTCTCTCTTCATTTCTATTTGTCCTTCTGCTTGTGAAAGCGATTCTCTGAACAACTACCCCACCCCCACCCCCTCCACCCGTGTTTTTCTCTGTTTTTCTCTTTCTTTTCTTTCTTTCCCCCCCCCCCCCCCCCCTTTTTTTTTTTATTTTAAAAACCCGACTGCGTTCTGGATGGGGCTCTTTGGCCTGACCAGCGCGTGGGGTTAATGCGTATGTCAGGCGTAAGCCCATGAGCCCCTCTTCCCTAATCCTTGCTTTATTTATTCTCTAATTATATGTACTGAGCTGTGAAAAACTTGGTGCGCGTGGTGAAAGTCCACGGCTCAGCAGATAAGGTGGAATGTATTCAGGGAGGGACTGGCCCGCACGCAGCAATGAAGCCTCTTGATGAGACTGATGCTGAAACTGCTGCTAGAGAGAGAGGAGAGAGAGAGAGAGAGAGAGAGAGAGAGAGAGAGAGAGAGAGAGAGAGAGAGAGACAGAAGAGAAAACAGAGCAGACAGACAGAGACATACAACAAGACAGCACGAGAGAACAAACGCAGACGAAAGAGGAAGAGAGAGACAGAGAGAGCGACAGAAAGAGAAAGAACGCAATCTCAATAACTGATGAGCCTCAGTTTCAGCTTCTTTCCGTGTGTAATCTTTGAAACAAACCAAGACGAGAGTTTGTCTTCGAAGATTTAAAGTCAGAAAGCAATATTCTTTCTAATTAGGTATACTTTCATTATTTCCCCGAGGAGGTCCATCAGCGACCGCGTTGGTCAGTCCAAAGGAAACGTACTGTCTGCACCACTTGTTGCTGTCCTCTGGGATGCGCCCGGTTTTAATTTAATGCCCACCCCCACCCCACCCCCATTCAAAGACGGTATGGCACAGAAATATTTTAATGAAAGGCATGCAATGTCTTAATATTGATGCTTCAAATATTGTTCCAAGCCAGTTAATGACTATGGAGAATGCCCGTCATTATTAGGGAAATTTCCGTATGACTGTTTTTCCTTCTGTGATAACCATAATGTGTCTCATAAACCCTGAGGCTTCATGACAATAAAATTCATTCTATTCTATTCACAGAGAGAGAGAAGAGAGAAGAAAGAGAGAAGAGAGAGAGAGAGAGAGAGAGAGAGAGGGAGAGAGAGAGAGAGAGAGAGAGAGAGAGAGAGAGAGAGAGAGAGAGAGAGAGAACCAACAGGCACATCTCTCTCGCCAGAACCTGTCCATGCAGAGTAACTCACCGCGGAGAAGGGAGCCTCCAGAGCCTCCAGGCACAGCGGGTCCACATGGCCATGTGAGCCCGTAGCCACCGCCCACCCCGCCCAGACCTCCCCACCACCTTGCCCACATCGCCTTCTGCTACCGTGCCGTACATGCTCGTTCACCGTTGACCGTGGCCGCCATATCCATGCCGAAGTCGCCGACAACCCTAGCTCGCAGATCCGGGGCGACAGCAGTGCCCGACTCATCCTCCACAGCCAGACCCACGCCCCATGTTACGCATCAGTCCGGCGCGCAGGTCCTGCATGCTCGTGCCCACCACCTCGGGTTCCACGTCATGCGCGACAGCCGCCGTGCCCGTCTCCGGGACGTGACCCTCTGTGCCTGCGTCAGGCGGACTCCAGTCACTCCTGCTTCCTGCTCCGGGTTCTGGAGAAACGGAGGCGCAAGACACGACCGTCCCGGTGTCCACCGCTGTTCCCGGGAAGTCGACGGACGCCGTTTCCCCCTGGGATGATGCCACGGTCCCGCTCTCCGGCACAAAGACCCTGAAGGACGCTGCTGTCCCAGCGTCCGGCACCACGATGGTGGCTGACCTGGTGTCCTGCGGATCCTCCGTCGTGCTGCCTCCTTTCTGGGGCTGAAGACCATCCGGCCCTGGCCAACCCCGCCCTGCGGCCCTGGCGAGTTGAGGAGAGGCTTGTACCTTGATGGTGTGGAGCGTCTTCACCTTGAGGGAGTCTCCACTCTCACGGTGTGCTGGGCTTTCGGCTTTCGCTTTGGGCAGACCCTCCCCCGTCTTGTCGTGAACCATTTCCCCCGTCGACATCACAGTTGCTGCGGCGTCAGCTCTGGTGTCGTGGGGAGCAGAGTCGGGTTTGCCGGTGGGTGTGAGGTCATGGGAAGGTCTTTTGGGGTGGTGGTGGTGTTGGAGGGGTTCGTTTGTTCCCCGGCAACGTTCTCTTCACGGGATCTTCTTCATGATTGACGGGCTGTCATTTGGTGCACAACACACACCTATGGTCACTTGAAAGACACCCCGTCCGCAGTTCACAAAACGCACAATAAAACTGACATGCAGTGTGAAAAAACAAATTAACAGTAGCTGGTGTAACGTTCACAATGCGTAACCTCTTGATGTGAAAAAGATGGTGACTGGAATTAGTACTACGTTCACAATGTTGAAAACTTGGAAAAAGACTGGTCTCAAGCGGGTACCAAGCATCACTATTACGTTTAGAATGTTGAAAGCTTGCAGACAGATTGTTCTGGTAAGAATACCAAACAATCAGTATTTGTTCAAAACTTGGAGACAGATTGTAAGGGTTTCGATACCAAGCGATCAGTATTGCGTTTAGATTGTTCAAAGTTTAAGGTCAGACTTGTATAAGTATGGAAACTAAGCAATCAGCATTGCGTGCACGATGTCCAAAGCTTTGGACACAATGTACAAGGAAACCATGCAATCAGTCTTGCACTCACAATGTTCAAAGCTTGGAGACGAACGATCGGTGTGGACACCTGGTTGTCAGTATTAAAGTTCACGTAATTGACAGATTGTAAAAGGAATGGAAACCAAGCAATTTCTGTCTTTCTGCTTCTCCTTGTTCTTCTTTTGTTTCCTACTTTTCTTACCTTCACAATGTTCGAAGTTTGGAGACAGACTTAACAGTTGTAGACACTAAACTCTGCGTACTACGTTCAGACTGTTACACGCTAGATACAGATTGGACGGGTCCAGACACCAGGCAATAAGGATAACGTTCACAATGTATGAAGCCTGCAGACAGGCAACAGGCAGTCAGTGTTTCATTCGCAGTATTCGAAGCTTGGAGACAGTGTTGATCCAGATCGTACAGGTCCAGCGAATTCAGCCAACGTCCGTCCGCGGGGCGATCCACGATGCGCACGATCCGGTGTTCCTCCGGGTTTACCCCAAAGCCTGCGACGCCAAACGGTAGAGAGCAGAACGGCGGTGGACAGTCACGTCAGCCGAACAGTGCACAGATCAGACAATGCAGTCCCCAACAGGCGGCGGGGTCAAGAGCCCCAACTCACTGACGGGACTGGAGACCCGACAACTGAAGGCAGCAGCTCCAGACAGGGTGTGAAGAGGGCTACGCAAGCGACACTCTTCTCTTCGGCTCACCTGCTAATCACACCTACCCGCCACCCGTCTTCTTCTTCTCCTCCTCTTCCTCCGCCCTCTCTTTCTTCCCTGTTTCACTTGGATGGGGGTGCCTTTTGTTTCCCTTTCTTTCCTCTTTCACAGAGACGTTCACCTGGTCGTTCGTCTGTTTATTCCCAATGAAACTATCCACAGGTGTCACTTTGAAACTCTGCCTGCTTCTGTCTATGCCTGCTTCTGTCTTCTCTGAAGCCTCTATTGTCTCAATGCGGCGTTTTGCAGACAAAATGTGTGGGTTCCAGACACACAGTCAGTAGTTGTGCCAATAAACAGAAATCTTGGAAATTTACCAGACGAGACACCTACTCAACAGCTCACTGAAGGCAGAAGTGTATGTGATGTGTGTGTGTGTGTGTGTGTGTGTGTGTGTGTGTGTGTGTGTGTGGCTGTTGGCATACGTTACGGAAACCCTAGACACTGTGCCACGTCAGTCGAGTTTACAACAGCGTATCTCTGCACTAGTGAGATGGATGGCAATGGGAACGCAACAGTTCGCCTTTAAAAAAAAGAAACCAGTATCGCTGGTGTAGAATTTGACCCTTATGACGGAACCAGTATCATTTTTCCATCTCTCTCTCTCTCCCCTCTCTCTCTCTTTCTCTCTCTCTCTCTCTCTCTCTCTCCTCTCCCTCTCTCTCTCCTCTCTCTCTCTCTCTCTCTCTCTCGCCAGCACAAGCGTTTGCATAAACACACACATGCACATAATATATCGTGTATGAGGAGATTTCTTTCCCCCTTTTAACTGAAGAAACTGTCAACAACTAAAGAAAATCTCAAGACAGGCAAGCACCTCATCTGCTCACATCCCATCCAGCCCCCATCCACCCTTCCCTCTTCCTTCACTCATAATCACACTCGTGTTCACAGGTATAGTGAGCTTGTTAAGAACATGTTTTTAGCAGTAGATTGAATTTTTTTTTTGGGGGGTGGGTGGGGGGGGGGGGGGGGGTAAGAAGCACGAAATCTGGTGTGGATATATTGAAATTTTGGGGTAGAAGCACGAAATCTGGTGTGGATATACTTCTTACCAAGCCGTATTCAAAAAGTGGTAGAAGCAAAAACCCTTTCGGCCAGAAGCCATGAGCCCCAGTGTCACCCGTATCACAAGAGAAGACAACCCCCGCGCAAGACCCACACAGCTGCAGGCCACAGCCCCTTTCACGTCCTTCAGTTGGACTAAACTCAAACCCGGGCTGCAGATCGGGAGGGGGGGGGGGGGGGGGGGAGGAAAGGGAAAGGGAGGAGAGGGGGGGGGGGGTCAGAGGCCTGCGGACCACAGGGAAGAAGAAGAGGGAGCTGGAGAAGGAGGGAGACAAGGGTTAGTGGTGGGGAGGTGGGGAAGTAAGTAAATTGGCGGTGCAGTCATGCAACAAGTTGAACGTACGGAGCAAAGAGCGCGACGGGTGGAGTGATGAAGGCGGGAGGTGGGGTAACCGTGATTAGGGAGGCGGGTCAATCTCATCCCCAGTGGACACAATCCCATCACTGCCGCCCAACACACCGTCACACAGCAGCAGGGGGCCACGGGACCGGGGGGGAGTGAGTGAAAAGGTGGAGGGAGGGTGGGGGCACTGACGGGCAGAGGGACGAAAGGCATATACTGGACACTGTGTCGCGTTAGCTAGTTTCCCCCCCCCCCCCCCCTCTCTCTCTCTCTCTCTCTTCCTACGTTTTAATGCATGTGCTGTGAAGGAGAGAGAGAGAGAGGAGAGAGAGAGAGAGAGAGAGACAGAGCAGAGACAGACAGACAGACAAAGAATAGTCGGAAGAGGCCAACTGGTGGACACTTACAGTACATCCGGGCAATACCACCTCCCCCCCCCCCTCTCTCTCTCTCTCTCTCTCTCTCTCTCTCTCTCTCTCTCTCTCTCTTCTCTCTCTCTCGTGTCGTCAGGAAGTCTGGCAACTACAGTAAGGAGGGAGACAGGTTTCCAAGAGGACAATGAAGTACATTACGGCCTCTAATACTTTTCCCTACATGTCACTGCATGTGTCGTTCTGCCCGATTCGGTTGTTTCTGACTCAGAAAAAAAAAAAGAGTCCCCTTTCGCCTTGCTTTCCGTCGGCGCATCAAACGAAGGGCATTACAACAAAAAGCTGTCAACCCGTTGCAGCAGAGAAAGAATGGGCAGCAGGTTTGGTTGGGGGACCCTATCCTCAGTGTCCTTCAGAAACGTCATGCATGAACGTCACGTGGGAGGGGAAAGGTGGAAACTGGGTGGAAACAACTGTTCGGTATCGATCGAAGGCAAAGGAAGCGAGACGGGGTATCATTTGCTGGGCTGAGCTGGGCTGTGTTGACTAGATACACGTCACCAAGATTGTGACATATGCATACATCTGTCGTGGTGAGAGACTGAGGATGACGGTAGGGTAGAAAGAGTGATCGTGGCGATTCCCCCCCCCCCCCCCCCCCCCCCCCCCCCCCCCCCCCGCTTTTTCTGCGTACCCATGCTGATACTCCTGCGGACACTCCCTGTATAGACAGGCAAGGATTAATTCCATCTACCCAGCAAAGGGTGTGGAGTTTTGTGTGTATGACCGTTTTTTTATCCCGCCATTAAGGCAGCCATACTCCAACTTCAGGGAAGTCGTGGTGATAAGCTGTACTGCTTTTTCGCCTCCTTTGCCATGAATTGTATTGAAAGCTTTCCATCCTGACCTGAATTAATCACTTAATTAAGTATTTCAATGATACCAACTGTCTGTTTTGCTTTCATCTCCACTAACAATTTCGCTTCAATTCTTAAAAACTGACGAGAACTGGCACAGCAGACAGGATAGGTCAGAATCCAGTCCACCATGCTGCCTTGGAGGCAAAGGGTCGACAAAAGTAAACATTTCCAACAGTCATCAGGGTTGCTTTTTTTCTCTCTGTCTCAACAACTAACGGTCAACGTCACACGGAATGACTTGTCATGCGCTCAGTCACCGTATCAAGAACATTGCCGTCTTTCCCGTTTAGACACCCTTGTCTTGTTGAAACCGTTCGAGAAGGACTAACAAGAAGGAGAACGCAGAAAAAAATTAAATATTGTTGAATGCCGCTCAGATGTTAAGGGTAACGGCAGAGAAGACAGCTTCACGACAGGACGCAGCTGCATATCTCATGGTACTCTCGGCACTTGTTCCTGGGGATTTGGATCTGCAGTTCAAATGCATTGTTTCTCATGAAAGTACGTCACGCTTGATTCTTCTCTCATCAGATATTTTCCTCTTGGCAAAGGTGAACATTAAGAACTGTGTTCGTCGCTCGCCATTTTCCTCTTGGCAAAGGTGAACAGTTAAGAATTGTGTTCATCGCTCGCTATTTTCCTCTTGGCAAAGGTGAACAGTTAAGAATTGTGTTCATCGCTCACTATTTTCCTCTTGGCAAAGGTGAACAGTTAAGAATTGTGTTCATCGCTCGCTATTTTCCTCTTGGCAAAGGTGAACAGTTAAGAACTGTGGTCATCGCTCGCTATTTTCCCCTTGGCAATGTTGAGCAGCGATGCACACTGTCATCATGCGATGTGTTCTTTTGGGCTATTGTATGTAGTAATGATTAGTGCTGAACAATTATGTAGTGGGGGAAAACAAGTGCAGGCTAACAATTCTTCCATCATTATAATAATGACTTGGCAAAGATTTGGAGAAAAAAAAATTGAAGAAAATGGGGAAATATATGTTATAAATGTGAAAACCCTTCGCTAGCCGCATGAGGGTAATGATTAGTGTTCACTGTACTGTATTTTCATGTTAATAATGATAAACAGGAATGAACAGTACTTATCATACAACATTATGATGTACGTAACAGTAAGCAGTATTAAAAACCGTTCATTACGCGAAATGTTCTGTTGCTACTGGCACGCAGTACTGAACAATGTTCGTTAAACGAGATGACATGTCGGAAATGGTCAGTAGTAATGACAAGCATTCATAACACATATACTTTCCTCTCGGCTGTGGTAAGCAGAAAGGAACGTCTTTTGTTTCTGTTAAAGCAGAAATGCTGACATTATGCTTTAATTCTTAACAAGTTTAAAAAACGAACTAGAACAAAGACTATAGCGAATAGGCTACCTTAGTTCTAGTTAAACTATAACACTTTGGCCCCAACGAAATACACATCCAGACGGGTTGTATTTTCGTTTACAAATGAAGGTTCAGGCCCACAGAAACGTCTATCTAGCAGTATTTTATAGCCACCACTTCCACCCAACTTTGCCCCAGCCCTAATCTCTCTCACTGTATCCCACACCCCCAATCGTAACAGCACAGCAGCAGCAGCAGTCTTGCTTCCCAAATAACTCCCACCACAGACTATACACTACCGACTGTATTGTCTTTGCTCCCACGTCCACAGACATGTCATGTCTCCCCTCCCCGTTTTCCCCTGGCCCTTTCCTTTCCCCATCACCGTCTACCATCACAGCTATCTCACTTCTGGTTACGAACAACCTGTGAAGGCCACTATTTAACGAAAGGCATAAGCAAACTTTTCCTTGCGAAACCGCAGTGATCACACAATCCACACGATGGCCGTTGAAACAGCTCATTTCGTGTGCGTGTACGAGTGGGCATGTGACACGGTGCGCTATACCAATAGGGGACAGCCTATCACATAGCCAGCGTGTGGTCTGGTGGATCGACTTGAACCGGCAAGGCTGAGTATTCTAACTTTAAAGAGTATTCACACAAGGGAAACTCGAGTCTGACCTGAGCTCAGAAACCAAAGATCAAAAATACTTTACTGCAGGCCGATGTAAACAGCTGTTTTCACGAGACGCGACACCAAAACCCCTCTATTCAACGCCACCACCAACAATAACAACAACAACAATAATGATACTGATAATAATAACAATAACAATAACGAGGACCACTTCTATAGCGTCCATCCTTACAAAGTAGGCTATATAGCAAAATTACTTGAACACATAATATATAGTAGCATAATGGACCATCTTGACAAATATGACTTCTTAAATAACGCCCAGCATGGTTTTAGACAGCGAAGGAGTTGTGAGACTCAACTTATAACAACTCTCAATGATTTTAATAACTGTCTTAACAACAGACAGCAAATAGATGCAATTTTATTAGACTTTTCTAAAGCCTTTGATAAGGTTGACCATGAGGGCCTGCTGCTTAAATTAGAACACATCGGCATTGGCGGTTCTTTGCTAAAATGGGCTAGATCATTCCTCGTTGGGAGAACGCAGAAAGTTGTTGTGGAAGGGTCGTCATCCCATTGTAAACCAGTCTTGTCAGGTGTACCACAGGGAACTGTTCTGGGGCCCTTGTTTTTCTTAATTTATATAAATGACATAAGTAGAAATCTCTCTCCTGGAACTACTATAAGGCTTTTTGCAGATGACAGCTTAGTATATAGAACAATCAGAAGCAAGAATGATACATGCATTCTACAAGAAGATCTAAAACGCTTTACAAGAGTGGGAAAGAACTTGGAAAATGGAATTTCATCCCCAAAAGTGCCAAGTGTTGCGTATATGTAACAAACGCTCACCAATTAGATCAGATTATTCTATCCATAATACTATTCTTAAAGAAACTAATGCTGCAAAATATTTAGGCGTGATTATAGATAGTCGTCTCAAATGGAAAGAACATTACAATTTAGTATGTAAGAAAGCAAATAACATCTTAGCTTTCTTATACAGGAATATCAATGACTGCCCCCAAAAGGTTAAAGACGACTGCTACAAAACACTGGTTAGACCAGTACTGGAATATGGTTGCTCAGTTTGGGATCCTTACCATCTAAAGGACATTGATAACCTCGAAAAGATTCAGAAGAGACCAGCACGGTTCGTAACAGGGAACCACATCAGAGAAAAGGGGAATACTAGGAAAACATGAGGAAATTAGAATGGAAACCCTTAGAAGAGAGAAGAGCTTTTATCAAACTTAACATCTTCTTCAAAGGCAGGGCTAAAGTAATTGATATTCCAATGGAACAACTAGTATTGAATAAAAGTAGCACCAGGAGTGGCGGTCAATGTTATACCATGACTTGACTTGACTTGACTTGATCCCTTAGACGTCGGTCCGTGGGGGCACCCCTGAAGCAGTGACAACCATATACCATCCTGCATCAAATATTGACAGCCACTTACACTCATTTTATCCTAGTTCTGTACGGCTGTGGAACTCACTGCCGGGTGCCATCAAGATTGCCACAAATGCAATCTCATTTTAAAAAACAAATTGATACGACAGTTCTGAGATCTGCATATTGACGATTTTCTATTTTAACTTCCCCAGATATTTTACTGTTACCTGGGCCTGAATTTGGCCATTGCTTTTAACTTCTTGAATATCGAGTGCGACCCCTTGTTGCCAAATTTGCTCCAGGGGCCAACAGTCTGAGTCGCACTATTTTATGTTATTTTATTTTACTTTTTAACATGCGCGCTGGTGACCTACTCGTTTTTGAGTGAACCAGTATTTTAGGAAGAAGATATGGCGCGTTATAAGTTTGAACAAATCAATATCTAAAACATACGCCGGACACACACACACACACACACATACACACACACACACACACACACACACACACACACACACACTGGGGCACAATGTCACATGCATAAACACATACACTGAATAATACGGTGAACGAGCAAAATGTGCAAGGAG
Source organism: Conus ventricosus (assembly GCA_018398815.1). Lineage (NCBI taxonomy): Eukaryota > Metazoa > Mollusca > Gastropoda > Neogastropoda > Conidae > Conus > Conus ventricosus. The sequence goes on along the minus strand of CM031619.1, from coordinate 29,289,526 downwards.
TGAAAATGATGGTGTTTCTGTGAAAGACGTCCAGTGTCGTCCAAGTGGACGCCGGCACGCAGCCTTCAGGCCTGCCAAAGGAAACAGTCGGTGCCTGTGGCGGTCAAGCGGAACGCACAGCCGGAAGAGCCAATCCAGACAGCCACCGATTAGGGGGCACGGTCATTTGGGCAGCCCCTCCCTCCTCGGAGCAAAGATAGTTCGCCCTACGGAAAGATGGTTCACTCCGCGGAAAAGTGAAGCCAGATGGCTGGCACATTCCATGCTGCCACTCCCACCCTGACATGCTATCTTTCCACGCGTGTCCAACATGGCGAGTAAGGCAGGAGGCAACTGGTGCGCTGCGCCGAACTGTCATAATTCTCGGAAGAAGGGGTTCCGGTGTTTTTCTTTTCCAAAAGACGAAGAAAGGTGAGATCATTTTCTGTGTTACATTTCCTGAATACGTTGTTTTAATTAAGAGAGAGAGAGAGAGAGAGAGAGAGAGAGAGAGAGAGAGAGAGAGAAAGAGAGAGAGTCAGTTCAGCTGCGTGAGCGAGGAAATTGCTCCCGCGATGTTGTCATGCAGAAGCAGAGAGAGAGAGCGTACATGCACGCGCGCATGTGTGTGTGTGTGTGTGTGTGTGTGTGTGTGTGTGTGTGTGTGTGTGTGTGTGTGTGTGTGAGAGAGAGAGAGAGAGAGAGAGAGAGAGAGAGAGAGAGAGAGAGTAAAAATGCATAGGATACTACTAGCGCTCACATACACACACTTATAGGTGCTTGCACACACACGCACGCACGCACGCACGCACGCACGCACGCACCACACACACACACACACACACACACACACACACACACACACACTTGTATGAAGATGATACGCATGTGCATAAGCAAGTGACCATGTGCTCACACGGCGCACATATGCACACACTGAGAGAACGTCTACAGACTGGCGTTAAAAAACAGTTTCTATTCTATATTGAACCAAGTTTCAACATTCTTTTTGTGTTCTTTGCAGATGCAAGACGTGGGTTCAGAACTGTAGGCGTGAAGATCTTGTGGGCAAACCAGCTGCGTACCTTCATGCAAACTGCTGTATTTGCTCTGAGCATTTTGAAGCCAATCAGTTCATGGACCACACCCGCAAGAACTGTCGACTGATTTGGAGTGCAGTACCAACTTCTTACAGACAAAATATCCCATGTAAAGAATGCAAAACAATACCAACAAAGATAGGAGAAGACCCCCCCCCCCCTCCCACCCCCTGCACTCTCTTTCTCTCTGAAATACAAGACAGAGTGATGTAAACAAAACAAAAAAAGAAGAAATAAGATGACGACACAGAGTGATGTAAACAAAAAAAAAGAAGAAATAAGATGACGATAAAGTCCACACACACACACACACACGCACGCACGCACGCACGCACGCACGCACGCACGCACGCACGCACGCACGCACGCACACACACACACACACACACACACACACACACACACACCACAAAACAACACACACACACACACACACACACACACACACACACACACATACACACACACACACATACACACACACACACACACACACACACAAACATACACACACACATAGACAGATGAGACAGAGAGAACACGAAACTTGTAAAACATTGTGTTCCATCACTTCCTGATCTGCCAGTCGGCTGTGTTATGCACCGGTAAAGTGGGAGTGGCAGCCAGAGCCTGCTCGCGGCGCGGCGCTCAACCGGCTTCACTGTAGCTAATACTGCGGACAGAGTAACCGCTCAGCGAGTGAACCGTCTTTCCGTAGGGCGTACAGTCTTTGCTCGGAGCCCCCGCCTGTACAAATGAGCAGGGAAACCTATTTACCCCACAGGCTGAGCCTAATGGGGCTCACAGCGCGGCGAATACCTCTTGCCTCCTCCTCCTCCTCCTCCTCTTCGCAGCCGCTTGAAATGACGCCTTACCCCAACAGGCATCGATTCAATGAAGCACATAGCCGGGTGTTAACCCCCCCCCCCCCCCTCCTGTTGTTCCACAGCCGCTTGAAATGAAAGCTATCTTTCTCCCCAGGTATAACCCAGTGGTTTATTCCATTGACAGACTATTAATAAAATCCCCTCTTTGTTTCTTACAGCCGCTTTAAATGACACTTAGTTACTGAATAAACAGTAACACCAAATGATGTATTCAACAGAGTCAACACTTAAGCGTCTTCCCTCCTTCCCCATCCTCTTTGAGGCAAAGAAATAATCTGCCATTGAAACGAAACCCTTTTACTCCATAAAAAAATGACATGCCACTGCAACGGAAACTATTTACACAACAGAACTAACTTGTTATTAAAATGACACTTTATTGGCTCCACAGACAGGGCCTGCTATTGAAAATGGAACCTTTTTCCTCCACAACAGTCACTGCCAGTGAAATGAAAAATAGGCCTACTCGTTCCACGGAAATAATTTGCAACTGAAATAAAAAATCTGTTCAAAAAAGTAACCTGACACTGAAATAAAACCTCCTCTCATAAGCTTCCATTATGAGGAATATGATTCATACACAACAGTGACCTGCCGTTTTAAGAAAACCTTTTTCACTGCATTAAAATCGATGGCATTAAAATAAAAGAAATAGCCAGCTATTATCATAAAACATACTTCATCGCACAGAAAATAACCTTAAATATCATAGAAAACGTTTTCCCACAGAAATACAGAATTAGAAATACAGAAATACCCGAAAGAAATAATCCGTCACAAAAAGGGAAAATGTTCACACACATCACAGCCTGGAAATAAACTACCATTCAAAACAAACTTTTTCACTCAAATAAACTGTCACCAAAATTACACCTGTTTAACCTTTTATTGAACGAAACTAGTTTACTCCAGAAAAATAACATGCCCACTGAAATGAAACTTTTTTTTTCTTCTCACACACACACACATATATATATATATATATATATATATATATATATATATATAAAATATATATATATATATATATATATTAATCGAACAATTGGAGCATACAGGTGCGCAGAAAGAGGACAGTGCGCAAAGTCAGTTATGCCAGCAGCATTTCATAGTCTTGACCATAAACATTTGTTACACGAAATGAAACGAAAATAATCACACACAGACAAAAAAAAAAACAACAAATCAAGAAACACCGAAGCAAATAAAGCAAATCAAGTGAAAAATGCAGCTTTAACTAAATTTGTCAGCAAGGAACTTTCATAATGCAATACAATACGATACAGTACAATACAGCACAATATAATACAATACAATACATACAATACAATACAGTACAAAGAGATTGCTAGGTGGAGTGCTCCGACCTGTTCCTCGATAGGCCATGACCCACACCTTCTCATAGTGCTGGTTCGATCCCTATGTGTCTTCAGCCCTAAATATCCTCAACGTGAACCTGACCTTAAGCTAAAAAACCTGTCTTTCATTTTCGTAAGGATGTTGCTTTAATCTAGTTTATTTCATTTTATCTTATCTCCGACCTTACCCAGACCTCAACACGATTTTGGTTTTGACTGAAACTGATCTCAAACATAAAACTGACACTCATCCTAGAAATGAATCATAGTCAACTGCACCCAAATCACCCACCACTGAAATGAAACATAGCACCTGCACCCAAATCACCCGCCACTGAAATGAAACATACTCAACTGCACCCAAATCACCCGCCACTGAAATGAAACATAGTCACCTGCACCCAAATCACCCGCCACTGAAATGAAACATACTCAACTGCACCAAATCACCCGCCACTGAAATGAAACATAGTCACCTGCACCCAAATCACCCGCCACTGAAAATGAAACATACTCAACTGCACCCAAATCACCCGCCACTGAAATGAAACATAGTCACCTGCACCCAAATCACCGCTACTGAAATGAAAATAGTCAACTGCAACCCAAATCACCCGCCACTGAAATGAAACATAGTCACCTGCACCCAAATCACCCGCCACTGAAATGAAACATAGTCACCTGCACCCAAATCACCCGCCACTGAAATGAAACATAGTCAACTGCACCCAAATCACCCGCCACTGAAATGAAACATAGTCACCTGCACCCAAATCACCCGCCACTGAAATGAAACATAGTCAACTGCACCCAAATCACCCGCCACTGAAATGAAACATAGTCACCTGCACCCAAATCACCCGCCACTGAAATGAAAACATAGTCAAACTGCACCCAATCACCCGCCACTGAAATGAAACATAGTCACCTGCACCCAAATCACCCGCCACTGAAATGAAACATAGTCACCTGCACCCAAATCACCCGCCACTGAATGAAACATAGTCACCTGCACCCAAATCACCCGCCACTGAAATGAAACATAGTCACCTGCACCCAAATCACCGCCACTGAAATGAAACATAGTCACTGCACCCAAATCACCCGCCACTGAAATGAAACATAGTCAACTGCACCCAAATCACCCGCCACTGAAATGAAGACTATTTCCACCACACACACAGACTTCAAGAGAACGGACACCCAGTTGACAGAAATGATCTGCCGAGAACAAGAAACGTGATCCACTCCACAGAAACAGACTCCAAGAGAACGGACACCAGTTGACAGAAATAATCTGCCGAGAACAAGAAACCAAGCATGCGAGCGTATGGGCAAGGCCAGAGAGAGAGAGAGAGAGGGGTGGTGGTGGAGGGGCGCAGGCAGATAGATGCGAGCGTGGGGCAAGGCGAGAGACACAGAGAGAGAGAGAGAGAGGGGGGGGGGGGGCAGACAGACAGGCAGATAAAAAGAGGAAGGGATAGATGCAGAGATTAAGACAGAGAGACAAACAGACAGACAGACAGAGACTAAGACAGACAGACAGACTTGCACACAGACAGGACAGATGATACAGACTGATACAAATGGAGAAAGAAGTGAGGAGTGTGGAGACCGACAGACAGAGTAAAAGAAACAGCTACTGTGGAGAGAGAGAGAGAGAGAGAGAGAGAGAGAGAGAGAGAGGAGAGAGAGAGAGAGAGAGAGAGAGAGAGAGAGAGAGAGAGAGAGAGAGAGAGAGAGAGAGAGAGAGCGCTGCAGTGGAGTGAGAGAGAGAGAGAGAGAGAGAGAGAGAGAGAGAGAGAGAGAGAGAGAACTATAGTGGCGGAGAGAGAGATGAGAGAGAGAGAGAGAGAGAGAGAGAGAGAGCTATATAGCGGGAGAGAGAGAGAGAGAGAGAGAGAGAGAGAGAGAGGAGAGAGAGAGAGAGAGAGGCTGCAGTGGACAGAGGGGGGAGAGAGAGAGAGAGAGAGAGAGAGAGAAAGAGAGAGTGAGAGAGAGAGATGCAGTGGAGAGAGAGAGAATTATAGTGGCGGAGAGACCTGAGAGAGAGAAAGAGATAGACAGCAAGAGAGAGAGAGAGAGAGAGAGGAGAGAGGAGAGAGAGAGGAGAGATGTCGTATGGCATGCTATGAGCGTCATCGTGTCTCTCAGCACCCGAAAAGCACGTAGAACATGGACATCTATCATTGCGCCGATCAACAGCCTAGCCAGGGGTGGTGGTTGAGGGGACGTGTTAAACCTTAATGCCCTTGAAGGGCTTACACGGTACAGGCCATTATGATAGCAGTATCATTCACACACAACACACACACACACCACACCACACACTGAAAGGCTAAAGTACTGAATCCAAACAAATGACGTTCATGTCGTTTGTCTGGCTGTTAGGACTTGCCTTGCTGTTCATACTTTAACAAAAGCTCTTTCTCAGTCTGATCCCACGATTTCTCTGTCCCTGTCTGTCTCTCTGAGTCTGTCTGGTCGGTTTTTTCTCTCCTCTTCTCTCTACTCTCTCTCCTCTCTCTCTCTCTCTCTTCTCTCTCTCCCCTCTCTCTCTCTCTCTCTTTCTCTCTGAAGTTGCTCTCTCTCTTCTCTCCTTTCTCTCAAGTTGCTATAGAATTAACCCCGCCCTCCCGCTAAGTAACAGTAATATTCCCTCGCTAAAAGAACTTGGACAAATCAACAGAATCTCTCTATGCCTCGATCCACAACCTCCACCCACCCACCCCCACCCCCCTGTCTGTCTATCTGTCTGCCTCTCTGTGACACCCTCAATTTGCTAGCGCCATTTTCTATCAGATTAAAGAACAGTGCAATTTGGTCTTCGAATCGTCCCAGTGGTCCACATTCATAATAAATAGGTCCATTTTCTCTTACTGATTCATGGAAGTAGCTTCGCGTTATTTTTACTTTGACCACATCTGTACCTCCCTTCTCTTTGATTGGGGCGGGTTGGGGCGGTTGGACTAAGATGTCGAACACGATGTGCTCCCCTCTCTCTCTCTCTCTCTCTCTCTCTCTCTCTCTCTCTCTCTCTTTGTCACTACAAGTATTGTTATTATTATCATTATTATTATTATTATTATTATCATGACTAAAACATGTATACACATTGCGACATTTACAGCTGTATGCACTTTATTGGTGTTCTGTGTGCGTGCGTGCGTTCAGTGGTGTGCGTGCGTGCGTGCGTGCGTGTAAGTCTGGCCGCGCATACAGTAGCGCGCGTATGTTTGTGTGTGTGCTGTGGGGGGGGGGGTGGGGGTTCGTGGTGTGTGCGTGGTGTGTGCGAGCTGTTAGAAAAAACCCGAATTAGAAATACCGGGGGAAAACCCGAAAGAAAAAATCCCTCACAAAAAGGGAAAAAAGTTTCCAAAAACAATCAAGCCCCGGAAATTTAAATTTCCATTGGGGGGGGAAAACCCCAACCCTTTTTTACTCAAATAAACTGTCACCCAAAAATTTCACCTGTTTTTAAACCCTTTTAAATTTAAACGAAACTAGTTTAAACCCCCAGAAAAAAAACATGCCCCCTGAAAAGAAACTTTTTTTTTTCTTTTCACACACAAAAACAATAATAATATATTTTATATATATATATATATATAATTAAAAATTTTTATTTTAAAAATATATATTATTTAAATCGAAACAAAAATTGGGGGGATACAAAGGGGGCGAAAAAAGGACAGTGGCAAAGTCAGTTTTTGCCAGCACAAATTTTATAGCTTTACCCTAAAAATTTGTTACAAAGAAAGGGAAAAGAAAAAAAATCACAAAACAGCCCAAAAAAAAAAAAAACAAATCAAGAAACCCCCGAAGCCAAAAAAAAGCAAATCAAATTTAAAAAAGCAGCTTTTTAAATAAATTTGTCACAAGGAACTTTTATAAAGCAATACAATACGAAACGTACAATACAGCACAATTAAAAAATTAAAAACATACAATTCAATACGTAAAGAATTGCTAGGTTTGGGGTGCTGAACCTTTTTCCTCGAAGGCCATGACCCACACCTTCTATAGTGCTGGTTCGTCCCTATGGGGTCTTCAGCCCTAAATATCCTCAACGTTTAACCTGACCCTTTAACTAAAAAACCCGTCTTTCATTTTGTAAGGTGTTGCTTTAATCTAAATTTATTTTTATTTTACTTTTTCTCCCACCTTTTCCCCCGACCTCAACCCCGATTTTGGTTTTTTACTGAAAATGATCTCAAACATAAAACTGACACCATCCCCAGAAAAGAATCAAAATCAACTTTCCCCCAAATCACCCACCATGAAATGAAACCTAGCCCCCTGCACCCCAAAACACCCGCCACAAAAAAAACATACTCAACGGACCCAAATCACCCCCCACTGAAAAGAAAAAATGTACCTGCACCCAAAAAAACCCCCCCACTTTAAATGAAACATACTCAACCCGCACCCCAAAACACCCGCCATGAAATGAAATATTTACCCGCACCCAAAACACCCGCCAAGAAAATGAAAAAACTCAAACCCGCACCCAAAACACCCCCCCTGAAAGAAAATAGGGCCCCCGCACCCAAATACCCCCTAAATGAAATGAAAAATAGTCAACTGGAACCCCAAACACCCGCCCCTGAAAGAAACCCTTGGGCCCCCTGCACCCCAAATAAAACCCCCCACTGAAATGAAAAATATCACCCGCACCCAAATCACCCGCCCCTGAAATGGAAAAATTTGTCAACTGAAACCCAAAACACCCGCCACTGAAAAGAAAAAAAGTCACCTGTCCCCCCAAAACACCCCCCCATGAAATGAAAAAATAGTCAAATGCACCCCAAAACACCCGCCACGAAATAAACAAAATCACCTCACCCAAACACCCCCACGAAATGAAAAAATAAATCCAAAAAGCACCCAATAACCCCCCACGGGAAAAAAACATAGTCACCTGCAAAACCCCCAAACACCCCCCATGAAATTAAAATAGTCAACCCGCAAACCCAAATCACCCCCCATGAAAGAAAAATAGTCACCTGCCCCAAATCACCCCCCATGAAATGGGAAAAATAGTCACCTGCACCCAAATCACCCCCCACGAAAAGAAATGTTTCCCCGACCCAAATCACCCCCCCAATGAAATTAAAAAATAGTCCCCTGCACCCAAATCACCCCCCCACTGAAATGAAAACTAAATTTTTCCACACACAAGACTTCAGAAAAAGGGGGACCCAAATTGACAGAAATGGGTCTGCCCCAGAACAAGAAACGGGATCCCCTCCCCCAGAAACGACCCAAGAGAACGGACACCCCGTTGACAGAAATTAAACTGCCGGGGAACAAGGGAAAACCAAAACATGGGGAGCGTATGGGCAAGGGCCCGAGAGAGAGAGGAGAGGGGTTTGGTTTTGGGGGAGGGGGGCAGGCAGATAGATGCGAGCGTGGGGCCCAAAGGGAAGACACAGAGAGAGAGAGAGAGAGGGGGGGGGGGGGCAGACAGACAGGAGTAAAAAAAAGGGAAAGGGATAGATTCGAAAATTAAGACAGGAAGGGCAAACAGACGGGCAGACAGAGACTTTAAAACAGACAGAAACTTTCACACAGACAGGGCGATGAATTTCCGACTGATACAAAAGGGGAAAGAATGAGGAGTGTGGAGAAACCCAAGACAGAGGTTTAAAAAAAACAGCTACTGTGGAGAAAAGAGAGAGAGGAGAGAGAGAGAGAGAAGAGAGAGGGAGAGAAAAAGAGAGAGAAGAGGGAGAGAGAGAAGAGAGAGGGGAGAGAGAGGAAGAGAGAAGCGCTGCAGTGGGGTGAGAGAGAGGAAAAGAGAAAAGAGAGAGGGGGAGAGAGAAGAGAGAGAACTATATTGGCGGAAAAGAAAAGGAGAGAGAGGGGAAGGTAGAGAGAGAGAGAGAGCTATATTTGCGGGAGAGAGAAGAGAGGGGAAAAGAGAGAAAAGAGAGAGGGGGGGAGAGGGAGAGAGGTCAGTGGACAAGGGGGGGGAGAGAGAGAGGGGAGGAAGAGAGAAAAAGAGAGAGTGAGAGAGAGAGATGCAGGGAGAGAGAGAGAATTATAGGGCGGAGAGGGCCTGAGAGAGAGAAAGAGAAGACCAAAAAGGGGAGAGGGGAGAGAAAGAGGGAAAAAAAGGGGAGAGAAAAGAGGAGAGATGGGCGTAAAGGGGAGTATGAGCGTCCCTCGGTTTTCGCAACCCCCCCGAAAGCACGTAGAACCTTTGGGCATCCCCATCATTTTCGGGCCCCATAACACCCCCCAGGGGGGTTTGGGTTTAGGGGGCGTGTTAAAACCTTTTGCCCTTGAAGGGCCCTTAAAACGGTCAGGGCCCTTATGATAGCAGTTCATTTCCCCCCCACACACACCACCACCCCCAAAACCCCAAAAACTGAAAGGGGTAAAGTAAGGGAAACCCAAAAAAATGACGTTCAAGTGTTTGCCGGCGTTGGGGGTTTTCCTTTCTGTTCATACTTTAAAAAAAAGCTCTTTCCCCATCGGGTCCCACGATTTCTCTGTCCCCCGTCTGTCCCCCTCTGAGGGCTGGGCGGTTTTTGGTTTTCCCCCTCCCCTCTCACCCCCCTCTCCCCCCCTCTTTCTCTCTTTTCTCTTCTCCTTTTCCCCCCTTCTCCCCTCTCTCTCTCCCCTTTCTCTCTGAAATTGCCCCTCTCCCCCTTCTCCCTTTTCTCTCAAGTTGCAAAAAATTAACCCCCCCCCCTCCCCCCTAAGTAACAGAAAAAATTTCCCTCGCTAAAAAAAATTTGGAAAAAAATCAAAAAGAATCTCTCAAAAACCCCGATCCCCAACCCCCCCCCCCCCACCCCCCCCCCCCCCCCCTCTGTTATCGGCTGCCCCCTCTGTTTACCCCTCAATTTGCTAGCGCCATTTTTTTTATCAGATTTAAAAAACATTTCAATTTGGTCTTCGAAACGGGCCCCGGGGGTCCCCATTCATTTAAAAAATAGGTCCATTTCTCTTTAAATGAATTTAAGGGAAATAGCTTCGCGTTTTTTATTTTGAACCCCCTTTTGGGACCCCCTTCTCTTTGGGTTTGGGGGGGGTTTGGGGCGGTTGGACTTAAAAGGGCGAACACGATTGGTTCCCCCCCCTCCCCTCTCTTTTTTCCCCCCTCTTTTTCCTTTTCTTTTCTCTCCTCTCCCCTTTTTCACTACAAGTATTATTTAAATTTTAAATTAAATTTTTATTATTAAATTTTTTTCATGGGCAAAACCCTGAAAACCCCATTGCGATCAAATTTTTCAAATGTATGGACTTTAATTTTTGGGGTGTTTGTGGGGTGCGGGGCGTGCGGGGGTTGTGGTGGGGCGTGCGTGCGTGCGTGCGGGGTAAGTCTGCGCACGCGCATACACGTAGCGCCCCGTATGTTTGTGTGTGTGTGTGGGGGGGGGGGGGGGGGGGGGGGTTTTGGGGGGGGGGGGGGGGGGGGGGGGGGGTTTTTTGGGTGGGGGGGGGGTTTTTTGGGGTGAAGGGGGGGGGGGGGGGTTTTGGGGGGTGGGGTGGGGGGGGAAAAATTTTTGGGGTGGGGTTTTGGGGGGGGGGGGGGGGGGGGGGGGTGGGGGGGTTTTTGGGAAAGGGGAAATTTACCCCTTTTTTTTGGACGCAGAAAGCTACCAAAAAACCCCAAAACCCCCCTTCAACCCCCTGAAAAAAGGGCCAACCTGCGCCTTCCCCAGTTACAAACCCCCAAAAATCCCTTTTACACTGGAAATGGGCCCACTAGCCCACTGCAGAGATTTCCCCCCACAATCCCTTCAAAATGAGAATGACCACTGCCCATGCACCAATAAAAAACCCCCACCCAAAAAATCCCCTTTCCCCACTGGAAAGACCCAATTTCCCACGGGAGAGTACCCCCCACACCCCTCCCCTTTTACACCGAGAACTGACAAAATGCCGAAAGGCCCCAAAAATACCCCCAAAAACAATCCTCTTCCAAAAAGGAACAAACCCCTGCCGACTGCAGAGGTTTCCAACCCCACAAAACCCCTTAACATGAGAAAATGACCACGCCGACGCAGAGAAAAACCCCCAAAAAAATCCTCTTCACACGGGGAAATGACCACTGCCGACTGCAAATACCACCAAACAAAACCCCCTTTTTACACTGAGAATGACCACTGCCGACCCGCAAAACCCCCAACCCCACAATCCTCTTTACACTGAAAACCCGACCACTGCCCATGCAAGATACCACCCCAAAAAAATCCTCTTCACAGGGGAATGACCACTGCCGAAGCGAGATTAAACCCAAAACAATCCCCATCCCCCACTGAGGGGAAATGGCCACGCCCACTGCGAGAAACCCCCCCAAAATTTCCCCTTTCACTGAGAACCCGACCACTTTCCGACTGGGAGAGTTTCCCCCAACAATCCTCTTCAAAAATGAGAATTTAAATTGGGGCCCCTGCCCACTGCGAAAACCACCAAAAAAATCCTTTCCAAAAATGAGAATGACCACTGCCATGGGAGAGATACCACCCCAAAAAAAACCCTTCCCCCCACTGAGAACTGACCCCGCCATTTCAAAACCCCCCAAAAAATCCCCTTTACATGAAACTGGGCCCCCGCCGAATTTCCGAGTACCACCAAAAAAAATCCCTTCCCCAAAACCGAGAACCCGGCCACTGCCCACGCAAGCCACCCACCAAACAAACCCCGGCCCCACAGAGAATGGCCTGCCGGGTGGCCCCGAGAAACCCCAACAAACCCCGTCCATTTTTTAACTTGACCCTGGGCCAGGAGGGGTAAAACCCAAATTTTTTTCCCCAGGAAAAGGGATTACGCCCTTAAAAACCCCCCCCTCTCCCCTTTCCCGAAAACCCTAAAGGGAGGAACCACCCACCAACCTTTCAAAACTTTACACCGCCGATTTTCCTGGGGAAAAGAAAACCCACCCCAAAAACAAACCCTTTAACATGGGAAGGGCCTTCCCCTCAAAAAATTTTAAACAAATTTTTCACGTCCAGACCGTGATTTTTAAATTTTCCCGGGCCCCCCCGGCCAAAAGATCCCCACAGGATTAACAATTTCTTTGGGGAATAACCCCCCTCCTTCCTCCCACCCCCCCCTTCCCTTTTTCTTTCTCCTTCCAGCGCGGGGCGTTTAAGCTGGGGTTTCTTTTGGGCGCGGTTTGGGTTTAAAACCCGGCCCCCAATTTAAAAACGGGGCTCCCTTGTGAAAAAGGGGGGAAAGAGACCAGGGAAGGGAAAAGAGGAACCGAGAGAGGGAAAGGATATAAGGGGAAAAAACCCCCCCAAAAAAAACCCCCGACAACCCAAAAAAGAGAAGAACCCGACGGAAAATTTTTGGGGAATTCCGGGGAAAAGCCCCTCACAGGTTTCCCAAAATAATTTTGGAAGCCTGTTTTTTTTTTTACTTCCCTAACCCAAAAAGGTATTGGGAAAAAAAACCCCCAAAAAAAAACCCGAAAAATCGCCCGCCCCCCTTCCTCCCCCAACTCCCCCCTTTCCCCTACCGCCCTCCAAATTTGTCAACCCCCCCCCGGGGCCACTCTTCCTTTCCCCCCTGACGCTCCCAACCCCTTGCGCGGGGTAATTTAAGGTTTTGCTTTGTGGGCGGGCTTTTGTTAAAAATATGTTGGGTGGGGGTTGGGTTGTGGGGAGGGGGAAAGTGGAGAAAGGGAAAAGGGGGAAGGTAGAAGAGGGGGGAGAAAAACACCAACCCCAACCCCCCAAAGGTCCCTTTCCCTTTTTTCCCCCCTTTTTGGGGGCCTTTTACAGGTTTGTTTCATTCCCAAAATAATCCCACCCCTGGTAAAAAGGGGAAAAAAAAATAAAAAACGCCCCTTTAAAAAAAAAACGGCACCCGGGGGGGGAAAAAGGATTTGGGTTGGGGGGGGGTTGGGGTGGTGGTGTGTGGGGGGGGCCCTTTTCGTGGTTTCCCTTTTTTGGCCCGGGTGCTGTGGGCCCCCCTGGGGGCGCGTTTGGGGTGTGGTATGGTGCAAGGTTCCCAGTGGTTTTGTTGTTTGTGGTGTGTGTGTGGTGTTTTGGGGTTTGTGGTGTGGTGCGGCCCCCGGGC
>CM031619.1:29268661-29273661 GCA_018398815.1 Conus ventricosus | reverse complement strand
AGGGCCAGTGGAAATCGCACTCGTTATCACTTTCAAAACACCAGTGAAATCCCTACTAACTAACACTTTCCAGCAGTCGTCAACACTACCAAAAAGGCCCGTGGGGTCACACTCGTTTAAATCTTCCAAAGACCAGTGGAATCACACTCGTTAACTCTACCAAAGACCAGTGGAATCACACTCGTTAAACTCTACCAAAGACCAGTGGGAACACACTCGTTAACTCTACCAAAGACCAGTGGGAAAAACACACTCGTTAAACCTACCAAAACCATGGAATCACACTCAATTTCCAAAAAACCAGTGGAATCACACTCGTTAACACTACCAAAAAGGGCCCCTGGAATCACACTCAATACCAAAAGCCAGTGGAATCACACTCGTTACCACTACCAAAAGCCACTGGAATCACACTCGTTACCACTACCAAAAGCCAGTGGAATCACACTCGTTACCACTACCAAAAGCCACTGGAATCACACTCGTTAACACTACCAAAAGCCAGTGGAATCATAACCGCTAACACTACCAAAAGCCAGTGGGAGTCACCTCGTTAACACTACCAAAGACCAGTGGAATCACAACCGTTAGTACTACCAAAGACCAGTGGAATCACAACCGTTAGCACTACCAAAGACCTGTGGAATCATACCTGTTAACACTTCTTTCTAAAGACCAGTGGAATCACACCCGTTAACATCACCAAAGGCCAATGAAACCACACCCGAGAAATCTACCAATGGAGTCTCACTAATTATCCCACAAAGGACCTGGTGTCTCACGGGTGTCAGAAGTCACACACGGTACATTACCATGGACCTGATGTGCCACGGATGTTACACTACCAAGGAGCAGTAAGATCACATTCGTCATACTACCGAGGACCAGTTGAGCGACATTTGTTACACTACCAAAGATCAACAGTCACACTCATTACACTACCAAAGAGCAGTAGAGTTACACTCATCGTATTACTATGGAGTAGTTGAGTCACGCTTGTTACACTGCCAAGGACCAGTTGAGTCACTTTCGTTCTCTTACCGAGGACCAGGAGAGGCACAATCGTTACATTACCAAGGACCAGGAGAGTCACATGGTTATATTACCAAGGACCAGTAGAGTCACATTGGTTATATTACCAAGGACCAGCAGAGTCACATTGATTATATTACCAAGGACCAGCAGAGTCACATTGGTTATATTACCAAGGACCAGCAGAGTCACATTGGTTATATTACCAAGGACCAGTAGAGTCACATTGGTTATATTACCGAGGACCAGGAGAGGCACAATCGTTCTATTATCAAGGACCAGTAGAGTCACATTCGTTACATTACCAAGGACCAGTAGAGTCACATTGGTTATATTACCAAGGACCAGCAGAGTCACATTGGTTATATTACCAAGGACCAGCAGAGTCCATTGGTTATATTACCAAGGACCAGCAGAGTCACATTGGTTATATTACCGAGGACCAGTAGAGTCACATTGGTTATATTACCAAGGACCAGTAGAGTCACACTGGTTACATTACCAAGGACCAGAAGTCACATGGGTTACATTACCAAGGACCAGAAGTCACACTGGTTATATTACCAAGGACCAGAAGTCACACTGGTTACATTACCAAGGACCAGTAGAGTCACACTGGTTACATTACCAAGGACCAGAAGTCACACTGGTTACATTACCAAGGACCAGAGTCACATGGGTTACATTACCAAGGACCAGAAGTCACACTGGTTATATTACCAAGGACCAGAGAGTCACACTGGTTACATTACCAAGGACCAGAAGTCACACTGGTTACATTACCAAGGACCAGTAGAGTCCACACTGGTTACATTACCAAGGACCAGAAGTCACACTGGTTACATTACCAAGGACCAGTAGAGTCACACTGGTTACATTACCAAGGACCAGAAGTCACATGGTTACATTACCAAGGACCAGTAGAGTCACACTGGTTACATTACCAAGGACCAGAAGTCACACTGGTTACATTACCAAGGACCAGTAGAGTCACACTGGTTACAATACCAAGGACCAGAAGTCACACTGGTTACATTACCAAGGACCAGTAGAGTCACACTGGTTACATTACCAAGGACCAGAAGTCACATGGGTTACATTACCAAGGACCAGAAGTCACATGGTTATATTACCAAGGACCAGTAAGTCACACATGGTTACATTACCAAGGACCAGTAGAGTCACATTGGTTATATTACCAAGGACCAGTAGAGCACACATGGTTACATTACCAAGGACCAGTAGAGTCACACTGGCTACATTACCAAGGACCAGTAGAGTCACACTGGTTATATTACCAAGGACCAGTAGAGTCACACTGGCTACATTACCAAGGACCAGTAGAGTCACACTGGTTACATTACCAAGGACCAGTAGAGTCACACTGGTTACATTACCAAGGACCAGTAGAGTCACATTGGTTATATTACCAAGGACCAGCAGAGTCACATTGGTTATATTACCAAGGACCAGTAGAGTCACACTGGTTACATTACCAAGGACCAGTAGAGTCACATTGGTTACATTACCAAGGACCAGAAGTCACATGGGTTACATTACCATGTGACCATTACCGAGGACCAGTAGAGTCACACTCTTTACTCTATCAAGGACCTGCTGTACGGTGCGTGTCACTCTAACAAGGACTGGTAGGGTCGCACTCCTTCCGCTACCAAGGACGTGTTGTGTCACGATCGTAACACTACCATGGACAAGGTAGAGTCACGCGCGTTACGCTACCATGGACTTGATATGTCTCGCAAGTGACACTACCAAGGACCAGTAGAGTCACGTTCGTTAGATCGGCAGAGACATGAAGTGTTACGGGCCTGAGGTGTCACGCACGTTTCACAACTAAGGACATGTGTGGTGACATTCCTTACTCTACCGAAAACCTGTCACGCCACGCTCGTCACATTATTAAAAGGGTCATGAGAGTCCCTCTCGTTACAGCCAAAGATCAGCAGTGTCACATTCGTTATACTGCCTGAAACCAGTGGAGAGTCTCGCAATTTTCACTTCCGAGCAGCACCGCTGTCACGTACGTTGCGCACACACACACACACACGCACGCACGCACGCACACACGCGCGCGCGGACGCGTGTGCACACACGCACACACAAAGAACAGTAAACGGAGCCTCGCACGTGACACTACCGAGAACTAGCAAAATCACAAACATACACACAGCAGAACTTCTAAAAACCAACGGGCTAACACTCGTACGCTTCGCACTCAACCAACAACTGGCGAGCGGCCTGCCTTCACTATTGTCGGGCTGTTACTTCCACTTAACAATAGATATCCTGTGGCTCTGATTTATGCGACTTTTTTTTTTTTACCCATAGTACCCAAGTATCCTATTTTTCCTCGGGTTCCCCGATTGCAATACGTTGTTTGACTTCCTTGTACTCGTTGTTTTTCTTCCCTTTTCTGTCCAATGATTTTTTTTTTTTTCTGGCCAGACAATGTAGTAGTAGCGGCGTTATGTACATGTATCTCTGTCCCTGACACTGCGGTAATCAATTCAGCAGGCGCCGCCGACTTCACACACGCGATACCACACCCACCTGACACTGCGGTAATCATTCAGCAGGCGCCGCCGACTTCACACACGCGATACCACACCCATCCTTGAGGGCGCGTTCACGTTACATCTGTCCTGCGCTAAGTCTGGGCGTACATTCTTGGCTTGCTCTCTACACACACACAGGCACGCGCGCGCGCGCATGCACGCTCGCACGCACGCACGCGCGCCACACACACACACACACACACACACACACACACACACACACACACACACACACACAACTGAGCTCATCTGACTGTGTGAACCCAGGTCCTGTTTCTGTCTTACTAGCGTTTCGTACTGCGCGACGTTGTTTCCCTCTTCTTGACACCAACGAGTATTTCCCTTCCATTAAAAACAAACAATCAACAATTGACACTACAGTCAGAAAACAGGACGACGACCTTCTCCCGAACATGTTCTGCCGTACTGGTCAACAGTCTTTTTATTCTCACAGACATTTCTTTTGTAATGAATTTTGTTTCTCGCGTTAGTCTCTTACACTGATTTTCTTACGGGGGAGATTTAATAAAAGAAAATGCCATTCAGTGAAGTCGATTATAATGATGTAAGTCTTAAAGGAAGCAGGTAATACAGAAACTATTGCCCTGTGCAGTCTACAATAGAGTCTATAGTATTCTTACAGACGGTTGTAGTGTATCCAGCACTTTCGTCACCCCTACCTCCTTCTCTTCCCTGTCCTGGTTGAATTAAATCCTCGTGTGTCGTGTTATGCAGTCAGTTGTGCAGGTGGGTATGGTTTGTGGTACAGGTGAATGTATGCATGCATGTATTTATGAATTCCAGGGTGTAAATATGTACAGTCTGGTGCTGACGTACTGCCTTTACCCATGTTTGAACAAACTTTCCAAACAGGTGCAGTCACCATTTTGCAGAAGTCATGACGAACATCACGGGTGTGTACACAGTGGGATGCATTAAACGACCCCGTCATCTGGTGAAAGGTGACGTGGTCGAAAACATCACACTCTCCTTTCGACTCTCCATTCCACCTCTACCCCACCCCACAAAAGCGCGCATACAGCGCCGCCAGCCTGATACACTTCTTCCTGTCGCAATCGTTTTCCAAGTCCTTTTGACATGCGCTTCATGTAAAATCGACATGGGGAAAAAAAAAGTTCAACTGCCTGACCGTTAAAACCAGAAGAGACTAGATAGAGCCCCAAACCAGAAGACAAGTCAAGAGGACCCACAAATCCATATACAACGACTGTAGGAAATGGAGGGGTGGGGCGGGTGGGAGACACAGACGACTGGGCATTGGACTGCAATCACCAGACATAAACACGGTGCTTTACAACCCAGGCTAATCGATGTGGGACAGACGTGGTCGTTGCAACGCCCACACTCAGACACACGATGGACTGGGGTCAG
>CM031619.1:29256161-29261161 GCA_018398815.1 Conus ventricosus | reverse complement strand
GAATAACATGAGTACATAAAACTGGATTGTATGAAACACAATGACTGAAAAATATAACCATCTGAATTCTGAACTCTCTCTCTCTCTCCTCTCTCTCTCTCTCGCACGCATGTACGCAAGCATATAATTATGCACGCACGCAAGTACGCCCGCACGCGCGCGCGCACACACACACACACTCACACACACAATCTTATAGCTGAGTCGGCAAAATGTCTACGCATAAATGCAATATCCCCTCCAACCCCCCCCCCCTCCCCCCCCCTCCCCCCCCCCCCCCCCCCCCCTGAGGCAATGAGTGGTACCGTGGTATTCTTGATATCGCGGTCTGAGGATACCTTTTTTTCATTAAAAAAAAAAATCTCGGTTTTCACAGAAATGAAGTCATTTTCCCTTCCTAATCTAGATCGATCGTGTAGAGGAAGGGAAATCTTTAATGAGGCAGTAGGACACAAACAATTATTAAGAACAAAAAAACAAGAAAGATAACATGGTGAGACGCCCTAACTCCAAACGAACGCTGCGCTGCTTTAGGTCCAAACTCGCTTAACACGAATGCAGACACAAGGGACACGGAACAGACACATTCAGTATTTGCGATCTTGCATCAAAGCAAATTCTATGACTTCAGCTTGCCCAAAACTCACTTTTTCTTCTTCTAATTTTCCAGCGAGAAAACGTCATGTCTTAACCCTGTTTGTTTGCTCTGGATACATTGCGTCTGCATGTTGTGCATATTGAACTGGCGCCTTAACTAAAGCAGCATTCATGAGGAACTATGGGCATGTCACTGTCTCACCATGGTACCAAAAGTTATCTTTCTTGATTCGTATTTTGTAGTTGTAATATTGTAGACTTGCGTGTACATTTTTTCAACATTTAATTCTGACCTTTTTTTTCAATTCAGCATATAAGTAAATTCTTTCTCACTTCTGCTTGCCAACGCCTTGTTCCTCTTTGACTTTCACTGATAGGTAGAAGCCCTTCTGTTCTCCATAACCTGCCCCATTTTCCCACAGTTGTGCGGACCATCTCTCTCTATCTCTTACACAGAGAGAAAGAGAGAGAGAGAGAGAGAGAGAGAGGAGGAAAGAGAGAGGAGAGAGAGAGAGAGAGAGAGAGAGAGAGAGAGCACAAGCCACCCCAAAACTGACACTGACACAGCCCGCACATGAAACAAGGGATGAGACTGAACAGACAGACAGACAGATCAAGCGCAGCTCCCACGGTGCGCTCTGTTCTGAACTCGGCCCCTCACGGTTATAAAATAAAAGGAGAAACAGAATTCACTGCCGCGTGTGCGTGCACACACATTCAGGGGAAAGAAAGAGCGGCGGGGGGGGGGGGGGGGGGGGGGGGGGGGGAAACTGAACACAGCAGAAAAGACAGACAGAGGAGAGGAGGAGGAAAGAGAAAATTAAATGGTGGAAAGAGCAGACAGGCGAGATTAAAAGAGGACAGACGGTAGAAGCAGACGACGACGGAGATGAAGCAGAGATACAGTAAAATTGGCCCCCGTTTTTTCCTTATCTAACCCATTCAGCAGTTGCCCAGAAATGCAGCTATGTTGCTGAAATCGACTTCAGCGGATGGAACGAACAAGGGGAAAAAACGTGCACCACCACCCCAAGTTACATTCCAAAAGGGGTTTTCAGCTGGGTTTAAAAAACCCAGTTACATTCTGCAAGCTGCGAATTTCAAGTATACACCCCCCCTCCCTATACATTTCCAAACCCCGTATTATCATCCCACCGATACAATAGAGTTTTTCCCTTTTTTCGTTTCCCTTTTCTTTGTGGTGACGCGCGCGCGCGCGCGTGTTGTGTGTTGTGTGTGTGTGTGGCGCGCGCGCGCGCGTTTTTTTATGGCCCTATTCTGTTGGCGTTACTTTTAATGACATCGAAAACGTTGTTTGTTCGTCGCCTTGTAAAAAAAAAACGAAAGATGAGACGTCACCCCCGTTTTGTACGTATCAGAATATGCCTCATCTTGTCGCTGGAAAAAATATGATCTCCCCTTTGAATCCACGAATTTCAAGACATGCAACGGTTGGTGTTTTCTTTCTCGGGTTTTCCTGCAGTTTCGGTTTTTTGTTTTTTTTTCCAAGAGAAAATAGGCAGGAAAAAAATCGGCGGCTTACGGGGAAAGGGGGAAATGGGGGGGGGGGGGTGGGGGGGGGGGAAAATACAGAAAAAGAGGGGAGGGGTAGGGGGGAAGCGCTGGATGGGGTGGGAGGAGGACTCTGTAAAAGGGAAAAGAACGGGCGAAGGAATTCGACCGTGGTGGGGCAAGGGACCTTCCCGAAAGTCGACGGAAATTGCATCGGGCAGGGGGAGTTTCAATGACGTCTGGGGGATTCCCAATAAAGGGCAGGGGAGTTTCAATAATGTTGGGGGGATTCCCAAAAAAATGGCCGGGGAGTTTCAATGCTGTCGGGAGGTTCCAATAAAGGGCAGGAGGAGTTTCAATAACTGTCTGGGAAGATTCCAATAAATGGCAGAGGAGTTTCAATACTGCTGGGGGATTCACAATAAAGGGAGAAGGGTTTAATGATGTCTGGGGGGGGATTCCCCAATAAATGGCGGAGGAGTTTCAATGCTTTTGGGGGAGGATTCCCAATAAATGGCAGGAGTTTCAAGCTGTTGGGGGGACCCCAAAAAAAATGGCGGGAGGGTTTAAATGACTTCCGGGGTTTCAATAAATGGCAGGGTTTCATGATGTTGGGGGGTTCCCAATAAAGGGCCCAGGAGGAGTTTTAATAAGTTGGGAGGTTTCCCCAATAAAGGGAGGAGGGTTTAAATGCGTCGGGGGAGGATTCCAATAAAGGGCCGGAGTTTAAGACGTCTGGGGGATTCCAACAAATGGCAGGAGTTTCAATGACTGTCTGGGAGGTTTTCCCTAAATGGAGGAGGAGTTTCAATGATGTCTGGGAGGATTCCCAAAAAAGGCAGGAGGATTTTTCAATGACTGCCCCGGAGGTTTCCCCAATAAATGGAAATGAGGGTTTCAATGACTGCCCCGGGGTTCCCCAATAAAAGGCAGGAGGAGTTTCAAGATGTCCAGAGGTTTCCCCAATAAAGGCGGTTTTCAATGACCCCCCCGGAGGTTTTCCCCTAAACGGAGGAGTTTCAATGACTGTCCTGGGGTTTCCCCAAAAAATGGCAGGAGGAGTTTCAATAACTGTTGGGAGGACCCAAAATAAAGGCAGGAGGAGTTTAACGACTGCCCCGGGGGTTCCCCAATAAATGGCGGAAGAGTTTAATGACTGTCCGGAGGATTCCCCAATAAGGAGGGGATTTTTTAAAAACTGTTGGGGAGGACCCCAAAAAGGCAGGGGAGTTTAAATGACTGTCCGGAGGTTAAAAATAAATGGCAGGGGGGATTTTCAATGACTGTCCGGAGGTTTTCCCAATAATGGCAGGAGTTTAAAAAATGCCCGGGAGGTTTTCCCAATAAATGGCAGGGTTTAATAACTGCCCGGGGTTAAAATAAATGGCAGGGGGTTTCAATGATGCCCCGGAGGATTCCAAATAAATGGCAGGAAAAGTTTAAATACTGTCCGGGGATTCCAAAAAAATGACGGGGGTTTCAAAACTTTTGGGGATTCCAAAAAAATGGTAGAAAAGGAGTTTCTTTAAAAACTGTCCGGGGGTTTCCCAAAAGGCTAGTGGAGTTTCAATAATGTTGGGAGGACCCCCAAAAAAATGGCGGATTTTCAATTACTGGCAAAAGAAGTCCTATGCCCAAAGGAGGGTTCAATTACTGAAAAAAGGTTTTCAAACAACTGTCATGGAGGTTTCCCATTAATTGGTAGGGGTGGGGGGGGGGGGGGTTCAATAATGGCAAAAGGGGGTTCCCATCCAAAGGTGGAGTTTCACAGGAAGAGTTCAAGTCACGGAAGGGGGAGTATCAGTTAACGTTAAAGGGAGTCCCCTGAGACAGGGGGAATCTGGAGGGATCAATACCTGGCAGAGGTTTCCCAAAACTGCGGGGGGGGGGGGGGGGGGGGCGTTTCAGGTCTGACCGGGACAGCCCTATAACTGTAAGGGGGGTTTAAGGGGGAAGGGTGGTCCCCCGAATGGCGGTAAGTTGTATTAAGGAAGGGGGGCCAAAAAAAACCCGGTTGGGGAAATTTCAATAACGGCAGGAAAAATTCCCAATTACCAGACAAAAAGAGTTTCCGTGATAACAGGTGGAGTTTAAAAAGTGGCGGAAGAGTTAAAAAAAACTGGGAGGGGGGTTTTTATAATGGCTAGGGTTTCCGTAATGGCCCGGGGTTTCCCTAAACAGAAAGGAAAAAGTTTCCATAACGGCAGAGAAGTTTCCATAACTGGAGTGAGTTTCCCTAATGGCAAAAAAGGGTTTCCCTAATGATACAGGGTTTCAATAATGGCAGGGGAAACTTCCCCCATCTGACAAGGGGGGCGGGGGGTGTAGATGGAGGGGGGGGGGGGGGGGGGGGAGGGAGACTTTAAATTCAAAATAGCTGAAAATTCCCTTTGGCAGAGGGGAAAGAGGTCCAGATTTGAAGGGGATTCCCCCCAAAATGGGGGTTTGGGGGTTTAATAACTGCGGGGAGATACCCTTTGTGCCCGGGCCCGGGGGGGGGGGGGGGGGGGGGGGGGGTTCAAAACCGGGGAGGGACCCCTTTTAAAAAAGGGGGTTCCAAAAAAAAAAAACCCAATTTAAAGGGGGAGGGGGGGGGGTAATGGGAGCGCCGGTCCCCTTTTAAAACCGGCCGGAAAGGGGGGAGGTTTCCTTGTTCAACAGGGGGTTTTTTTGGCCCCCGGGGAAAAAGGTTCAAAAACGCTCCGAGGTTTTTCCCCCGCCCCTGGGTTGCCCCCGTTTGCCCGGGGGTCGGCTTCCCTGGTGCCAGGTCAGACCCGGGCCCAAACCCGGGGAATTGTTTGTGATGGGGCGGGGGTTTTTAAGGGGGGGGGGGGGGGGTTTTGGTAGGGGGGAATGGGGGGAAAAAAAAAAAACCTTTTGTGCAAGTCAGC
>CM031619.1:29238661-29253661 GCA_018398815.1 Conus ventricosus | reverse complement strand
TACGTCCCCGCCACACAAACTGTGCCTACCTCAAACAAACCCACAGCTATTTTGTTTGCATAAATTGAAAAAATCCGACAGCGCCCTCTGTGGAACCCTCGCCGTCAGAAAGAAAAGGGGGGGAAGGCCAAATTAAGTAACAAAAGGAGCACGACCCCCGACCCTTACCCCCCCCCTCCCTCCCCCTCCCTCCTCTCCCTCCATTACCCTGAACTCTTTTCCTGACAGTCGACAGGGTGGAGGTCACCGGAGACACCAACACAACAACAGGGTGCGTTTTATTTTAAAAGCCCCCCCCCCCCCCCCCCCTTCCCTCTCCGCCTTCCTGTCTTTTTTCTCCCCCCCCCCCCCCCCCCCCCCACTCCCCCTTTCCGTGGTCGTGGCAACTACGCTCGATGGATGTCAGCGAGGGAAAACAAATCTAACCATTGGAAGAGAAAGAAAAGGCACATACACACACATGCACACGCATGCACACACACACACACCACACACACACACACACACACACACACATTTATATATATAATATATATGCACGCACACACAAACACACACTCTCTCTCTCATATAAAAACGCACGCACGCACACACTCACACACACACACACGCGCGCGCGCGCGCACGCACGACGCATGCACACACGCACACACACACACACGAAACGACACACACACACACACACACACACACACACACACACACAAGCGCAGGAAAGAAAACAACGAAGCCCAACTGGAAGAAAGGGAAAGAAGGAAAGACACTATAGCGTTGGTGATGCCGGGAACGGGGTGGGTCGGGGGAAGGGAGGAGGGGTTAGGGGGTGGGGGTGGAGGTCTCTTTTAAACAGTTTCAGTTTCATCCAGGGGGCGGTAGCTGTTCGGGGACCTGTCCCATAAACTACACCAGTCCGCGAGGCCACAATGAGCAGGAGTTGGGGCGACATCAACGACAAAGGGACAAAATGTAACCGAGGAGAGAGGGGGGAACAGGGGCTCGTGGAGGCTACTTATCAGACGCCTGACTTAACGCGTTCACCCAATATGGCGGTTAGGCCTTGACCCGAACAAAACGATCTGAAAAAGACCAAGAAGAAAAGGCAAATGCTTCAGTTTCTGTTAGGGAGGGGGGGGGGGGGGGGATCGTCACGGCATACTGAATAGTTGTACACGAGAAAGGCCTTCGGAGATGGCCGGCCAGGTTCAACAATCGTCATTGCTGAAGGAGTGAAAAAGACTTGACCTCGCAGCTTTTTAGACTAAGAGAAACTCCTTACCTCGCAACTTTAAAACTGAAGAGACAAGAAAAACAAATCGGATCTAATCGCATCGAATTTGACAGTTCGTCCTTGGCCTATCCTTGTTTCACAAGTTCGTTCGAATGGATGAGTAGTTTGTCATGTTGCTGGTGGCATACGTAAAACCACATCCTTGTCAAAGTAGAATGGTAACACGTCACACTGTTTTTCTAAGCCATGAGATCATTTTTGAAAGTCCATCAGATTGATTTTCACCAGCGTTTTAAGGCAATGGTAACAATAACTCGCAGCACAACATACGTCCAGATTTCCTACGTTGAGGAGTTATTAAAGAAACAAACAAAACAAAACAAAACAAAACACGAATTACCCTCGAAAATGATTATTGGGGGCAAGGGTACCCTAGGCTTGCAAAACTAAAAAAAAAAAAAAACCTATAACAAAACAAACAACAAACAAAACAGCAACACTTCTGTATTATGCGCGGTGGCACGTTTCACTTTGTCCCCTCTGTTTTCTTCAAGTGTGTGAAGCGACGTTGTAACTGTGAAAAAAAAGGTGTTATTCATATCCCTTCCACATAAGGTGTCTAATTGTTCATTTGTTTCCTTTTAATGGGATCAATCATATCAAGCTCTTCAACTTCAAGGCTGTTCAAGGTGGGTTTTCCTGACCTCCCGCGAAGAAACTTTTACACGTCTTCAAAAATAAGTTTTGGCAAATCTTCATGAAGCTGTTCGACACTGGACTATTCAACAGGTTTTGTTTGTTTTTTTTAAACCACTTCCCCACAAGGAAAGTTGTTTTGTTTGTAAATACTTCTTAAAAGGTCAAACAAAGGCAAACTTATACCTAGCAGTCGGATATATGAGATTACTGACAGTGACACTGATGACATAATATCGGTAATAATAGCATCATGGTCTCTGGTGGTCCATGCGTTCAAGTTAAAACATAAGAGGATTCTTCCCTAAGCAGCGAGAGGCGATGGGTTGACGGACAAAGGTCTCTATGACAGGCAACGCCGCGACGGGTGTAGCAGGGGCATGATCAAGTTTTAAAACTATCTATATCCTCAGCAGTTCTAGCGATCACAACCTTTCACTAGCCTCAGAAAACTTGCCTGCGTGATGTACCTTCTATCGCACGTGACAAAATGAGGTCCATCACTGTCTTCGCAAGACACAGAGCTAAGAACACATGTATCCTCACATCAAAATCTTCAATTAAATAAACGTCAACCCAACTTCGCAACACTCTCCCCTCTCCCATCCATGCCCCCACCATCCATACTCCCATCACAAAGCATCGACATTATCCTCACAATATACGTATCTCTCTAGATTTGTTTTGATTTACGCATTCTCCACCTGCTTTCAGCATCACCAAGTGAAACGACGGCGCACACAATAATCAACAACCAACAGTGCTTTGTGTCTCCCTTTGTCAGGATATATACATATTTTTCCATGTAATTACGTTCTGTTCCTATTGAGCCCATACAGAAGGATACGAACACTGACCTTACTATCTACCCACAAGCAACTGACCAAGCAACTCGCTCGCTCATTGCAGTGATCTTCCTTGAAGGAATCGAAGGAGAGGAGGACGGCCGTGATCGCTTAAGCTTGGCGGAAAGTCCAACTTGAGAGCGCCAAGGATGTGCTGTAGGGCGACCCCGGTTCAGGGATCATCTTGTGACATGCTCAGGCAATGGCGAAGGCCACCTCAAGGTTCAGCAAAACCAACCCTAACACCAAACCCTCCACTGCCTCCAGATAAGGTCCTAAGGTATCAAACTAACACACACACACAAAAAAGAAGAAAAAAAAGCGAAACACACACACACACACACACACACACACACACACACACACACACACACACACACACCCCACATGACATGTAACACGTCAATAAGTTCCAGATCCTAATCTAGGTACCTGCTCAAGTGCGTTGTGTGGTGTGTGTGTGGTGTGTGTGTGTGTGTGTGTGTGTGTGTGTGTGTGTGTGTGTGTGTTGTGTTGAGTTGTGTTTTCTTGCTGTTGGTTGTGGTAGTTGTGTTTTCTTGTCAAGTGTACAACATCAATGGAAACAACAGTACTAAATAAATAAATGAATAAAGACATAAAAAAGCCCTGATTGCAAACAGCACTGCAGCAGTAGCAGTGCTCAACCCCGTACTTTCAATCACACCGTTTAAATGTCAGAGTGAGAGAGAAGTGCAGTCCGGCTTGAATCTCAGGGACTGACCACAGAATCTCCTGAATACCAGCACAATTTTAAAAACCTTCATATCCTTCCACATTCCTCTCGACCACTGCGCTTTCCTTGTCCCCCTTCTTTCCCCATCCTAAGGGAGTCTTCAGAAACATAAAGGGCAGAGATTTCTAGTAGATTACTATCTGCTCTTGACACTCGTCACCAACGGCTGGTCTAACCAGGCCTCCTTTTAACTGAAATGAAAGCAGCAATCCAATTCTCATTGAGGCTCGTAGCCCCTGGCCTCAGGCAGGGAAGACACGCGAATCCCCCCCATATAAATTCCTCCCGTCTCCTTCCCTTTTAAGTCTGAGGCAAATCTCTAAACCCACCCTATTCCAGCCACAGTGTCCCTGCTGAGTGGGCATCAAGCATGGGATTTGGCCCGTCAGTGTTCACTTAATGTACTGCTTGTCCACACTAGAAGTCTTCACTCCACACACACCGGGTGATACAACGTCAAATGTCACAAGGCAGCAATCTCCGCGAAAATGTAACAAAATAGTAGTCCTGACCAAAAAAATGTAACAACTGTAATGTTTTTCGTGCATAATGCCTGAAAATTGTAACAACTGTAACAGGTTTACTCGTGATGCACAAACAATTTAATCAAAATTGCTGTTGTTTTGTTCATGTCTTACGGACCACTAAACTACCTAGCCTGATGAAACATTAGCACTTAAGTCTTTCGTTATTGATGGGTAATAAATCATACCACTTCAATCGATTTGATCACTTCAGTAGCGCCTAAATGTTTTGTAAACTTTCGCATTGTGTACTGTCCACCTGCATGAAAGAAACTTTGTCGCTGGATGTTGCAAGTTTTATGACGGTTTTGGGATGATCAAATCAGATTAATCGTTCACTACCACTCCGGCCCGCGGATGCACTATCCTCGGCCCTGATACGGCCCCTCGTGGTCGGCTGGGCTCTTATATTTTTTTCCGAAGAACACGTACGAAAAAATGCTTCCATGTTACATTTTTGTTGGGTAACACACACGAAGGTGGTAACGTCACATTTGGGGGGAGGAACCTTCTGCGTTGTTGCATTTTACGTTGTTATCACCGTGTCTCAATGAAGAACTTTCATTCGTTGCTTCTGTCCGAAACTGCTGTGTTTACCGAAGAAGTTTGAATCACACGGTGACCTCTTGCATACAGTCTCACTGTCTCCACGATTAGATTTACTCTTCAGCAATGGATTTTTGTTGTCCCCCTGCGTCTATGTCCACGTATACATATAGTCTTCTGTCTGCTATTGTGGTCAACACTATGGATAATCAGAACTGCCCGGTAGTGATCAACATAATGAATACACAAAGCTACCTGGTGGTAAAAATTTTCCAAAATGGTCAAAGTAACGAGAACTCTATTCTGGCAGGCAGTACATGTATATCCATGTAGTCGTCATGTGAAGTACCAGGTCTGCTACATAATACGTACCAATGTGGTTTTCACGTGAATAACCAGACTGCATGATTGTACACATATGTGTCTTCAGTGTACAAGCTTGATCATACGTTCCTGTATGGTCATTTTTGTGGGAAACTAGACCCCCTGATATCGTAAGATTGGAATACACAGACAGCATAAGATCGATCTTACTGAACAGCGTTTCCAGGTGTAATACCAAACGTGTCAAATCACAACATTTTCATATATAAATTACCTACCTCCAGAAACATACTGGGGTTCCGCCCCCCCCCCCCCCCCTCCTCCTCTATCTATCTGTGTGTGTGTGTGTGTGTGTGTGTGTGTGTGTGTGTGTGTGTGTGTGTGTGTGTGTGTGTGTGTGTGCGTGCGTGCGTGCGTGGTGCGTGCGTGCGTGCGTGCGTGCGTGCGTGCGTGCGCGCGCGCGCGTTTGTTACAAACACACATTCTCTTTCTCTTTCTCTCTCTCTCTTTCTCTCTTCTCTCTCTTTTCTCTTCTCTCTCTCACACACACACACACACACACACACACACACACACACACACAGTCAAAGACGAGAGAGGATGGGGGAGAGAAGAGAGAGAGAGAGAGAGAGAGGAGAGAGAGAGAGAGAGAGAGAGCAAGCCTGCCTATAAAAGCAACTTAACTCCAATCTGACTTCATATAGAGAGTAGTGCAAGTGTAGGTATCCTCGTTACAGGTGCCATGATTGACGCAATGCAAGAAAGTTTACTTGCAATTATCCTAGACATAAACTGATACAACCTGTAATGTTTGATTACAGAGGACTTTAGTAAATCAACACACTGACCTTATTTTCCCTTTGTCTTTATGAATGGAAGATTCGTCTCTCTATCTATTGTAATTCTTTCGAATAAGGTTCAAAATCAATGGGCTGACCCTCAATGACATCTTTTTTTTTTTCTTTTTTTTTTTTTTCTTTTTTTTTTCCTTTTTTTTGGGGGGGAGGGGGGGGGAATAGCAAATGAGTTGGGTCGAGACTTCCTGACGAAGACGCTAGATGAAAAAGAGTTTTTACAGTTTTCTCTTACCTTTCTCTTCTTCCGTGCTTGTACTTCTACTACATCGGAGAAAAAAAGTCCTAGAAAATCCTGACAATGCTCCTGTCAGTGACTGCCCGTGAGACACCACTCATGGTCAAGAGAAAAGCCGGTGAGTCTCATTAGCACCAACTGTCCTTCAGTAACTTCTCAGCAAACCCAACTCCACCTTTGTCGATGATTAACAACCCATAAAAGGGAACTCCTCACACATTTCTAATGCTACATATCAACGAGTACTAACTGGTGATGTTGGCTGTTTTTGTGTCAGACACTCGCACATAGAGAAGTCGCATGGAACACAAAGCAAAACGGAGCGAAAACAAAACAAAACAACAACAACAACAACGACATGAATCTATTTGGTTTCCAAACGCTGGAGAGGGAAAATGAGAGGTATTGGTCAATGTGTGGTATATTTGTGCTCTTGTTGACATTGGTATTCTTTCTTCCACCCTCATTCCCTGCTCCCCCCCCCCCTCTCTCTCTCTCTCTCTCTCTCTCTCTCTCTCTCTCTCTCTCTCTCTCTCTCATTTTTGTTGTTGTTATTGTTGTTGTTTTGTTTTGTTTTCTCTGTATCTATCTACAGACCTAAAAACCTGCACGGTGGTGTGACTGGTCTGACTCTTCCATTCTTGATTTCAGGACATGCTCTAAAGTACCGGTCTCTCATAAATTAACTGAATTTGTTCTCATACCCGTACTTTCTTTGTATCCCACTTTTCCACGTAAGGTATGCAGACCAGAAAGAGGGAGGGAGGGGACGACAGGCACTGGGAAAGGGGTGGGGGAGGATGGAGGAAGGGACGTTAAAAAAATGAGAGGGGGGGGGGGGGCAGGGAATGAGGGTGGAAGAAAGAATACCAATGTCAACAAGAGCACAAATATATACCCACACAATTGGCCAATACCTCTTTATTTTCCCTCTCCAGCGTTGGGAAACCAAACTGGTACACACCACCCTCTACGTTACTGTATTTGCTCTCCGAGAACAAAGGCACACCCACAGACGCACGAAGACATCAAAAACGAGATGGCAAAGCTGAAAGGACAGACGAGTACGAGTGGAGGGGGGACGTATGTTTGAACAGGTCAGGGGGCGGGAAATGAAGGAGATAGGGTCGTGCACAAACAGGGAAAGGAGGTGGGGAGTGGTCAGTAGGTGAAGTGCTCTCCACTCCGACCAGGTTATGACCTGGCGAGTGGAAAAAAAGCAGGCTGGAGCAGGAAGTGAAACCATGCATCATCTCCAACGCCGCTGAAGCGTTCCATGCTTGTTAACCCGTATCCCAGACAAAAAAGTGACAGCGCGAGGAAGAGGGAAACCCCGCCCATCGCCATGAACGTGCCTGATGATGGTCTCCAGATCGGGTCGAGGGAGAACCCCATGGCAGCCACCAAGCCAGGACGAAGGCTAAAGGGAGGTGTTGCCCACTGCAGTGAAGCGTTACTGATGTCTGTGAGGTCATCAGACATCTCCTGACTTCACTAAGGGAAGGTTCCATTCCACTCCTCTCTCTCTCTCTCTCTCTCTCCTCTCTCTCTCTCTCTCTCTCTCTCCCAGCGAAAATCCCTAGAAGCGTCTGAACGTGACAAACTATCCTTTATTAGCTGTCGTTTCAAATTCGTTTCTCTGGTCGTACCTTTTACGTCGCATCTGGCTCACACATCACTCTGATTTTGTCTGTCTCTTTTTACCTGTAGGGGCGAGGCACATGAGGTCTTCATGCATGGTTCTCTCATGACTGCTTTTTGTCTCTGTCACAAACAAAAAACTGATACAGGAGTAGGTCCTTAGCCTCTCGCATCACCTACATTAACAGATGTGCAAATCCAAGTCTCTTCTTCATCAACCATCATCAAGACACGCATATCCTTGCTTTCTTCTTCATCCACATCGACAGAGATGCAGTTCTCTCGCCTCTTCTCTACCCACATCAACAGACTGCAATTCCTTAATCTTTTCACGTAAATCAAAAGAGAGGCAGAGCCTTCTCATCTTCTTCACCCGCATCAATTAATGTGCAGATTTTAAGTCCCTTCTTCACCCACATCAACAGAGACGTAGGTCCCTTGTCTCTTCTTCAATACATCAACGGAGATGCATATCTCTAGCCTCTCCATCACCGGCATCAACAAAGACGCAGATCCTTAGCCTCTTTTTCATCCACATCACCAGAGATGCAGGTCCTAAGTCTCTTCTTCACACACACATCAACAGAGGTGCAAATCCTTGAGTCTTCTTCATCTTCATTCACTGGGTTGCAAATCTTAAGCCTCACCCTTACCAACACCAACAGAAATGCAGATTCTTAGTCTCTTCTTCAAGTATATGCATAGACGAACGTCTTCAATCTCTTCTTCATCCCCATCAACAAAGGAGCAGAACGCCCACAACCACAAGGATACAGATCACCCGTGTTAACAGACGAACAGATATTCAGTCTCTTCTTCAAATACATCAGCACTTACCAGATCCTAAACCTCTTCTTTCTCCCACATCAACGAAGGATCAGGTCGTCGTCGTCAGCCCATCAACACATGAGCATATCCTTTGTCTCTTGTTCGTCCACATCAATAGAAATGTTCATCTCCAGATCCTTGTCCTCTTCTTCACCCATATTAATAGACATGCTGATCCTTCACGATCTTTCTCACATTCACCAACCGAGACGCAGTTCCTTCCTCTCTTCCTCACACAAATCAACAGAGACGCAGATCCTTATTCTCTTCCTCACACAAATCAACAGAGACGCAGATCCTTACTCTCTTCCTCACACCAATCAACAGAGACGCAGATCCTTACTCTCTTCCTCACACTGACATCAACAGAGGTGCAGATCCCACTCTCTTCCTCACACACCAACAGAGGTGCAGATCCCACTCTCTTCCTCACACATCAACAGAGGTGCAGATCCCACTCTCTTCCTCACACACCAACAGAGGTGCAGATCCCACTCTCTTCCTCACACACCAACAGAGGTGCAGATCCCACTCTCTTCCTCAACCATATCAACAGAGATGCAGATCCCACTCTCTTCCTCAACCATATCAACAGAGATGCAGATCTCACTCTCTTCCTCACACATCAACAGAGGTGCAGATCCCACTCTCTTCCTCAACCATATCAACAGAGATGCAGATCCCACTCTCTTCCTCAACCATATCAACAGAGATGCAGATCTCACTCTCTTCCTCACACATCAACAGAGGTGCAGATCCTTACTTTCCTCCTCACACATCAACAGAGGTGCAGATCCCACTCTCTTCCTCACACATCAACAGAGGTGCAGATCCCACTCTCTTCCTCACACATCAATGGAGGCGCAGATCTCACTCTCTTCCTCAACCATATCAACAGAGATGCAGACCCACTCTCTTCATCAACCATATCAACAGAGATGCAGATCTCACTCTCTTCCTCACACATCAACAGAGGTGCAGATCCCACTCTCTTCCTCAACCATATCAACAGAGATGCAGATCCCACTCTCTTCCTCAACCATATCAGCAGAGATGCAGATCTCACTCTCTTCCTCACACATCAACAGAGGTGCAGATCCTTACTTTCCTCCTCACACATCAACAGAGGTGCAGATCCCACTCTCTTCCTCACACATCAACAGAGGTGCAGATCCCACTCTCTTCCTCACACATCAATGGAGGTGCAGATCCCACTCTCTTCCTCAACCATATCAACAGAGACGCAGATCCCACTCTCTTCCTCAACCATATCAAGAGAAATGCAGATCCCACTCTCTTCCTCAAACATCCACAGAGATGCAGATCCCACTCTCTTCCTCAAACATCAACTGAGATGCAGATCCCACTCTCTTCCTCAACCATATCAACAGAGATGCAGATCTCACTCTCTTCCTCAAATATGAACAGAGATGCAGATCCCACTCTCTTCCTCAACCATATCAACAGAGATGCAGATCCCACTCTCTTCCTCAAACATCAACTGAGATGCAGATCCCACTCTCTTCCTCAACCACATCAACAGAGATGCAGATCCCACTCTCTTCCTCACACATCAACAGAGATGCAGATCCACTCTCTCTTCCTCACACATCAACAGAAATGCAGATCCCACTCTCTTCCTCAAACATCCACACAGATGCAGATCCCACTCTCTTCCTCACACATCAATGGAGGTACAGATTCCACTCCCTTCCTCATACACATCAACAGAGGTACAGATCCCACTGTCTTCCTTATACACATCAACTGAAGTGCAGATCCCACTCTCTTTCTCACACACCAATGGAATGCAGATCCCACTCTCTTTCTCACACATCAATGGAGGTGCAGATCCCACTCTCTTTCTCACACATCAATGGAGGTGCAGATCCCACTCTCTTTCTCACACATCAATGGAGGTGCAGATCCCACTCTCTTTCTCACACACCAAAGGAAGTGCAGATCCCACTCTCTTTCTCACACATCAATGGAGGTGCAGATCCCACTCTCTTTCTCACACACCAATGGAGGTGCCTCTCCGTTATCCACACTTAAGTCGGATGCAACTAGATCCCACGTCCTCTCCCCATGCTAGAGCTGCAAACAACCTTTCCATGTAGTTTGCTTCCATCCCAAGGAAACAATCAAATGCCTTTCACATGTGACACAAGGTGCTGAAATCAGTTGTTGGTCTGCCCAATCCAAATCTATCGAGATACTCGGTGTTTGGGAGACAGAGAAGGATGAGGCCATAAAGAAATGTTCGGGAGGTTCTTTTTTGAGTCGGGGTGACGGGGGGGGGGTAGACGTATATCGCGTAAATTGGCATGACCACCAAAAGAGCTAATAACAGGTTTAAGGAGAACGCCCCCTCAGAAAAAGAAAAAAAAAAAAAAAAAAAAAAAAGGAAGAGACCAGAGACAGAAACGTGAGACGGGATCAAGGCAGTAACTGTTTGTCCTTCCACATCATCTCTCCCTGCCCTTTCCACTTGGCCGGCTCGTCAGTGGCAAAGAAGAGGGAAAGAAAGCTTTTCAGCCCCTTTTCACAGGACGGCCACTGAACGAACCGGGGAGGGTTATACGGTAATGCTGGGTGGTATGGTAGAGTTCTCCTCAGATCGAGCTCCTTGTCTGGCTCTGGCTGGAGGATGGAGGGCGGGGGGCGGGGGGGGGGGGGGGAACAAAGGAGATCCGGTAGGAACTCGCCCGTGAATAGGACCCCCCCCCCCCCCCCCCCAACCCCACGACCAAACACCACCTCTACCCCCGCCCCTTCTCCTCCCCCATCCTCACCTCTCTCCTCTTAACTGACTTGTGTTCCCTTGCCGTTCATTCTACGGCATGAAGGTTCAGGACTGTTTGGTTTTCTGCCTAACCTACGGCCAACATCCCCCCTCCGTACCTGTGTGACCGGAAACCCAAAGAGCCTGAGAGTATGACACAATGTAGGGACGATTCTAGACTGAGGGTCTGCGGAAGGAGGGGGAGGATGGAGGGAGGGAAGAGGCAGCAGGAGGACGGAGATGAAGTAGGATGTGCGCAGGGAGGGGAGGGGGGGGGGGGGGGGGGTGGAGGGAGGGAGGGTGACAACGAACAGAGATTGGATTGGGGTAGGTGGGTGGGGAGGAAAGACAGCAGTTTACACGCAAAACTGGCTGACTGAAACCAATTTAATGTCAAATTAACTCATAGAAGTAATGACATTTAAGAAAACGTTATGAAAAGCATGTCAATTGTTTCTTCTTCTTTTTTCAAAGGAATATATTTCACACACACACACACACACACACACACACACACACACACATGTACGCACACCCCGAACGTACAGAGTGTTTCGTTTAGCTCTGATATTTGCCAACTGGGAGAGGGAAGGGGAGAGAATGTGGGGGGGGGGGGGGGGGGGGTGGGGCAGGTGCGGGAGATGGTGAAATAAAACGGTACTAGCCTGCTTGACATGGTGGGTGGAGTAGGGGAGAGGGATAAGTGAAAACTCACACCTCTTGTACTCAGAAAATTACACATATAGACGCACTGCACAGTTCGGACGCGCGTACACTCACCTACACACACACACACACACACACACACACACACACATGAATGCACGATCACAAACGCTGACACACAGAGACAGTTCGGCGGCTTTGGTTTCAGCAGATCCAATATTTGCCAGCGTCCAGGTTAGCTAGCCTACCTGGAATTGAGAGAGTGACACACGGACTGGTGGTAAAGCAGGAGTTACACATGAACGCGCGCGCACACGCACGCACGCACGCACGCACACACACACACACACACACACACACACTGCTTTCACGCTTCTTGTTTACAACAGTTACACGACTGCACTTGTCCTGGCTGGACAGAAAAACAGATCGTCGACATTCAAGGCAAGTACAATGTTTTCCACAGATAACCTCTCTGTCACGCATGCGTCTGTGTGTGTGTGTGTGTGTGTGGTGTGTGTGTGTGTGTGTGTGTGTGTGTGTGTGTGTGAGTGTGTGTGTGTTGTGAGAGAGAGAGAGAGAGAGAGAGAGAGAGAGAGAAGAGAGAAGGAGTGTGTGTGTGTGTGTGTGTGTGTGCAGAGATAGCCTTTCCACTATCTCTGGTGTGTGTGTGTGTGTGTGTGTGTGTGTGTGTGTGTGTGTGTTGTGTGTGTTGTGTGTAAAGGCGAATCAGGGACGAGAGAGAGAGACAGAGAGAGAGAGAGAGAGAGAGAAGAGAGAGTTTAAACATCCTACTTGTCTTGACTCTCTCTCTCTCTCTCTCTCTCTCTCTCTCTCTCTCCCCTGCACACACACACACACACACACACACACACACACACACACACACACACACAAGTACACACAAGTACACACACATACACACAGAGTGGGGGATGGCATAAGGGCATAGTGAGAGAGAGAGAGGGGGGGAGGAAGGGAGGGAGAAAGAGGAGAGAGAGCAATCATCTCCATTCTGAAAGGTAACAGATAAGCAAGAAGGTAGTTTTTCTTCCATGTGACCCTTGTCCCTTCAAGGACTAAGGATACCAACACACCAGCACTATTACACAACACAGATTATACCAAGAGCAGTGATGATTCATATTAACCTAAAAGAAAACATATACACACACATTAAAAAAAAAAAAAACTGTCTGTCAAAACTCACTCTCCTCCTCTCTCTCTCTCTCACACACACACACACACACACACACACACACACACACACACACACACACAACAGACACTCTCTCTCTATCTCTCTTTGAACCTAAAAGAAAACATATACACACACATTAAAAAAAAACTGTCGTCACACTCACACTCTCTCTTTTCTCTCTCTCTCTCTCTCTCTCTCTCCTCTCACAACACACACCCCACACACACACACACACACACACACACACACACACACACAACAGACACTCTCTCTCTATCTCTCTTTGACTCTTACTCTCACATCCCTGAATCACCTTTAATATCACACACACACACACACACACACACCCCACACACACACACACACACACACACACACACACCAAGGTAGTATATAATTTTCCTAGGGAAAGAGGATACAGAAAGCATCGGTCACCAAACTAGTATCATCAGCATAGCCTGAGGAAGAACAAACAGCAATTCATGTTCAAGTACACTAGCACATCCGTGTTCATAAAGCAAGATTAGTTTTTCATGGCAATGAGGGATAGGAGATAATGCTGATGTGGGTGGCGAGTGACAGACAGAGAAAAGAGAGAGAGAGACAGAGAGACAAAAACAGACAAAGAGACATAGACAGACGTGACAGACAGAGAGAGAGAGACAGAGACAGAGAGACAGAAACAGACAGAGAGACACAGACAGACAGACAGAGAGAGGGAGATTCAAAGACGCATTAATATTATGAAAAAAAAGGAATAAAGAAAGAAAACAATAGAAAATCAAACACAGGAAAATTTACAAAGAAGAAGCACAAAAAGTAATGCTATTATCCATCTCCCCATCCACCCACCCACTCACCAAAAAAAGAACACACAGTTATATGAGCTGTATGCTGGCTCACACATAATACACTGTATGAGCACGTTATAAATTTTCACACTGACATAGCGTGTTTCAATCATTAATGCAGCAAATCATTTTGAAATAGTACTTGTAAACATCACTTTGTGAAAGTATTAAACTGTATGTTGAAGATGATGTAGTGTGAGTGTGAGTGAGTGAGTGAGAGAGAGAGAGAGAGAGGGGAGAGAAGAGAGGGGAGAGAGAGAGGAGAGAGAGAGAGAGAGTGGTGTGTGTGTGTGTGTGTGTGTATGTGTGTGTGTGTGTGTTGTGTGTGTGTGTGTGTGTTATCGTTGGTTTAATGTCCTTCCACTACAGTGATTCAGACAGTTTTATGTGTGGGTGAATGAAGTATGCAAGTGATTGAGTGTATTAATACGTTAATGATAGAATATGACATCCTCCCCCCCCCCCCCCCCCCCCCCCCCCTTCCCCTCTATCCTTCTTCCATTTAATCAAAACAAATGTAACTGAGTAGAGATAAGATCTAAAAATAAAGGCCAATTGAACTACTTAATAAACATTTGCAAACTGACTCAAGAACACAAGAACTGTTTAAAATACATGGTAAAGGTAAGGAAGTCGATCTATCAGTGTAACCATCAATACCCGAATTTGTAAAGAGTTCTCTTGCTCTTGGGCATTGAATTAGTAAATGACTGATAGTTTAGGTTTCCCCACACATACATTTAACGTTATGAACATTTAATGTGTGTGTGTGTGTGTGTGTGTGTGTGTGTGTGTGTGTGTGTGTGTGTGTGTGTGTTTTGTGTGTGTGTGTGTGTGTGTGTGTGTGAGGGAAGAGAGAGAGAGAGAGAAAGAGAGACAGAGAGAGGCAGAAACAGAGAGACAGATGGATAGACAGACAACAGTAGACAAAAACATAATTCTGGATAAATACATCAACATATTCCAGCCTTTGCAGTTATATTTAACTGTCAGAAAATGAACATTATTGAAAGAACTGT
>CM031619.1:29168661-29228661 GCA_018398815.1 Conus ventricosus | reverse complement strand
GTCATACACACAAAACTCCACTCCCATTGTTGGGTAGGTGGGATTAATCCTTGCCTGTCTATACAGGGAGTGTCGGCAGGAGTATCAGCCTGCGAACGCAGAAAAGAATAGAGAATGAATGACGTCCCCACATGCAGCCCCAAGAAGTCCTGATGGAAGGGTTGGACTGGTCACGACGTCTCAATCCTGCAGCATGCACATGACTGCTGAGTTGACTGGGCGACAATAACATGACCTCAGGACTGCGGCGTCGTTGGAAATAAAAAGCAAGAAAAAAGAAAAGAAAAAAAAGAAGAAAGTTTTAAATTTAAAAAAAAAAGGGGGGGGGGGGTGAGTAACACAGATCGCTGCGTTACTGAGAACAAATACACAAGAGCACAAAGTGCAATTTACGCTTAAATCATTTTTAATCAAACAAATAACAAAAACGAACAGACAAAATACATTCACATGAGAGGGGGGGGGGCAGGGGGGAAGGGGGGGTAAAAAAATCGGGGGAGGGGGAAAAAAAACTATGACAAAAGCTAAATTTTTCCCATTTTTTTTATGTCAATTGTTTTTGGATAATGACCCCGTTCATTGACTGTAAAAGACAAACCCAAACTTCTCTGCACCCCAAAACCCCTCCCCGTCTCTCCCCTTTTCTCAGGTCTCATTCAAAACAAATTGCTGACAAAAGTGATGCAAAAACTTAAATTCAGAAATTTTCCTGAAGTTTTAATTGCACACCAAAAATTCAATGTTTAAAAAAAAAAAATTTTCAAGGTACACTTATTTTTTCTAATATCGAGATCACGAAAAATGTCACTTACCTTCTCCGGGTCCTTTTCTCACTGTTCCAAAAAACCCAACACTGGGTGTGAATTTTTAAAGTCATAACAACTGACAAAAAACAGACGACACCTTGGGGAAAGTCCCATATAAAACCTTTCCGTTTTTTTTCCCCAAAGGGCTTTCCCTTAATTCAAAGGGGAAGGGGCCCTGTTAAATTTTCAAATCAATTTTTTTCCTAATAGGGATTACGCCCTTTTTTGCATCTAGCCTTTTCTCTCTCTCTCTCTCTCTCTCTCCTCTCCTCTTTTCTTTTTTTCTTTAAATCAATGCGAAAAATTTTCCCACGCGCTTCACTTTTTTTCCCAACCTTCAGTTTTTATTTGGATCGCTCAAGCTTACTGGATACATGGGTTTTAAAATTTAAAAAAAGCCCTTTAAAATTTTCCCTTAGACAACCGATCACCGCGATTTCCACAATTAAACCCCTTATAAATGCTGACATTTAAAGGGTTTTTGCTTTAAATTTCCGGATTTTAAGACAGACTAAAAAAGGGAAATTTTTTTCTTTTTTTTTTCCCCCAAAGGGAAATCCAAAAAAAGGCACTTAACCAAAAAAAGGGAAATTCTCAAACAATGACATTACCAAAAAGAAAATCCAAAAAATGGCATTTAAAAAGAAAGAAAATCTAAAACCCAATGGCATTTACCAAGAAAAAAAATCAAAAAACCCAAGGGCATTTTCCCAAAAAGGGAAATTTTCAAAAAATTTGCACTTACCAAAAAAAAACCCCTAAAAAAAGGCACTTACCAAAAAGGGGAAATCTCAAAAAAGGGCACTTACCAAGAAAAAAAAATCTCAAACAATGGAAATTAATCAAAAAAGGGAAATCTCAAAAAAAGACTCTTACCAAAAAAGGGAAATGCCAACAACATCAAAAAAACCGCACTATAAGTTTTCCATCACCCCAAAATTTTAAAAAAGGGTTTATTAAAAAATCCGCCAAACATGAAAAAACGAACAACACAACACACGCGCGCGCGCGGGGGGCCCCCTACACACACACACAAAACACACACACACAACACACAACACACACACCACACACCCAAAAAACACACCACACACACACACACACACACACACACACACCCACCCACACACACACACACCTCCACCGGGACATTACAAACAACCCCCACGACAACACACACCCCCACACAACCCCAAAACACACACCAAAACCAAACACAAAACAACACAACACACACACATCCCATTTTTTGTCTTTGATTCATTTTGTTCATTTTTGGGCGGTTTTTATTACTTTAAACCTTTTAGAGATTTGTTTGTTTTTTTCCACCTCGTCGCCCCCTTTTTTCAACCCCTTTGATCACGCCAGAAAAGTAAGTTCGGGGTTTAAAACTGAAAACCACAAGCAGACCCCAAACAATATTCTGACAGCAGGCCACACGGATACGTGTTCAGACAGCGCTCCACCCGCTGACCCCTCAACGTCACCAGAACAAAGCCATCCCCCCGGCTCTCTAGACCCCTTTTTTCCCCCTTTAAGCGGGAAGGAATGAAGTCTGTCCCGGGCCCGACGTAAAGTCCGTCACCTCGACGCAGTCGAAACTAACCCCTTTTTTTCCCCTCAGCCCCGCTTGCTAACACCCCGAGCCCCGCGATTTATGAACCTTTCCCCGCACAGCCGCTTTTTATTTTGCATTTTAGTACTTTTAAACACAAAACCGCGCGCACCACAAAACACACACACACACACACACACACACAACACACACACCCCAACACACACACACACACACAAAACGCAGGCAAAACACCCCCAAAACACACAACACACACACACACACACACACACACACACACAAAACACACATGAATGCAAGTATTAAAAAACAAAATCTCAGTTTTGTTTTTCTGCTGAAAGTTTTCATTTCGGATATTCCTCCCCTTTTTTCCCCTCCAAACACAAATAAATGATTAATTATTAGAAGAAACCTAAAGTCCCCAAATTTAAACATCCCCACCCAAAAATAATAAAATTTTTTATTTTTCTTTTATTGTTTTTGCCCAAAAGGGGGGGGAAAGGGAATGGAAATTGCAAATTGCACAAATTTTGATGAATTATTAGTCGGGCTTAACACACCAAGTTATTTTTGCACTCATACACCATACACACTCATGCCAAAACCAAAAAATTCCCCCTCTCGGGAATGGATGCACGCATTCGTTTCTTTTCTAACACAAACGAAAAACAAAAAATACAATTTCAGCAACTTAATTTTTTAAAACCAGTACAATCAAATCACACAAAATTTAAATATCAAAACAAAAAAAAAATCAATAAAACCAAAAACCCCCGGGTTATAAAAAAAATTTGACTTTTTACCGGGCCGGGTTTTTCACACACAAAAACCACGCTTTCACCCCCCCACCCAGTTCTTAAAAAAAAACCCTCTTCACGCCCTTTTTTCACACCCCTTTGAGGGTGAGCCCGGGTTGACGGCACCAGCTTCGGGATTTGGGTCACCGGGGTCGCTCTGGGATCCGACTAAAACTCTTTTTCTTCGTCTTTTTCCCCCCCACCTTTTGGTTTCAAATTCATTTTTGTCTGTCTTCACCCCACCTCGGGGTTTTCAAATTTATTTTCCTTCTTTTCCCAGCTTGTCTTCAACCCTAAACTTACTGCCCTTTTCTACCCCCAAACCCAAACGTTTCTTTTCCGCCTTTTTTCCCTCTGCCTGCTCACACCTCTCCTCTCTCCCCTTCCCTGCCTTCTTTTCCTCCCTTCCCCCTTTGGTGTTTTTCCCTTGACACTTGTTCCCCTCAGTTTATATGGGGAGGGAAACAAAGGAACCCCCTTCAGGCCATCCCCTTTGTCCACCCCTCCCTTCCCCAAGCCCCTATTCCCCAAGTACCCTAATTTTCCCCCACTCGTGACATTCCAAAACACACAGCATTTCCACACACCCCTACCAAAAATTGTTTAACAAACACCCCTTAGCCCCAGATGGACTTTCAAAAAATTTCCCGCCGACTTCGGGGTCATTTAAACACAGTAATTATCTTAAGGGGGTTTTAACAACAACCCCCACACGCATTCACCCGCCACCAATAAACCAACCCAGTGACCCCGGCAATACCATCTGAAAAAAACCAAGGCCCCCTGCTCTTCACTGACTTTTTTAAAAACAAAACCCCCAGCTGACCGAGCTTTTTCACTCACTTGGCCCCGAGGCCCGTAGTGGTTACAACCCATTTCCCCTTTCGCCGGGGGGGCATTCCCAAACTCTCCCCAGTTTTTTTCACCCTGCCCAAATTTCGGCCGTGTCTTTTGGGTAAGGGAACCCGGGAAAAATTGGGTCAATTCCCTTTTTTGGTAAAAACCACGTACAATGTCCCTTTGTCCCCAAAGCCCCTTTTCCTTTTGTGAAGGTTTCACCCCCCTTGAAAAAATTTCCCCCCCGAAGAAAACCCCTGCTTTTCTAAAACTTAACATTCAAGGAGATGAAACTCAAAAATTTTTTCCCCTTTAAAACCCCAGGCAAAATATGGGCCCTCCCATAAGCCAAACTTACCCAAAGGGAACGCACCCAAGATTTTTTTGGGAAAACAAAAATTAAAGAGAAAAATAAATTACAAAACACCTAAAAAAAGCAAATACCAACATAAATCAAAAATCCCCCCACCTCAAAGCGGGGGCCTATAACCATTATTTTTTCTAGGGAAAATTCTCCCCCCCTTCTTTTTAAAAAACACGGGGCCCGCACCACCAGGGCACGCTTACGCGACACTGCAAAAACCCACACGAAAACCCCCACTCCCTTTAAATTCCGACCAACCATTTTTTTTTTTGGCCCAAAATTTTTTGGTCAGACCATCTAAATTCCCCCTTTTCTGTACACACACCTTCCTACCCCTTGGGCCATTTTGCCTGTTTGGAACAGAAACCCCTGATACCCCAAAGGGAAACCCGGGCCAAAAGTCCCTCTTCTCACCCTTTTTGTGGGCCTTTTTAGCAGAGGGCCCAGCAATCACATGTTTTTCTGAAAACACCCCTTTTCTGCGCTTTATGGGCAAAAACGATCGGTCTTTTTGGGTTTTCCCCCCAAAATCGGGGTGATGAACGTTCGGTACAAACCCCCACCCTTTTAAATCTCAAACCGTTTGCCCTTTCCCTTAACACGTTTCTTCTGCCTTGTTTGACAAAACCAACAGCATTTTGACGATGATCGCCCTTTTTTCTCCCCAAAAAGGAGTGCGGTAGGTCTCACTGACCCCCTTTTTTCCTCCGTATTTTTTTTCCCTTATAACACAGAAACCCCGGTCTGGTCTCCGTACCCACGGCTCCCATGTTTCCCGGGTTTCCCAAAAATCAAAACGGGGGTTTCAAAAACAGCCAAAGCCATACATTTCCACTATAAAATGGGTTCAATGAACACCAGTCCTTTTTTAAATTTCCTACTTTTCCTCATTTTTTCTACACCTCGTTTTTTCCTGTGAATTTTTCCCTTTTAACCAACTCCTTCACCCTTTACACCAAAGGCACCCAAAACCCCTAATGACTTTAACCACTTTTTTCCCCCACCTGCCTTTGGGGAAACACCATTTAAGGGCCTAAAATTTTGTGAACAACACACAATCCAGACAAAAAAACACGCCCATCTTTTTCATTTTTTTTCTATCTCCCCTCCCCTTCCCCTATTCCCTTTGCGCAGCTTTCGTACAAAAAATAAAAACCCCCCCAAAGGGCCCCTTATTAACAGAAAACGGTACGGCTCATTCCA
Source organism: Conus ventricosus (assembly GCA_018398815.1). NCBI lineage: Eukaryota > Metazoa > Mollusca > Gastropoda > Neogastropoda > Conidae > Conus > Conus ventricosus. The sequence goes on along the minus strand of CM031619.1, from coordinate 29,223,078 downwards.
ACCACTTTGGCTATTTTTTTTTAAAACCCTTTGTTTTTTCACGTGAGGGCCGGGGGCCCCTACGGGTGAAAACTGCTGTCTTTAAACGGATCATTTCAACCCTTCTCCTTTTGAATTTTCCCCGGGGTTTTTCCTCTTTTTTAAATTTAAATCACCCCTCGTTTCCCCGGAAAGTCTCGCCCGTCGAAGTACTTCACTTTTGGTTGATTTTTTTCCCTTAAATAGGAAAAGGCCCGCCCCCACAACCATCAATATTTTTTCCTTTATCACCATTTTCTTGGGGCCTTAAAAAAACCCTGTCCCCCCAAACTCATTTCCCTCCCCAATTTTTTAAATATGGTCCAGTCAAACTCCAAACTGGGGTTATGTCTCACCCTGTTCGATTCCCCCGCCTCGCGAAACTTACGCCTAAAACCTTCTTCACCCAAATCATATCCTTTTACACCGCCTTTTTTCACCTTGTCAAAATCTCTCTGACCCCTTTGGGGAATTGGGGGAAATACTTGGGGAACCCGCACGCCCTTTCCCAAAAAGGCAGACTTTTTAAATTGCCCAAAAAATTTTGGGCCACCCCTCGTCCCCGCAACCGATTCAAACCGACAAAAAGGGGCGTCGATTAAATTTCATTTTTCTTCTCTGAAAAAGGGAGTTTATCGGGGAGCGCAACTTTGCCGGGGCCTACGACTCAAACGGGTGTCTATTCACGCAAATTTTTCAGACTTTATTTTTTCCCAACTAAAAATTTTTTTGCTAAAATCTCCTTTCTCCCTTCTGCTCTCCCCTTCAGCCGCACTCCTGCATTCTGCCCTCCCTCCTGCACTCTCGCATCGGCTTTTCTCGGGCACTCCCACCCCTTTTCATCTCTCTTTCCCTCTGGCACTGCCCCTCCTGCATCGCTTTGTTTCTGGCACTTCCACTTCTGCATTTTGCTCTCTGTTTTTAACACTATACACCTAAACTGTTTTAAACCCTTCACCAGAAATTTTCAATCTAAGTCTCTCAGGCCTCAGCATCTAGTTTTTCTTTTGAAAAGCGTCCCACTGTTCCTTTTCAAACTTCCTTCTTTCAAACCCTTTTATCCTCTCAGTCTTCCTGATTTCAATGAATCTACGCATTTTATCTCCGTATATCCCCCTTTTTTTCCCCCAAAATTAATATTTCTCTATGGGGGGAAAAAATTTCCCCCCCCATCTTTTTTTCTGATATGTTTTTTGCACCACTAAAACAGTTTTCGCTTAAAAAAACCCGGAAAAAATCATAAACCCTTTACTAAAAAGTTCCCCGGGACACAACCCTGGGGAGTGTTCCTAACACAAAGGACCTTTAAATTAAAACCCCAGCTTCTGTAGATTAAAAAACCAAGAACCTCGTCTTTGTTTCCTTAACGACCTTTGAATAAAAACAAAACCCCCTACACCAAGTCAAAAAACTCCCCCCCCTCAAAAACTAAAGGAAATAATTAAAAAACTAATTTTAAAAAAGCCTTTTGTGGGCGCTCCGCCCCAGTACCCCATAAACCCCTTTGTTTTCCCCCGAAAAATAATTTGGGCCCCTGCCAAAACCCGGGAGGCTCGCCCCTTTTCCAACGGGGAAAAAACCCTGATGGGATTGCCTTTTAAATGCACAAAAATTTTTGTATTAAATTTGTTTAGGGTTAACCACCAATTTTTCTTAGCACTCATACACCATATCAAACCCCATCCACAAACCCAAAAATTCACCCCCTCTCTGGGGAAAGGGGTGCACGCATTTTGTTTTTCTTCTAACAAACCCGAAACAAGAAATACCCAAAATTTTTATGCAAATTTAATTAAACATTACAATCAAACACACACAAAGAAATTCAAAACATAAAAGATCAATACAAACCCCAATCCCCCCTTATAAATTTAAAATGACTTTTTACCTGGGCCCGGTTTTTTCACACAAACCCCCCCACATTTTACAACCCAAAAAGTTCCCTTAAAAAAAATCCTTCAAATCCCCTTCAGCACGCTTGATGGTGTGCCCTTGTTTTAATTTGGGTCCAGGCCCTTTAGGGCTTTCTTTGTTCCTCTGGGGTCTCACGTCCCAACTCCCTTTTTCTTTCCTCTTTCACCCACCTCGGGTTTAAATTTTATTGGGGCTGTCTTTCCCCCCACCTCCCGGGTTCAAACTTTGTTTCCTTCCTTTCCCCTTGTCTTTCACCCTAAACTTTTGCTTTCCTTCTAAAACCCCCCACTTTTTTCTCGACCTTTTCCCCTGCCTGCTCACTTTCCCCTCCTCTCTCTCTCCCCTCCTTTTTCTCTCTCCTCCCTTTTGTTTTTCCTTGACAAATTTTTTCTTTCCCCCTTTTTTAAAAGGGGGGGAAACCCAAAAGGGAAACCCCCTTTTAGGGCCAACCTTTTTCCACCTGCTTTCAAGCCCCTAGTTCACCAATACCCAAAATTTTCCACCGGACAACCCCACACAACAGCATTTACACACACCCCAAACCCAATTGGGTTAGCAAAAAAACCTTAAAACCCCAGATGGACACGAAAAAATTTCCCCCCGAAATTCGGTGGGCATTTAAAACATAAATTTTCTTAAGGGGGTTACTAAAAACCTCCACACGGGTTTTGCCAGCCTGACAATAAAAAAAACAAAGGACCCAGCAATACCCCCTTAAAAAATCCAAGGCCCCCCGGCCTTTACTGACGTTTACACAAAACCCAGCTTTTTTCCCACAATTTTGCACTCATTTTGGGGGCCCCAGGTCGTATGGTTACAACCCTTTCCCCCCTTTGCCACGGCAGGTCCTAACTCCCCTCCAAGGGGTTTTTTTTCACTGACCAAATTTTTGGGGCCGGGTGCGGGGGTAACTAACCCCCCCTTTTTGGTTTAATTGGGGCAATTTACTTATTTTATACCACGTACAAAATTTCCCCTTTTTCTCCAAACGCTAAATTTTCCTTTTGGAGAGGGTTTTTCGCCCATGAAAATTATCATTAATACCAAAAATAAAATTGGTTTTTATTTTCGTTTTGAAAGAAAAAAATGTGTTCTTTTTTTCCTCAAAACAAGAACGAAGCAGAATTCCAAAAAACCTTTAAGTTGGAGCGGGGCGTTTTTGATAAACCCGAAAGAAAAAAAAAAAAAAAAAAAAAAAGGGGAAGAAATTTAAAATTCCCCACTGATAGGGAAATGAAATTCTGACTTTATTAACCAATTAAAACGTCCAAAAAGGAAAAAAGACATCAAAGCAGGCAACGCATTTACATCGAACACATAGGTCAAAACCCCCGTTCCAAGGAAGGGGGCGAGGGCTTTTTTTGCTGTGTGAAAATCGGAAGGGTAAGACCCTACAGTGGTGCCTTCAGACACAACCGAAACAAACCACCGGGACAGAATTTTATTTTCTCTTGGTTTTTGCAGACGAACTAATCCTTATCATTTCCCAAAATGGCAAAATGCTACAATGCTGACCACAACCCCACCCAAATCTTTTGGGGCCCCGGGGGAAAAGGGGCACCCAAAATTTCTGACACTGGGGACAACCTACAGGGGGTTTGGGGTTTTGGGCAGCGTTGGTTTTTTTCGGGAAAGGGAAGGTGGGGGAAAAGGAGCCGCACAGGGGGGCACGACAACAGGAAGGGATCCCCGAATTGGGAGAAACAAAATGCAGGGTAAAGGGTTTTAATTTCCAGCGATTTCGATGGGGCAGTAAGGGGGGGAAAAAAAAAAAAAGGGGGGAGGGGTTTCAAAAACTCCGGTTTTCCACCCAACTCCACAAAAAACGTCTGACACAATGTGGGGTTTTTGGGGGCTACCGGGCCCAATTTTACGCAAAAACGCTGACAAAGACTCACAACCTATTTTAGTTAAAATTTCATTTTAAAAATTTTTATCCCCCCCGCCCCCCAAATAAATGGCAAAGAAAGGGGACCTTTTCGAGCGAGTGTTGGGAAAGGGGTCCGCATGCTTTAACAAAAACCCTCTTCGGGATTTGCGAACACCGAAAGGGGTTTTTTTGGGGTGGCAAAGCACTCACCTCCCTACTTTTTCCCAAACCAAGACTTTTTTCTTACAGGGGGTTTTAGAGAATGAACTGTTAGAGCCGGATCGTAAAACTTGGTGTTTCCTTGGTTGCGGGTTCAATCTTTCCCCCGGGGCCCTTTCGGGACAGGGGATTTTTTTTTCCCCCGGAGTTAACATTTGGGTTTTGGCTCCTTTCCCATACAGGGGCCCAAACAAAAAGAGACTAAAAACCGAGTTCCCCTGTGTAACGCACGCATAAAAAACTTGCACACAACGGGAAAAAACCCCCCACCAACTTTCAAAGGAAGGCCATTTTTGGGCCCTTTTTATGGGGTGACACTTTCACAAAGCGTGCAAAAAGTCCCCGAAGCGGGGATGGGGTGCCTTAAAGGCGGGAAAAAAAAAGGTCATAAAACACAAAACACCACTCCCATTGGTTTTGGGGGGGGGGGATTTAAACCTTGCCTTTTCTATAAGGGTGTCCGCAGGGGTATCACCCCGAACGCAAAAAGAATAGAAATAATGACTTCCCCCCCTGCAGCCCCCAAAAAGTCCTGGAAGGGAAAGGTTTTGGGCTGGGCACGACGTCCAATCCTGCAGGGATGCACCTACTGCTGATTTTACTGGGCGGAAAAAAACATGACCACAGGACGCGGGGGTTTGTTGGAAAATAAAAAACAAAAAAAAGAAAAAAAAAAAAAGAAAAAATTTTAAAAATTTTAAAAAAAAAGGGGGGGGGGGGGAGAAACACAATCGCCCGCTTACTGAAACAAAAAACACAAGACACAAAGTGCAATTTTCCTTAAATTCAAAATTTTTTTTTAAAAAACAAATAAAAAAAAAACGGGAAAAACAAATCATTTCCGATAAATTGTCTTCAAAAGACGCTGCAAACAAACTGGGGAGAAAAAAATTTTTTAATGGCCCAAAAAACAAAACTCCCCAGGCCACAGTCCCTATGAAAAGTTCCCCTGGCTGCTTTTGTGGGGAATGGAACCCCCCTGACCTTGAAACAAGAGTTTTGACAAACTAACCACTAAAAAAAAAAGAAGGGCCCCCTTTTAAAAAGGGCATTTTAAAAGCGTGGTTTCTTTCCTCTTTTTTTTTTTTTTTTTTTTTTTTTTTCTGTTGGGTTTTTAGCAATTTTAAAAAAGACAAAAACTTGTCGAAAAATTTACTTTTTGTGGGTTTTTTAAAAGAGCTTCAAATAACCGTTTTCTTTGCACTCCCAAAATTTTTTTTCCCCCCCCCAAACCCCTTTTAGAAACAAAACACACAGTTTTAAAACTAAAACCGTTTTTTCCCGGGGAAGAAGCTGAAACCAGAATTGATCATTTTTTTTGAAACAACGGGTTTGGGTTTTTTTTTCCGGCCTATCATGGCGAAGGAAGAACCGTGTCGGGTTCATCTCCCTTTTTGTGCAAAAATGTTTCCAAAACTTCTGCTAGTGGGCAATTTTTACAGGCCCTTGGGGAGAAATCTGTAGAATAATGATAATAATGATAAAAAAATAATAATAATAAAAAAAAATAATAATAATAATAAAAATTCAACCAGGGGAGCTTTGCCCCAAACCGGGCTTTGCCCCAAAATTTGATCATAAGAAAAAGAGTTAAAATTAGAAATGCAATTTATAATCCTAAAGTCACTTTCCCTTTTTTCTCCTCCCCCCACCTAACCCCCCACCCAAACCCCCCCCCCCTTTTTCCCTTTTGCGGGCCCCGTTGGGGGACTTGGGGGGAGTGGGATCCCCAGTAAAAGGAGACGGGGCAAACCCACATCCAACACGGAAAAAACCCTTTATTTCCATAATGTCTTTTTTAGAGGGCCCCCCCCCCTCCCTTTTACCCCCCCCCCCCCCCCCCCCCCCCCCCCCCCCCCCCCCAGAATTTGTTTTTTTCCGTGGAAAATCGTCGGAAAAAAGTGTTGTGGGGGTGTGTGGTGTTGTTGAGGGGTGTTTTGTTTTGTGGGTGTGTGTGTGTTGGGGTTTTTTTGGTGTTGTGTTTTGTGAGGTTTTGTGTGTGTTTGTTTTGTAGGGGGGGGGGAGGGGGGGGAGGGGCAGGCCCTAATTTGGTTTGCTCCGACCTCCGAACACAAGAACAAACGTCATATTACCTTCCCATCACTTTTTCCCCCTTTCTTTTTCTTTTTCTTATTGTTTTTGTTTCTTTTCCCCTTTCTTCTCTTTTTTTTTTTTTTTTTTTCCTTTTTAAAAAAACAGCAGTTGTTCCCACGTTTGGGAAAAAGCTTTGCCTTAAAATTTTTTTCATCGCAGGGAAACCCCTCCACTATAGTAATAGTAGTACAGCAGCATCCCGACACCACCGGGGGACAAAAGGGAAATTGGGAAAGACCCCCCGAGACAAGCCCCCAAATGAGCAAAACCCGGGGGAAAGGGGGGCTCGGCCAAGGGGGTTTCGGGAGCAGCAACAATTTAGGGACAGCGTCACCGCTGGGGCCCCCCGCAACAAGACGGGCCCAAAGCTGACCGCTGCCCAACCCCACGGGGGGTCCGGGGCCGGGGCATCGGGCCGGGGATTTTGCACGTCCCCCCACGGCCTCCAGAAAACCCTTTAACGACCCCCCATACCGTGCAGGTTTTGGGGTTTTTTGGGGTGTTTAGGGGGGGGGGGGGGGGGGGGGGGGTTGGGGGGTGGGGTCAGTAAAGTTTTGGGGGGTGGTTTGGGGGGGTTTTTGTGTTTTGAAAATTGTTTTTGGTTTGGGGGGGGGAGGAGCGGGGGTTGTTTTGGGGTGGTTGGGGGGGGTTTTTGTAAGGGGGGAAGGAAGGGGGGGGTTGTTCATTCCTTTTTTGGGGGAAAGGGGGTTTGGGGGAAAAAGGAATTAAGGAAAGGAAAAGGAAAGATGTAAACTTTTTGTTTTTTTAAGTTTTGTGTTGGGCAAGTGTGTATGTTGGGGTTGGAAGGGGAAAGAGGGGAGGGGGGGGAAAAGGGTTTTTAAAGGGAAGGGGTGGGAAAAGGGGCAATGCCTGTTTTAGTGTTTTTGTGTGTGGTGCCGCGCGCACCGAGGGGTTTTCGAGAGATGGGGGAAAGGCCCCGGGTCTCTCTCTTCTCTCCTTCCCCCTTTCTCTCTTCTCTCAACCTCTCTCTCTTCCCCCCCTCTGTCTTGTCCCCCCCCCCCCCCCCCCCCCCCCCCCCACCCCCTCCCACGTACTGAGCTCAACCCCGCTATGGCCTCCGAATCGGGTGGGGGTATTTAAAAAACAAAACTGACCCCCAAAATCAGTATCACCCCTTCCTTCCTCTCTCCCTCCCTTTCCCCCCCCTCTCTCTCCCTCTCTCCCCACCTTCCCCTCTCTCTCACTCCCCTCCAAACTCCCTCTCTCCCCCTCTCCCCTCACATATGGGGTTTGTCCCGCGCGCGCGCGTGTGGGGTGTGTGGTGTTGGGGTTGGGGGGTGTTGTGGTGTGTGTGTGTTTTTGGTTTGTGTTTTGTGTCAAAGCAGCGTGGGTTTTTTGGGGTTTTGTGGGCAGCGAGCGTTTTTGTGGGGTGTGAGGTTTTGTGGGGGTTTTGTGAGTGTGTGTGGTGGGGTGTGCATGCACGTGTTGGTTGTGTGGGGTGTGTGTGGGTGTGTGTTTGTGTGTTTGGTTTGTTTGCAGCCCGCATAGGGGGCTGGCGAGCACAGAAAGACGGGACCCAAATTCCAATGTCACGGGTTTCTCTTCCAAGGGTCCTCCCTCCTCTGCTCCCCAAGGGTTGTCCTCGTCTCTTTAAAAGGGGAGCTGTCTCCCCTCTGTCTCTCCCCCTCTCTCTCTCCCCTCTCTCTCTCTCCCCCGTGGATATAAAAAATATATTATCTGCTTGCGTCTGTTTTGGTTTTAAATTTTCATAACACTTTCTACCCTTTCTCGTTCTCTTAATCTCATACCATTGCTTTTTTGTTGGGGTTTAGATTTTTTTAAAAATTTTCCCCTCAGTTGTTTTTTTCTTGCCCTTTTCTGCTCCGCACAGCCCAAAGTCCCAAATTAGCACCCACTCCAAACCCCACCCCCTTTGTTTGTGGTGTGTTTTTTGTGTGTGTGTGTGTGGTTGGGGTGTGTGGTGTTGGGGTTTCCCAAACCACCCATTATCACTTTTCAATTTTTTATTATTAGGCTACTTTTTGTTTTTATATAGGTTCCGGGGGCCCAAAAGCCAATAAAGGAAATTGAAAATCTCTTTTTCTTTTCTCCCCCCTTTTCTGCTTCTCTCTGTGTCTGTCTTCGTCTGCCCCTCTCTCTCCCCTCTCCTCCCCTTTTCATCTTTTTCTCCCCTCAACTCCCTCTTTTCTCCTCCCTCTCTGTTTGAAAAAAAAGGAAAGATGGGAAGAAGAGGAGAGAGAGGGCCCCCATACATCCTGTCAACCAAACTAAGCCTAAATTTTAAGCACATGTTTAAAAGTTTTCCCCCCCGGTTAAAGAGAGAGAGAAAAGAAAACAAGCAAATTTACTTGTTTTTAAAAAAAATGTTTTGTTTTTTTTTTATTTGTTTTGAGAAAAAGAGAAAAGAGTGGGGGGGGGGGGGGGGGTTTCGGGGAGTGGGGGTTGGGTGTTTATGTTTCGATTTTTTTTTTTCTTTTTTTTTTGCTTTCCCCATTTTTCCCTGTTTTTCCCCCCGGGGCACAAATTCTACACTCCCCCATAAATCGTTTTAAGACGTGTCCCCAGCCCTTTCCGCGCCTATCTACGGAAGAATCTCATTGTAGTTCCACGAGGCAAACTCTGGGGAAAAACACCGGGATTCCCCCCTGAATCATGTTTTAGGTCAAGGGGCCTTCTTGGACAACATACAGCAGGGCATCTCGGCCCCCATTTCCGCCACTGACGACTGATTTGGGTTTATCTGGACCACGCCAAGTGACAAAATGGTTTTACAGCCCTTCACGCACAATAACAACGAATGGATAACCCCTAAAAAAAAAGATAAAAACCCCATTGTGATCAGAAAAAAAAAAGGTTAAAAGAGTTTTTATAAACAAGACCCGAGAATGGTCGACAAAGGGGAAAAAAAACCCCCCGGAAAATTTGTAAAGAACCCCCCCCCCCCCCCCAAAAAAAAAAAAAAAAAAAAAAAAAAAAAGAAAAAGAAAGAAAAAAGAAAACAAAAAAGCAAAAGTAGAGTCAAAGAGAGTGACAGAAATCAGGAAGACAAGAACATCCACAAAGCAACAGAGTTATCTGTACTGAAAGACCCCACCCCACCCCTGGCATTCCCACGGGGACGCCCATTGAATACCATAGATGTTGTCAAGTGGTGTCTACTCCAGTTTGATATAAACAAGTTGAGTTCTAAACTGGTCTGTGGATAAGAGCCAGTGGAGTATTTGTGTCACTCCTCTTACCGTTATTGTTAGAGCTGAAGTTGTTAAACTATATGCATCGTTGTCTTCCTAAATAGTTCGGCCTTTTTTTTTCCAATGTGTAACCCCAGCCTGACTTACCTTTGGTGACGGAACTGTCAGTGTATATAACATTATCTTCTTTTGTGCCCAAGGTTTCCCACCATCATCTTAATTTCTGCGTTGATTTTGCCTATTGGTCATTCTCGACAGTGTCTTCCAAGCTCTGGAGCGATGACAATTTAATAGAGGACTTTGAAGTGGACTCACTGCGAAGGGGAAACCGAAATTGACTGAGGTGACAATGACCACCAAACATGAAGAGATGCAGAATTAACATTTGTGACGATTTTTTTTTTTGACACCCTCCCTTACCCCCACTCCCTTCCCCAATCCCTGCCATTTCTCCGAGGCTATAGTTTAAAGAAACTGCAATGGTCCCACCAGCAGCATTCAGTTAGCTTGGAGGTGGCCGCAGAAGTTACCGCCCTTCTTTACTCTTCAATCCCTGTTATTAGATCGAGGACGTCCACTATCGCCAAGTGGACTGTTGCCGAGCGCACGTCAGCCAAGTGAGGATTTCGTTGAGGATTTTGTTTTCTTTCATTAATAACTGCAAAAGTGGAAGCTTTTTGTCCAACAAATCGCTGAACACAATCATGAATTTGAGAGAGTATTTCAGAATTCTTTGTCATATCATTAAATATTCGGTCTAGGGCTCATCATTTCCTTCTGACGTAGGCCTACGCTCCGGCTGTGACTGAAAATATTACTTTCTTTTGTTTCCACTTTCGCTGGTGGTGGAAGGACTTTAATTTCAAATGGATATTTTATGGGTTAGTGATACGATATTACAATGTATCTGTCCGACTGTGTCTGTGAGTGTCACAGAAAGAGATGTGATCTGGTCATTTTAATCTATTATTGATGCATGCATTTCACTATGAAAATATTACAGTCGTGTGTGAGAGAGAGAGCGAGAGACAGAGACAGAGATTTGATGACAAGTGAATTTCTCTTCAAGTTAAAATCTACTCCTCTTCATCGGAAGCCTTCTCGGCTAAAATCCACGAAAGTCCATGTTTCCTTCTTTTTTTTTAATCACCAGGTCCCTCGCACGAGACAGACCGCGTGGCGGCGATCACGTGACATAGCTTGTCAGACGGACAGCGTCGGTGAAGTGAGCTTCAGCGGGATGCGGAGTGAGAGCATGAGGTTCCTTCAGGACCTGGTGGACTCCGAGACCCGCTATCCACCCTCCTCCCTGTCTCTGGTCTACAAATCTTGGTCCACCATATCCCCCGCTCCCATGGACCTGTCGCGGTACGTTCGAATAAGTGAATGGTGCCGGGTGATGAAATCGCCCCCTCCCTCCCCACCCCCCCTTCATTTTAATTTTTTTTTTTTAAATGAGGAGTGAATGAGTGTATTCATCCAGAGAGATGCATTGATTTCTATTTGCTCACCACGTTTCTCCAATACTCCGACAGCCACTGTTGGCTCCTGCAATGTACATACATTTTTGTTCTTACTTGTAAAGTGAGGCGACGACAGACGAAATCTACACAAATCTTAAAAGGTATTTGAAATAACTCCGCCAGACAACACAAACGAATCAAAAGACAAAACACGACGCGTTTCGGCCTCGCAGCTCTGCTCCAGAAGAAATAAACAACATTCAGGACAATGAAAATGACAAGATAGGTGATGGCTTGTTCTTCGTTTTCGTGAATGTTGTTTATCTTGCCTGAAGAAGACCTAAGAGGTCTTTTTTTTTTTTTTGCGTATGCAGGCAGATACTCCTGCGGACACTCCCTATATGGACAGGCAAGTATTAATCCCATCTACCCAACAAAGGGAGTGGAGTTTTGTGTGTATGACCGTTTCTTATCCCGCCATTAAGGCAGCCATACTCCATCTTCGGGGAAACCTAAGAGGTCAAAACGCACCGTGTTTTGTCTTGTGATTCGTTTGTCCATGTTGTCGGGCGGAGTTATTTCTTTTTTTTCTTCTGCTTCATCTTCTGTGTCACTTCAGAGGCAATACTCCCAAGCCGTTCATTGTGGCCCCCTGTCCACAGCCACAGTGCCGTTCCGGTACGGCAATCTACAGGGATCTGTCAATATCAAACCATCGTGAGGCAACCCACCAGAGAAAACACTGCACTGCTGCCGAGTCACTTCGGTGGTGTTCAGTGGTGCCTGTTCTGGTCTAATATGTGTAGCGGACACCACGCACCGACTACTCCCCCCCCCCCCCCCCCCCCCCCCCCCCCCCCCCAATTCCTTCCCCTCCTCCTGCCCTACTGAGGATAATAATTGTGAAGTCGCCGGAGCTAACACGAGTGAGCGCTCCCCGCAATGTTCGTAGTTCTTATTTAAATCCAGATCCATATCCGTTTGTCGTGTAGCGTTTTAAGACGGCAACTTGTTTTCTATGTATACACTGGACGGTTGTGGGTTTTTTTCTTAATATATGCATCATTAGCATGCACAGAACTTTCTCAGTTGTCGGTTTCTTCAGCTTCATCGTTTGTCGCGCGTCATCCTGATCGGCATTTATCGTCATCATGATCATCGTTCTCGTCAATTTCAGTTTCTGCCTTTCGTAAAACGTTGTGTGTGCGTCGGTGCTTTAGTCTTACAGCGGATCTCTTCTCCATCCTCCCCATCCCCCTCCTAAACACACACAAGAAGAGAGGGAGACACTTAAAGTGCTGAAGATTATTCATGACACTGATTCCGTGAAGCGATATTCAAAGTCTAGGCCTACTACAGAGGCATCCTAACAGAGAGAGAGAGAGAGAGAGAGAGAGAGAGAGAGAGAGAAGGCGCCCCGAAGTCGCTCCACTTTGAAACCAGACACTGCTGAAATTTTTTAAAAAAAGGAAAAACACTTAAATCGAGACGGGAAAACTATTCGTTATTATTCATGTATTTTGATTTTTTTCTGATATGCATTATAGTGGATGCGCTGGAAAGTATTTTACTTTCATTTCAAGTTGTATATTGTGTTACATGTGCTTCACATTTGTCGTTTTCTTTGTAATTTTATTTTTGTAGCCCCGTACCACCAAAGCTGATGACAGAGATGTTGAATAATTAGTTTATCTCCTCCCCCCCCCCCCCCCCTCCGTGCATGCGTGCGTGTTATGTGAAAGAGAGAGGAGAGAAAGAGAGAGAGAGTGTGTGTGTGTGTCACTCTGTTTTCTGACAACAGACCCGGTCAGCGTGAAGCCCAGGATCACAGAAAGAGCAGTGTAACAACACCGAAAGAAAAGTCCACCAAACAAGAACAGAAGGAATGGAAGGAACTGCCCGCGAACAAAAGACAGAAATGCCCACAGAACCACAGGAAGAAATACCTGCAGAACACGTGGAAATGCCCACAGAAGAACAAGGCAAAACACCCTTAGAGGAACCAGAAGAAATGCCCACAAAAGAACAAGAGGAAATGCCCACTGAAGGACTAGAGAAAATACCCGTGGGAGAACAGGAGGTCAGACCAACTGAAGAACAGGAAGAAATGCCCACGGAAACAAAGGTAGAAATGCCCTCGGAAGGACAGGAAGAAATGCCCACAGAACAGGAGGAAATGCCTGTAGAACGACAGGAAGAAGTACGGGCCGAAGAAGAAATACCAAAAGAAGCTCAGGAAATATCTGTGGAAGAACCGAAAGAAGTCCCAACAGAAGAACAAGAAGAAATGACCGTACAAGCGCAAAAAGAAATGCCCGTAGAAGGGGAAGAAGAAATGCCCTCGGAAGAAGTGCCCACAGAGGTACAGAAAGAAATGCCCACAGAAACCAAGGAAGAAATACCAACAGAGGTGCTAGTAGAAGTACCCTTAGAAACACAGGAAGAAATACCCACAGAAGTACAGAAAGAGATGCTCACAGAAGCGGAGGAAGAATTACCCACAGAAGTACAGGAAGAGATGCCTGCAGAGGCACAGGAAGAATTGCCCACAAAAGCACAGGAAGAGATGCCCACAGAAGCACAGGAATATATAACAGCTGAAGTACAGGAAGAGATACCCGCAGTACTACGAGAAGATATGGTCACAGAAGAACAAGAAGAAATGCCAGCAGAAGCGAAGGAAGAGATACCCAAAGGAGTTCAGGAAGAAGTTCCCACGGAAGTGCAGGAAGAGATACCCACAGAAGTGCAGGAGAAGATACCCTCTGAAATTCAGGAAGAAATTACCACAGAAGCACAGGGAGAAATGCCTACAGAAGAATGGGGAGATGTAGCCACAGACGTGCAGGAAGAAATACCCACAGAAGTGCAGGAAGAAATGCCTACAGAAGAATGGGGAGATGTAGCCACAGACGTGCAGGAAGAAATACCCACAGAAGTGCAGGAACAGGTACCCGCAGATGCACAGGAAGAAATACCAACAGAAACACAGGAAGAGATAACACCAGAAGAGCGGGAAGAAATGCCAAGAAAGGTGCAGGAAGAAATGCCCGCAGAAGTGCAGGAAGAAATACCAATAGAGGTGCAGGAAGAATTACCCAAAGAAGCACAGGAAGAGATACCCACAGAAGCACAGGAAGAAATGCCCACACAAGAAGAGGAAGAGATACCCACAGAAACGCAAGCAGAGATACCCACAGAAGCACAGGAAGAGATACCCACAGAAGCACAGGAAGAGATACCCACAGAAGCACAGGAAGAGATACCCACAGGTCACGAGGATACCCACAGAAGCACAGGAAGAGATACCCACAGAAGCACAGGAAGAGATACCCACAGAAGCACAGGCAGAGATACCCACAGAAGCTCAGGAAGAGATACCCACAGAAGCACAGGAAGAAATGCCCACTGAAGTGCAGGAAGAAATACCAACAGAGATGCAGGAAGAGATACCCACTGAAGTGCGGGAAGAAATGCCCACAGAAGTGCAGGAAGAAATACCAACAGAGGTAGGAAGAGATACCCACTGAAGTGCGTGAAGAAATACCCACAGAGATACAGGAAAAGATACCAACAGAAGCACCAGAGGAAGTGCCCACAGAAACGCGGGAGGAAAGACCAACAGAGGTGCAGGAAGAGATACCACAGAAGCTCAGGAAGAAATGCCTACAGAAGTACAGGAAGAAATCCCCACAGAAACGCGGGAGGAAATACCAACAGAGGTGCTGGAAGAGATACCCACAGAAGCTCAGGAAGAAATGCCTACAGAAGTACAGGAAGAAATGCCCACAGAAACGCGGGAGGAAATACCAACAGAGGTGCGGGAAGAGATACCCACAGAAGCTCAGGAAGAAATGCCTACAGAAGTACAGGAAGAAATGCCCACAGAAGTGAGGGAAGAAATACTAACAGAGGGACAGGAAGAGATACCCACAGAAGCTCAGGAAGAAATGCCTACAGAAGTACAGGAAGAAATGCCCACAGAAGTGCGGGAAGAAATACCAACAGAGGTACAGGAAGAGATACCAACAGAAGCACAGGAAGAAATGCCTACAGAAATGTGGGAAGAGATAACAACAGAAGTAAAGGAAAAAATGCCTACAGAAGTACAGGAAGAAATGCCTACAGAAGTGCGGGAAGAAATACCAAAAGAGGTGCAGGAAGAGATACCAACAGAAGCACAGGAAGAAATGCCTACAGAAGTACAGGAAGAAATGCTTTTAGAACGCGGGAAGAAATACCAACAGAAGTGCAGGCAGAGATACCCACAGAAGTGCAGGAACAGGTACCGACAGATGCGCGGGAAGAAATACCACCAGAGACACAGGAACAGATACCCACAGAAGAGTTGTCAGAAATGCCTGCAGAAGTGCGGGAAGAAATACCAACAGAGGTACGGGAAGAACTACCCACGGAAGCACAGGAAGAGATACCCACAGAAGCACAGCAGATACCCACAGAAGCTCAGGAGGGGATACCCACAGAAGCTCAGGAAGAGATACCCACAGAAGCACAGGAAGAGATACCCACAGAAGCTCAGGAAGAGATACCCACAGAAGCTCAGGAGGGGATACCCACAGAAGCACAGGCAGAGATACCCACAGAAGCACAGGAAGAGATACCCACAGAAGCACAGGAAGAGATACCCACAGAAGCTCAGGAAGAGATACCCACAGAAGCTCAGGAGGGGATACCCACAGAAGCTCAGGAGGGGATACCCACAGAAGCACAGGAAGAGATACCCACAGAAGCTCAGGAAGAGATACCCACAGAAGCACAGGAAGAGATACCCACAGAAGCACAGGAAGAAATGCCCACGGATGTGCAGGAAGAAATACCTACAGAAGCACAAGAAGAAATACCCACAGAGGCAGAGGAAGATTTACCTACAAATGCCCAAGAAAAACGCATACAAAAGCAAAGGAAGAAATACCCACAAAAACCAAGAAAAGAAATCCCCACAGAAGCACATAAAGAAATGCCCACAGGAATGCAAAGAGAAATACTTCCAGGAGCCCAAGGAGAAATGCCCACAGGAGCACGGGAAGAAATACAAGCAGAAGTACAGAAAGAAATACTCAAAGAAGCACAGGGAGAAATTCCCACAGAAACAAAGGAAGAAATACCTATAGAAGCACAAGAAGCAATACCTACAGGAGCAAAGGAAGAAGCACAAGAAGAAGTACCCACAGAAACAAAGGAAGAAATACCCACAGAAGCACAAGAAGAAATACCCAAAGAAGCACAGGAAGAAATCACCACAGAAGCACAAGAAGCAATACCTACAGGAGCAAAGGAAGAAGCACAAGAAGAAATACCCACAGAAACAAAGGAAGAAATACCCACAGAAGCACAAGAAGAAATACCCACAGAAACAAAGGAAGAAATACCCACAGAAGCACAGGAAGAAATACCCACAGAAACAAAGGAAGAATACCCACAGAAGACAAAGAAATACACAGGGGAGGGAAGAAATACCCACAGGAGAACATGATAGAAATGCATCAGGAAGCAAGAGGAGAAATCCCAAAACAGACAGTCCACAGAAGGCATGAAGAAATGCCACAGGAATGAAGAAGAATCACAGAGGAAGAAATCTGCAAAGAGAGAGGAAGAGTAAACAGATTGCACAGATACCAAGATGCAAAGAAATTCTACAGAAGGCGAAGATTTATGAAGACGGAAGAATTACAGAAGTTACATGAAGAATTATACAGAGAAAGGAAGAAATACTGAACAGAAGATGAAATACCACAGAAGGATGAGAATCCTATGGAAGGAAGGAGATTCTAAGAAGTGCAAGAAGATTGCCCAAAGAAATACAGGCAGACTTCGTGGAAGCACAGATTTACACGAACCATGATGGAAAACAGAAGCAGAAGTTACAGGAATCAGAAGAAAACTTAAGTCCCAAGAGAATGCTAAGGCCAGAAGAAAAACACTGAGTGCAAGAAGAAACCCACAGAAACGAGTACAAGAAATTCCCTACAGGAGCAGGGGGACTTTGGAAACAAGAGAAAATTGTGGAATCAGATCCAGACACAATGGAATACCCTCGAAAGTAAACCCAAGAGCAGGAGGAGATAACAAGACAGAGAGCACAGAATTCCAACAGATAGTAGAGAATCACAGACCAGAAGATAAGGCATGAAGAAAAACCCAGAATGCAGAAGAATTCAAGGGCGAGAAAAAAGAGAACAATAGAAATGTAAAGGCGAGAAAATACAAGATTCTGTAGATGTGACAAAGCTAGAAGTATTCGACGGTAGAAAGAAGACTCAGTTCAACAGATTAGACAAAGGTATATGAAGACATGTTTAAGAGGTTCATGAAGATTAGAGACAGGGAGTAGAAGATGAAAGTTGTGGTTAGAAAGGGGTTCTGAACAGTTGCACATGAAATACTCGATTGACTGGAGTTTGAACCTAGTGGAAGAGGCTGGAATCGATACATGTCTCAAGTGTATGCTTAAAGGCAGAGAAGACTGGGATAGAAAACAGCCACAGCAGGATAGGGAGTCAGAAGCTATTTCTCCTACAGGTGATGAGGGGGGCACCTTATGGATACAAGAGAAAGAAGGACTCGTTTCCGACCAATGGAATGTGCCCATCGAAAGTCAACCCGAGGCTGAAGCAGCAGCAGAACAAATCGTAGCAGAGACAGAATTTCATCCTGAGGATATGTCAGCAGACGTGCCTTCTGACCAGTCGACAAAAATAGCACCTGAAGAAAAACCAGAACTGGCAGAACCTGCTTCTTTTAAGGATCTCGATGTAAAAGCAGATACAAGTAAGAAATGTAAGCGCCCACGTAAAATAAAGCATTCTGTAGATGTGCAAACTGAACGCCTCTTGACTGGTACCAAGAATGAACTCGTCAACATGGATGTTGGAAACAGGTATGACATTGTGCCAGGGCTCTGCACAACTGAAACTTCCATGCAGACAGGGATGTCTTTAACTGAAATATATTGTCCAGAGCTACTCGAACAGTTGCCCACTGAAGTACCACTTGGTGAAGGACGTGGAGTATCTGAACAAGTACCCACAGAAAAACCACCCGAAGAAGAACAGGGAACATGCGAAGAAATGCGTACAGAAGTGTCGCCTGAAGAAGCAACACCTACAGAAAAACCTCCAGAATTCTCGCAGGAAGAACAACAAGAACCACTTGAACAAACAGAAAAACATCCTGAGGAAGAACTAGTACCAGACCAAATGCCCACAGAAGTATTACCTGAAGAAGATCAGGAACAAGAAGCACCAGAACCACCTATACAAATGCCCACAGAAGTACTACCTGGCGAAATATACCCAGAAGCACCACAAATGGAAGAGCAAAGACAATCTGGACAAATACCCACAGAAGAATACCCTGAAGAAGAATTAGTACTTGGACAAATCCCCACAGAAGTATCAACTGAAGAAGACCAGGAACAAGAAGACCAAAAACCACCTGTACAAATGCCTACGGAAGTGCTACCTGACGAAATACCCTCAGAAGCACCACAAACAGAAGAACAAACACCTCCTGGACAAATACCCACAGAAGTACCACCTGAAGAAGAACAACATGAAGAACCAGAATCACATCTACAAATGCCCCCGGATTTACCCCCCGATGAAGAACGGTCAAAAGTATCACAAATGGAAGAACAAGAATCATCTGCACAAATGCCTACAGAAGTACCAACTGACATACAGACTGAACACTATCAGGCTGGTACCGAATATGAAGTCGTCGACAAAGAAGTTGGAAACAGCTACGACATTGTGCCAGGGATCTGTACCTCTGAAAAACCCTCGCAGACAGCAATGTCTTTAACTGAATTATCGTATTCAGAACCACCTAAACAGTCACCTTCTGAAACACCCCTGGAAGAGATGCGTGAACACTCTGAACATTTACTCACAGAAGAACCATCTGAAAAAGAACAAGAACGTGAAGAGCCAGAACCACCTGTGCAAATTCCCACAGAAGTACAACCCGACGAAACAACCTCAGAAGCACTGCAGAAGGAAGAACAAGGACCTTCTGATGAAATACCCACAGAAGTACATCCTGAAGTAGAACAAGAACACATAGAACCAGAACCACCTGTGCAAATGCCAACAGAAGTACTAACCGATGAAATACCCCAGAAGTACCACAAACGGAAGAACAAGAATCTTCTGAAGAAATACCCACAGATATAACCTCAGAAGTATCACCTGAAGAACAAGCACAGGAAAAACCAGAACAACCTGAACAAATGCCTACCGAAATTCTGCCTGCCCAGATGTCCTCAGAAGCACCACAGAAAGAAGAACAAGAACCATATGAACAAATGCCCACAAAAGAACCATCCAACACACAGACTGAAAGTTCTTTGGCTAGTATCGAGTATGAAGTTGTCGACGAAGAGGTTGGAAACAACTTCGACATTGTGCCAGGGCTTTGTACCTTTGAGACTTTCACGCAGACAGGAAAGTCTTTAACTGACGCATCTTGTTCAAAACCCTGTGAACAGTCATTTTCTGAAACAACACTTGATAAGAGAGGTGAACCGCTTGAACAAACGCTCACAGAAGTACCACTTGAAAAAGAACAAGAACGTCAAAAACCAGAACAACCTGTACAAATGTCCACCGGAGTAGTACGTGAAAAAAAACTCTCAGATGCATCGCAAACGGAAGAACAAGAATCTCCTGAAGCAATGCCCACTGAAATGCCACCTGCAGAAGAACAAGAACGAGAAGAGCCACAGACAGAAGAAGAAGAACCTCCCAAACAAATGCCAACTGATATACACTCCGGAAAAGAAGAACAACAAGAGGAACCAGAAACAAATGTGCAGATGCCCACAGAAGTATTATCAGACGAAATACCGTCAGAAGCACTACAAACGGCAGAACAAGAACCTTTTGAACAAATGTCCACAGAAGTACCACCTGAAGAAGAACTAGAACCACCTGTGCAAATGCCCAAGGAAATTCTGCCTGATGAAATACCCACAAAATCACACAAAAATACGAACAAGAACAATCTGAACAAATGCCCACAGAAGTGCCACCTGAACCAAGAGGAGAAGAGGTAGGACATGAAGAACCAGAACAACGTGTGCGAATGTCCACGGAACTACAATCAGAGGAAATACCATTAGACACACCCCATAAGGAAGAACAAGAACCTCATGAGCAAGTGCCCACATACGTCCTATCTGTAGAGGAACAGGGATCAGGATATGTAGAACCAGAGCAACATGAACAAGTTCCCACAGAAGTACCATACGACAAAATACCCTCAGAGGTTCCACAGAAGGAAGAACAAGAGCCTCCCAAACAAACGGCAACAGAAGTACAATCTGAGAAAGGAGACAAACAAGTAGAACCAGAGCAACCTGTGCAGCTGCCCACAGAAATACTACCAGACAAAATACCCGTAGAAGCACTACAAACAGCAGAACAAGAACCGTCCGAACAAATGCCCATGGAAGTACCACTAGAGGAAGAGCAGAAGCGTGAGAAGCCAGAACAACCTGTTCAAATGCCGACGGAAGTACTACCTGATGAAATGCCCCAGAAGGACCACAAACAGAAGAACAAGAACCCTCAGAACAAATGCCCACAGAGGTACCACCTGAAGAAGAACAAGAAGAGGAAAAACCAGAACAACTTGTACAAATACCCACTGAAGTACTACCTGATGAAACACCCTTAGAAACACCACAACGGAAGAACAAGAATCTCCAAAACAAGAACCAACAGACATATCACCTGAAGAAGAACAAACACAAGGAACACTAGAAGAACCTGAACAACTTGAACAAATGCCCACAGAAGTATTACCTGGTGAAACACCGCTGGAGGTACCACAAAAAGAACAAGAACCTCCTGAACAAATGCCCTCAGATGTACCACCTGAAGACGAGCGCAAACATGAAGAACCAGAACAACTTGAACAAATGCCCACAGAAACACTACCTGACGAAGTACCGTCAGATGCACAACAGAAGGAAGAACAAGAACATTCTGAACAAATGCTAACAGGAATTCACCTGACGTACAGACTGAACGTTACCCGGCTGGTATCTACCATGTACTCGTCGACAAAGAAGTTGGAAGCATTTACGACACTGTGGCAGGAATCTTGGAGACTTTCACGCAGACAGGGGTGTCTTTAACTGAAACGTCATGTCCAGAAGCATTTGAACAACTACTTACCGAAACACCACTCGATGAAGGACGTGAACTACCTGAACAGATACCCTCAGAGGTACCACCAGAAAAAGAACAGGAACAAAAAGAACCGGCACCACCTGTACAAATACCCACTGAAAAAATCCCCCCAGAAGCACCACAGAAGGAAGAAGAACCGCCTGAACAAACGCCCATGGGAGTGTCACTTGAAGAAAAACAAGAACATAAAGAACACGAGCCACTCGTGCAAAAACCAGCAGAAGCGCTATCAGATGAAACACCCAAGGAATCATCACATAAGAAAGAACAAGAACCGCCTGAACAAATGCCCACAGAAATAACACGTAAAGAAGAACAAAAACAAACTGAGCAAATACCCACAGAAGTATCGCCAGACGGAGAACAAGAACCAATAAAACAAATATCTACAGAAGTTTCTACTCAACAAGATCAAGGTCCATCTGAAGAAGTGCCTGCAGATGTGTCATCTGTAGAAGAACAAGTACCACTTGAAGACATACCCTCAAAGTACCATCTAAAGAAAAACAAGAATCTATTGAAGAAACATCTGCAGACGTATCACCTGAAGAAAAAGAAGAATTGATAATTGAAGAAATACCTGCAGATGTACTATCTAAGGAATACCAAGAACCACTCGAACAAATGCCCACAGAAACGTCGTCTGAAAAGGAAGAGCCACCACAACAAACACTCACAGAAACACCAAACAAAGAAAAACAGGAGCTACCAGAACAAAAACCCGTGGCAGAAACACTTCCCCGTGACACTTCCATGCAAGCTGACGTTGATGTAGAAAAACAAGACCAAATGGCACAGACGCATGAAGCGTCCAAATGCTTATATTTCATGGGTCAATCAGATCCAGGGCCTGTAGCATACCTTGATTACGGCGGTGACGTGGATGTAGAAAAACAGGAGCAAATGGCACAGACGCATAAAGCGTCCGAATGCTTATATTTCATGGATCAATCAGATTCAGGGCCTGTAGCATACCTTGAATCTATGGAGCTTTCGGACGGAGAACTGTCCTTTTTACATAACAGTCTGAGTGGAAGGAGCCCATAGAAGCTGATGAAGTCATGTGCACAGTGGAAACAGAAGGGTATACAGAATCAGACTACTATGACGCTTGTATACAAGCAAAACCCAATGAAGCGCATTCTGAGATGCAGACAGTGGACACATACGAAGATTACTGGCTTGAACCGGAAGTTGAGTCCGTTGGAATTCAGTGCGATTTGGCATCGACAACATCAGACCAGGGATCAGGAGAGGCCGACCTTCAGGAACCACCTGTAACAGAGACGCAAACCGGGGAAGCACCTTCACAAATGCAGCCAGAGGACGAGGTTCGTCAGAAACAACAAGACGCACCACCTTCCCGACAGCAACCCGAGGATCTACCTGGAGAAGTGTCCACAGAAGAATCTACAGAGAAAGCAGATGAAAAACTACCCGTAAAGGAAACAGGTGAAGAGCAGATCACGGGTAAAGAAACAAATATAGAAGCAGAATCGCCCAGTGGGGTTCACACAGAACAACCAAAGGAAACAATACCTGTGGAAGAATCCCTCAAAGAGACCCCTTCAAAAGGACCAAGTGAAACAACGCCGACTGAAGAATGTTATCAAAAAACGCCAGCTAACGAATCACGTGAAATATTACTCATTGAAGAATCTTACAAAACGGTACCCGATGAAGTACGTCAAGTACTTGAAACGAAATCTGTTGAAGCATCTCCGAAAGAACAGCCCGTTGAAGATGAGCGTGAAGAAGATGCACCCACAGAACGAGCTGATCAGTACATATCTACAAAAACAAAACAGCCACCCACAGAAGGACCTCAACAGTCAAAAGAAACAGCACCTGTGGAAGAATCTCACAAAGAGACGCCCACGGAAAAACCAAGTGAAACAACGCCGATTGAAGAATGTTATAAAGAAACGCCAGCTAACGAATCACGTGAAATATTACTCATTGAAGAATCTTTCAAAACGGTACCCGATGAAGTACGTCAAGTACTTGAATCGAAATCTGTTGAAGCATCTCCGAAAGAACAGACCGCTGAAGATGAGCGTGAATCAGTATCCACAGAACAGACACTCAAAGAAATACCAGTAAGGAGCCAACTGCAGAAGAGCCCCTAGACACACGGAAAGAAGTTTCAGCAGAAATTCCAGTTAAACAACTCGACACAAAACAGTCACCTGAAGCAGGAACTTCCAAAGAATATACACCCACAGACCAAGTCGATCAGTACATACCTACAGAAACAAAACAGCCGCCTAGAGAAGGACCTCAAGTGGAAAGTCTGCCCACGGAACAAGTCGATCAGTACATACCTACAGAAACACCACATGAACAAGGCCCCTCTGAAAAACCAGACAAAGAGTTGCCCAGAGCACCAGCTCCTGTGGAACCACTTGAAGAATTACCAGAGACGCTGACAGACTCTACAGCCAAACAAACTCCCGTAGAAGAGCCATTTACGGAATCACGTACAGAACCACCTCACGAACAAGCAGCCACAGACGTCTGGCCAAAGGAGGTGTCTCTTGAAGACGCAAAGCCATCGTCGCATCCGCCCTCAGAGGGACAATCTCAACAAAAGCCAGGATCATCTCAAGATTTTCTCACCCGGACTTCAGCAGAAAAGCCGGTGATAGAGAAGCCGCTTGATGAACTGGGCACCGAAGTGAAAACGATAAAGATATCCTACAGGACAAGGAGTGACTCCTCTATCACGATCATAGCATTCCCTGCGCCACAGATGCCCATTGTCGATCGTCATGAAGGGGAGACTGAAGACCGCACAGCAACACTTTTCTTGGGAGCTGACATGTAACAGGATTGTCAGTGACCGCGATCACTCCATCAGCGTACTGTAACGATTAAAGAATTGTGAAAGATTGTGAAAATGTTCTCAGCCCAATTTAAGAATAAGATCTTAGATTATTTCTTCTTGTCTTTTAGATAAACTACGTGCAGCTGAATGTCAAAGGTATCGGCAAGAAATTAAAGTTTAAGAAAAGGAAGGAACAGACCAGAAGGATCATTTACAAATACGGGTTTACTGGATGTGACATGCAAGCAGGATAAAAACTGTCTGCTGATCAAGGAAGAAAATCTGAAGACAATCCAACCAACAAGAGTGGGACCATTTCTGTGCTTGGGGCTATTCCACATTGGGAGACTTGAATGCGTATGATTTCATAAAGAGCATGTGGAAAATGTATACTGCAAAACATTGAAGATAAATGCCGAAGTAGTCTCTGGAGCGTGGAATGTGCGAAGTTGTAGTAAAACCGCTTCACGCGGATCTGAACTATTTTAACCCCCGTGCTTTTTACCTGGTGTGTGTGTGTGTGTGTGTGTGTGTGTGTGTGTGTGTGTGTGTGTGTGTGTGTGAAAAAGAAGTTCTTTGTAACGTTGTGGGATTTTATGCGGGAATAGTTAGTGGTATTCCCACACTCACACAATTCCATGGATACACGCACGCCGCGCGCGCGCGCGCGCACACACACACAACACACACACACACACACACACACACACACACACACACACACACACACACACACAGAGTATCCAGCTCTCCTATTCAATATCCACACCTAATCACAGACAGATAACTTCAGAAATGACCGGTGTTATCTCGGCACCGTGCATTGACTTTGATAACTGTAGCAGCTTCGGACCCGACGCTTGTTCATTCTAACCGAAGTTCAACATCAGTCGTGACATCGCTCACGACAGAAAAAAAAAAAAAAAAAAAAAAAAAAAAACATCAGAGCAGCGTACACAGCAAACACTGTAGGCAATGTCACGTATTCAACTATTAACAAGTACTGTGCTATAACCTGGTAACCAGCAGGCAGTTCAAGCACAACAACAAAGAAGAAGACTACTTGTCACCAAGAATTGACAAGGGGGCATGACTGCATCAGTGGCTTCAGATTCTGCTCCCATGCTCTTGACGTCACAGCTGTTGCAAACCATGATGTGAGGCCTCCTGCCATGTCAGATGTCGTTGGGGGGCTGCGGTGCCACAGTGTTTCCTCTGGCGGTGTTAAACAGCATACATAGCACTTGGTTGTGTCTCCATGTGTAACTTTCATGGATTAGCACTGCTATGCTTGAACTCTATGCTTGAACTCAGACATGCTCCACTATCTGTATGCCCTGAAAGATCGAACACGCAGATTCACCCGATTTCCCAAAATTTTACCGGTTTGAATACGAGGACAGTGAGTTATATACAGATCTGAGGATGAAGTTGACCTTAAAGAGGAGCTGCATTTCTTCCATCATTCCACTGAGACTTCTGTGGCTTTTCCCACGTTGTCCACTGCCCCTGCTGGAATGCCTTCTGGATTCTCGTTCCGTCCTGTTCTTTCTTCAGCTCCTGTGTTACCATTGTCTGTCCTGGCTTTCCCTTTCGTCTTTGACCACCACTTCATTTCTGTTGACCCAGTTCCAATCTCTTGGTTTGTGTGAGTCGGTTATTTCACACAGAGGCCTACTGGGCTTTTCCGTTGCCACACGTCCACTATCTCCCGAACTTTCCATTTTCCTGCCAGTGTTTAGCTAGCGCTGGACTGACCTCACAGCCTCGTCTCCTGAGTCCAGCATGCTTTATCCACGTTGTACTCTTCGACGATGGATTTTTCAGGGCTAGCTTTAGCTTTACGTAGTGACAGTGGAGATCAAGGTAAATGAGACCAGATGGGATACCAAGGCATTTTCTTTATGCACTAGTTGATTTTTGGGGCCTCACTGATTCTGCTGCGCTGATACTGCCTATCAACAGAGACCAGAAGGCCTTCAGACTCAGCATGATCTTGATCTTTTGTTTGCCAAGCATAAATATGAAGTGAGGCAGGGAACAGTAAAAAAAAAAAAAAAAAAAAAAAAAAGAAACAATAAACAAGTAAGTTAACTCTTGCCCCCACAAGAAAACATTCTTCAAAGGAATGCTGCTTGCGACACCGAATCGTCTAGCAGACATGACAGCTCAGAGCAAACAGACAAACAAGGAAACATCCAAGTTTGTTTTCCTTGTTTGCTCTGTGCTGTCATGTCTGCTAGACGATTCGGTGTCGCAGGCAGCATTCCTTTGAAGAACTGAATATGTTTTCTTGTGGGAACAAGAGTTACCGTAATCGTTTATTGCCAAGAATAGTTTATAGCAGCGTATTAATCTGTAATAAATGTTGAAAATAGTTTAAAGTGGTACGCTTCTCAACAAAGGACTGTAAGAATAGTCTGAAGTGAAGCAATGCATTGGTCTACAGGCAATCTTAACATGAAATAAACCAGTGCTTTAGTTTGCAGTCACCCTTAAGAATCAGTTAGAACAGTGCATCAATCAACGGTCAATCTTGAGATCACTTCAGAACTGTCCTGTCGTCTACAATCGATCTGAGGAACAGTTTAACACGGCGGGTTAATCTACGGTCAACAATAAAGAAGAGGTTAAAGTGGTATGCTAGTCAACAATCAAGCTTGAAATAAGGCAGTGCTTTTTGGTCTACTGTCAATACCAAGAATAGTTTGAAGCACAGTATTTGTGACAAAAATTTTTTTTTAAATAGCAGACAACAAGCACATTTTCACACACACACACACACACACACACACACACACACACACACACACACACACAACACACACACACATGCGCGCATGCAGTCAGTCTACAATGCAGCATGTTTACCCACAAAAAATATGCTGCGTGCACACATCTGTAAAACGCATGCACGTACAGAAATATGTTAGTAATGAGTGAAAACACACACACACACACACACACACACACACACACACACACACAGTTAATGAGTGAAAACACACACACACACACACACACACACACACACACACACACACACACACACACACACACACATGCGCGCATGCAGTCAGTCAGTCTACAAATTTAATGCAGCATGTTTACACACAAAAGTGTGCTGTGTGCACAAATCTGTAAAACACATCCACATACAGAAATATGTTAGCAATAAGTGAACACACACACAACACACACACACACACACACACACACACCAACACACACAGAGACAGATAGAATGAGATTTTGCGGCACGCACTAACATGCAGTCGACCTGCTACATACATCAGAATGTGGAATACTTTCTCCATGGCAGCATACCTGCTTCATAAGGCCCAAACAACTATTTTCTCGAGGAAAACAACATTCAAGAAATCAGGGATAAGAACTTATGTACCAATGATCACTATTGTCTTCAACGATGGCAACTGTTTTCCTCGGAAAACAGTGATTAAAAAATGTCATATCAAAATATTCTTGATAGTGGTTTCCCGGAGGAAAAAGTCATTATTCATCTGGAAAACGGCGGTAGATCTACGACAGGTGTTCTCAGGAAACTGCTTCTTGTGTCTGTTCTGTGAAGGAAAATAACCGTTCTGCTCATGAAATTGTGATAATAATTGATTTGGCAATTACGATTGTTGTCTTTGAAAGGTAATAAGATCAACTAGGGAAAGCAGGGAAACCATTACCGGTGCATCATGGCATTTGCACTCTCATGGGAAAAGCATTCAGAGTACTTTATGTGTACGCAAAGTGTACTTAGAGTAATAAAACAGATTTGTGACCATCCTTCTTCTGAGCATCCTCAAAGACATTTTGTACTTAGAGTACTTTTGGGGGACCAAATGTACTCTTCTTACCACGCTGATTGTGATCTAATTATTACGTGAACTTAAATTTAACCACGCTAAAAATAATCTTGAGTAACTTTTGAATACGCAAAACATGCTCAGTTGTGTTGTTTTTTTTTCACCGTATGGTTGGGTATAAGCTTGGTTTCCGTAAGCTTATTCATGTTAATGTATGTCTATGCATAATGTCGGGCATACACGTTTGTCAAATTAGTTGAATGCTTGTGCTACAAATAGCTTGATTTTACTTCTCAACATTTATTGAATCAGATATACAAGATTTTTAGTTTTGATGCTTTAATTTCCACGGGATGTTACTTTATCAGATAACCTACGTGTTTTTCAGCCGACGATGTTACTTTATCAGACACCCTACGTGTTTTTCAGCTGACGTAATATTCGCAGAATCATGTATGATATATATATGAACACGTTGTGAGCCAGCAAACTGGGTAGGTAGATCCGTTTTGAGTGTGTATAGATGCAACTTTCTGCGTGGGCAGAGCGCCCTTTCGCGTATGCAAAATGTAGGCCTACTCCGGGAACAGCATTGCCTGGGAGTACAAACGGCGTGCTACACCGGCTTGTGAAGCTAGCGTTATCCCAACATCCATCTCTGTCACGCTGTGAACATGCAGTTTCTGCACCCCTCCCATCTACCCTCATCCCCACCCCGTCTCTTCCCAAATCCACCCGTTTTATATCATGATCAGATCCATCAATGCAGTTTCTACCAAGCAGGGGAGCATGATAATGCTCTTACCGAATACAAACTTTACATTGGCCACAGTTGGTCGAGTGAAGTAAGAATACATCAATGGCGGGCAATCAGCAAATCAAGAACCTTGCTTGATCCTACAATCAGTTACCCCATTAAAACTATTTCGTCATGAATTATTTGTCTCCTAATTTAAAACAAAGTTGAAAAGTGCAGAGTTAGATATGATCAGTTCCAAAATACATGTCCCAAACAAATAATCGTCATCTATTACGTCAGTGGATGATGACGACAAACATTTGGAACAAATCTGTGCTTTAAAACCACAGGGGCGGATGAAAGGCGGACCTGTCCAAGCTGGAATAAGGTAACTATCACTCGGTGAAAGTGCACAAGTTCTTTTCATCTGTGAGGCACGTTACTGACAGCCCGTAGCAGTCATATTAGAGAGCTATATTGAGAATGGCCGAAGAAAAACAGGAACTGCCAATACAAAAAACTGTATCGACACGAATTCGCTCGGCGACGAAATCCCGTGATAGTTTCATGCAGGTAAGTCCCGATGACCTGGATCCAGAAAAACAGGACCGAACAACACAGGCACAGGAAGCATCCATATACGGTTATGACCTGATCTCTCCGTCAGATCAAGAGTCACAAGCAGTTCAATCCATTTTTGATTCTCTGCTGCAAGACATCAAGTTTTGTGAGCCAATAGCGGGACAAGAGGTACAATCTAAGGAGAAGGAGCTATTAGACTTTGATGAAGCCATGAACACGAAGGAACGAGAAGGGTCCCCACAATCAAATGTTGATTACGTTTCTACACAAGCAAAAGCCACTAGCGTGGAATCAGAGATGCAGACAGAGAGTTCATACATCTATGACCTGTTCACGCAATCGAAATCTCGTATGGTAAAATCGGAAATACAGACAGAGGGTGAATATGAAGAACCAGAGGCTGAGGCGGTAGGAATTCAGTGTGAGTTAATGTTGATACCATCAGACATGACATCCGGAGAACTACCTCTAACGGCGTTGCCAGCCGGTGAAATATCTTCACAACCGCAGCCAGAGGGAGAGGTTCAGCAAGCACAGCCAGCAGACGTCCTACAAAAATCAGATGAAAAACAGTTCACAGAGGAAGCGGATGAAGAACTACCCATAGAGGAAACAAGAATCGTACTGTCTAGTTGTGAACTATGTACAAAATCACGCACATCCGAAACTGGTGGAACAATACCCACAGAAGAAGCACACGATGTAATGCCCTCAGAAAAAATGGCAGCACCGGAAGATAAACAAGAAAAAGCACCCACAAAAAAACAGGCGAGGTAGCGTCCGTTGAAGAATCGGTCAAAGATTTGTTGACC
The DNA here is from genome assembly GCA_018398815.1 of Conus ventricosus. Lineage (NCBI taxonomy): Eukaryota > Metazoa > Mollusca > Gastropoda > Neogastropoda > Conidae > Conus > Conus ventricosus. The sequence continues at coordinate 29,193,332 of CM031619.1, read as the reverse complement.
CGAGAAGGAAATGAAAAAATGCCCACTCCAGAATCGTCCAGAGAGGTTCCCGTAGAACAAACAAGTGAGACAGAACCCGCGGTAGAATCTCGTGAAGAGGTGCCCACACAATTAACAAGTGAAACAGCGCCAACTGAAGAACATGACAAAGATGAGCGAACTAGCGAAAAAAGTGAAATAATACCTACTGAACAAGTTTACATTGCGGTACCTAAAGAAGTAACAGAAACGGAAACCACCGAAAAGTCTGAAAAAGAAATGCCTACTGAAGATATGCATGATTCTGTATCCAAAGAGGAGACCGAAGAATTGTCTGTAAGTGAACAAATTCAAGAAGTCCCCATAGAACTACAGCAGGAAGTTCCAAAAGAAAGTTTAGTCAAAGAACCTGACACAAAACAGTCACCTGCAGAAGAACTTCCAGCAGAAAAAGTGCCCACAGAAGAAGACACAAAACAGCCACCTACAGAAGAACCTCCAGAAGAAAATGTGCCCACAAAAGACACAAAACAATCACCTGCAGAGGAACCTGCAGAGGAAAATGTGCCCACAGAAGAAGACACAAAACAATCACCTGCAGAAGAACCTCCAGAAGAACAGTCACCTACAGAAGAACCTACAGAACAAGTGCCCACAGAAAAAGACACAAAACAGTCACCTGCAGAAGAACCTCCAGAAGATTCAGAAGAACAATCACCTACAGAAAAACCTACAGAAGAACAAGTGCCCACAGAAGAAGACGCAAAAACAGTCACCTGCAGAAGAACCTCCAGAAGAACAATCACCTACAAGAACCTACGGAAGAACAAGTGCCCACAGAAGAACAAGTGCCCACAGAAGAAGTCGATCAGTGCATGCCCACAGAAACGAAACGGTCACCAACAAGAAGAACCCCCAGTGGAAAGTACGCCCATGAAAAAGTCAACTGTGACGTCCCTGCAGAAACAGCAAACGAACAAAGCCCCACCGGAAGATCTGATGAAGAGGAGCTGAGAGGCCATCCACCGTAGAATCACCTGCAAAACTGCAAGAAACGCTCACAGACACAGAATCCAAACAAGAGTCCACAGAAAAGCCATCTGTAAAATCCCCTGCAGAGCCGCTGGATGACAAAGCAACCGCAAAAACCGTTGTCTGCATTGCCGCACCCGGAAGGGTCGTCTCCCGAAGACACAAAGCAATCGTCGCTTCCGCCCACAGAGGGAGAAATCTGAGCCAAGGCCAGGATCATCTAAAGGTCTTCTTCACCGAAACCTCACCAAAACAAGCTTCAATAGTTGAGGCCGCCAGATAAACGGAATACCGAAATGAAAGCCAAATAGGACTATCCGTGACTCGTCCGTCATGATCAGAAGCACAACCCTCCAATCTTGATCGTCGTGATGGGAGACTGAAGACCGCAATTATTAATTAACGGAGCTGCTGCTTAACAAGATTGTCAATGACTTCCACCATTCCATCAGTGCGCTGTGACAATAAAGAAAAATAATCATCAAGGGTTAAAAAGATGTTTTCCATTTAAAATTTAGGATTTTTCTAATGTTTAGATAAACATTGTGCAGGTTGAATGTTGAAGACAGCAGCAAGAAATAAATGCATTTTAAAATGAAATAACAGTTGGTATGACTGCTTGTAAATCATTAGGATTTTTTAAAATTTTCCATGGAAGCAGGAGGTTTTTGTCTTCTTTGGGGTTTTTTGGGGGGGGGGGGGGGGGGGGGGGGGGGGGGGGTGAGATGGGGGCGGAGAGGGAATCGGATTTAACTAATGTTCAGTATTCTAACTTCACCTAAATCTGTCGCCCAAAACCTGTATGGTGATTTAAGGAAGAAAGTTTTAAAAAACAATCCACTCAACATTAGTATAGATAACTACTTTGCCTATGGTCATTTCAAATTGAAGAACTTGTATTTCATTCTATAAAGTCAATGTGGAAGATTAAACTTTGGGATTGGTATGAAGAGATAGTCCATACAATGTTCATGTAGAACTACAAAACACGAATCTTTCAACTCTGTTATTCCCTGTGCTTGCATGTAGTGTGTGTGAGTGAGTGTGTGTGCGTGTGCGTGCGTGCACGTGCGCGCGCGCGTGTGTGTGTGTCTGTCTGTGTGTGTGTTTTGGAGAAAGTTCTAAAACTGCAAAATGGAGAATCGTAACGGATGTCTGTACAACGTGTACATAATTTTCTGTAGGCATTACAAGAGGTATTTCCATATTCACATGGATACATGAACACGCACGCACGCACGCACACACGCGCGCACACACACACACACACATACACACACACACACACACACACACACACACACACACACACACACACACACACACACACAACACAATTTTACATCTGTTGTCAATCAGTGAGTGGTGACTACGGGAATGCTTTGTGCTTTGATTTAACTTGTGTTGGAAGCTTTGGACTCCACGCTTGTTCATTCTAACCGTACTTCTACATCATCTGTGACATCAATGAACTTCCGAAAACTTTCAGGCTCGTCTACACAGCCATATCGTGAACAATGTTACCACTGACATGTAATGCACTATGATATTGTCATTAACAAATAGACAATGCACATTGATTTAAGAAACAATAAACCTACTTGCCACCTAAAGAATGTAGACAAGTTATTCACTGGTAATGCACTGCGCTCTTCTCGGCCTAAACAGAACACAGATGAAGCACATCATCAACCAACAAAACTACTTACCTCACAAAAAGAATGTGGACAAATTGTTATTCAGTTGTAATGCATTATGGATTATGAGCGTGCAATTTCGCAGACCAAGTTCGCGAGGGACAACGTGACGATGGGCCTACTTACATTGCAGTCCCCTTATCGATCCTACGACTGGAACAGATGAGAAATCACAAAACACTTCTGTGTCAATGAACACGTGCCGTTTTCATCGCTCAAAACGACATAAAAGAAACGAACCGTATTACCCACGAGGCCTACAAAACACGCAGACTCGACTGCCTCGTTAAAGACTGTAGGAGCGCAGGAAGAGATGAAGCCTGCCTGTGGCCGCAGATACTAGAGCAGTCCGGAAACGTATCTCATTTTAAGAAGAAGAAAAAAAAGGCTGATAGGAAGCATAGACAGTTCAAGTAGAGTCAGTCTTTCTTTCTTTCTGCGTATGCAGCTGATCTCCTGGGACACTGCCTGCACAGACAGGCAGTGGAGTTTTGTGTGCATGACCGTTTTTGATCCCGACATTTTAAGGCAGCCTTTCTCCATCTTCGGGGAAGGTGCATGCTATGTGTAACGTCTTATCCATACCAACGGCCAAACTGGCCTTCTCTTCCGAAAGTTGGTGATGGGATTTTATGTGTGTGCAAGATGTTGTGCGTGCGTTCACACAAGGAACCTCGGTTTACAGTCTCATTCGAAGGACTGTATGGGGAATGGAGTCAGAACCAATGTTAACTCCGAGGGGAAAATCCCCCTGTACCGAAATTCGAACCCGCAACCCCAGGATCACGAGTCCGGCGCTCTACCAACTGAGCTATTCCGGTCCCCGAGTCAGTCTTCAGGTAGCATGTGGAGATGCAAACTTGCACTAAATAGGCAGAAGAGACATGTTTCGTGGAGATGCAAACTTCCATTAAATATTTCTGACAAACTGACAAAGGAAGGAGGACAGCAGCCCCAACTGTAAAAGGTAGTCTCTTTGGAATAAATCTAAAATATTTCCAAGGAGACAAATAGGAAGATGACTTGAGCAGCACCCAGACTTCAACAAGAGGGATGCATACTACCGGATGCCCCGATCAGACCAAGTGAACATTGTTGGACTGAAGATAAGGCTCCCCTGACCTCAACATCACAGGTCCACTATACTCCACACCTGTGAGTCTTTCAAATTATCAATGCAGTGCAGCCCAAGAGACAGCGGAGCATTCCCAACTAGGCCCAAAGTGGAAACCTGGCCTGCCAACTCACCAATGAGTGCAAAACCCTACTGACCACTGGAGGGTCTTCACCATACAGCAACCTCCGTCAGTACCTCCAGGATCCCTACCAAAGTAAACGAAGAAGAAGACCACCATTGTGATACTGAGAACTGGGCACTCCAGACTGTGACATCACATCTCTGCAATACTCCACCCTGGTGGGTCTTTAATTTATCCATGCAGCCCCAATGACGGTGGAACAGTCCCAACAACACCAAAAGAACAATCCTGGCCTGCCAACACACTGATGAGTGCAAACCTTTATTGACCACTGGAGAGCCTTCACCATACAGAAGCCCTTGCCAGTACCTCCACCATTCCTGCCTAAGGGAACGGAGAAGAATCTCTTCCTACACTACCGTTGATCTCATATGATCATCACCTATCAGTGACTGATTGATGATAATAATTTTTTTTAATGTGTGTGGTGTGTGTGTGTGTGGTGTGTGTGTGTGTGTGTGTTGTGTGTGTGTGTGTGTGTGAATGAGTGCGTATGTGTGTGAACATGTGGTGTGAAAACTTTCTACAGTTAGTCTCATTATGATCACATGATCTTAACTCACCCAGAACAATGTTTATATGTGGTCTCCCACCCCCCACATTTTTTTTTTTATTTCTCTGTGTGTGTGTGTGTGTGTGTGTGTGTGTGTGTGTGTGTGTGTGGTGTGTGTGTGTGTGTGTACAACACATGATACCCTGTTTTTCATTGATCACTGCTATCTTCTCTCAACAAACATCAGCAAATTGATGCCAACACATTATTTCACCTGTTACAATGAACATCATCCCACAGCATTGTTTACTTTTTTAAACAACACCATTTATATAAAACCTCCCACCCACCCCCCCCACCCCATAGTGGATGAAGAGATATGAGCTCCCTCTTGCCCCCCTTCCCTCCCCCCCCCCCACACACACACACAAACACATTACCCTCCTACCCCCATCCCCCCCCCCCGCCCCCTTTTTTTCCACCTCAACCCCACCCCCCACCCCCCACCGCCAATCATACCTTATCACCCATTTATCTTCCATCCCCTTCCCCCCTTATTAACATTACCCACACACCTTTCACAACTACCCACGCATAACTACCACCACCTCTTTCATCACCCAGCGAAATCATTTATTTTATTCACTTAAACCGTTTTTGATTTTTTTTATAAATTTTTTTCCTCCCCCCAGTTTCCCCCCCCCCCCCCCCCCCCCTTTCCCCCTTACCATTATTATCAATCCACCATTACCACAACCGTCACAAAGATATCACACCACCCCAATAAACTAGACACACAACCCTATCGTATCACACACACACCCCTCCCCCAACGCAACCCCCCCCCCCCCTTCCTTTTCCTCTCCCATAATCCCCCATGTCATTTCCGCCCACCGGCTATTCTCCCACCACATGGACAACAACAGATGAGTCATTTTTCGTTCTTTGTTTGTACTGTCCCAAATGGTAAATGTGATTTATTTTTTCGCCTGAAGAAGACCCAAGTGGTTGAAATGCCTGTGTCTTGTCATGTGCTTTGTTTGTCAATGTCATTGGCGGTAAGTAACAAAAACTCTATTTCTAAATGTTAAATTCCACTAAATAGGCAGAAGAGACATGTGTCTGTCTGGTCGTGGTCAATGGCAAAGAGAGGAGGAGTCGTAGAAGTAGTTTTTCATTCTTGACCATGTTTACTATTCAGATCAAAGAGACAGGTGACTTTTGTCGGCCCTTTCTTTTCATCGTTCTGAATTTTATTAGTTCGTTCTGAAGAAAACCACTAGGTCGAAACACATCGCGTCTGTTTTCTAATTAGTTCTCTCTTCTGGTAGCCTTGTAATTCTGTTTCAGCTCTTTGTTTTTAATACGTTTGAGATTTTGAATACATCACCAATGATTTTCAAAACAAACAAACAAAACACCAACAAAGAAAAACAAAAACAAAACAAAAAACGATTAATAATAGACCCGTTCCGGAAAAAAAAAATCAGGGGAAGATAACGCGTGTCTTTCCATCGCAATAGAGTTACCTTCCCTCAGTGTATGGATCAAAACCATTACGCGGTTTGTGCCTACATCATTTGATAAACATACGTCACAACAAACCCACGACGCGTAGATCTGAATCAGTCGATAGTAATGATCAATGGTATCAAATAGGCCTTACAACCACACATTCCACATCCATTGTTGTTTCTTTTTTTCTTTTTTTTCTTTCTTTCTTTTTTTTTTTTTTGTACTCCCAGTTCTTTACAATGGGAACGAAGAAATGCAGTCTGTGTGTCTGTCTGTGTGTTTGCCCGTGGCCAAAATGTGATCCACTCGCTCCAGACAAAACTTCTGGGCCGATCTTTCTGAAAATCTGTGCGGTTGTTCATTATGGGTCACGGATGATGCTCGATGCTTTATTTTACCAGAAAAGCCGTTACTAACGGCAAAAACGGCCCCAAACGGTTTTTCTTCTGTATGGAATATCTCAGAAAGTACTTGTTTTCAAGATAAACTGGGAGTACGTTTATATGCTTTGCATCTTGTTTTTCTTTCCTTCTTTTTTTTTCATTCTTGATTGAATTATTAAGCAGGCTGATAGGACACAATAGACCTGTTCCGAAAAAAAAGAGTGCAGGGACATAACTCACGTCTTTCCATGGCAAATGAGAGTTACCTTTTCACAGTTTCTGGGCCAGGCATATAGATCTAGACAGTCAAATAATTGGTTTGAAGCGCGAGCTTGGACAACTGTCAGGTTATTGACTGTTTACATTACAGGCGCACCGTTTCACACTGATGTTTTGGCATTTTCTTTCTCTGATTGTACTGTTCAGCTGAGTTGCGATGCCAGATTGCTCTGGGCATGCTTACCAGTGACATCTCAAGTCCCTTGAAAACGGCGGGATCACTTCACTGAACGCGATATCTAACACAGATTATCTCCCTTGCAGACTTCCGAACGTTTGTTGATTTTAGCAGGCAAAATAAGCATTAATATACACAAAAAGACAAACTCAAGGGATTTCATAATGAACTAAAAAAAAATGAGATACAGAACACAAACATTGCAATAGATAACATAAAATGACTAGTAAGCATGTTATTAAATTCAGATATTAGTTACATAATACATGGTCTGCCTTTTTCTCTGCGTAACACGGACTCTTTAAAGACTTTTAAAACCTCCTCAAAGACACATCTTTTCCCCCGACTGATTAACGATATCCACTTACCTCTGTGCGTGAGTCTGCTTGTTTTGACGCGCTCGTGTGTCTACCTCTGTGCGTGAGTCTGCTTGTTTTGACGCGCTCGTGTGTCTGTCTGCGTGTGAGTGTGTGTTTTGTTTTTCGTGTGTGCGTGTGTGTGTGCGTACGTGCTTGTGAGTGTGGTGTGTGTGTGTGGGCGCGTGCGCGCGCGCGCGCGCGTGTGTGTGTGTGTGTGTGTGTGTGTGTGTGTGTGTGTGTGTGTGTGTTTGAGTTAGAATTAGTATTTTACAATGTTTCTGTAATATGCGCTTTGGGCTCTCGCGAGGTAGAGCGCTGTATAAATATCCTTTTACATTACATGTGCATTTTACACATAGACAAGTGGGGGAAACGGGAGACAAGAATGATGAGTGAATGGACTGAAATATTGGATAGCCTAGCTGGTAAAGACATGCAAGGATGGAGAGAGAACTGAGAAGGGACTGGCTGGAACCCGAATACAAGAGACGAGAGAGTAGGGGTGGGGGTGGGGGGGGGGGGGGTGAATGAGAGAGACGCTGGCAGAATGCATCATGTACGAGAGCATGAACCAAGTATTGCCAGACTGTTAAGTGCGCATGTCGTGGGGATCTTTCAGTTCAACATGGGATTTTTGATTGTGAACTAACGAAACCCTTTTTGAATGGTGTTATAAATACCAAGTGCTGACACTGGACATGTTAATGTGTTTGACTTTTTAGATTCGTTGCCAGTTGTTTCTCTTGTTAAATTAACGAGTAACCTTTTGGGAAGTCCATTAAGGAACATTTTATAATCATAATCGTAAGTTAGAATAGTTTAGTTATTTTTCTCTAATTTTTCATAGTTACTGTCCTACAATTCATCTATCCTTTATTTTTGTTCTATGTAACCACATCGTCCTTTTTTCTTTTATGATAATAGTCTAAAATTGTAAACACTATGTTATTTAGACGTCTGCAATCACCTATATGTGTGACGAGACGTAAAACAGAATTCCTTCCTAACACACACACACACACACACACACACACAATACCGAACGTGTGTGCGTACGTTCGCTTGCTCTTACCCACACACATGTGTGCATGTGCATGTCCACACCGACACACGACGCGCGCACACACACGCATACACATAAGCGCACAAATGCACACACACACACGCACATGCGCACGGGCCCATGCCCAAACATGTAGACACACGTGTACATCCACTACACACATCACACACACACTCAATCAAAGTTAGTATTTCAGTCTGACCAGCGCGTGGGCTAATGCGTAAGGTCAGACATCCACTGAGTCGTGCCACAGACGCTCTTCTTCAATTGTCTCATCTTTGTTGGTTAATTCTGTATCCATTTGCTTCAATCATGCGTAGCGTGGTCTCGAAACTTAGCGGATGTGGTGTAGCGTATGTGGACTAGTCCGCACGCAGTGACGCCTCCTTGATGAAACTGAAACTCTGTGTGTGTGTGTGTGTGTGTGTGTGTGTGTGTGTGTGTGTGTGTGTGTGTGTGCGCGCGCGCGCGCGCCCGTGCGTGTGTACGTGTGTGTGTGTGTGTGTGTGTGTGTGCATGCAAAGAAGAAATTTAAAAAAAAAACTGAAGCCTAAAAATACCAATGCAAACAAGTTGAAAATAGCGCATATTTTGTATATATAAGCGCTTTGGTATGATTTTGTCGTTTGTACAAAATGATGTGTGTGAATAGATTGAATGTTTTACAGTCTAGTTGGGAAAAAAAATTCTTTTTTCCTAATAATAAAGTGGCGCGAATAAAAGTGGGGAATTTTAGACTGGTAGGCTACATCAAACAAAATAAACGTCATCTATCAATGCGAGATGACGACTTACATTTGGAACAAGTCTGGGCACACATGAGGAAAGGCAGATCTGTCAAGGCTGGGCGGCCTTCCTTTGAACGAAGTGATGCACACATGTCCTTGTCATCCCTGATGGAAACCGAATGCAAGCTAACGACCGCCCTAAGGATTCGTATCTGGAAGGTATGTTGGGGGTAGCAGTGAAAAAACCGGAACCACCAGAACAAAACTTTGTAACAAAACCAATCCGTTCGGAAACATTCCTGTGATTTGTCCAAGGAATGCAAATGAATCTCGCTAACATGCAGTCACCAAAACAGGAGAAAACATCGCAGACTGAGGAACCAGCAGAACATTTTTATGACCTGGATTCTCCATCAGATCATGAGTCGATAGCAGTTCAATGTGATTTGGAGTCTCTGTCCCCAAACCTTGAGTCTACGGAGTTTTCAGCTGGAGATCTACCCCTCTTTGAGGCACATCAGGACGAGCCCTCAAAACTCATTGAAGTCACGAGCACATCGGTAAAAGATGGGTCTCCACAATCACACATCGATGACACACGAGCAAAACCCAGAAAAGTGGAATCGGAAATACAGACAGAGGGAGCAGACGAAGAATACTCGCTAGAACCGAAGCTGAGTCCATAGGAATTCAGTGCGATTCCATTTCGACAGCATCAGACTTAGGATCTGAAGAGGTGAGACGTCAGGAACCACCTGTAACCGTGACGCAAACCAGGGAAATACCTTTACAAATGCAGCCAGAGGAGGAGGTTCAACGAGCACGAGGCAAAACCTTCCCCCAGCCGCACCCAAAAGCGCAAACTGCAGAATTGTCCACTGTAAAAACAAGTGAAAAACAATCCACAAAACAAACAGATGAAACACTACCCATAGAGGAAGTAGGCGAAGAACTGGCCACGTGTGAACTAAGCATAAAAGTACAACCGCACCCAAAAGCGCAAACTGCAGAATTGTCCACTGTAAAAACAAGTGAAAAACAATCCACAAAACAAACAGGTGAAACACTACCCATAGAGGAAGTAGGCGAAGAACTGGCCACGTGTGAACTAAGCATAAAAGTACACACAGACAAAACCTACAAAATAACGTCCACAGAAGACGAGTACAATACGTTGCTCACAGAAAAAAGGACATCCATAGAACATAAACAAGAAAGAGTACCTTCAGAAAAACCATGTGAAATAACATTCACTGAAAGAATTATGATTTATTCAGTGAAAGAACTGCCCACAAAAGAAGGAAATGAACAGGTATCCACAGCAGAACTGCTCAGAGAGCCGAGTGCAAAATGTCACAGAGAAGTGCAATTTGATGAAATGCGTGAAACAATTCCCACGGAACAATCTTACAAATCAGCACCCAAAGAGACAAGTGAAACGGAACCCACTGGAAAATCAATAAAACAAACACCCACTGAAGATGTTTACGAATCAATACCCACAGAAAAAAACAAAGAATTATCTGCAAGAGAACAAAGGGATGACGTGCCCTTAGAAGAGTACAAAGAAATTCCAATCCAACTTTTTGGCAGTGAATCTATCACAAAACAACTAGCTGAAGTAGGGAAGTCAGAGGAATATGTGCCCGTAGTCGATTTCGATTGGTTCAAGTTTACAGACTCAGAACAGTCATCGACAGAAGGACCTCCAGAGGAAAGTGTGCCCACGGAACCAGTCACTCGATGTACGCCTACAGAAGCGCCACACGAACAACCCTCTGCAGGAAGACCCGATGAAAAGTTGGCAAATGAGCCAGCCCCTGTTACGCCACCTGCAGAACAACCAGAGACGTTCACAGACACGGCATCCGAAGTGCCCATAGCAGGGCCATCTGAAGATGTCACCGGGACTTCGCCCGATCAAGCCTCGACAGGCAGACCGGGTAATGAACCGGAAGCGAAAGTGGAACCTGTGACGGAATTGAACGCGACAAAGAATGACTCCTCTGTCACGATCATAACACTGACCGCGTCCCAGACGCCCTCTTGTGTTGATTCTGAAGACGAGAACCAATACGTGACCACTACACTCTTCTGTGGAGTTGATGTGTAACGGCATTTTCAAGGACTTCCATTACCTAAGCAATGAGCTGTGGAAGACAGACCCTCGAAGGGTTCGACATGAAAACGTACTCGCCTCCAGTTTAGTTAAGTTTTCGGGTTTGGGTTTGTTGGTTTGTTTTCCTGAACACTGCCATTGAATGTTGAAAATGTCAGCAAGAAATTCAACTAAACCACAAATCAATAAATGAAATAACAGACAAGGAAGATTTCTTTTCGTAATTACACGTTTATACTTTGAGTAATGAAGGCAGGATTTTTTCTCTCCTGTCTTACTATCGTAGTCAACCTGTAGATTAGTTCATAGCAGCTCATTAGTCGGCAGACTATTACTATTATTATTATGATTATTATTATTAAGAATAATATAAAGCAGTGCAAATGTCTCCGGTCAATTTTCACAATAGTTTTGAAGCACTGCATTTGGCTTAGTCAATTCTAGAAACAGCAAAACTCTGTACTAGTCTTCAATTAAACCTTAAAATAGCAACAACAACCACACTTCCACGCATAAACACACACACACACACACACACAAATGCGTGCGCGCGCGCTCACGCACACACATACACACGCACGCACACACACAAACATACACACACACGCACGCACGCACGCACACACAATCGGCAAAGAGTACAAATGCGTGCGGTTGCGCATACACACACGCAGATACAAACATACACAGTCAAGCACACGCGCACCCAGTCACACACACACACACACACACACACACACACACACACACACACACACACACACGTACACACACACACACACACACACACACACACACACACACACACACACACACACACACACACACACACCATGCGGTCAACTGGTCGGCAATGCGGTTAAACTTCAAGGTTGTCTGCAAAGATCTGAAACCACACAACCACACACACACCCAACCACCACACACCCCAAACACACACACGGTAAAAAGAGTAGCATGTGTCCCTTTTGGCATTACCGCGCACCCAAACACACCAGTCGAGCACGCGGCACCACGTCACACACGCACACATTTGCATGCTGGAAAGCACAATAACAAAAAAGGCCCCATCCACACACGTTCCATACTCCCAACGTTCAAATACTCACCACCACAACACACACAAAACACACAAACCACACACACAACAACCACAGAGTAAAAAAGAGTACGCATGTATGCGGTTTGCGCATATCATATGCAACAAAAACCCACCAGTCGAGCCGCGCGCCCACGCACACCCACACGTTATGCATGCTGTGCACAGACAAAATTAAACCACAAAAAAGCGCGCATCACACTTCCCACACACACATAACAAAAGGGGCGGATGTAAAAAAGGGGAAAGTTATTTTTTAACCCTCAGAAAAGATAATTTTGACGGGACTTGACTTGACTTGATTGACTTACAACACACACCAACACACCACACCACACAACCACACACACCCCCAACACACAAGAGTTGAACCACAGTAGAAAAACTAACCAAACACAACACCACCCACACACACACCACACACAACACACACCATTAATTTAATGGAAAATTCTGTCTGTGTGTACGTCAGACTAAAAAACGGCTCCCCCATTGAAATAAAATTGGCAGGTACGTCGTTGTGCCCGGGGAGGGTTTTTGGGGTAATCTCTAAAAAAATAAACCCCTTTTAAAAACCGTTAAAAAAACTGTTAAAAAGGGGTTAAAAGCCTTTTTCTCTGCTTTTCATCATTGGCCGTTGTGCATTGCACACGAAAGGGACTATTCTAAAAATTAAAAAAACGTTTTTGGCAGTTAAAAAAACGTTATTATAACTTAAAACCCTTTTTAAAAAACCCCAAAACCCCTATAAAAAAAAATTTTTAGAACCCGATCTTCTTGAATTTGCAGGTACGTCTGTTGTGCCAGGATGGTTTTGGATAATCTTAAAAAAAAAAAACCTTTAAAAAAAACCGTTGCAAAATGTTAAAAACTTTTAAAAGACCTTTTTTCCCTTGTTTTCTCAAGGGCCGTTGTGAATTGCACAGTACATCGAAACCTGGGGGACTCTCCCGGTAACATAGGGTCATTGGATGTTTTACGACAGTTATTTATGCCCGTTAAAAACCTTTTAACAAACGTACCCCCAAAAAAAACGATCAAAAATACAATTTTTCTGATGTTGGGGCAAGGGAGTGTCGGATGCCCCCCAAAATTGGCATGGTCTAGGGGACATACTATGAAAAAAACACTGGGTCTTTCCCGATAGTTTTATGACGTTTTTACCCCGTTAAAAAACGTTTTTTTAAAAATTTAGACTTTTTTGATGAAATTTTTAAGGTGAATTTTTAAAATGGAAAATGAAAACAACTTCACGAACCGAAATTTTAAATTGCCCTTTAAAATCCGTTTTTTTAAAAATTTAGCCCATTCTTGATTAAATTGGGTTTTCAGTGCAGTTTTCCCGCTGAACAATGATATACATTCACAAACCCAAAATTTTAAAAATTGCCCCTTAAAAAACCGTTATTATAAAATTTAGCCGTTTGTAAAATTCGGTTTACGATGCAGTTTTAACGTGAAAATGTATAAATTTTACCGAACGAAACTTAAATTGAGCGTTAAAAAACCTTTTTAAGTCCGTTTTTTTCAAAATTTAGCCCTTTTTGATGAAATTTGGTATACAGGTAAATTTTAAAAAGGGAAATTAATGATATAAAACTTAACAAACCCGCCCTTAAAAATTGCCTTTTAAAAGTTATTTTAAAAATTTAGACCTTTTCTGAGACATTCGGTTACGATCTTTTTACCGCTGAAAAATGATATACAACTTTACACGAAAGGGAAAATTTAAAAAAAATTGCCCGTTAAAAACCGTTATTTTTTTAAATTTTTGACCTTCTGATGAAATTGGGTATCAGTTTGCTTTTTACACGTGAAAATGATTCTTTTTACACAAACAGAAACTTAAATGAGCGTTAAAAACCGTTAAGCCCGTTTTTTTCTAATTGTAGATTTTTCTTGATAAATTTTTGGTTTTACAAGTGAAGTTTTTAAATGTGAATAATGATTAAAAAACTTCCCACAAACCCAAAATTAAAATTGATTTTAAAAAGCCCGTTTTTATTAAATTTAGACCGTTCTGATGAAATTCGGTATACAGTCAGTTTTACACGTGAAAAATGATATCATTTACCGAACAAAAACTTAAAATTGAGCTTTTTAAAAACCGTTAGATCGTTATTTTCAAAAATTAGCCCTTTCTTGATAAAATTTGGTTACGGTGTAGTTTTAATGCGAACAAGATATACAATCCACAAACGAAACTGGAAGTGACCCCTTCTAAATTGCCCTGGAGGAAGCCCTCTCTCAGGCCCCCGTGTGCGTGACTTCGTTTTTTCCTGGGGCTTGCAACCCCGTAACCCAGGAAACCCTGGGGAAAACCTTTTCGAGCCATTTTGCTGAAGATTTCTTTCAAGCCCGAAGAGATGTCGTTATGAGCGCGAAAACAGACCCAATCTACAACCAAGTTACTGTTTCAGCACAAACTTTTCCCTTCTTGGAGGAAATCTACAGAGGGTTTGGATCCCAACAGTAAAACAACGACAAACTGTGCCTCGAGAATATCCGCGAGACAATAGGGGACCTACTGCTCCGGGCAGCAGCTGTGATCAGCTAAAGAGCTGACAGGACCGAGGCGTGTGCGCAGCTTTAAAAACCATGGTTGAGCAGGGGCGGACCCACAGCAAGCAGAACATAATGTTCCTTGAGCTCTGGGACGGGAAAAGACCACCCTGATTTTATCCTGAACAGGATTGTCCCAGGAAAAAATAGTGCTCCCACTGTTCCAGTGGCTTGCCGACTCTTTTCCCCGGGGGGCGGACGACATAGCACTTTCAAGGCCCCTTTTGGGGCCCGACAAGCAAAAAACGCCAACCTCCCCGTCAAGCGTGGGTCAACTTTGGGCCCAAAAGTATAAGAGTTGCAACCGTTAAATTGTGAAGCTTGCCCCACAAGCTGTCCCACGGGCCAGGGGCCTCTAGTGAGGACTCCCCCAAGTGCCAGGCCTGGGAGGCACCCCAACGTGTTTGGGGGGACTTCTGGCTTTCCCTGTCGTCTTCAAGGGCCCAGAGTCAAATTGTAAACGCCTGTTGAAAAAGTGGCGGGCTTGATTGTTAAATCAAACGCCAATGAGGGCCCACCTGTCTAAAAATCCCCAGACCCCCGCTTCCCCAAAATTTGTTGAATTGGCAAGGGTGCCTGAGCATTTTTCCCAGTATATTTTGGGTCCCCCAGCACTATGCAGTTTTATGTCCCGGAGGATTTGTAAAAAGCATTTTCCCCGGTCTTCATGTCATGTGCAGACTAGATGGTCGGGGGGAAAGGGCCCTAATTCTCCCTAACGAGCTGTCAACAGGCCCTAAACAGAAAATGTAGTGATTTCCCCGGGGGGAAAAACTCTGTACAGATCTGTTGACAAAATCTGATGAGGAGCCCCTTTATCCACAAGAACCCCGAACCCCATTGAGATTTCTGGACTTCCACGCAGAATGTTGTAAAAATTGGGTCCCGTGACATTCTCCATCATGGCCCCCCAAAGGTGATCAATGGCCCCCGATGTGTCTTCCCCAGACTGAAAAAGGAAGTTGTGAAGCAAAAATATCAGGGGGCCCCGCAAAGGTAAACCCGGTGCTGTCCCAAAATTCCTCGGGAAAACCCTGGCTCCCCCTGCCATTCCCAGTTGATGGCTTCGGTTTCCAGGAAACCGCTTTCGCTCTGAAAATCATCAGAGCCGGTCGAATTTTAACCTTGGGGGCCCGACCTTTCCCGTGTTTCAATGAATGTTCTCTTTGTAGACCCCGAATGGAAACGCAAAAAAAACACGACAACTTGCGCAAACGGGGAGAACCAGAAATGTTGTCTCCCCGGGGCCCCCCAATAAAATGATAATCGGGGAAAATGAAATTTTTCGAGAGTTGTATGTTTGAGTTGGTTTAACGTCCGTGCCCAAATCAAGGTATGCGTGGCGGGGTCGTCCTTTAGTCTGACACTGCGGGGCCAGGGGGGAAATTCGGGGGTCAACCATGGTCATTTTGTGGAAACTTACTTTAAAAATTTTCCCAAAGACCAACCCGGGTTCAAAACCCCAACCTTTGGTCTGAGTCCACCCCCTTTCCCATAGGGTTATGGCGGCCCCTACGGGTTTGTCATTTTGGAGCACTTCAATAAAGAATTTGAGAATGTCGGTAAGTTCAAAAAGTACAGGCACCCTTATGGATGTGTATCCCCTTACGAAAAAAAATTGTGAGGGAAAAAGATTGAGAGGCAAAAATGGAGTGGGGCCCAAAGAAATTTGGGGTGAAGTGTAGGAGGGGCGGGGGAAATTTGGGTTTCGCATGGGAAAAACAAAAACCCCCCCCCCAACGAATTTTTTGTTTGTTTTTAAGTGGTGAGAGAGAGGGGTGGCCAGAAAATCATTGTCGATATCCCCGGCAAAGCCGGGTACACCGGCATATTAATTTTAAATGCAAATTCTGTCTGTGTTGGTGTGTGTGTGTGGGTCGTGACGCTATGCTCAAAAAGGGCTAAAACCCATTGTAATAAAATTTGGCGGTGCTGTTGTGACCTGGGAGGGTTTTGGGTAATTTAAAAAAAAAAAACCTTTAAAAAACTTTTTAAAAAAAACGTTAAAACGGTTTAAAAGACCTCTTTTTCCTCTGCTTTCTTCAAATGCCGTTGTACATTGCACATGTCGGATACTTTTTAAAAATGAGAACCTTTTTTTGGCAGTTAAAAAAAAACCGTTTTTTTAAAAACAGAAAAAAAAACCTTTTTTAAAAACACCTAACCTATAAAAAAACTTTTTTAAAACCCCGTTTTCTTGAAATTTAGCAGGTACGGTGTTGTGACCCCGGTGGTTTTGGGCAAATCTGTAAAAAAAAATAAAACGAAAAAAAACCGTTAAAAACGGTTTAACGTTTCAAAGACATTTTTTTCCCTTTGCTTTTATCAAATGGCCGTTGTGAAATTGCACAGGTACATGAACTAGAGGGACATCCCCCGAGAAAACAGGGTCTTTGGGACAGTTTCTCAAAATTTTTTTATGCCCGTTAATTAAAAAAATTTTTAACAAACCTTTCCCCCAAAAACATCAAAAATACAATCTTTTCTGATTTTGGCAGAAAAAAGGAGTTGTCGGTCGCCCCAAATTGGGCATGAGTCTGGGGACTACTGGGGAAAAATTTGGGGTCATTCGTAGTTTTTATGACCTTTATTTATCCCCTTAAAAAAGGTTTTTTTCTAATTTTTGACCTTTTTTGATGTTTTTGGTTTTATGGTTTTTTTTAAAATGCTGAAAAATGAGTGCAATTACGGGAAACCGAATTTTTTAAAATTAGCGTTTAAAAACCGTTTTATATAAATTAAGCCCTTCTTGATAAAAATTCGGTATACAGATGCGTTTAACACGGAAAAAAAGATTACAACTTACATGAACTGAAATTTAAAATTGACCTTTTAAAAACCGTTAATATATAAATTTAGGCCCGTTCCTGTGGTCGGTAACGTGCGTTTTACACGCGGAAAAATTTTTTACAACTTATACGAACGGAATTAAAAATTGACCGTTAAAAAAACCGTTATTTTTAAATTTAGCCCTTTCCTTTTGAATTCGGTATACAGATGCAGTTTTCCCGCTGAAAAATGATGTCAACTTACCGAACGGAAATTAAATTGAGCTTTAAAAAACCCCGTTAAGATCCGTTATTTTTAAAAACCCCCTTTCTTGTAAAATTTTGGGTATACGGGTGCAGTTTTACACGCTGATCAATGATAGACAACTAATATAAAGGGAAAAAACTAAAAATTGCCCTTTTTAAAAACCGTTGTTTTTTAAAAATTTAGGTTCCTAATGAAATTCGGTATCGATGCAGTTTACCGCTGGCAATGTATAAACTTACCGAACGGAAACTTAAAATTTGGCTTTTTTTAAAACCCTTTTTAAGATTGTTATTTTTAAATTTAGACCTTTTTTGATAAAATTTGGTTTCAGGTGCATTTTTACACGCTGATCAATGTGGGACAAAAATTAAACAGAAATTTTAAAAAATTGACCGTTAAACCGTTAATTTCTCAATTTAGGTGGTGTCTGCAGGGATTTCAGAAATAACGGTTTGATGTCTGCCCTACCCTTGATTTTTGTCTGTCAACAGGCCTGGTCAGACTTTTTTTTCCCTGGGGCCGATCTTTAAAAGTCCGTGTTTTACACTGGAATGTTCTCGTTGCAGCATCACGAATGGAAGGCGAAACACTGACTTATTGCGCCAAACAGGGGACCAGAAAAGTTGTAACCGGGCCCTTCAATAGACATAAAACTCGTGAAAAAGCAATTTTTCCAAGTTGTCGTTTGATTGGGTTTAAGCCCTGCAAAAACAAGGTTGCAGGGGGGGTGGTCCCCCACATTGCCCGACACCTGCAGGGCCCCGGGGGGGGTTCGGGGTGAACTTGGTTATTTTGCTGAAAAAAAATTTCCCCGTGAAAAATTTCCAAGACCCAAAAAGGATTGAAACCCCGATTTGGGTCACGGTCCAGCGCCTTATCCCCTGGGTTATGGGGCCCCCCACACATTGTCATTTTGGGCCTTCAACGGGAATTAGAAGCATCGGTAAATTCATTAAGACAGGCATTCTCTGTCGCTGTGTATGATAACGAAAAAATGTGGAAAATAAAAATTTATTGGAGGGAAGAAGGGGATGGCGGGGAGGACGTACCCCAAAACGGGATGCGAGGGTCTGATGGAGGGGCATACTGGGATGTTTAAATTGGGGGAGAAAATCAGTCACCAACCCGTGGGTGTCCCCCCACCTTCCTCCCAATTAGTTTAACGCCCCTATTGGGAAAAATTTCAGTAGCATAAACCCTCAAAACGTCCGAAGTATGTCCACAAGGGGACGACCCAAACCCTTTCCAAACCCCAAGCCCCTCAGGCAGGGGGGAAAGGGCAGCTCAAAACTCCAGTGTTGATGAGATCCAAAAATTTTCCCGAATGCCGCTAAATTGGCAACATCGAGGCGACCTGGGACTCCCGGGTTTGACCCGCATGAGCGCCCCCCCCAGGTGCAGAGAGCTGTCCTTTTTGGCAATGGACAAAGGGTCTATTCAACCCCAAAAAGGCAGTGCAAAAGGCACAAGGCTTCCCCCAGAAAACAATCTTCCGCCCTCTTTAGCCCATGCTCTCAAGACCTACAGCAGAGAGCTGAGTGTGGAAGTCCCTGAGCACTTCACATGGATGTCCATCAGAATATGTGGAAGAAACGACCCAAAGGGGCACTGCAACCAGCGATTTTACATATCAGTCCTGCCAGGGGGAGGTTATTCTTGAGGGTTTTACTCAAGTTATGAAAGGGCCCGTTCATCGAGGAGTGAAGATTTTCAAGGGTATGTCCCAAAACTTTTTCGAGATGTTGCAATGCTCTTGGCTCCAAAAATGCAGCCATCCAAAATTGCCCCGGGGGAAAGCCCCCATCTCCCGAGTCCCGACTGCTGCGTGACTTTTTGTTTATCTGGGGGTTGCAACCCCCGTAACCCGGGAACCTGTGGCCTTTCAGAGCCATCTTTTGAAAATGCCCCTTCCAAATCCGAAGAGATGTCTATTATGAAGGCAGTCACAGATGCATCTAAACCAAGTTTCTGTGATTCGCACAAAACACTTTTTCTTGGGGGCAAAATTCAGAGGAGTATGGGTGCCCAAAAGTCAACCCAAAAAAAATGTGCTCGAGAATACACGCGAGACCAATTACGACATGTGCATCCGGGCAGCAGTGATGACCAGCTGAAGAAACTGACGCGACCCGAGAAAAGTGTGCGACAGCTTTATGACCATGGTTGAGCGAGGCAGGATCCCCCGCAAGCGCAAGTAATGTTTCCCTTTATGCCCTGAGGGAAGGAAAGACCCCTTTATCCGAATCTTTTCCTGACAGGTCCCCTCCAGGGGGGAAAAAAAGTGCTCCCTCTTTTGTGGCATTGCGCTCTCTTTTTCCCGGGTGGGCGGCATCATGCACTTTCAAGGTCCCCTTTGGGTGCCGACAAGCAAAAAACGCAACCTGCCTGTCAAAGGGGGGTCGGTTGGCCAACGTCATCAAAGGGCTGCAACCCTCATATTATGAAGTCCCTGACCCCCAAAGCTGTTCGAGGCCATGGCCCCTTTCGCTGGGACTCCCCAATGACAGGCCGTGGGAGGCATTTTCAACGCTGTTCTGTGGGGGGTTCAGCAGATCCCCCCTGTGTTTCAATGGCACCGAGCCACATTGTCAACGCCCGTCTTTTAAAAAGTGGGGGGGCATGATTGTTAAAAGCTAACCCCCAAAGAGAGCCCACCTGTTTGGAAAACCCCGAAACCGTTCGCCAAACTTCTGCTTGCATTGGATGGTGCCCTTGACTCATGTTTCCCCGATACTATATGGCCCCGCACTATGCCAGTTTTATGATAGCCGGAGGATCTGATGAAGCAGTTACCCGGATCTTCATGCTCACTGTGCAGATCAGTGGTTAGCGGAAAGGGCATAAAACTCCTCCCGAAAAAGACTGTAACAGGCGAAAAAGAAAAATCGTGCTGACTGTCCCTGGGGAGGAAACTTGTACAGATCTGTTGACATGGCAAGAATGATGATGAGGGAGTCCTTTTCCCAAAAAAACCCTGAACTCCCTTGGATTTCTGGATTCCACCACATGAACTGTTGCTGAAATCTGGAGTCCCCTTACCATTCTTCGTCACTGGGCCCGCCAAAGTGATCAAGGACCCCTGTGTTTCACCGACTGCGCAGGAACGTTGTAGAGCGAAAATATCATTTGGCTCCCCCAAAGGTGAAACCCGGGGTGCTCCCCCCAATCCTCTGGAACCAGAATCCCCTGCCTTCCAGTTCTGACGGCTTCAATTTCCCCTGAAACGCTTTCGCTTGCCCCCTCTCAAGGCCCGGGTCAGACTTTTCATCCCCTTGGGGTGACCCGACCGTTCCCTGTTTTACACGTGGAATATTCTGTTGCAGCATCCCAAAAATGGAAAAAGCAGAAACTGATTACTTCGCCCAAACAGGGAGACAGAAAAAGTTGTCTACCAGGGCCCCCCCCAAAAGACATGATCATCGTGAAAAAGTATCTTTTTTCAGTTTCACGTTTGGTTGGATTAACGTCCGTGCCCCAAAACAAGGATTTGCAGAGGCTGGGCCGTTTAATTAGCCCGACACCTGCGGGGCCCGGGTGGACATCGGGGTGAACTACGGTCTTTTAGCGGAAACATTCCCCGTGAAATTTCCAAAACCAAGCCGGGGTTGAAAACCCCGACCCTTTTATCATGGTCCAAACACCCTTTTCCCCTAGGGTTTTGGGGGCCCCTACAGGTTGTCTTTTGGACATTCAATCAAAGGGTTGAGAATGCATCGGGAAATTCACAAAGTCAGGCATCCCCCTATGGACGTGTTGTATTCGAAAACATTGTGAGGGCAAGGAAAGGGAAAAAAAAGGGGTGGGGTCCCGGGGAAAATTTGGGTGAAGTGATAGGGGGGCTGGGGCAAATTGGTTTTTGCATGGGGAAAAACGAAAACAAACCAGCTGATTTTTTGTTTTTTTTTTAAGTGGTGGAGGAGGGGGGGCCAGAAAATACAGATTACCCCAGCGAAGCCCGGGGACCCGGCTGTTATTCATATATTTTTTATCTTCTATCTATATTATTATAATAATATTATATATTATTTATACGCCGTGGCGCCCCCGCTGCACTTTTGAGCGCCCACCATACACAACATCCCCCCGTGCAGCACCACCCCATTCCCCGTACTGCAACGAGGCATGCACCTCACGAAAGTTGGGATGGTGCACAGTTTGCAAAACTACACAACACGTGCGCACGCAATACCACACACGTGGCCCGCGCGCGCCCCAAAACACCCACACACAACACACACACACCCACACACCCCCTCACCCCAAGTATGTAAAAATACAGGTAAAGTGACAAATCTGTCCCCCAAGGGGAAGATTTGAAGTGCCTCAAGTTACCCACATGTACAGCCTCAAAGGGTCTTCCTGAAACAGGTTTAGCAAAACCGTATTTGGGGTGCAGGAAAGATAAATTTTCTGTTCAAAACCCGCTTGCTTCACCCGAGTTTTTGGGCGAAAGTGGCCTAAAGCCCCCTTTTCCTGTGGCGGAGAGAGAGAGAGAGAGAATCACCCGGAGAAAGGGCAGACAGACAGAAAGGGGCAGGGAGACAGACAGACAGCAGAGAGGGGGGCAGACAGACACACACACCACCACAACACTTTTTCTCTCTCTCAAATTAAAAAGAAAAAAAATCCGCAAAATTTGTACACGGGGCCGAAACCCGATCACTTAATTTTCGGCTTCGCCGGGAGTTTGCACCCAGCCCCCCGTGTGTAAACGAAGCGCACTCGGCCGGGTTTTTCAAAACCCTTGGGATCGAAAAAAAAATTGCCCGTCGACAACCGAATCGGGCTGTCGGTGACACGATTGGGGTTGCCATTGTTGCTTGGACTTTGAACAAAAAGGCTGTGTTTTGTTTGCGCTCTGTTGTGACCCCTGTGTTTTATTGTGTTATTTTAAAATGGCAAAAAGTTATGAAGAAGGGGTTTTTTATTCGAGGCCATAAGTTTTACTTTAAATGCATGTGTGAAAAGGAGAGATTTTTTTTTAGGGCCCCCAAAAGGAAATAATGCTTTGGAATGACGGCTATCTTAAAGGTTTGTTGGTTAAGGAAATGAAACAAAAGTAGTAGTTTTAAACCCTGTTTGACTATTGATGAGATGGTTCCTTATCTAAAAAATGGGTGCATTTTTGAAAGTGGCCGAAGCAAAAAAAACCCCCACGCGTTGATTTTTGGGAGGGCTTGAGACACTATAAAAACTTGGCTACGGCAGTAATTGCTGTAAATTGCAATTTTCAAACCTGGTTTGGAAAAGGGAGCAAAGCAAATGGCTAAGTGATAAGTTTTTTTTTTTTGTCATAAATCCGACACTTATTCTGACTAATTTCTAACCTACAAAACATGTGTAAAGATGGTGACACGAGGCCGAAACCTAAACGTTAATTTTGGTAGCGGACGGCGACCCGTTCACACAGGCCGGCAAGCGACAAAAAAAATTTTAAAACGGGAGTGGGCTTGCGGGAGGGGTGGGGGTGGGGGGGTGTATTTATTTCAGGTTGACAGCGCGCCAGGTGTCGTTAGCGAATGTTCTAGACTGTTACGTGTCACTCCCACTTTGTGGCCGCCACGGCAGCAAGACCGGGTTGTATTGTTCTCAGTTTGTATTAGACTTGATTGATTGTTAACTACAGATTCAGTGTTCATGTGGCAGCTGATCTGTGTATTAAGATGTGTATACTTTTCTACTTTTCTAATTCTAACCAGTTCATCTGCCTTCAAGTGTGCCCTTATGCAACTGAATGGCGATTTCGAATGTTCTGGCAAACAAACTAGATAGGGTTAGGCAGACCTTAGTACATTTACCAGTATGGAGAGGAGTAGTGTGGTGGCTAGCACTACTTCATATTAAATGCTTTAAATATACAATGCCGGATGTACTACTACTGGCGGTTAGAGCTGCCATAAAAGCTTGGCTACAGCAATTACTGCTGTAACCCAGTTGCAAGCCCGGTTGAGAAAAGAGGGGCACAGCAAACTAGGGCAAGCGATCAGAGAACTAACGCTCCACCTAGAGCGGCCAAGGTCGCAGTAGCAAGCCGTTTCCAGCGCTCCACCCTAGAGCGGCCAAGGTCACAGTAGCAAGCCGTTTTCCAGCGCTCCACCCTAGAGCGGCCAAGGTCACAGTAGCAAGCGTTTCTTCATCGCTCTACCTAGAGCGGTCAAGGTCACAGTGGCAAGCCGTTTCTTCAACACTCCACCACTCTATCCTAGAGCGGTCAAAGGTTTCAGCAGTGAGATCAGACTTTTTTTTTGCTGCTTTGTCGCTTTGCTGTCTACGCTTCACCTGCGTCAACGTCCTGCTTCTACGCCCTGTTACAAACTTTTAGGCTGCCTTTTTGTACTTTATACAATTGTCTTGTTTTATTCAATCAGGCTTTTGTTAAATGCACTTGGTGGCTGCTTTGAACTTGCAACAAAAGAGCCAATGCATTACAAAAACGCAAGCACTGTCTTGCACAAGTGGTTTTACACATGACAAATAATAAAGCTCTGTGTACACCACACACACTCCCACCCCCAAGTCACCCAAGTCCTTAATTAAGTTTTTAATTAAGTCACCCAGGTTCTTAATTAAGTTTTTAATTAAGTTACTTCAAGTTCTTATAAGTTCTTGATTAAGTTTTTAATTAAGTTCTTGATCAAGTTCTTAATAAGTTCTTGATTAAGTCATCCTCTAAGTACAACCAAGTTCGTATTCAAGTTCTTATAATTATCAAAAAATACGTTCTATGTTTTTATCTTAAATAGAGATGTCTAATATTAGTACACACACGCCTCAAAAAACGCGTCATCGTTGAGGATGTCTTGCTCAGCGTTCTCTGCATAGATCTTAATGGAAGGTCTTACATCCGAAGCAACCGCATTGATTCTTTGGTTTGGAAATGCCTTTAAATT
>CM031619.1:29118707-29168561 GCA_018398815.1 Conus ventricosus | reverse complement strand
TCAAGTGGAATTGTCTTTCCCCTGTGTTTGATAACTGTAGGATCTAGTTGTCATGGCAACGTCCGGTGCTGGTGGTATGGCGACGCGTGCGTCGAAGAAGAAAGGTCTTCAGAATGTAGTCCCTACTATTATACCAGTACTTCGACTACAGTGACTTCTACTTATTCCAGTGCTGTAACCGATAGTCCAGTGAGTACTTTCACTACTTCTTCGCTAGGGGATTTTCCTGCTGAGACCCCGACTGGCTCTTCCGCTCGGAAGCGTCAGAGTATAGCGAAGCAACTCTGGGCTTCTGTTGAGTCGCAGAAACCGAAGCCCTCTCTTCTCCATGCTTCCCCTCGTAAGGAGTATGCCCCGGAAGACTTTCCTCATGGGAAAGTCGAGACCCAAGGGATGCGCCAAACGGGTCATCCTCCCGTGTCGGGAGTGGTGAATCCCGCCCAGGACATTGCCTCTGTCCTGATGTTTTTGGAGCAACAGCGACGAGAGGATGCTTCCAGGCAGGAAGCTCTACGTAGGGAAGAGGCAGCTCTGCACAGAGAGGATGCTTCCAGGCAGGAAGCCTCTACGTAGGGAAGAGGCAGCCCTACGTAGGGAAGAGCTAGGTAGGATGGAGCTCTGCGCAGAGAGGAGACTGACAGACAGGAGATTCTGCGTAGGAAGAGGCTATGCTGCGCAGAGAGGAGGCTGCCAGACAGGAGGCCCTTCGTAAGGAAGAGGCTGCCAGACAGGAAGCCCTCCATCGGGAAGAGTTAGCTCTGCGTAGGGAAGAGATGGAACAACTTCTTTCGCGGGCTCTCGCATCTGTAAATCAGGGGGTTAATCAACAGGCAAGTGATAGAGTTAGAGGCCCAAAATTAAAGCTTCCAGAGTTTCAGACCTAGTGAGGACATTGATATGTTCTTAGAGCATTTTGACAGGTAGCTAGTTCATACCAATTGTCTGAGGAACAAAAGGCCATGCCACCTTTTTTCTGGATTGTCGGGTACTGCAAGGGAGTGTGTGCTCACTCTAAATGAAGGCGCATCTTATGCAGACATGCAGTTGGCTCTGCGTAAGCGTTTCCACCTTACCCCAGAGACGTACAGGAGGAAGTTCAGGTCCATGAAAAGAATAACGATGAGACCTTCGTGCAGTTTGGAGATAGGCTGCGCAAAACACTAGGGTACTGGCGTCAGTTGGCTAAGCTGGAGCTGGAGGATCTGATTCTCATCGAACAACTTACCAACACCGTGTCCCCAGAGTTGAGGATCCGTATAGGCGAGACAGCACCTCAGGATTTCGCGGCTGCGATTCAAACCGCTGAGGTGTTTGCTGAAGCTCGTAGAGCTTATGGGCATCGCCAGATACGGACAGGAAGACCCTCACGGGACTTATGGCAGTAGGGCGCCGGCGACTGCTAGCGGGTCGAACAAGGCAGGCAGTTCATCGGGACCTCAGCACCCCGACTGTGTTTTCTTTGTGGTCGTCCCGGCCACATTAGGAAAGATTGTCCTAAAGCCGCCGGTAGTCATGGGGCTAGTTCTTTCCAGCGTCCTCGTGCCTCGGCTAACGTGGGGTCCGTCCCAGCTTCTGGTGGTACGGAGTGCCCAGTGTTTACTTCTGTTGTTGGTTCTTCCTTGGTCGACACCATCAGGGATTCGGGAGCATCAACGATCTTTGTGGATAAGGATTTGGTTTCCCCTGAGGCCCGGCGGGGCGCCAGTTACGATGTGTGCGGGTTGGAGGCTAGTTTTACCTCCACCCGTCCTTCTGTACTCATTTCTATCTCCACCCCCTACTTCTGTGGCGAAGTATGGGCCATCGCGGTGGAGCGACCTCTGTATTCCCTTCTCATAGGGAATACCATCACTTTCGCAGACGGACGCAGTCAGTCTGTGTCTACGATCTGCCCGTACAGGCGTGTGTGGGAGTTACCACACGCGCCAAAGCTAAGAAGCAGGAACAGGAATTGCGTCCCGTTCTTCAGCCGATCTCTGACAAGGTTCTTGCAAAGGCCGATCCTGCTACCATGGTCCGTCTTCAGGCCAGGGACTTGGATGTCCAACGCCTGCGACAACTGGTAGATCGTCCCGTTCAGTCTGCCCGACATGCCAAGGTGAGCTTCAAGCTCCACAAGGGGATCCTCATTAGGGTTTTCACTCAGGCAGATCGCATGGCCAAGCAGCTTGTCGTTTCCCCAAAGTTTGAGAGAATCTGTTCTCCGGCAGGCCCCACGATTCACCCATGGGCAGGTCATATGGGCTCCAAGCGGACTCTCGAGCGAGTAAGACAGGACTTCTTCTGGCCGGGTATGAACTCGCAGGTTAGGCAGTACTGCCGCAGTTGCGATATCTGCCAACGGACAACGCCTAAGGGTCGCTTGAAGCGTGTTCCCCTAGGGTCAGTGCCACTGGTTGGGGAGCCATTCAGCAAGGTTGGGGTCGACCTGGTGGGACCCCATTAATCCACCATCCCATCGCGGTCACCGCTACATCTTGGTAGTGGTAGATTACGCGACTCGGTACCCAGAGGCTGTCCCACTTAGGACTATCGATGCCCCTACTGTTGCTGAATCTCTCAGGCAGATTTGGACGCGCACTGGCGTGCCCAAGAAGTACGGCCGGAAGTTTGTACTGGAGAGCGATCATCATCCTCTCCAGTGCCTGGACCGGATCCGGCCAGTCAGTCGTCGACTCATGAGTTAGGCAGTGGAATTGCAGAGTCATTCTTTCATTTTGGCCATATCAAGGGTTCCAGCAATACGCATGCTGACTATCTCAGCCGAGCTCCGTAGTCAGCATATTGGAGAAATCAGTCAGGAACACTTTCCCTCAACCAGGGTTATATCCCCTTTTGTCTCTGTATCAGGTGTAGTGACAGTTTTCACTTCAGTGATGTTAACGGTAGTGAATCACCACTGGTTCGGATTGCTACGTTTTGGAAGGTTTGCTTAGTTGTTTGATAAATGTAGTATGTATCTTCCTGTGTGTTCTATCGTGGAATGTTTGTATTGGATTTATCGTACTCTGTCGATCACAGAGTGTTGGGTTCGGTCCCATTGTTGACTTTGCACATGCGTCAAGGTTCAAATGAGCACTGTATCTCAGAGAAACAGATGCTTTTAGAAGGGGGGTTTGTCACGAGTTTTGTCACGAGGCCTATGACGATTGTGTTGAAAGGAGCTATAGTTGATGTTCACTGTTCAGAGCAAATGGTACTCTTTCTGATCTTGTTCTTGTTGCACAGTGATGCTGCAGTTTAGTGCAACGTCTTGTGAAAGCTTGATTCAGCCTTGTAAAAGAGGAGCATTTCTTCTCCCTATCTTTTGAGCTGGTGCATGTGTGTGTATAGAAAACTTTTAAGAATTTGAACGGA
Organism: Conus ventricosus; assembly: GCA_018398815.1. NCBI lineage: Eukaryota > Metazoa > Mollusca > Gastropoda > Neogastropoda > Conidae > Conus > Conus ventricosus. The sequence goes on along the minus strand of CM031619.1, from coordinate 29,165,204 downwards.
GGTTTAGACAACATCATGTGTGTTGTGTCATTCATTGTTTTCAGTCATTGCATTTTTTCTGTTACAGGTTTGCATGCATGTTAATTGTCTTTCACTCAGTATGCATGTTTTCCCCAGTTTTGTTATTCACAAAATATTTGTATTACTGACAGAGGTATTGAAATCACTTGACACAAAGATATTTTGGGAACAGACACTAAGCTGTATTTAATCACTTTCTGTTCATTAGGATTGTAATGGACTATTTTTTGTGCCTATAAAACTGTGCATGTCCTAAGTTTTGTGTTTGATGTGCGCGGTATTATCATTTTCATATGACTGCTCAATGGATAGCTTATGAAACTTCAGCTGGGTTTTTCTTATTTTGTTTGTAAAGAGCTGTGCTTGATTTTAGTTTGAAACAAAAAGGGATTATTTTGTTCTTATTCTTGCTTTACAGTGATGAAGATCTGCCTAGGGCTGATGTTTGATGCAGCACCTACCCTGTTCTGCCTGATGGTGGCTACTCGAAATAAAAGGTAACTTTCTTTTTTCTTATTTTACGGTGATGAAGATTCACCTCCAGCCATTGACCTCATCTGAGCAATGTTTTTGTGGACACTGGGTCCCATTGACCTCATCTGAGCAATGTGTTGTGGACACTGGGTCCCATTGACCTCATCTGAGCAATGTGTTGTGGACACTGGGTCCCATTGACCTCATCTGAGCAATGTTTTGTGGACACTGGGTCCCATTGACCTCATCTGAGCAATGTGTTGTGGACACTGGGTCCCATTGACCTCATCTGAGCAATGTTTTGTGGACACTGGGTCCCATTGACCTCATCTGAGCAATGTTTTGTGGACACTGGGTCCCATTGACCTCATCTGAGCAATGTTTTGTGGACACTGGGTCCCATTGACCTCATCTGAGCAATGTGTTGTGGACACTGGGTCCCATTGACCTCATCTGGGCAATGTGTTGTGGACACTGGGTCCAGTGTTAAACAGATGGAGCGCATCTTCCTTCTACCATCTTGTGAGAAGGGGAAAGGAAGAGGGGTGAGAGGGGTGTGTGAAAGAGCATAAAATATTTGAACTTTGGTAGAAGATTTTGACATCAACATAGTCATGTATGTTGTTAAAGCGCTATAGTGTAGCCAGTTCTTCACTTTGACAGAAGATTCTGACATCAACATAGTCATGTATGTTGTTAAAGCGCTATAGTGTAGCCAGTTCTTCACTTTGACAGAAGCTGTGAATGAAAATAATTATGTGTGTCGATTATATCATGAATTGTTTTTGTCATTTACTGCATTGAGGAATGTGATAGTCTTATGAACTGTTTCTAGCTGATGCATGTAAAAGTGTCCTTGATTCTGGTGATAGTCTTATGAATTGTTTCTAGCTGATGAATGTAAAAGTGTCCTTGATTTTGTTGATAGTCTTATGAATTGTTTCTAGCTGATGAATGTAAAAGTGTCCTTGATTTTGTTGATAGTCTTATGAACTGTTTGTGGCTGATGCATGTAAAAGTGTCCTTGATTCTGGTTGATAGTCTTATGAACTGTTTCATGTAAAAGTGTCCTTGATTCTGGTGATAGTCTTATGAATTGTTTCTGGCTGGTGCATGTAAAAGTCGCCTTGATTCTGTTGCAGGCTGACATGTGTTCTTCTTGTTAGCTTGACATAGACGCTTTCAGCCTGCATGCATGCTTTTCCCCCTAGTTCTGTTTTTGTTTTGAAAGATACTAATATTACTAACAGTATTGAAACATGGGGCTGTACACAAAGATTTTCTGTTCATTATGAGTTATACACTGTATATTTTTGTACGAAAGAAACTGTGCATGTCAAAGCTTTGTGTTTAATGTGTGTATTTTTATCATTCATCATCATCATCATCATTCTCTTGCCCATGATGGGCGTAGAGGAGAGATGAGAGACACTCTCGAAGCCAGGCATTTATCATTATCATATGATTATTCAAGAGGATGGCTTGTGAGACTTCCGACCTAAAAATACAGTCTGGATTTTCTTACTGTAGGTGTGTGGTCCTAATCGAACTATTTGAAGAGAGCTCTGCTTGATGTTAGCTGTTTAAAACAAAATGATAATCTTTCTCTTCTTTTTTTTCAGTGAAGCTGCTGATCTGCATGTGGATGATTTTTAACGCAAAAGCAGACCTCGTCTGGAACTACTGAAAGCTGTATTCAGTTTCACAAGATGGTAGGTGTGTATGTGTGTGTGTGTGCGTGTGCGTGTGTGTGTGTGTGTGTGTGTGTATGTGTGTGGTGTGTGCGTGCGCACAGAAAACTTTTAAACTTTGATAAAAGCTTTGGATGACATCATGTGTATTGATTGTGTCATGAATTGTTTACATTCACTGCAGGCATTCTGTTACAGGTTGGCATGCATGTTTGCAATGAGCGCTGTCACCAACACTGTTTCTTAATATATGCATGCCTTTCCCCAACTTTATTATTCACAGAATGTTTGGTTTTCATTAAGCAATATTGAAATTGTTTGGTGTAAAGATATTTCATTAACAAACACTGAATTGTATTCAAAGAATATTAGGGACAATTTTTGTGTGATGCCCTAAGTGTTGTGTTTGATGTGCTGTGTGTTATCATTTATTATACAATTGCTCAAGGGATGGCTTGTTAGAGTTCTGACCAAAGATACAGGTTGGACAAAGATGCAGTTTGAAATTTTCTTGCTTTTGTTAAAAAGAGCTCTGCTTAAATAGCTATTTTAAGCGAAAGGTAATTTTTTTTTCTTGTTTTTAATTACAGTGATGATGAAACTCTGCCCACAACTGATCCATGCAGCACCAAACCTCATCCAAGCAACATTTGTGAAATCTGGATCCAGTCCTACAAAGAATGGGCATCTCTTCTTTTTACTGCCTTGTGTTTAGGGGTAAGGAGCATGTGTCTGTGTGTCAAAGAGCAGATGTTTAAAGTTCGACGGAAGATGACATGCGGATCACGTGTTTTGTCATAGTACTGTAGTGTAGGATGTTCTTCATTTAGACAGAAGCTGTTAATGATTTTGGTAGCAATTATTAGCGTTGATTATATAATGAATTGTTTTCGTAATTCACTGCATGTTTTAAAGTGAAAGTCACATGAATTGTTTTTAGTCACTGCATAAAAAGGTGTCATCATTCTGTTTCAGAGTGGCATGCATTATCACTGTAAGCTCTGAAAATGAAACTTCAGCTCTGTGTGCATGGGTTTTTCCTCCACCATGTGTACTTCAGCTCTGTGTGCATGGGTTTTTCCTCCACCATGTGTACTTCAGCTCTGTGTGCATGGTTTTTTCCCCACCATGTGTACTTCAGCTCTGTGTGCATGGTTTTTTTCCTCCACCATGTGTACTTCACCTCTGTGTGCATGGGTTTTTCCTCCACCATGTGTACTTCAGCTCTGTGTGCATGGGTTTTTCCTCCACCATGTGTACTTCAGCTCTGTGTGCATGGGTTTTTCCTCCACCATGTGTACTTCAGCTCTGTGTGCATGGTTTTTCCTCCACCATGTGTACTTCAGCTCTGTGTGCATGGGTTTTTCCTCCACCATGTATACTTCTGCTCTGTGTGCATGGGTTTTTCCTCCACCATGTGTACTTCAGCTCTGTGTGCATGGGTTTTTCCTCCACCATGTGTACTTCAGCTCTGTGTGCATGGGTTTTTCCTCCACCATGTGTACTTCAGCTCTGTGTGCATGGGTTTTTTCCTCCACCATGTGTACTTCAGCTCTGTGTGCATGGGTTTTTCCTCCACCATGTATACTTCTGCTCTGTGTGCATGGGTTTTCCCTCCACCATGTGTACTTCAGCTCTGTGTGCATGGGTTTTTCCTCCACCATGTGTACTTCTGCTCTGTGTGCATGGGTTTTCCCTCCACCATGTGTACTTCTGCTCTGTGTGCATGGGTTTTCACCCAGTTGTGTTATTTGCAGCATGTTTGTTTCACTGACAGGATGGTTACGCTGGGATGTACGTTAGGATTTTGTGTTTTGTTGAAAGTATATGGATTACTTGTTTTGTATACATGAAACTGCGCCTGTCCTTGGTTTTGTGTTAATGCATTGTATTCATCATTTTTGTATGATTACTCAAGAGATGACTTGTGAGACGATCTAAGGGAAGAGTATGGTATTCATCATTTTTGTATGATTACTCAAGAGATGACTTGTGAGACGATCTAAGGGAAGAGTATGGTATTCATCATTTTTGTATGATTACTCAAGAGATGACTTGTGAGATGATCCAAGGGAAGAGCATGGATTTTCTTTAGATGTGGTCCTGATGTATTGATGTGAAAAGAACAGTGGTGTCAGCAGTTCAAACAACAGGTTGTCTTTTTGTTCTCCCACAGTGAAGCTGCTGATCTGTCTGCGGAGGATGTTGAATGCAGCAGCAGACCTTGTCTGGGCAGCACCGTCTGAAAGTCGTATCCAGTGTTTATTTCTACAACAGAGCATTTCTTCCTCCTATTTTGTGAGTAGGTGTGTCTGTCTCTGTGTTTGCATGAGAGAGCAGAAAATGTTTAAAGCTTGATGGAAGAGTTGGGTGATGCTAAGTTCATGGGTGGTGTCATAGCACAGTAAGTGCAGTCAGTTCTTCACTTTAACGCAGCTGTTGGTGACATTGATGGAAGCGTTGGATGATGCTAAGTTCATGGGTGGTGTCATAGCACAGTAAGTGCAGTCAGTTCTTCACTTTAACAGCAGCTGTTGGTGACATTGATGGAAGCGTTGGATGATGCTAAGTTCATGGGTGGTGTCATAGCACAGTAAGTGTAGTCAGTTCTTCACTTTAACAGCAGCTGTTGGTGACATTGATGGAAGCGTTGGATGATGCTAAGTTTCATGGGTGTTGTCATAGCACAGTAGTGCAGTCAGTTCTTCACTTTAACAGCAGCTGTTGGTGACATTGATGGAAGCGTTGGGTGATGCTAAGTTCATGGGTGTTGTCATAGCACAGTAGTGCAGTCAGTTCTTCACTTTAACAGCAGCTGTTGGTGACATTCAGGATTCTATCTATACATACGCATTTTAGGCAGAACTAGTCTTTGCCTGTGTACGTGCAATGTTTGTGGTTACACAACAGTTGCTTATATTTATCAATTTGCTTTTGTAGCTTGTTTATCCTTTCCTTTTTTCTTTTAAGAATTTCTGTTGTAGATCTTTGAGCTAGTCTCGTAAGCGTTTTTAACAGATGAATTGAATTTGAATATCTGAAGTTAGTTTCAGAAAGAAAAAAACAGTGTTATGCACTGCTGCACAGAGTGAGGCAGCACATTGTGATCAGTGTATAGTGCTGTACAGAGTGACGCAGCATATTGTGATCAGTGTATAATGCTGTACAGTGAGGCAGCACATTGTGATCAGTGTATAGTGCTGTACAGAGTGAGGCAGCACATTGTGATCAGTGTATAGTGCTGTACAGTGAGGCAGCACATTGTGATCAGTGTATAGTGCTGCACAGAGTGAGGCAGCACATTGTGATCAGTGTATAGTGCTGTACAGTGAGGCAGCACATTGTGATCAGTGTATAATGCTGTACAGAGTGAGGCAGCACATTGTGATCAGTGTATAGTGCTGTACAGAGTGAGGCAGCACATTGTGATCAGTGTATAGTGCTGCACAGAGTGAGGCAGCACATTGTGATCAGTGTATAATGCTGTACAGAGTGAGGCAGCACATGTGATCAGTGTATAGTGCTGTACAGAGTGAGGCAGCACATTGTGATCAGTGTATAGTGCTGTACAGAGTGAGGCAGCACATTGTGATCAGTGTATAGTGCTGTACAGAGTGAGGCAGCACATTGTGATCAGTGTATAGTGGCTGTACAGTGAGGCAGCACATTGTGATCAGTGTATAGTGCTGTACAGAGTGAAGCAGCACATTGTGATCAGTGTATAATGCTGTACAGAGTGAAGCAGCACATTGTGATCAGTGTATAGTGCTGTACAGAGTGAGGCAGCACATTGTGATCAGTGTATAGTGCTGTACAGAGTGAGGCAGCACATTGTGATCAGTGTATAGTGCTGTACAGAGTGAGGCAGCACATTGTGATCAGTGTATAGTGCTGTACAGAGTGAGGCAGCACATTGTGATCAGTGTATAGTGCTGTACAGAGTGAGGCAGCACATTGTGATCAGTGTATAGTGCTGTACAGAGTGAGGCAGCACATTTTGATCAGTGTATAGTGCTGTACAGAGTGAGGCAGCACATTGTGATCAGTGTATAGTGCTGTACAGAGTGAGGCAGCACATTGTGATCAGTGTATAGTGCTGTACAGTGAGGCAGCACATTGTGATCAGTGTATAATGCTGTACAGTGAGGCAGCACATTGTGATCAGTGTATAGTGGTGTACAGAGTGAGGCAGCACATTGTGATCAGTGTATAGTGCTGTACAGAGTGAGGCAGCATATTGTGATCAGTGTATAATGCTGTACAGTGAGGCAGCACATTGTAATCAGTGTATAATGCTGTACAGAGGGAGGCAGCACATTGTGATCAGTGTATAGTGGTGGACAGAGTGAGGCAGCACATTGTGATCAGTGTATAGTGCTGTACAGGGTGAGGCAGCACATTGTGATCAGTGTATAATGCTGTACAGTGATGCTGTGTGATCAGTGTATAGTGCTGTACAAAGTGAGGCAGCACATTGTGATCAGTGTATAGTGCTGTACAGAGTGAGGCAGCACATTGTGATCAGTGTATAATGCTGTACAGAGTGAGGCAGCACATTGTGATCAGTGTATAGTGCTGTGCAGAGTGAGGCAGCACATTGTGATCAGTGTATATTGATGTACAGAGTGAGGCAGCACATTGTGATCAGTGTATAGTGCTGTACAGAGTGAGGCAGCACATTGTGATCAGTGTATAATGCTGTACAGAGTGAGGCAAGCATATTGTGATCAGTGTATAGTGCTGTACAGAGTGAGGCAGCACATTGTGGTCAGTGTATAGTGCTGTACAGAGTGAGGCAGCACATTGTGATCGGTGTATAGTGCTGTACAGTGCGGCAGCACATTGTGATCAGTGTATAGTGCTGTACAGTGAGGCAGCACATTGTGATCAGTGTATAGTGCTGTACAGAGTGAGGCAGCACATTGTCATCAGTGTATAGAGCTGTACAGAGTGAGGCAGCACATTGTGATCAGTGTATAATGCTGTACAGTGAGGGAGCACATTGTGATCAGTGTATAGTGCTGTACAGAGTGAGGCAGCACATTGTGATCAGTGTATAGTGCTGTACAGTGGGGCAGCACATTGTCATCAGTGTATAGTGCTGTACAGAGTGAGGCAGCACATTGTGATCAGTGTATAGTGCTGTACAGTGAGGCAGCACATTGTGATCAGTGTATAGTGCTGTACAGAGTGAGGCAGCACATTGTGATCAGTGTATAGTGCTGTACAGAGTGAGGCAGCACATTGTGATCAGTGTATAGGGCTGTACAGAGTGAGGCAGCACATTGTGATCAGTGTATAGTGCTGTACAGTGCGGCAGCACATTGTGATCAGTGTATAGTGCTGTACAGTGAGGCAGCACATTGTGATCAGTGAGTGCTGTACAGAGTGAGGCAGCACATTGTGATCAGTGTGTAGTGCTGTACAGTGAGGCAGCACATTGTGATCAGTGTATAGTGCTGTACAGAGTGAGGCAGCACATTGTGATCAGTGTATAATGCTGTACAGAGTGAGGCAGCACATTGTGATCAGTGTATAATGCTGTACAGAGTGAGGCAGCACATTGTGATCAGTATACAATACGTACAGAGTGAGGCAGCACATTGTGATCAGTGTATTATGCTGTACAGAGTGAGGCAGCACATTTTGATCAGTGTATTATGCTGTACAGAGTGAGGCAGCACATTGTGATTAGTATATTATGCTGCCACCCATCGGGGACTGTAGGGAAATTAAAAGTTAATAATTGTGTGTTGAGTATGTCATTAATTGTCTTTCAGTTGCATCCAGTTGTGTGATAGTTTTGTTTCTTTTCCCCCGCATACGCAGACTGGTACTCCTGCGGACACTCCCTGTATAGGCAGGCAAGGATTAATCCCATCTACCCAACAAAGTTTTGTGTATATGATCGTTGTTTTTTTTATTCTGCCATTAAGGCAGCCATACTCCAGCTTCGAGGAAGGTGTATGCTATGTTTAATGTGTCATCTATACTAACGGCCAAACTCGCTTTCTCTTCTGAAAGTTGGTGATGGGATTTTATGTGTGTGCAAGATGTGAGTGTGTGTTCACACATGGAACCTCAGTTTACAGTCTCATTCAAAGGACTGTATGAGAAATGGAGTCAAAAACAATGTTAACTCTGGGGGAAAAATACCCCTGTACTGAAACGGTCCAGCAGAGATTCAAACCCACAACCCCAGGATCACTAAGATTACGAGTCCAGCGCTCTAGGGATCACTAAGATTACGAGTCCAGCGCTCTACCACTGAGCTTATTCCGGCCCCTGTACGATTGTTTAATGAATTTTCAGTCATAGCATAGAGTAGTGCCATTCATTCTGTGGCAGCTGGCATGAACATTTATAGTAAACACAACAACAGTTTCACTTTTTGTTTCCTCCAATTTTTCTTATTTACAAAATTTTTACCAACAGTATTGAAATTATTTAGATTTTGAAGTATTTCAGGAATAGGCACTGGCATGCACATTACAATTCTATGTTTTAAAGGAATGTATGCCATATATTTACCTGAAATTGTGCTTTGTCCTACGTCAAATTGATGCACACTGTACTATGTGTATGTGATGGATCAAGGATCAAGGTGTGTCCTAGGTCTAATTGATGCACACTGTACTATGTGTAAGTGATGGATCAAGGTGTGTCCTAGGTCTAATTGATGCACACTGTACTATGTGTATGTGATGGATCAAGGTGTGTCCTAGGTCTAATTGATGCACACTGTACTATGTGTATGTGATGGATCAAGGTGTGTCCTAGGTCTAATTGATGCACACTGTACTATGTGTATGTGATGGATCAAGGTATGGCTTGTGACACTTCTGACCTAAAGATGCAGCATGGATTTTCTTACTCTAAATGAGGCCCAAATGTAATAATTTGCAAAGAGCTGTCAGCTGTTTCAGACACTAGGGTAATCTTTTTCTTGTTCTTGGTGTGCAGTGAGACTGCTGATGTAGATGCTGCAGCTGACCTCATCTGGGCAATGTCCTGAAAGCTGGATCCAGTCTTACACACACATTCTGATGATGGAAATTCGTAGTGCACTTGTTATATCATTCTGTGGCTGATGGAAACTGAAACGTCCTGTGTATCGTTGACTACACACATGACAGAAAGCAACTGATGAGTGTAGGCGATTGTAGTGGGAAAACATTCTGTGTTCAATGATTGATCCAAAGACTCATTTGCTGATTTTAGTGTCAAATTGTGCGATATTCTGTTAAAAATGGACAACAGCTCATGGTAAAATGCACCATGAATGCACAGTAAAAGATGAGCTCTCCTTTTGAGTCCATTTGTCCGCGTGCTGTGAAGTCAAAATGATCATCACACTCAAAATTTTTTTTTAATTTTGTTTTTGCTTGCATGATTTATACATATGCGTCATCCTGATCCAGAACCTCAATGCGTGTTCAGAATATGTTTGTCTGAAAGTGATTGATTTCTTCTTTTCAAACATGATAAACTCATGCTGCCAATGATCACAAATATAGGTTGTAAAGTAAATTAGAAAAAAGGTAAAACTCACATGCTGGCAGGGATTCCGGTGCTACCAATGACAAGTGTAAGGAAAGGAGAAGAGCAGTAGCCGCCATAGTAGGCATTGTGCTAATGTGAATATCTATAGAGGTGTTTCATTGTGTAAGATTTGAGGCAAACTTCATACAACTGGAAAACATCGGGCAGGATTAAAAAAGGTTATTCCACGGCCATCATATATTTACTCTACTTGCTAAAGTTCGAAACAAATTTGCAAATGATTACAGAAACGGTTGTATCGCGCATGAAAAGTTTGTGTTGTAAGGTAAAAGCAAAAAAAAATCAAGAGCAACATTATCAGGGTTTGTAAAGTGCACGAGTGGGGTTAAACACTATCGGTTTCTGTAGCCTGTAACATTTTCTTATTCATCGAGTTACTAACTTTCAGCTTTTAGAATTGTTTGTGCTCATTTTTGCTGATGATATTTTACTATCAAGAGCCAGTGGTTGGTATACAGACAACTAAATAATTTGTACTCCAAAGCAAGCAGACTAGAATGAAATATTGTGAATTCCACAGCAAGCAGACTAGAAAGAAATATTGTGAATAAGACAAATGTTGCCGAGTTTCCCTGCAGCAAGCAGACTGAGAGAACAGGGAAATGTCTGTTCTACCCCACTTGCTCCTCCACCAAGTTTCGGGCGAAAGTGACCTAGAAGCGGCATATTACAGTTCTCTGACAAGTAAGACTTTAATAACCAAAAAATAACGATTATCTACAAACAAACATACTGTGCAGGGTTATCCGTTTTTAATACTAATTTACTAAAGTTTCAGAGAGTAGCGTAGGGGAAAGTAGCCGGGACTGAACACGCCCCATAGAGTAACGCAGGGAAAAGCAGTTGTGGCTGAACGCGCCCATATACAAAGGGTGGGGAGCCTTTAATTGCTACTATCCGATTACTGCAGAGACCCGGCATGGTCGGCACCTGATTACTTACTACGTGACTAGACATAACGATTTTGAAACTAGTCTTTGTGTTGCGGCAATTAGACACAGCTGCCATCGCGCGATGGGCCGATGTCACAGCTGACTCACATTTCTCTCACTGACTGCTTACCGGGAAGACGCGTTTACTGTGTTTGGCTGTGTTATTTTAACAATGGATCTACTGTGCTTGGGTGTGTTATTTTAACAATGGATAAAAGTTTTACTTTAACTGCATGTTACAGTATTTGTTAAAAAAAGGCGAAGCAATACAATTTTTTTAACATAAAAAATAGCAAAAAACCCCCCCTCCCGAGCATGGCCGACTGTTGATTTAATTTTATTCGCAGGCGTCACTTTGTGTCGACCAGCTTTCAGGGGGGGAAACCCCAGGAGTATGTTTGCCCTGGGATTTTTTGGGTGGTGGTGGCTGGCCTCTGGTCTGGAATGGCTGGCACCGGTCTTCATTCTGGATGGGGTGAACTTGACCCCCAAGACTCTGGTCTCACTCGAAACTCGAAACTGTGTGACCAACTAATGAGGGAAGTGCAGCCCTGAACTCAGCAACTCCAAACTCCGAAAGTGTGACGCCTGCGGTGGCCAACCGACCACCAATAGCGAGTAGTTGAATTCTTATATTTAAGCTTACTTTTGGCGGTGGTGCAATCCACGGTACAGGGAGACCACTCCATTACACTTTTCGTGATGCAATCGATAAAGCTGCGTGCGCGGCCTCTAGACAGGTGGCCGTTGTGTGCGGTGCAAATGCTGCGTGTGTTCTGTTTAGCAGGCTGTGCGCGTAAGTATGTGTGTGTGTAAGTGTGTGCGTGCGTGTGTGTGTGTGTGTGTGTGTGTGTGCATGCGCGCGCGTACGTATGTGTGTGTGTGTGTGTGTGCAAGCAACGGCCAAGGCCTAACGCTCAAACCTGCTACCGTTCGTGGCTGTTTGATCTGCTTAAAGCTGAAACACCAACACGGTACAATCAGCCCGAAAGGTAAAGCCTGATACACACCCACACACACACACACACAGCGTTCGCTCGCCGCTTGCCGTATAATTATATGCTCCCTGTCAACTACCGTCTCATTCTCACCTGTCGTTCTCTCTCTCTTTCTGCGTGTGTGTGTGGGGGGGGTCTGGCTCTGGCTGGCCCCCATAGTAAGTAATCGGATAGTGCGTAGTCCTATCACATGATCCGCCCGGGGCCGCCGTACATGTTACATGGGTGGGCATGTGTGTGTGTGTGTGTGTGGTGTTGTTGTTCTTTGATTTAACGTCTTTTCACTTTAAAGTGATATTAGACAGTGTAACGCGCGTGTGTATGTGTGTGTGATGACACACTGTCACCCACGCGACAAAACACAGGCTTACACATAATGAGACGCAGCCAAGTTCCCAATAGGCCGCTGAAAGTAACTCGTTTCTAACATCCCCAAGACTAGTTACAGCGCTTATTTCCCTTGGACCATTTTATGGAAGTGTATCCTGTTACCCACTTTTGAACGCCTTGGGTGGTAAAGGTTAATTAAGTTACCTCTAAGTTCTTAGTTAAGTTTTTAATTAAGCCACCCCCAAGTTCTTAAACCCAAGTCACTTCCAAGTTTTTAATTAAGTCACTCTAAGTTTTTTAATTAAGTTACCCCAAGTTCTAATTAAGTTTTTAATTAAGTTACTTCAAGTTCTTAATAAGTTCTGATTAAGTTTTTAATTAAGTTCTTGATTTAAGTCACCTCAAGATCATAACTAAGTCATCCTTTAAGTACAACCAAGGTCTTATTCAAGTTATCTTATAATTATCAAAAAATACAATCTATGTTTTTATCTTAAATAGTAAATGTCTAATATAGTACACACACGCCTCAAAAAACGCGTCATCGTTGAGGATGTCTTGCTCAGCGTTCTCTGCATAGATCTTAAGGAAGTTCTTACATCCTAAGCAACCGCATTGATTACAATTCTGGTCTATGGAAATGTCTTTTATAGACTCCATGTCTTTATTTATTGACTTTATCATTTTATAATACGCCATGATCTATTTTTATTAAAAAATTTAAAATTAAGTTCTTAAAATATATTGCATTATAAATGGATCAAAATGATGCTTTGTTATTGGCGGTTTTTGGCGTGCTGTTGTCTTTTTCTGTATTTAGCGGTTCAGATTTTTTTGATTGCTTTTGTTTCTGTTGCCATGTGTATATATTTTATAGCCGTAATAACTGCCCCCAACAGCAGCAATGGCGCCAAAAATGGCAACAGTTTTAAGTTCAATATTCATGAAGACTTTGGGGCCCTTGTATCACATGGAGTTTTTATAGCTGGCATTGAATCAACTTGTCTGGCGTTGGCGGTGTTATGTTTTCATGATGAGTTATATTCTGTAACATTAATTTTTTTTTGTCTGTTCCACTCTGCTAATTTTTTCCTGCTTTAACACGCCCAGGATGAGGACACTTTTCACTGGTCCCCACCTGGTTCAGTGTTTTCTGCTGATTTTCTGGCTTGGTTACTTTCTCCACCTGATTCAATGTTTCCTGATTCTGATGATTTTCCAGCTCGTTCATTTTGAAGGGAAACAAAATCTATATGATTAAAAGTTATTAATCCCATGATTAATGGCGATAACAATGTTCCAAATCTGTAGTATAGATCACACCCTAGAGACTCTAATGACTTTGTTAAAACTGGATCTTGCGTTAAATCATACGTAAGATCTTGTTCAGAATCAATGGGAGCAAATCTACTGACTAGTTTAGTGTACAAACTAAGAACCGTTTGCCCCACACTTTTCACCATTCTAGACCCCAGCTGTGCTTCATACCTGTTATGATACTTTAAAAAGTCTTGCGGCGACATCTGTTGAATCTGTTCAATGCTGAATTCAGTTCCGAGGAACTGTTTTGTTTTTCCACATGCTGCCAAAGAATACAGCCTCTCCTTTTTGGGCATAATAGCTTGGTCATCAACTTGGTCATTCATAAGTTCAGGAAGGTTTAGGCTGCCTTGTAGCTGTAGGAGATCATCACTGTTCATGTTTTTTAATAATTATAATTATTTTTATTTTATAAAAATGAGCACCGAAAAAACATGTTACCAACCTTGTATACCATTCTGCTGTTATTGGAGCCTAAGTGTAGGATACTCAATGCTTGGTAAAAGCCTGTTAAGAATTAAACCAGCAGATCTTGGCAAACTAGACTTTGAGGATTCAGCAAAGCTGATTGCTATAATTGCGCTTCGGTTGCCACGAAAGATTTTCTAGTCAAGCAAGGAATAATCCAGACAGTATAAATATGTAAATAAAAAATACATTTATAAAAAATGGCTTCACTCGCAATAAAGATAGGCGGCGCTGTGGTGAATGCGCTTGCTTTAGCGGAAGTAATTTCGCATTTAGTAAACTGCGGATGACGGCGAGAGAAAAAGACATAACAAAGCTATGAGGAACTAGCAGCTGCACAAGACGCCTATGAAAAGCAGAGACTTGAGCAGTTAGATTTTATTAATGACACACTGAAAAAACAGGGGCATGCAGCTTACACATTTAAAAATGTTGATCAAGCAATAAAACAATATTATCTAGTAACAGGCAAACCGGTCCAGACATTGCCCCCACCAAAATTCAGTGACTTTTATCAACCATCAGAAAAACAAAAAGATGCAAGAAATCGGGTTTATTGTCGTGGGTATGACCGTTGTGTATTTTGTTGCACATAATATTGGCTGAGTAAAAAATGAACAAAATCTATTATTCGCCCAAAGGATATTGGAAGGGCATCACAGCAATTAAAAAGCTAAGCCAAGCAGCTGGAGTCAGTGAACAAACAGCAAAAGAATGGTTATCTAAACAAGCGATTTGGCAAATTTATTTACCTGCGCCTAGGCGAATACAGAGACCACACTTTGTCAATACAACTCCAAACGACACCCATCAAATGGATCTTCTATATTTACCCTCTGATAGGATTAGACGAAAAAGATTTAAGTACGCACTCACAGTCATTGACATAGCTTCAAGGTACAAAGATGCAGAACCATTAACACAAAAGAGTGCTTCTGCTGTTGCTGTTGCCATACAGCTGATATACCAGCGAGGCCCGCTAACTTACCCTCGCATGATTCAAGTTGATGATGGAAAAGAATTTAAAGGCCAAGTGAATCAATTATTGTTAAAACATAGAGTTACCATTAAAAGAGGCATTCCGGGAGTTCACAGATCACAGGCTTTAGTTGAAAACTTTAACAAACAGTTAGCCGAAAGACTTTTTTCTTACCAGTATCACAGAGAGCTTATTGACAATTCTCGCAACACAGAATGGGTTAGAAGACTGCCCTCAGTTTTGCGCGCAATGAATAATGAAGAATTTAAAGGCCTAAAACCAGTACAAGCAATCAAAAGAAAAACAATAAATGCTGTTGAAGGAGAGTCTTCATCCGGCAACCTATTACCATTTGGTTTGAAAGTAAGGTACCTTTATTTACCGGGGGAAGCAGAAGGGGACACTCGCATCAGGGCAACAGATCCAGTTTGGAGTGTTGATCCATATGAAATAAAAAGAATTGTAAAAATGAATCCGCCCGTGTATTATTTACGAGAAACTGGCACAACAAAACAACCGGCTCCTCAAAGATCTTTTGTGAAGGAAGAACTGCAGATAATCCCACCAGGCACAGTTCCGCTTTAATTAATTTACGGTTCTCCAATGCCCGATTGCATATGAAAACTCTGGATTAACAAATACTCGTTTTGTGTTTGTTCTATCTAACGACTTCTTTGTTACAACTGTTGTGTTGATCTCATGTAGATTAGATCGCAGTTTTACGTTGTCATGATGAAAAGTCTTATTGTCAAACAACGCTTCTTTGTAGTTGCCATGTGATATGTTTGACTGCACAACGCTGCGAGATATTCCCTTTGCTTTCTTAATGATTTTCTCCTGGCTCGAAATACTGTACATTTTTGACCTTAACCCCACATACTCCTTGATCACCTTTCCAGATAATTCATCCTTCATCTTTCCTAAAACCTTCTTGTTAGTAATTGAATGTAAAGGCGAATCTTTAGGATAATCGGACGTGTCATACCATCCCGCATGTCCTTTAGCCACTTCGATTTCCATGTCTTTATAGATGTCTTCAGTAGGAATATCTATAACAAAACTGTCTGTATCTGTGTAAAGTACTCTGGACTCAGGATACAAGGGTTTAAAGTAGTCATAAAGAAATTCTAACATCAAAAGCTTTGATAATTCTAAAACGGTAAACCCAATAAATACAGGTTTGTCTAATTTGACTTTCTTTTTTTTCATCATTATGCCGAAAAGCTGATCATGAAATCTTCTGAAGTCCTGATAATTTGGTTTTGAAGTTAGCTTAATTGCTTCGTTCTCTCTGGTGACCAATCTGACGTCTTTACGCTTGTGCGGATTCTCCATAGTCTTTCCAAAACAGCTGTTGTTCATCAGCTTGAAAAAGTCTTTTTCTGAAGCATCTGTGGATTTAGTTCTGAGATCAGTGTTCTTCATGATGTATGGTTTCATGAACTGTTCTTGATCAAAAGCAATTATGCGATGAACAGCTGTTAACTTTAAACCATGTCTTAAATAAAATTGTAGAAGTCTGTAATGACAGACATAATTTTTTTTGCCTCGAAGATTAGGCACAAGTTTAGGTGGTTCTCTTGGATCCATCTTTAGACTTTCTGCTGCTAATGGATAGTCATTATGCAGGTCATGGAGTTCATGAGGATATTCTAAGTCAACTTCTAGAATGAAGCCGCGCTGCTGATCAGGCGTTAAACTGTTCAACCACTTTAATGCCTTTTGAATATTTTTCGGATCGCCGCCTGTGTACATTTTAAAGTTACGTAATGGAAGTGATTGCGCCATTGCCCAACCATACAGATTGTTTGCATCTAAATACATGAGATAGTTAGACCTTTTACTTGGATCATAGTCGTCCAAGTATTTGTTGTTTGCTTTACAGTAATGGTGCGACGCCATACTAATTCCTCCACGCAATCCGTTTTCAATCATCTGAATCATTGGAAAAATCTGACAATAATCAATTGACTCCATAAAATTTTAAAAAGCATCCCAGCTCTCCCCGGGGCAAAAATTTAAAGCGCGGGATCCCCGGCGTAATGTTTCATGAGGTCTTTTTATAATTTTTAAAAACGCCGCCCAAAAAACATGTATCGGCCATTAAGTAGGAGTCATGATAGTCTCCCATCGTTTTACACTCTAACTTTTGCCACGCATCTTGAGCATGCTGGTAATCTGAATCACTGATGTCCTTTCCTCTAAGACTAGAAAAGAACGCGCCTTTAGGCGGAAGTGAGTCTTCATCAAACCTTTCCCAACTGTTCATGTACTCATAAGGGTAAACACCCTTTCTAACAAGCGTTGGGTCAAAATATTCTTCCGTTATTGGGCAGGACTTTAAGGACATAGCTAGTGACTCTAATGATCCCATCATGTGTTGCATAGAGTCATAAAAAGACATGTTATTTAGATTAAAGCACATGTACTTTTCTGATGACTGTGCAATGCATGCTACCCTGAAGGCGTTGGTTACTGCTTGCAATATAAGATGAGAGTCGTAACCTCGCAAGTTATGAAAGAAGATGGGCAGCTTCCATGTCTTTGGTTCAAACTATAGTTGAAGATTGCATTTGTTGTGCGCAGCTCCTCTGAACTTTCCGCTAATGTGATCATGGTCTCTTACTGTTGGATTCGCTGCGTCTGATGAGAGGCCTAAACCACAAATCCAACAGTGAGTGGCTGAGGCATACTGTTGTTGGTCTTCAGGCGTCATCATGATTTCAGATAAATTCAGATTATTAGAACAATCATTACGCACTTGCTGCATGCGCTGTAAAAATCTTCTAGCCGCATCTGGTCCTCTATATAATTCTGGTGCTGAATGAGCGCCATCCGACCTAACAATAATGAAGGCAAATGAACAAATCTGATGATTACTCATTAAGACTGTTTTTTCGAAGTTTTTGTGGCGCTGGCCCTTCATAAGGAACAATAAGCGACTCGAAGTCTGCGTAAACTACGTATGGAGAATGTTGCAGTTTTTTCCAGTTCTAAAACTAACTTTAGATCCGGGTGGGGGCGTAATTAGTTCTGTATTACAGTCTACAGAACTTTACAATGTTTTTTATGTTCGCTCGCTGCTTTAACGGATGGCATTCTTGTTAAACATTTTCTGCAGAATTCTTGTTTGTTAGTGTTTTTTGAAGTATGCGCCAATAATCTGCTCATTGTTCGTATCAATGTGTAATGTGGTAGCCCTGCTGGTGAAAGCATCAGCAGTAAGTCAACATGATTTTTGCCTGGATCACCTATTGTTGGGCTGTTCTTGGACACTTTAATAGGCAGTAGATTTGTTTCTTCATCCCATGTGTAGACATTAACAGTTATTGGTTTGTTTTGTTCTTCAAACTGATTAATTTGGTCTACATAACGGAAAGGGGATATTCCACAAAAGTTAGATCTTGCGAAGGTTCATAGTTTCACTCCTCTGCGTGTTCGCGACATAGCCCTTGCAAGCACACCACAGAAACATTTGTCGTCTGAATTCTAATTTTTAAAAAACGCCTCTTTAAAAAAACCAACTCTCGGGTAGCGGAAGTAACCCTTTGCCTAAAATTTGGGTGCATACTTCCCTTTTTTTAATCAAACCTAAGTTTTCCCCCGACCAACCAAGCCTCTCTTTTTTAGCTTCTTCAGCGCAGCGTCAAACTGCGTAAGCATTTTGGTCTGCCCAACCGGGTGTTAATCTTTATGAGAAAAGAATAGTCGCTGTTTAGTTGAACCCGACTCTTTTTTCCTTTATTTTTATATGTCGTTAAAACGCTAACATTCTTAACGGGTGGGTCTATTTTGGGTTCGGGGAATTTGAAAAATTGCATGACAACACTTGCCTGTACTTTTTTGGGTAAATGACTTCAAATAAAATTCATCAGTGCTTTTGATAAACCTCTCTTCTCAAGCATTCCTCAAACTTTCATCTGACCTCATATACTTAGCCAGCGGTCTTCTTTTTCTAAGCCAACTTATTTTTTTTAAAATTTAAAAAAAATACAACGGCTTAATAAATCAATATCAAGGGTCTTTTTGCGTTTGGACCATAAACAAAGTATAAAACCCCTTTTGGCGTTTTATGAGCTGTTTAAAAAGTTTAAGTCCTTACTTTTTTTAACATTCCTTTTTTTATCTGCTCGCGTCTGGCTGTTGAAAAAACTTGTCCTTGCCTTTCTTTGAAGACAAATTTTGCTTTGTAGCCCAAAAAATCGGCCTTAAACGATTAAATTCTTCATCCGTGATGTTTGAGTCAACTACGCTTTATTTATTGTCATTTAAAAAACGGCAAAATTTTACCGTTTTTAGTTGAACCATAGCGGTGCTTTTGGATTTTGTTTTTTAATTTTTCCCCGCACTTCACTAATGAACACAGGCCCAAAAGCTAAAGACAAACCTCCCAAGGGAAAGCTGCGGTGCGCCTATCCCGTTGCTAAGAGCCCAACACCGTTCTGCTGAAGAGCGCTTATAGCATGCTCCAGTATTAACATAGAACACTTAAAGGCAGCAAAAACCTTCGTTGGTTTTGGGTGTATTTTTAAAGGTCTTGCTCAGTTTTTTTGCTTTGTGAAGTTGGTTAATCGAAGGTTTTTATGTTTTGGGGGTTTTTTTCTATCTCTTCTTTTTGGGGGCCGGGGGGGGACTTTGGGTAAACCTGAACAACATGCTTTTTTTAAAAAAAAAATAAATTTTGTATACTACTTTTCTAATCTGTATTTTCAATATTCACTGCGCTCAATAAAAAAAAACAAATGTCATTAAGGGGTTTTTATCGTTCTTTTCTTTATCAATTTGAATGTTTATTACTCTCTAACTTTCCCCACTTCCATGCAACTGTTACCTCGTTACCTTAGGTCAACCCATAAACCGATTTTGTTGTTAAATAATACAAGCCTAACTTGTGAAGATGTAAATCTTTGACACAAGGTCAACGTTGGACTTCTACACCTCCCCCCCCCCCAAACAATTTTCTTTTTCGTCAAATGATGATAAGGTCTTAACCCCGCTAGCGTAGTTTTGGTTAGGCCCCCGTCAAATTGTAATTGCACTTTCGTTATTTTTTAGGATTAAAAAAACTTTTCACTTGTCTTTTGAACGTTCTTCTCTTCACACAGCAAAAAAATCCCTTTAAAGCGATCTTGCTGCGACGCTAAAACAAAAAATTCCCCATATAGTGTTGCCCTGCTCTGGGATATGTTGTATATGAATCCTCTGTCGTAAATATTACAATTTTTTGACTGAATTGGTGCTCAATCAGCCTGCAATTTAGGGTTGCAAACAACGTAAACTCTAACGGGGTTCAAAAATGCTTCTTTGCTCTGGGTTGTATCTGTAACACGTTTGTTTTCTTAAAAAGTTTTCATATGAAAAATCTGTCTTTTAAATGCTCCTTGAAAGTAGGGTGCATGCGCTTTTAACAACTCAAAATTAAGGGAAGGGAAAAAAAGCGATTTCCATACCAAACTTTGGGCTACTACTTTTTGCCGTCTTTAGTATTTTCAGCCCTATTTATTTTTTTAGCGCTTCTTCATTTTCGTTCCTTGAAACGCAAGTCACCCTTTCTTTCCCCGGCTGGGCCCATAGATCAGAAATGGGTTAAAAAATATGTCGCATGTGTAAAAAAAATTTATTTCTTCCCCCTCAATTTTTATAGAAATTTTTTTTAACAATTCCCCGTCCCGTTTCTGGACAACGTCCTGTTTGGTTGTTGTTGAAGCGAGTTCTTTTTTGAAAAAAAGACGCGCAGAGCCTGGCACAATCAATTCATCCCTCCTAATCTGGAAATTTGAAGTAAGAATTTGTCTGCATCAATGTAGATGGATTTTTGGAACAAAATTTTCCCGTTTATTTCCCTCACCCCAAGGGGCTTTTTCCGACTTCTATCGGGTTAAGAATCGAGCCAATGATGTGACATTTTTTTAAAAAAAAATAAAAAGAATTATTAAAAACATGGCGGGCTTTAAGGCAAGAAGATTATGATGTTTTTGATTTTGAGACGACATGAGTGAAATGACCCCTTTAAACCAGCTCGCTAAAACGCTCCAATCGGCGTGTTTTAACAGAAAGTGGTAAAACATTATACCAAAGTTTGGGCCCAAAACCCCCCCGAATTTATAGCCCCAAAGATTTTAAATTTAGAAGAGACCTTTTGTTTGTGGGGAGCGACCAAGGACAACTTGTTCAGCTTACTCTAAACCGACTCATCAAAGTTTTTAAAAAAGAGAAAATTAAAAAAGGGCCAGTGTGAGCGATCAAAATCGCCTTGGCATTACAAACAAAATTAATCGGATGCAGTTGCTAAACTTCAAAACACACTAAAAGAACCCCCACAGATACCCAAAAATGAAAAAATGGAACTTAAAGAATTAAATCAATCGGCAGACAAATTTAATAAATGAAATAGAAAGCAAAACCAGTTTTTCCAAAGAAACAGCTTTAAGACTATACACGACTCACCGCACATGCAGAAAAAGGGCCCTTGTATGCTTTAAAACCTAAAGGCAAATTTAACAAAAAATTTTTAGAAAAAACTGGTGAACAAATGGCATATAAAAAAAAAAAAGAAAAACTCGCGAACGACGACCCGCATCGAGGGCAGAGTTTTAAAAAGAATCCCCAAAGACTAAAAAATCTGGCAAAAAAGTCACAAACTAAAAGCGCTAACTCTACCGGGGACCAATTCGAACTAAAGTGAATAGAATAAAAAAAAACTATCGAAAAAATTTTATATAAAGATAAAACGCAGCAGAAAGAAAAGAACACTGTTTAAGAGCGGGAGTACTTAGAAAAGCGTTATAACCCTTAGGATTTGCAAAACACACGGGGTTTTGGGTATTACGGGGGGCGGTGGAGGTAAAGCCCAGTGCCCCCGCCACCACGCCTCCCCTGATAAATCAGGGGTAAAAAAACAGCTTGATCACTTGGGGGTTTTTTTAAAAAAATAGCCAGAAAAGCATAGACCCTTTACCAGGAATATTGGGGGTATTGTCAGCGGTTTTTGTCTACTGAAAGCAAATATTGGGTTTTTGGGCCGACACTTATGGACTTTTAGTTCTTTTAATATTTTGGTTAAATTTTTTTAGTAAGTAAAGACAAGTAATCCTAGGCCCAGTTAACCAAGAACAAGCGCTTCTTTTCATATTCAGGTCATCGCGAACAACCGCGACCCTTTGCTGATCTTCAATGGTTTTTGGGGCTTTGGGCCCGGGGTTTGGATGACTTATTCTTGGGGGTCATCTTGTTTTTTTAACTGCTTGCAATATTACTGGCTCAAATTTTGTCGTTTTGTCCGCCCTTTCTGTTCTTTTTTCCTGAAACGAGAATTTCTTTTTGTAGTTTATTATTGTTCCTCCTGGATCTGGGCAGAAGGTAGATGTATAAACCAGTGCCAACAGCAAAGCTACTTTTGATCTTGCGTTTGTAAAACATCTTGGACCTTTTTAACTTAAAGGTAAATCACTGTAGAATTAATGGCACCCTCAAAATTTGCAAAGTATTTTTTTGTGCATAAAAAGCCAGTAGAAGGACTGTTATGCCGATCTTGCCTGTGCTTGTGAACCGCAAAACCAAACTAAGTACGAATAGGTCATTTTTCGTTCTTTTCCCTGCTTAGTTAGGCCCTAGAAGTGTTAAGATAAATGTTTTCCTCCCTGTTTTATGCTTTTGCTCTAGGGACCCGAGTGAAAGCTGTCCTAAAGAAAAAAGATGTGTAAGGAGGATTCCAGTCATATTTTAATTTTCTGTGCACGCCCCATAAAAAGGGGTGCCTAACCCATGATTGGGGTCCAACTTTTGCCTAAAGTTGTCTTGATGTAATATTAAATTCGTTTCAGATTCTTTAAAAAAGCCTTCATTTTATTCTTTGCTAAATGGATTAAACGGTTTTCATTTGGTAATGGTGCTTGAGTTCAGTCAAAATACGCTAAAGGGTGTAATAGAAATAAATCAACATGACCAAACCAAAGGATTAGGATATTTAAGTGTCACATACGACACCCACACCCAGTTGATGCAAAAAAACCAGCAAAGTTTAAAACGGGTTTCGATAAAATGCATCGATGATGAACCACACTTTTGCGATGTATCTTTTTTAACGGGGGGGTTTAAGTATCTGTTAATGGGGTATTTTACCTTTTTATAAAAGGTGTCAGTCGGGGTAAAGAAATGTCTGGGGTGTCATTGTTTTTAATTTTTAAAGATTGTGTGCGGCCCAACAAAATATTTTGCACAGTATATTTAAAATGCATCTTTTTTAATTTGTTTTAAAAATGTTTGAACAAAACAACTCAAGACCCCCCTTTTTCGTTTTTAGAACATGCTATTAATAACGAATGCGAAACCAAAACGGTCGCGCTCCTAAATATTTAAAAGTCGTATGGTTTTAATAAAGCAAGCCAAGGGAATAAAAAGATTAAAAAAGTTAAAAAAGGGGCCCAAATTAGTTAGCCGTTTAAACCATACCTGAGGGTTATTACGGGTTTTGCTCGCTAAAAGAAGCAATGAGAACTTCGAAACCATTGCCTCAAACTTAAAAAGCGATCTGAAAACAAGTTGACCTTAAAACCTGAAGAAAAGAAGTGGGGTAATTTTGAAAAAGCAGCTAAAAGTTGGTTTTTACAACTCCCAAATGGGGTTCATAGTTTAGAGTTCGTCAAACAAAACACTTATGAGGGGAAAAAAATCCGCTGTCTTGCTTTACTTATTACTCTATGGTTAATTTGGTGAGCTGGCATGTGAAAATTTTGATGGAACCCTACTTTTTTAAAAGAGCTCTTCCGTCGGAAGGCTGAGATTGCTTTATAAATTAACTTTTCCCAAAATTTACAGTTTAAAAGTTGGTTTGTGGGGGGTGGGTTTTTAATTAAAATCAAAACAAGCGGGGAAATTTGTAAAATGTGATAACCTGCACATTGTTTTAGAAATAAAAAAAACTTACAAAAAAATAAGTCGCGTGGGCCAAAAGAACAGGAGTTACTTTGCGCCTGTAAGGGATAACCTTAGAATTAAAAGATCTTGAGATGTTGGGGACTTTTTAACAAACGGTGGGGGTAGGCGCTTTTTATGGTTTTGAGTACACTAAAGACGGGGTTTAAACGCAAAGGGTTGGCGACAGCAAAAAGTTTTCCAAAAAAAGAACAACTGCGCATCTAGAGGCAAAATTGTTGGCCAGTAGAATAAAAATGTTTGAAAACCCGACCTCAAATGGGATTTGAACCATATTTAAATGGGAAAAAAATTTGAATTCATAAGCCCTTTCATTTTTTAGCCCTCAAAAAAGTTTTTAGAAAAGCATTCAATCTGGCCCTTTCTGTAAAGTCTTATGCCGGGCGACAATATCGGAAAGAGATTGAAATAACGCCGAAGGGAAAAAAACAGTACATCCTCCACAGAAAAGAAACGGTTTTTAAAGGGGAAACTTCTACAAAAATTTCAGTTTTTTTCCAAGCAAAATTAGGAGACACGTTCACAATGATATTTGAAATTTCTGCTTTTAAAATGTGGAAGGGATGGGGGTTTTGGGGGTTAGTGATGACCTTATAAAAAAGGGTTTTAAAATTACTGGCAAAACTTAACTTAAAAGCCCTTAACGTTCCCCTCGTCTTCTTCACAAAGGCAGGTTTTTAAGACATAAAACAACAAAAAAATCAATGTTGACTTAAAAAAGAAACAATCTTTCAGAACTGAATTGGGTTAATCTTACCATTGGCCCCGTGGGTTTTTTTAACTGAAAATTTTGACGGAGAGTATGATAAAAATAATAACTGGATTAATTAAATTTTTGTATAAAACAGGGCATTTACTTTATGATAAAATCCCCCCATTGTTCAATGATTTTGGGCAGTGGTTGTGGAAAACTATTTGCCCAGACTTTTTACAAACAGTTTATCGTTTAATTTTAATCATTTGTGATTTTCTGTCCAACACTTAAATGGAAAAAAAGCATTCATGATAGAAAGGGTTTTTTTTGGGCAGATGATGAAAAATATTTAGTTTTATCCCGCAATAAATGAGTGAATGTCTAAACGCTTTTTTATTTTTGTTTGAGGGAACGCAGACCTTTTTTTATAGATGACGTTCAGCAGAAAAAGACATAGTTAAAAAGGAAACACTTTTTTCGAAACTACTTTCACGGAAGACATCTCGAATAAGTTGTGGGTTTTATGTCAGAAAATAACTCAGTTTTAAAAAAACTTTTAGAGAACAGTTAAAGACTGTAGTGTTATTTTACATGAAAGACAGAGACTCATTTGAAAATTTTGCGCGAAAATGATGTTTTTGAAAACGACCAGGAAAAAAACAGGATTAAACAAAAAAATGAAAACTGAAAATTTAGTAAATTTTATTGAAAACGGATAACCCTGACAGTATGTTTGTTTTTAGATAATCGTTATTTTTTTTGGGTTTTTAAAGTCTTACTTTTCAAAACGTAAATGCCGTTTTAGGTCCTTTCGCCCCCAAAACTTGGGGGAGGGGCAAGTGGGGTAGAATAGACATTCCCCCGTTCTCTGACTGAAATAAAATGTTTTGAGTAAGACAAAAAATTGAATATGAAAAAAGATAAATAGTGTCGATGTCCCCCAGCAAGCAGTTAAATGAAAATGTTTTGTATAATAAAAAAGAATCATGTGTTTTAAAAGGGAGTTCTTCAGCACTGAAAAAGGGTGAAAAAAAGGGAAAATTGTGGTTTTAAAGCATACAATCACTTGGTTTTATTTCACCCCACTAGGTTTTGATTTTTCTTGTCATTATATGTCCCATGAGTGAAGAAGGCGTTTTTTTAACATTTTGTACAAGTTGTACAAATTTCCCTTTAGTGTTTTTTTCAGAGTTGTTTGATTCACAGGAGCGCCTAGTTTCAATAGGAGCAGAAATATGGGGTTTTGAGAAAAAATCCATAATTGAAACGGTTTTAATTGCAGCTAGAAGTACCGTTTGAATGACAAACCCCCGTGATCTGGTTTAAGAACTTGTTGTGAAATTCTTTTTTTTAAATATTGAAATGCTAGGTCAAATTAACAAGAAAGGATGACCCTTTTTTACTTTAATGCACTTAAAAAATTGCTTCTGCCCGTATTGCAGGTAGAATAAAATCTGTTCTACCCCCAAAAATTTAAAAGAGGGCCAGTCAGGTTTCTTCCCCTAGTACATAGGAGACAGTTTAAGAACCATAATGATTTTTCATATTTTTGAGGTAACCCCTTTTCTGGATTATTGTACTTCGATTTCGAAAAAGCATTTGACTCTGTTTTTTTTACTGGGCATACATGATGGGTTCTACGTGCTTTGGGGTTTGGGAAAAGGGAAAACAGCAATGGATTTATCTTTTTTTGAAAAAAAGGTCTTATGTTATAGTGAACGGGGAAGGTTTCGCAGGTTTTTCTATTGGAAAGGATGCCGACAAGGAGATCCTATATCTCCTATTTGTTTGTTTTATGTGCCCAAATACTAGCAAACAAAAAAGGCAAAATCAAGATTTAAAGGCATAAAATAAAAAAAAAAAGAAATCAAGAAAAAACAGTTTGCAGTGACACCCCTTCACAGGAAGGATAAAAATCATTGAAAATTATTTACCTTTTCCCATAAATTTGAGCAAAATCTGGACTTAAATTAAATTGAAAAAACTTTAATGTTTTGTTAGGGATAAAAAAAGAAAACTCGAACATACTTCCCTTAATAAATGGAAAGGGGGAACCCTTTTAAAATTTTTAAAAACCCAGGGTGTGGGTTTTCAATAACTGACAAAATATGACTAAATCAATGGGACAGATAAATTTTTAGAAGTTAAAAATCTATTTAAATTGGTCAAAAAGATAATTTAAACCTTTAGGTAGAATGAGTGCAAAATCATTATTCTATCAAAACTTGTTAAATTTTTTGATCCTCCGCCAAACCCCCCCAGACTCTCAATGATTGTTGCAAAAATATGGTTTAAAATTTGTTTTTGGAAAAACAAAAATGTTTAAAATTAAAAGAAAATATTCGTGCAAAATATTTTGGAAAGGAGGGCTGGTAACCTAAACTTTAAAATATATATCCAGCCTTTAAAAACGCCTGGATTGGGAAAAAATACTGCAAAATTGTAAAGGGGAAAAAAAATCTCTTATTTGTCCTGAAATCGATGCCTTGATTCTTGGACCAGATAGATTTGTACAAAGAAAAAAAAAAAATTTTTTTTGGGGGATGTTTTTCGGCATATAATTTTTTTGCAACCGTGCAGAATAAAAAATAACACAGATCTGCTATTGAACCCATTTTTTTTAAAGAAAAGTTTAAAGTGGGAAATAAACCGTTCTTTTACAAGAAAAAGGATGAAAAACAAAATATTTTTGGTTAAACTTTTTCTTACGACAAAGGTAACTTTATAAGGCCGTCACACACTGTCAGAGAAACTGGGATCTGAGGTCAATTTTTAAATTCATAATTGCGTACAATCAAAAAAGACCGCGAAGAAAATGTCAAAAAACCGAAGTAATACCTAATGACAGAAAATTAGCGCTACAAAAAATTTTTAGCGCCACTAAAGGGGGACGCATTCACTTGAATTTTTTGTAGAAGACATTGAAGTTTTAAACATCAGCTCTTTTTTGAAATGGGAACGCGCCTTAATATACCTATTAATTGGGCGACGTACTAAAAAAAATTTAAGAAAAAAAAAAGAAATAAAAGAAATGGTTCCCGCTTAAATATGTACAGCATTTTAGTAACTAACATATTTTTAAAAAATGCAGGTTGTGGATATGACAGGTAAATTCTGTAATAAGAGAAAAATTCGATTTGTCCCCTACTTTGGGAAGGAAATTTTCACAATTTTTGGGAAAAAACTTGAAAAATACTAAAAAGTAGTTTCACACTGTGAAAGATTGTCATTTTTAAAGTAAACTTATATTTTTTGGCACTGTGAGAAAACAAAAAAAGATAATTTTTAGACTTAATCATTTTAATGGGGAAAAAATTTCATATACAAATGTAGAATTAATAAAAAACCCAACCTAATAATGTTTTTAAAGGAATATGCTGTAGACATAAAATTGAGAAACACATGTACTCGATGGAGATGAATTATCAGAATACGGAACAAAATGGTTTCCTTACATACACTAATACAAGAATAATGTTAATAATGCATAGAATATAATTTCCTTCTTTTTGCGTGTTGTCCGTGACCTTGGGCATCAAATGGAACATAAGACTGAAATATGATTATGTAACGTATTTCTCTAAATGTCATGATGTATTTATGAGGACACTATGTGACATGTTACATGACTTTGTTTAATGTTTGTAAATAATGTCGCTGTTGTCCAGTGAAATACTTCTTTATGTGTGCCTATTAAAAAAAAATTTAAAAAAATGCACTGGTTTGTGCATTATCAAAAGCTAAATCAAGCACCTGGCTGATGCTGTTTTGGATTTTGGAGAAAAAAAAATCTTACACAGCAGTATGAATAACAGCCTGCGGACACCGAGTGATGTTGACTCTATTAACTAAAGGGATATGTACTCCCAGTGCAGTCTGTGAAACTGAGAACCTCAGTAGTACAAATCAAGCACATGGCTAATGCCGGTTTGGTTTTGCATGAAACATAATCTTTGCGCAGCAGTAATGATAGCTGCGCACTGTGACAGTGAATTACATTTTTTTCATATGAACTCAAAAAAAAAAATAAAAAAAAAAAAACAAGAATGGATGACTGCAGGATACCCTGTTAAGGGTAAGAGGACATGGGCTTCCAATGTGCAACAGTGGATTTGTTTGGGATAACCAAAGTCTTGAGAACGTATCAGCATTTCTGAATTGTTTAAAACAGAGGATCATTAACTGCAGATGGCAGGACTGGCATAGAGACCCGTTTAACCCTTTCCATAACAATTCAGTACTCTTGGCACAGGTGTTTAGTAGATTCAAAGAAAAATCAGTATTGAATACATTTTTTCCTGTGTACAACATGATGCATCTATAATCCGAGAAAAAAAACTGTTCTTACCTGTAAGCTTTAGCAAGCAAGCACCTTTACATCTTGTTTTTATTTTATTTTTTATACAGTCGGTACATTTAAATTGTTCATATATTTGTTTTCAAAATGTTTTAATTCCTCCTTGATCAGGAGGCTGTAAGACTAATGAGCGAAAATAGCTCCTATGTATCCAAGACCTCAACTCAACATGAGCGAAAATAGCTCCTATGTATCCAATACCTCAACTCAACATGGGCGAAAATAGCTCCTATGTATCCAATACCTCAACTCAACATGGGCGAAAATAGCTCCTATGTATCCAAGACCTCAACTCAACATGAGCGAAAATAGCTCCTATGTATCCAATACCTCAACTCAACATGGGCGAAAATAGCTCCTATGTATCCAAGACCTCAACTCAACATGGGCGAAAATAGCTCCTATGTATCAAGACCTCAACTCAACATGGGTGAAAATAGCTCCTATGTATCCAAGACCTCAACTCAACATGGGGGAAAATCACTAGTTCTGAAAACACTGCACAGAGAGAAACATGTTATCCCTCCCAGTAGTCGCCTGTGATTATTGAAAAACTGATTTGCACAGCTGTTTTGTAGTGAAAATAGCTCTCTCTCTCTCTGTCTGTCTGTCTCTCCCGAAATGCCTGCAGTTGTATTTTGCAAGTCGGTCAGTCTGTCTCTCTCTCTCTCCCCGAAATGCCTGCAGTTGTATTGGGCCGATGAGGTGCCAAATCAAGGCCGATTCACAATGGGCCAAACACTGATCCCCCTCCTCCTCAATTTGACAAGTTCTACTTCATATTTCACGCTGTTGTATTTGCATTAAATTGTACAAACAAACAGGCATGGGCATGAACATCTGTAAAATAGCGATAGAAACATACTTTTGAATTTAGCTATGTATCTATTTATGAAGCAAACATGATGCACTTTTTTTGTGACGGTATTTGCACTATTTCATCCTTGCATTATTTCATTTGTGGCATTTATGAAAGCCCCCTACTGACCATTCCTTTTTTCAACTGTAATGTGAACCTCACTCCCATACTTCGTTCTGCTGTCCTCCTTTCTCTATGCCACTCTTAAAGGCTTTGTTCATTTTTTTTTTTTTTTTTTTTTTTTTGGGGGGGGGGATTTTTTTATTTGGTGGGGGTTTTTTTTGTTTTTTAAAGAGAGGGTGAGGACTTGAATTCTTTGGGGTATTGTGTCACAGGCTTTTCAAACACTGTCAAGATTGCCATAGGCTTGAAATCATAAAACTTTGCTAAAACAAATTAACCCAAAAGGGGAAAAAAGTTACGATTAGGTTCCAGAAAACAGACGCGGGAAAAAAACAACAAGGAAAATGTTCCTTTCTTTCATTTTAGTGGCACAACATGGATGTCCAGACATGAACATCGAAGAGGAAAATGTTGACATTTCTTTCATTTAGGGGCCAACATGGATGATGCCATGCCAGGGAAAAATCGAAGAGGTAAATTTTGGGCCTTTTTCTTTCATTTAGGGCACAACATGGATGACCAGACATGAAAATCGAAAGGTCAATTTTGGCCCTTTTTTTTCTTTTAGTGGCACAACAGGGAATGCCAGACATGGAAAACGAAGAGGTCAATGTTGCCCTTTTCCTTCTTGTAGGGGCAAAACAGGGATGATGCCGACAGGGAAAAATCGAAGAGGTCAAGTGACTTTTCCCTTCATTGTATGGCACAACAGGTGACCATGACAGGAAAATCGAAGAGGTAAATTTTTACATTTTTTTTCATTGTAGGGCACAACATATGAGCCATGACGGGAAAAAACGAAGGGGTCAATGTTGACTTTTCCTTCATTGAAGGGGCAAACAGGGGATGAGCCATGCATGAAAATCGAAGAGGTTTTAGTTAGTTATTAGTGTTATAGGGTCCAGCGGACTACAAGGAGCCAATCAACCCCAGCTATCAATCTGGTCTCTTGATACAAAACCCACACTAGTTTAAACACATCACTTAAAATTTTAAAGGAAAAAAGCACAATTACTTTCAACTCCTTTCACACCTGTAACATTAATAAAACCCTAAATTTATAAATAATTTTACCTCTTTCAAAAAAGAAAAATAAGACCCCCAGAAATCTCACGAAAAAGAACCGAAAATCACTGGGGAAAAAGAACTTCTCTCTGAACCATCAAATCCGCCTTCGTAAAAAAAATATTAACACTGAACAAGCTGTCACACGCAACACACCAGGGGGTCACCCTTCTGAATACCCAAACGGCGTTATACGTCCCCAAATATGTAACCGTGCAAAACGATTCCTTTTTAAGGGTTTACGTCCCACCGGGGGGAAAGGATTGTTTAAATCTGGGCAAATTTTTAAACAATTTTTTATAATTTGATTACACCTTCACTCTGCCCATTTCCGACAATACAAACTGGATTTAAACGTAGACAAGTGGGGAACAAATGCATGGGCCCCTGGAAAGACTTCACCGAGAGCTTTTTTGGGGCTGCTTTGTCCACCACGAGTTACCAAGATTCCCATTACGGGGACCCACAAGAAAACAAATGCTTTCCCAAAGAAAGCTGAGAGAAGATCAAATATCCGCTAAAACTGGATGTGATACTTCTCTTGTCGACAAACTGACAATGCCGACAATGAATCCAAAAAAAGGGAAATCATTCTGACGACGGGAAACCCGCCTGAGGCCAAATTTAAACCCTTTCATTTCACATAAAAACAGAGACCAACCCGCAATTTTAAAAAGTAGCCCCTGAAAATCGTTACACACAAAAAGGCAGCTGCACCCTCTCACCTTTCTTAAAACCATCAAAAAAAATTTTGATAAAATCTTTAAAAAATTTCACATTGCCCAAAAAAAAGTTGTTTAAATGCAACCTCGAGGTACCTCCTTTCGAAATTAGTTAAATAAAAATTAAATTTCCGGGGATTGGCGACTTTCCAAGGAGGTAAATCAGCGAATGGACCATCATCACCAAAAGGGTCAATCCCACTGCCCCGAAAGGGGGCAAAATACAATACCCGGGGAGGAATCTCATTTAGCTTTAAGTAAATTTTTGGGGCTCAAAAAGGGCGGATTCATGAAAATATTATCAAGGCAGGTTTTCTGGTTTAGCCCCATTTTCAGGTAAAAATTTCAGAAAGACCAACCTCCTTACCCAGGGGGGGGTTCCCCGATTCGCATAAAAACTTTTTTTTGGAAATGTGCAAGTGCCCCCCGAGCAACCGCAGTCCTTGATGATGGTTTGGAAAAAGAGCTTTGATAAACTTTCGGCAAAACCCCAAAACCACACCCCATAACTACTTTGGTCTCACCAAAGCCCGATACAAACGCAACAAAGTCGCTTGTCTGCACCCCAATCATGTGACTAAAACCTTAAAAAACATTCAAACCGACTGGAAGTTTGTTTAATGTACTTAATGGGGGCAAAAAAGAAAGCTTATTTAAAAAATCCCCCCCCAAAATTTCACTTTTTGGAAACTTAATTCCTGACCATTGAGACTGATAGCTGGTTCAAGACCTGGATTTTTTCCTATGGAAATGAAAACCTTTCCTTAGTAGCTGAAAACAAATCCTTTTCAAAACCCCACTGCTGAACCGTTTAAACACACAATTGAAGTTGACGCTCACGCCCCAAAAAGTTTCCCCTTGGCAAGATGGGAAAGTCACAACAAATAAGATTTATAAATTTCCAGACTTTACTGACTGGACGATTTTATTAATCTTCAGTTGAACAGAAGGAAAAGGGATACTACCCGAGGGACACCCATCCCTGCTCAAAAGATCTGAAAAGGTCGAATGAAGTCTAACACCGTTAGACAAAAAATAGCAATAAACTTTGGTAAATTACCTTTAAAAATAAAGGGCCCCCTTCAAGTCCTGAAAAATTCCATGCCCCCAGTTTGTCAAAAAGCTTTTCTAAATCAAAAAGAAAAAAACTACATTTTCTCCATTGATCAAAGCTTTCCCTGATAAAAGCTAAAAACGAACCAGGTGACCATAGTCGCTTTTGTTCCGAAATCCCACGGGAAACATCAAGGCCCCCGACATTCAAACTGCCATAAAAAAACGAAAATTTAAAAACCATTCTCTCCTAGTTTTACAAAGCAACTAGGGGAAAGCATGGGAGAATTTTTTAGGATCCGAATGATCTTTCCCGGTTTAGGAAAGGGAAAAAACCGCCCCCCCCCCAAAAAGGGCGGAAAAACCCAACACCAAACATGATTAAACAGAGACAACAACACTTTAAACCCTCAGCTGGCAAATTTTTGAATAAATTGATAATGAATGTCATCGGTCCAGGGCTTTTGTTGGGCTTTCAAAATGGCGTCCTTTAACTCACCATGCAAAACGCAGTTGAAATCCTCAGAACTACTACTCGAAGGAACAATTTTTTTGACTCTGTTTTCTTTTGATACCGGGAAATTTCCCTTGCAATAAAAATCACTGACAAATTTTGATAAATAGTAGCAGCTAGAAATTAAAAACCTCCTTTTTATTAGAATAACGATCCGTTTACTTGCAAACTTTTTTAAAAAACTAAATGCACCGACTTTCCCTTAATTTTACGATTTTTTTTTCCAGATTTTCCTTGAATTGCCCCTTAAAGACAGATTTGAACAAAATTTCCAAAGTTTCTTTCTTCTTTTTTTTAAAAGTATATCGACCTTAGCCCTACACCCTAATTTAATTTTTGTTCCCCCCAAGGAAACCTAGCAAAAAATCTTTGAGCATCTTTTCCTTTCCCCTTAAATTTTTGCACTCTTATCATCCCAAGGGGCAAATCTTTTTGGTTTATCACGAGACTTGGAATAGTTTCCTTAGCACTCTCTACTATCACTTTGAACTGTAAAACGGGACATAAAAACCTGCAACAGATTTTATAGGCAGTCTACTTAAAACGTTGCTGATAAAGACCCAATCTGCAGACGAACTTCCATGTTTCCCGGGGGACTCCTGCTTTTTGCTTCGTAAAAAAAATAAAACCGGAAAGTGATCACTCCCGCTTAGGCCGTAGAACCTGCCATTCAATCCAAAAAATAAGGGGGGGCCCCCAAATGGACAAGCCCAAAAGGGGAGTCAAAGAACCAGAAGGAGAACAAAAGGTCGGCGAGCCTAAATTCAAAAGACAAGTCAGATCCATATAAAATCTTAAAAGAACTTTCCCTTGAGAATTTGTGGGGTTACTTCCCCACTGTGGAGAATGACCATTCAAGTCACCCAATAAAAGAAATGGGCTAGGGCTGAAAAATTAAACCTCCAACTGACTCTTTCAAATCAAGAAGAGGGAGTAAAACAGACAACTATCGTAACACCCTTGTTTACGAGATACAGCTGCCACTCCCTCCAATCCGTTGAAGGGGAATTCTGTATGAGTACCGAATTAGAATATAAAAGAAACGCCTCTCCGGAAAAGTCCGCAGAAGCTGGCTTGGTAAACAGGAGAAACCGGAATCTCATGCTTCTATTTGCATTTAAAAAGGGGTTTCCTGAAGAGCAATTACGAAGATCAAACTCTGTCAATAATGCTAAAGGGTCTCGAAAAATTGCTTTAACCCCCCTTATGTTCCACGGAGTATGTCCATGTTAGGTTTTAAAAAAGAATATGACATCCCTCTTCCCCAGAACCCACGTCCACCAAAAAACTAAAACGGTTTTTTCGGGACAAGATCAAAAGCCAAATGCTCCTGAAAAATTTTCAAGTTTTTGTTGCCAGTTTGGAATTGGCTCTTACCGGGAAAAACCGCTGCGCCAAATACCTGCTTCGAGTTTTTTTCCCTTAGAGGGTCGGGAGTCCGAAAAGGACGCTCCTCACTCTGCCCGCCCCACCTCCCATTGGCCTGCGAGCGGGGGGACATCTCCTTCCTCCGGTCCCTCACCCCGACCTCTGATCCCTGCATCCTGCACAACCGAAACACCTCCACCCTCACCAGTAGAACGAACCCTTTTGTAACATTTGCCGAATGTAACACCATTACATTTCTAGAGACAAAACCTCCACCACCGTTCAACACGTAACCCGATCCAAAACGATGACAACATTTTGTCAATTTCTTTTCAGATAGTGAAGGAGCTGCTCCTATTATCGCCCGATGACCGGGTTTCGCAAATCATTAACCACCTTCTGGCATAAGTATCGTCGAAGGAGCCCCGACCCCCAAACTAATCTTCAGCCCCCGGGAAAGAACTTTCTCTCAATCCTTTACTTTTGAATTCGCTTTCCCTTTTCCACACTGGAAAAACTTTGGAAATTTGCTGGAGACACCCTTACAATTGTTTGCAGGATACGCATTTGTACAATCCCCATCATGTTTCTTCTGACACAGTCACGGCAGATCTCCTGACCCCGACGGGCTCGACTGGAAGCCCAAAGCTTTGGGCACTTGAAACTCTCAAAGGAGATGGAACAAAAGGTGAAACTTTCACACAAACCCTAACCACTTGACAAACTCCGGGGGGATGACATAGCAAAAGTCCAAGAATAACGTGTTATTCCAATTACATTACTTCCTTGAGATTGACTCTATGGACCTGTAACACACCTGACTTTCTCTCAGCTCAATTTCTGATTCAAAAGTCCGCTAGATCAGCACATCTAATCACCCCTTTGAATATTTAAGAAAGGATGAAAAAACCTCACGTGATCTGCATAAGCTGAATCCATCTCTCTTCAAAACATCGAGACGCCGCTTTTCGCACATTGACAGAAACTACCTGATCTGAGTCTTTTGATCATTTTGAAACCTGGAAGAAACTCCCTCAAACCACTTAGAATGGCAAGGGAGAAATCCGAGCTATGGATTCATTTGGTCTTTGGCTTCCACCAAAAGGAAGCTTGCCATGCGTTTGGTATCCCTTTTTTCTTTGCCACCTCTCTTTTTTCCTCGTCTGAATCTGAACCCCCTACTTTTCTCTGTCTTTTAGAATGACTACTTTGAAACTCATAGGCGTAGGCTCAGGGACGGCAGAATTTGACGTCCCCTAGGAGAGCTGCCGTGCTAGGGAAAGGACAATGGATGGCCCAAACGGGACATGTGGGGATAACTCAGGGGGCGTCCATCTCCCTTTATAACTTTCCCACAAAACCAGACGGCTGCTGTAAGGACTCACTAACGCAGACCCATACATCTCTCGGCCAGTGCAGCACCTAGATTGCGAGGACAGGGCCCCCCAACCCGATAGTCTCAAAAAAGAAGCATTGAAAAGGAAGACTGGAAAAAAGATGAAAGAACAGACTGAAGAACCCGGAAGGAAGAAACAAGACCGACATAGAGGCGGCAATGATTGGGGGAGACTTTTAGGGTGAAAAGAGATAGCAAAAGACATGGAGCAGAACATTGGGAAAGCCAAGAAAAGGGGTGGCACAGTTGGGTTAAGAACAACCCCCGCCACGAAAAGGCCGGCCATGGGGGCACGAAGAGGTCAATTTGACATTTCCTTCATTGTATGGCACAACATGGATGATGCCATGACATGGAAAATCGAAGAGGTCAATGTTGGCCTTTCTTTCATTGTAGGGCACAACATGGATGATGCCATGACATGGAAAATCGAAGAGGTCAATGATGACATTTCTTTCATGTAGGGGCACAACATGGATGATGCCATGCCCATGGAAAATCAAGAGGTCAATGTTGACATTTCCTTCATTGTAGTGGCACAACATGGATGATCCCCATAAACATGGAAAATCGAAGAGGTCAATGTTGACATTTCCTTCATTGTATGGCACAACATGGATGATGCCATGACATGGAAAATCGAAGAGGTCAATGTTGACATTTCCTTCATTGTAGTGGCACAACATGGATGATGCCATGACATGGAAAATGAAGAGGTCATGTTGACATTTCCTTCTTTGTAGTGGCACAACATGGATGATGCCATGACATGAAAATCGAAGAGGTCAGTGTTGACATTTCTTCATTGTAGTGGCACAACATGGATGATGCCATGACATGGAAAATCGAAGAGGTCAATGTTGGCCTTTCTTTCATTGTAGTGGCACAACATGGATGATGCCATGACATGGAAAATCGAAGATGTCAATGTTGACTTTTTCTTCATTGTAGTGGCACAACATGGATGATGCCATGACATGGAAAATCGAAAGGTCATTTTGGGCCTTTCTTTCATTGTAGTGGCACAACATGGATGATGCCATGACATGGAAAATCGAAGAGGTCAGCCTAAAGAAGAGGCTAATCCCATTTCCCACCCAGCCCCATCCTCGTCTTTCTTCTTGACTGAAGGTATCTGTTGTCCAATCAACAGAACTTAATCAGTACAAAGGAACTAAAACGACATGAAACTCTCTGGGCAATGGTGTTTAAAGTGCTGGAAAATAATGGGGCAACTTTCCTAAGGTGACCCCTTCTGTGACTGTACATTGCGTAAGAAAGCCAAATGGGGTCTTGTACACAGAATGAAGTGTATGAAACGCCTTTGATAGCTTTTTAAATGCCCAAAAATGTTGGGTTTTTTAAACGCAATTCTACTTAGAAACGCGAATCTTCACTTTGGAAACAAGCCCCAACTGATATTTGGGGTCTGGAAAAAAGTACACTAGACAGGTACAGTTTTCCCTGAGATTCAGTGTTTAGCCCTTTGAATCACGATCTATCTTTCAAGATTCATGTTTAGTCTTTGAATCCCGATCTATCTTTCAGTGGGAAACACTGTGTGGAAACCCGCCATAAACTGCTTGTTTGGGCAGTTCTTGTGGGCATGCACAAAGCTTGAAACTCATTTCAGATTGTCCACACAATGCAAGAAGTGTTTGGCAACTTGTAGGCATCACAAAGCTTTAAACTTTCAATGTCCACACAATCAAGAAGGGGTTTGGGCAATATCTTGTAGGCTGCACAAAGCTTGAGACTCGTTTTCCCGATTGTCCACACAATGCAAGGGCCAGTACAAACCAACAAGACCCAATTATTTTGGGATTGGAAAACACAAATGTCGGCATATGTAAAAATAAATAGATTAATATATATGCATACAAAATGTGAATGAAAAAGGAACAAAAAGGGGGGGGGGGGGGCTCCCTTTCCTTCCATATAGATGCCATGCAATATTTTAGTATGTTTCACTCTCAGCTTTTTATACATGGAGACATACACAAGCAGTGCATATGGTCAAGTTCTATACATGTCAAGTCCTATACATGTCGATATACACAGAGCAGTGCATATGGTCAAGTTCTATACATGTACACAGAGCAGTGCACATGGTCAAGTCCTATACATTTGACACCATAGCAGTGCACAAGGTCAAGTTCTATACAATGCAGACATACACAGAGCAGTGGACATAGTCATAGTTCTATACATGTAGATAACACAGAGCAGTGCACATGGTCAAGTTCTATGCATAAGACATACAAAAGGAGCACATGGTCAAGTTCTAACATGGAGACATACACGGACAGTGCAAAATGGTCAAATGCAAAACCTTAGATATACACAGCAGTGCACATGGTCAAGTTCTGATCATGTTGACCACACAGGGGCCTTTCCTGGGGCTGTCTGTCAAAGTCCAGCAAGGAACAAGGTCGCATCACAAAACACTCAACCCATCGGAAAAAAAAACATATAGAAAAGAAAGGAACAGTATGCAACCATGACATGGTGGCCAACCACATGTGAAGTTTACAAAGCAGGCTGTGCAAGAGCACAGGGGTAAAAAGCCACAAAAAGTGTGTATGGGCAAACACAGGAGTGGACTGTAAGTATCCATTCGGACAGCATTCACAAAGTTCTGCTAACTCCAGATAAAAAAACAAAAATCGGTATGTCTGAAACTGCTGTAAAAAAAAAAAAATGTAGGGGTAGCCAGAGCTCCAATGTGCACATACCTCTTGGCGACCCTTGGCAGACGGAATCTTTTGGTTCAAGTTACCTTCCCCCTTTCCCCCCTTGATCGATGAATCTTTAAAATACATGAGGAATGTATAGAAATGTAAATGCCCTCGCACTTCCCACCCGCCAGTTGGATGCTTCACCACCCGGGTGCTTGCCATAGGCGAGAAAGAATTCGTTTGAAATGTTCAAAGACAACGAAACTGCGACGTGTTACTGAAAACTGGTACTTTTCGCCCCTCTCTCTCTATGTTGTGGCATCGTGTGTATGCGCACATGTGTGGGTGTGTTGGGGGGTGGGGTGGGGTGTATTTTTGAGGGCAGTGTTTGGGGAAGGGGGGGATTGGTTATGGAGTCTAAAATGGGTGCAACGTTTAACACTGGATCAGTTTCGTTAACTGGCAAGTTTTGATTAGTTCTCTGTTGGGGGACTGTGACAACCAGCTGAATTCGCCGAGTGATAATCAAAAAAAGGCAGAGTTTAGGATTGTTTGATTTTCAGCAGTACCAAAATGAAGTGCCCGAGGAAGGCCCAGAGCTGAAATGTTGGAAAGAAAAAGTAGCTTGGGTTTGCTTTTCATTTTGTAATTTATATATATAAAAATATAATATATTATATATATATATATATAATAAATAATTAAAATATATATATAATTTAAATAGTGTGCGTCTCTGAAGTCACAAAAATTCATTTTATTCATTACAAACATATTTGGGCCAAACAGCCTGCATTTTCTCTAAACTGGTGCATACAGGTAAAGTCTGTAAGCTCTCATTTCCCATATCACATGCTTAGGATATTTTCAGCAAATGCTTGTGAATACATGAAATGACGACAATACCCATCTCTGTCAGTCGCCTTCTTTGTTTCCCCTCTTCATCATTGTTGGAGATTTACGCTAAATTGCCATGCTAAAGAAAAAAAGACTTCCTCCCAATTGAAACCTTGTGAATGAGTCCATTTCTATGATAAAAACAACTGAAAATGTATAGAAATTATCTGGTAGTCCGTTTCAACAGAGTATACTTTAATCAAAAATCATATCAAAAGCTCACGTGGGCAGCCAGGCGAAAGGAAAGCCAGTTGTGTTTTGTTCTAATTTTCAAAGACAACGTTCTCCACTCAGACACAGTCTTGGAGATTGAAATTCATATGAAAGGCGTGAAATGCCTGCTATTGATTCATTATAGAATGATTGCATGCTGTTAGGTAATTATTGCAGTAGAGAAAAATATAACACAAATTGTCAAAAGTGGGTTCATTCTCCCATTTGATATTAAATAAGCAACAAAATGATCAAATATGATATGCTTCATTTTATTCCTTGGGTTCTAAGATTTTCATCAATACTAAATTATGTTTGAATATTTTGAACGGACAGCGAGCCAGAAAACACGGCAGCACAACTTTCTGCCTCACAAAGCCAATTTGGTCTGCAGCACCGTGTTGCTGGCTTGGTGGTTTGCTTTTCTGCCAAGTATTTGAGGCGCTGTGAGTGGGTGTGTTCTTGGCTTGGGAAGCAAAATAAAAGGGAAGAAACTCCATGTCTCTTCCTCTGCGTTCTTTTTGCCTGGATATCGTCCCTTGAACCTGAATATGTCTGTCTTTGTGTGCACCCCCTACTCCTCCACACCATCACTGGAGTTCCTAGAACAAAGTCAGTTGCATGGTCCACAAAGGCAGAAAACAGGGATTTACTCAAAGTCTGTAATGCACAATGTACACAGATAACTGCAAGCGTGCACCCATATATTGAGCATTACATAACACAGAGCAAATGCCTGTATATCTGTGCGTATGCATATCTAGTGCTCAATGTACGTATGTGTAGGCAATACATGCCAAGCATTACTTCAGGTCAGTTCAGTGGTTTATTTAATGTCTTTTCATAGTCGGATGATATTAGACACTTTAAAAAAACCCTACCTCCACACACAACTTATCATCCATGTAAGTACTTCAAACCCACATCTGATTAATGCATATTTATATAAGTGAAAGACCCGAGGTGGTACACAAAATTGATCTTTACAAAAATTTTGCAACCTGTGATTGCAAAATAACCATGCAATTTCAGCAACTCACATACGGACCATACAAGAGAGTATTGACATTACCAAAGTTATTCATCTCGATACCTTTCTCCCGATAGAGCTAGGTCAACATAATAAACGATATTTTATTTGTCCTCATAGAACACAAGGAAAATTTGTTTGTGGGGCCATCATCACAATTCACATATACAACAAATTATAAACAAGTATATCATTAAAAATATTCCACTCTTTCCACTGTGCTCGGTCATTCCTTGTCAATTCATTTATCATCTTGTGTCAGTCTGTACATATATAATGAATGTTAACACATGCACGCACATATCCTACTACCCCTCCCACCCCTCCCCTCACCCCCCCCCCCCCCCCCCCCCCCCCCAGATATACACACACAACAATACAGAATCACACGCACACACCCCGCTAAAATAGAGCACACACACACAGAGGCCCACACATCACCACAAACCACCATCACATATGCAATATAAGCACCTCACTTAAACACTCCAACTGTAAAACAGAACACTCCTAGATAAGCTCAAAGTATAGTATAAAAAGAAAGAAGAAAACAATAGCACCATTCAAAAGATCAATAATATTTGCAAAACGTACAATTACTTAAACTGTAAAAACAACCTGCAGAGTTGAATACAAGTCAGGAATAAAAGATTTTCTGCTAAGTAAGATGTTTAAAGTAGGGGAGAGAGACTGAAGGGAGATAATTCATAGGGGTGTGAACATTGAAAACGGGCTTGTATGAACATTTTAACTATAAATCATAACATTCCCGATTAAACCAAGTAAGGAATAAAAGAGCACAAAATTTCAATGCCAAGAAATTATATCACAAAAAGTGTGATTGTTTAAACAGTAAAAAGAATGCAACCAAGTCAAGATATTTGTAGTAAACATGGCTTGGATGGGGGGTGGTCCACACACACACGGTGTGTGTGTGTGTGTATAATATTATTATATATATATATATATATATATATATAATATATATATATATATATATATATATATATATATTATATATCAATTTAAACAAAGCTTGGTCTTATGTCTTAGATTGAAGAAACAGGGGGAGACAAGCATTCACATCTGCAGTGGCAGATAATTCTGCCTGACAGTATGTGCTTGAGTGGGTGAACGGAAAAAAAAATGCTTCTCAAAATGAGCCTTCAGCAAGCTTATAGTCTCCAAGGGGGAGACAAATCTCCAATGGGGAGGAAACTCACTAACATATAACTCCTGGTCAGATACCAATATTTCGAAACCTGATTGTTTCTCCTCAGTGACCGCGGAGAGTGGTAATTTGACTCCTCTGCCTTTTCGGTTTTAAGAAGAATGATATCCCAGAAAAAGGCTGGTGTGCAATACCGTAGTATGTTTGTTGAGTTTTCAAAAAAAAGACAACCAAAGGTGCCACCTAAGAAAATCATGAAAGAGCAAAACAAGCTACATTTTCTAGTGAAAAGTAGAAAATATAAAAAGATAACCTCTTAAGACCAAGTGCGAGGGCCAGTTCTTGGAATGAATCCACACACACACACACACCGGGACACACAATATAGCATTGAACAGTAAAAACAACATTCCCATGCAAAATATCACAAATGTAGTAAGAATAAAAAGAAACATAAATATTTACCAATCACAGTAGAATAATATTGCCAATGTCATGATGGCTAACTAGCCATTTTTATCAAAAAAAACTAAAATTATGTTAGTGACAATAAATTCGGACATTTTATTTGATGAATTGGCTTACCATGGCCTTGGTAAATGATGGTTATAGTCTATTTTAATAACATAGACTAAATTACGTCTTATGTACTTAAATCTGTCACTTGTTTATTATCGCGTGGATGCTGACTTCTTAATCACTCTGTTAAATGTACGTTATGTCACTAATTAGAACATCCCTATTCCTATC
Organism: Conus ventricosus; assembly: GCA_018398815.1. Taxonomy (NCBI): domain Eukaryota; kingdom Metazoa; phylum Mollusca; class Gastropoda; order Neogastropoda; family Conidae; genus Conus; species Conus ventricosus. Next base: position 29,122,604 of record CM031619.1, on the reverse strand, counting down.
ATCTGTACTTACGTCTGTCACTTGTTATCCAGCGGGATGCACTTTTCTTCTTCCTGTCTGACCGTTACGTTCATGTCACTCTGTCAGGGCAGCTTCCCTTTTCCTTCCCCCTCTGATGTTCACTTTCCCTCTCCTTCCTCCTTTCCTCTCTCTCTCTCTCGCTTCTTTTCTCTGCCTCTCTCTTTTGGTCTTACTTCTCCTGACAACACTTTGTTTCATGCATGTGGTGTAGTTCTGGTTATATTGTTTGTTTTTGTGCATGTGTGTACAGAAATATGACAGTTGTTCTGAGTCAGTGTGAATCATGATGTTACTTGCTTTTTTTTTCAAAGATAAGAGCCTTCACTGAAGGTGAAAAAAAGAAAAAGAAAACAAAAATTGCTTATGTATATACTTGTTCATAATTTGGATTAATTCACAAGAGGACAACTCTAAGGAATTGTTTAATGGATTTTCAACGTTTCTGTTTGCTCCTTTTGCTCCACTGTCTGCCATTTCATTCCACTGTATACCACAGTGAGATGGGACCCAACAAAAGTCACTGTGTATTGCATATCTGGTGCTCAATGTAATAAGTGTGTAGGCAATCTTCTGTACGACTTCTGTAAGCATTACCCAGATGCCCAGATGTATACAGAGCATTACACAGATGTAAACTGGTATTTTACACACAAGCAAATATGCTGGCTCGATACACTATTGGTAAAACGGCTTTTTCCATGTAAAAAGAAAAAAGTCGTACAAAAAAAAAAAAAGAAAAACAGACCACACACACACTCATACACATTAAAACGTATCCAGAAAAGCAACAAAAAACAAAATGCAGTTACAGCATGGTAGCTCAATTGTATCTGATGCCTATAAATAAAGCTGTGCCAAGAGCATCACAGTAAAAAATAGAAACATTTCAGTGCCACAAAAACCACACATTTCTGCACGTAAGAACAGTTATGATTCATATCAGTATTAAGATACACATTCACGATAAAAGCAGCTGTTACACACAGCTATGTCATATAATTCTGGTGCGGAAAGAAGACACAGGAGGCATCACCAAAACAGTATCAACACAGCCTTAGGAGAAATGGACAGCGATTCATCAGGCAATCAAGTTCAAGTGCACCAATAAAGTTCTTGCTCATGATGCAAGGTTTTGAAGGCAGTGGGGAATAGAAGATATCATCTTTGAGGATGGAGAGAGAGAGAGATTCAAATATGCATCAAAAATTACAAAACAAAACAAAAAGGCAGAAAGGGAAACAAAAAGCAAAAAAAAAAAAACATAAATAAATTAATTTTTAAAAATTGGAAAAAAAAAATTAAGGCAAAAAAAAGAAAAAGAAAATGTTATCCATCTTTCCACCTCTAAGGACCCTCCCCCTCCCCTCCCCTTGCCCTATCCCCATCAGTCCAAAATATTAATGATTTTATGGAGCAGTAAGCTGGCTCTCACTCAAACTCGGGCGAGTACATCAGACATCTTTCACATACTGATCTTTGCATACACTGATACAGCGTGCCCAATCCCTCACGGTACTGTAGTTAAACATTTTAAGATTGTATTTGAAAACAACCATCACTTTGGGAAAGTAAGTGTATTTGGTGTCGATGTGCTAGTAACACATGTGGATATGCATTGATGATATCAATTATTTGGGTATGCATTGATAAAATTAATCATTCTGCATAGCTAATTAGCTAGTGAAAGTGTGCCAAATATCAAGTTTTCTTCTGCAAGCAGAGCTGCCAACCTGCTCATTGCGGCTTACAGTAGCATTTCACAATTTTCACAGTAGCATTTCCAATTTGACAGTAGCAACTTAATTTTGCGCGCGTTCTAAAAGAAATCAGGCCTATAACCAGTTTTACGGACCACATTAAAGCTACAGTACTCTTCGTATATCTAATAAATGTTGTGCTCAGGTGGAAGTGAGTTCCAGTGAAGGGGACCAGACTAACAAAGGCTTGTGTGAAACAGGTCAATTCTAGGTAGGGTGGCATGAAGTGTTACAGAATTTATGCTAGATTTGGATCGAATAGTTTGCGGAATAATCAAAAATACAATTTTTTGCATGCACTTTCTTTTATTGATAGCAAACACATCCTTCAATCAACTTAAAGCTGCTTGCTTGAATTGGGTATCATCAGAGAAAAGGGAACAATATCCTTCAATATGAAGAGGAGATTGTTTGCATAGAAAATAGGAAAGGACAGGAAACTGAGCTCAGGGGTACTCCACATCTGACAGGTAATGTATTGGACGTTGAAGAATTAAGACTGACAAAATTGCTGACAACTGTGCAGGATGGACTCGAGAATTTTTCCTGTCGTGCCATACAATATATTGAACAATTAAGTAGTGGGGGAAAACAAGTGCAGGTTGATAATTCTTCCATCATTATAGTGATGACTAAGCAAAGATTTGAAATTTGAAGAAAAAAAATAATAGGGGGGTTGAAGATGAAGAAAATATATATTATATGAAAACCCTTCACTAGCTGCATGAGGGAACCATCACAATCCCCCTTGAAGGCAGATCTATATGTATTGCCTGCTCCAAGGCCTTTAGTTCGCTGGATCGGACTCATCAGTGAGACACGGCTGGTTGTATCTGTGCTCTTGGCGTCAAACAGAGACGCACCACAGTCTGTAATTCTGTGGTGTTCTCACCACCAGGGTTCAAAAACGAACCCAACAGCAGTCAGCGAAAGGTAGTAAATAAAACAAAACGAAAGTGTGGAGAAGAGAAAAAAGTTGCTGAAAAACTAAAAGCATTATGCAAATCAGTATGAAATGTAGGGGACACTCTTTGAGCCTATGCTTGAGGATCCATTTAAAGATGCAAGGGAGATCAAAAGATATGGAACAGTCTGAGTGGTCAGCTCTGCTGTTCAATAACCCAAGCAATGTCAGCGGCTAAGAATTCTGCAGAACAACCTTTACTTGGATCTCCTAAGAAATGCAATCGCCCACTGATTGACCAAACAATACAATGCTGAACAATTAAGTAGTGGGGGAAAACAAGTGAAGGTTAACAATTCTTCCATTATAGTGATGACTTAGCAAAGATTTGAAATATACATGCACAACTCTGGAGAGAAAGCAAGTGCAAGCTAACAATTACCCCGTCATTACATTAATGATTTGATGAAGAAAAATGGCAGTGAGGGGGGGGGGGGGAGATAAAGAGAATGAGAATTCAGGGAATATATTGTAAATATAAAATCCTTCATTAGCAGCCTATGGGGACTATCGTAACCCATCCTAATGACAGAACTAGCCATATTGCCTGCTCCCAGGCCGTTCGTCTGCGGGATTGGACTCATCAGGGAGGCACAGCTGATTGCTTCCCCTTTGGGATCATGAAATGGATATACCACAGTCTACAATTCCGTGGCATTCTCACCACCAAAAGGTTCAAAAAGGGAATCCAAAAGCACCCCAAAAGCATTTTTTTAAATGGTAATCATTGACATGGAAATCCTTCGCAAAATCAACAAACAATGCTCCACAGAATGTATTTTCATTTATTTTTATATGTCAGTAGCCCTGGTAAGTGTTTTTTTTAGCACACCAGCTACTGTGGCGAAGTGGTTAGCGCCGCAGAAAATCCCGACTGGAGTCATGTGGGATTTTTCTGCTCCAACTGGCTCTACCCAGAATTGTGTTTACTGTGGGCTCAGTTGGGAAGACTGAGACCACACAGTCGAGTTTCATCCACTTAATGGATGCGTCTCTGAGAGTGTTTTCTCAAATTTGCTGACCAACACTGCAGGTGTCTGTATCTCTTGGGCCCGGTTGATGCCAGGATATATTGTGAAAAGGAAAAACGTAAAGACAGCCTGTCATCATCTCCAAACCAAAACAGAAATCTTGTAGAACATAATATAATGATCA
>CM031619.1:29103183-29117707 GCA_018398815.1 Conus ventricosus | reverse complement strand
GTTCAATCTATGTATCAGAACTTGCCCTATGTTGGCAAAATTTTGCTTCCTGTTTTTATGTCTGCATGTATAGAACTTGACCATGTGCACTGCTATGTGCATGTCTCAGTATAATTTGACCATGTGCACTGCTCTGTGTAATTTGAAGAACCTGACCATATGCACTGCTCTTTTATACGACATGTATAGGACAATTGACATGTATAGAACTTGACCCATATGCACGCTCTGTGTAATGTCTCCAGTATAAAAACTGAGAGTGAAACATACTACTTATGCAGGGCATCTATAGGAAAAGGAAGCCCCCCCCCCCCCCTCCCCTTTTTGTTCCTTTTCATTCACATTTTGATGCATAATATTAATCTATTTTTTTACAAAAGCCGACATTTGTGTTTTCCAATGCAAAATAAATTTTGGGTCTTGGTTTTGGACTGCCCCTCTTCCCATTGTGTGGACAATCTGAAATGAGTTCAACTTTGTGCAGCCTACAAGATATGCCCAACACTTCTTGCATTGTGTGGACAATCTGAAAGAGTTTTCAAGTTTGTGCATGCCTACAAAAATCGGGCCCAAACACTTCCTTGCATTGTGTGGACAATCTGAAATGAGTTTCAAGCTTTGTGCATGCCTACAAGACACTGCCAAACAAGCAGTTTTATGGCGGGTACCACACAGTTTTTCCGACTGAAAGATAGATGGGGATTTCAAAGACTAAACACGAATCTTGAAAGATAGATCGTGATTCAAAGACAAAAACACTGAATCTCAGGGAAACTGTACCTGTCTATTTGTACTTTTTCCAGACCAAGTATCAGTTGGGCTTGTTTCAAAGTGAAGATTCGGGTTTCTAAGTAGAATTGCTTTAAAAAAACCCAACATTTTTGGGCATTTAAAAAGCTATCAAAGGCGTTTCATACACTTCATTCGTGTACAAGACCCCATTTGGGTTTCTTACGCAATGTACTCACAGAAGGGTCACCTTAGGGAAAATTGCACATATTTTCACAGCACTTTAAACCACCATTGCCCAGAGAGTTTCATGTCCTTTTAGTTTTCCCTTTTTACTGATTAAGTTCTGTGATTGGACAACAGATACCTTCAGTCAAGAAGAAAGACGAGGATGGACTGGGTGGGAAATGGGATTACCTCTTCTTTAGGCGGGCCTCTTCAATTTCCATGTCAAGGCATCATCCATGTTGTGCCCTACAATGAAAGAAAAGGGCCAACATTTGGGCCTCTTCGAATTTTTAAGGGCACATCATCCCTGTGGCCAAATACAATGAAAGGGAAAAGCAACATTGAACCCTTTATTTTCCCTTTCCTGGCCATCCCCGTTGTGCCATACAAAAGAAAAAAACCCAAAATTTTACCCCTTTGAATTTTTCCTTTTCCCTGGATCAACCATGTTTTCCCCCCACAATGAAAAAATGTCAACATTTAACCCCTTCGATTTTTTCCTTTTCATGGCATCATCCATGTTTTTGCCACTAAATGAAAAAAATGTCAACATGACCTCTTTATTTTCCCTGTCATGGCATCATCCATGTTGTGCCATACAATTTAAAGGGAAATTTTCAACATTTACCTCTTCGATTTTCCATTTTCAAAGGCATCATCCATGTTTTTCCACTTTCAATGAAGAAAAAGTCCCAAAAATTTTACCTCTTGATTTTCCATGTCTTTGGGATCATCCATGTTTTTGCCCCCTACAATTTAAAGGGAAAGGAACATTGAAACCCTTCGATTTTCCCTTCATGGCAAACATCCATGGGTTTTGCCATAAAAAGAAAGAAATGTCAACATTGAAACCCCTTCGATTTTCCATGTCATGGCATCATCCCGTTTGCCCCAAAAATGAAAAAAAAGGCCAACATTGGGCCTCTTCGATTTTCCCTGTATGGGATCTTTCCCTGTTGTGCCACTTAACCCAAAGAAAAAAAGGCCCAACCCTTGCCTTGTAAAAGGGGGTTTTTTCCCCCGGGGGGGTCGTTTCAACCAATTCCCAACCTTTTTTTTCCCTTTTATAATTTTTTTTGCCAAAGTTTTTTTATTTTTTCAACCCTAAAAACAATCTTTACCCCGTGTTTTGCCCTTGGCCAATCCTGTTTTTAATCCCTTTTTTCCCCTCTTCCTTTTTCATGGAACATAGGAAAATCGAGAGGTACCAAGTGTTGGCCTTTCTTTCATTGTAGTGGCACAACATGGATGATGCCATGACATGGAAAATCGAAGAGGTCAATGTTGACATTTCTTTCATTGTAGTGGCACAACATGGATGATGCCATGACATGGAAAATCGAAGAGGTCAATGTTGGCCTTTCTTTCATTGTAGTGGCACAACATGGATGATGCCATGACATGGAAAATCGAAGAGGTCAATGTTGACATTTCTTTCATTGTAGTGGCACAACATGGATGATGCCATGACATGGAAAATCGAAGAGGTCAATGTTGACATTTCTTTCATTGTAGTGGCACAACATGGATGATGCCATGACATGGAAAATCGAAGAGGTCAATGTTGACATTTCTTTCATTGTAGTGGCACAACATGGATGATGCCATGACATGGAAAATCGAAGAGGTCAATGTTGACATTCTTTCATTGTAGTGGCACAACATGGATGATGCCATGACATGGAAAATCGAAGAGGTCAATGTTGACATTTCCTTCATTGTAGTGGCACAACATGGATGATGCCATGACATGGAAAATCGAAGAGGTCAATGTTGACATTTCCTTCATTGTAGTGGCACAACATGGATGATGCCATGACATGGAAAATCGAAGAGGTCAATGTTGGCCTTTCTTTCATTGTAGTGGCACAACATGGATGATGCCATGACATGGAAAATCGAAGAGGTCAGCCTAAAGAAGAGGCTAATCCCATTTCCCACCCAGTCCATCCTCGTCTTTCTTCTTGACTGAAGGTATCTGTTGTCCAATCAACAGAACTTAATCAGTACAAAGGAACTGAAAGACATGAAACTCTCTGGGCAATGGTGGTTTAAAGTGCTGTGAAAATAATGTGCAACTTTCCTAAGGTGACCCCTTCTGTGACTGTACATTGCGTAAGAAAGCCAAATGGGGTCTTGTACACAGAATGAAGTGTATGAAACGCCTTTGATAGCTTTTTAAATGCCAAAAATGTTGGTGTTTTTTTTTAACGCAATTCTACTTAGAAACCCGAATCTTCACTTTGAAACAAGCCCCAACTGATACTTGGTCTGGAAAAAAAGTACACAGACAGGTACAGTTTCCCTGAGATTCAGTGTTTAGTCTTTGAATCCCGATCTATCTTTCAAGATTCAGTGTTTAGTCTTTGAATCCCGATCTATCTTTCAGTCGGAACACTGTGTGGTACCCGCCATAAACTGCTTGTTTGGGCAGTGTCTTGTAGGCATGCACAAAGCTTGAAACTCATTTTCAGATTGTCCACACAATGCAAGAATTGTTTGGGCAGCATCTTATAGGCATGCACAAACTTGAAACTCATTTTCAGATTGTCCACACAATGCAAGAAGTGTTTGGGCAGTATCTTGTAGGCATGCACAAAGCTTGCAACTCATTTTCAGATTGTCCACACAATGCAAGAGGCCAGTACAAACCAACAAGACCCAATTATTTTGCATTGGAAAACACAAATGTCGGCATATGTAAAAAGAAATAGATTAATATATATGCATACAAAATGTGAATGAAAAAGGAACAAAAAGGGGGGGGGGGGGGGGGCTTCCCTTTCTCCATATAGATGCCATGCAATATTGTAGTATGTTTCACTCTCAGCTTTTTATACATGGAGACATACACAGAGCAGTGCATATGGTCAAGTTCTATACATGTCAAGTCCTATACATGTCGATATACACAGAGCAGTGCATATGGTCAAGTTTATACATGTACACAGAGCAGTGCACATGGTCAAGTCCTATACATGTAGACATGCACATAGCAGTGCACATGGTCAAGTTCTATACATGCAGACATACACAGAGCAGTGCACATAGTCAAGTTCTATACATGTAGATATACACAGAGCAGTGCACATGGTCAAGTTCTATGCATGAAGACATACAAAAGGAGTGCACATGGTCAAGTTCTATACATGGAGACATACACGGAGCAGTGCACATGGTCAAGTCCTATACCTGTAGATATACACACAGCAGTGCACATGGTCAGTTCTGATCATTGTTGACCACAACAGCGCCTTTCCTGGGGCTGTCTGTCAAAGTCCAGCAAGGAACAAGGTCGCATCACAAAACGACTCAACCCATCGGGAAAAAAAACATAGAAAAGAAAGGAACAGTATGCAACCATGACATGGTGGCCAACCACATGTGAAGTTTACAAAGCAGGCTGTGCTAAGAGCACGGAGTAAAAAGCCACAAAAAGTGTGTATGGGCAAACACAGGAGTGGACTAAGTATCCATTCTGGACAGCATTCACAAAGTTTTGCTAACTGCCAGATAAAAAAACAAAAATTGGTATGTCTGAAACTGCTGTAAAAAAAAAAATGTAGGTGTAGCCAGGAGCTCCAATGTGCACATACCTCTTGGCGACCCTTGGCAGACGGAATCTTTGGTTCAAGTTACCTTTCCCCTTGCCTCCCTTGATTGATGAATCTTGAAAATACATGAATGTATAGAAATGTAAATGCCCTCTGCACTTCCCACCCGCCAGTTGGATGCTTCACCACCCGGGTGCTTGCCATAGGCGAGATGAATTCGTTTGAAATGTTCAAAGACAACTGAAACTGCGACGTGTTACTGAAAACTGGTACTTCGCCCCTCTCTCTATGTGTGTGCATGCGTGTGTATGCGACACATGTGTGGGTGTGTGGGAGTGGGGTGTATTTGAGGTGCGAGTGTTGGGGAAGGGGGGATTGGTTATGGAGTCTACATGGGTGCAACGTTCAACACTGGATCAGTTTCGTTAACTGGCAAGTTTGATTAGTTCTCTGTTGGGGGACTGTGACAACCAGCTGTAATTCGCCGAGTGATAAAGAAAGGCAGAGTTTAGGATTGTTTGATTTTTCAGCAGTACCAAAATGAAGTGCCCGAGGAAGGCCCAGAGCTGAAATTTTGGAAAGAAAAAGTAGCTTGTTTTGCTTTTTCATTGTGTAATTGATATATATATATATATTATATATTATATATATATTTAAATATATATAAAATATATAATATATATTATAATAAAGTGTGCGTCTCTGAAGTCACAAAAATTCATTTATTCATTACAAACATATGACCAAACAGCCTGTATTTTTCTCTAAACTGGTGCATACAGGTAAAGTCTGTAACTCTCATTTCCCATACTTAGGATATTTTCAGCAAATGCTTGTGAATCATGTAAATGACTGACAATACCCATCTGTCAGTCGCCTTCTTTGTTCCACTCTTCATCATGGAGATTTACGCTAAATTGCCATGCTACGAAATAAAGACTTCCTCCAATTGAAACCTTGTGAATGAGTCCATTTCTATGATAAATACAACTGAAAATGTATGAAATTATCTGGTAGTCCGTTTCAACAGAGTATACTTTAATCAAAAATCATATCAAAAGCTCACGTGGGCAGCCAGGCGAAAGGAAAGCCAGTTGTGTTTTGTTCTAATTTTCAAAGACAACGTTCTCCACTCAGACACAGTCTTGGAGATTGAAATTCATATGAAAGGCGTGAAATGCCTGCTATTGATTCATTATAGAATGATTGCATGCTGTTAGGTAAATTATTGCAGTAGAGAAAAATATAACCAAATTTGTCAGAAGTGGGTTCATTCTCCCATTTTGATATTAAATAAGCAACAAAATGATCAAATATGATATGCTTCATTTTATTCCTTGGGTTCTAAGATTTTCATCAATACTAAATAATTATGTTTGAATATTTTGAACGGACAGCGAGCCAGAAAACATGGCAGCACAACTTTCTGCCTCACAAAGCCAATTTGGTCTGCAGCACCGTGTTGCTGGCTTGTGGTTTGCTTTTCTGCCAAGTATTTGAGGCGCTGTGAGTGGGTGTGTTCTTGGCTTGGGAAGCAAAATAAAAGGGAAGAAACTCCATGTCTCTTCCTCTGCGTTCTTTTTGCCTGGATATCGTCCCTTGAACCTGAATATGTCTGTCTTTGGTGCACCCCCTACTCCTCCACACCATCACTGGAGTTCCTAGAACAAAGTCAGTTGCATGGTCCACAAAGGCAGAAAACAGGGATTTACTCAAAGTCTGTAATGCACAATGTACACAGATAACTGCAAGCGTGCACCCATATATTGAGCATTACATAGACACAGAGCAAATGCCTGTATATCTGTGCGTATGCATATATCTAGTGCTCAATGTACGTATGTGTAGGCAATACATGCCAAGCATTACTTCAGGTCAGTTCAGTGGTTTATTTAATGTCTTTTCATAGTCGGATGATATTAGACACTTTAGAAAAACCCACCTCCACACACAACTTATCATCCATGTAAGTACTTCAAACCCACATCTGATTAATGCATATTTATATAAGTGAAAGACCCGAGTGGTACTCAAAATTGATCTTTACAAAAATTTTTGCAACCTGTGATTGCAAAATAACCATGCAATTTCAGCAACTCACATACGGACCAATACAAGAGAGTATTGACATTACCAAAGTTAATTCATCTCGATACCTTTCTCCTGATAGAGCTAGGTCAACATAATAAACGATATTTTATTTGTCCTCATAGAACACAAGGAAAATTTGTTTGTGGGGCCATCATCACAATTCACATATACAACAAATTATAAACAAGTATATCATTAAAAATATTCCACTCTTTCCACTGTGCTCGGTCATTCCTTGTCAATTCATTTATCTCTTGTGTCGTCTGTACATATATAATGAATGTTAACACATGCACGCACATATCCTACTACCCCTCCCCCCTACACCCCCCCCCCCCCCCCGGATATACACACCACAACAATACAGAATCACACGCACACACCCCGCTAAAATAGAGACACACACACACACAGAGGCCCACACATCACCACAAACCACCATCACATATGCAATATAAGCACCTCACTTAAACACTCCAACTGTAAAACAGAACACTCCTAGATAAGCTCAAAGTATAGTATAAAAAAGAAAGAAGAAAACAATAGCACCATTCAAAAGATCAATAATATTTGCAAAACGTACAATTACTTAAACTGTAAAAACAACCTGCAGAGTTGAATACAAGTCAGGAATAAAAGATTTTCTGCTAAGTAAGATGTTTAAAGTAGGGTGAGAGAGACTGAGGGAGATAATTCAAGGGGTGTGAACATGAAAACGGACTTGTATGAACATTTTAACTAAAAATCATAACATTCCCGATTAAACCAAGTAAGGAATAAAAGAGCACAAAATTTCAATGCCAAGAAATTATATCACAAAAAGTGTGATTGTTTAAACAGTAAAAAGATGCAACCAAGTCAAGATATTTGTAGTAAACATGGCTTGGATGGGGGGTGGTCCACACCACACGTGTGTGTGTGTGTATATGTGTGTGTGTGTGTGTATATATAATATAAAATATATATATATATTATATATATATATATATAATATATATATATTCAATTATAAACAAAGCTTGGTCTTATGTCTTAGATTGAAGAAACAGGGGGAGACAAGCATTCACATCTGCAGTGGCAGATAATTCTGCCTGACAGTATGTGCTTGAGTGGGTGAACGGAAAAAAAAAATGCTTCTCAAAATGAGCCTTCAGCAAGCTTATAGTCTCCAAGGGGGAGACAAATCTCCAATGGGGAGGAAACTCACTAACATATAACTCCTGGTCAGATACCAATATTTCGAAACCTGATTGTTTCTCCTCAGTGACCGTGGAGAGTGGTAATTTGACTCCTCTGCCTTTTCGGTTTTAAGAATGATATGCCAGAAAAAGGCTGGTGTGCAATACCGTAGTATGTTTGTTGGTTTTCAAAAAAAAAGACAACCAAAGGTGCCACCTAAGAAAATCATGAAAGAGCAAAAACAAGCTACATTTTCTAGTGAAAAGTAGAAAATATAAAAAGATAACCTCTTAAGACACAAGTGCCGAGGGCCAGTTCTTGGAATGAATCCACACACACACACCACACACACACACTGTATAAGTATTTGAACAGTAAAACACAACATTCCCCAATAGACATGTAGTAAGGAATAAATAAGAACAAAATTTCAATCCCATGCAATAATATCACCAAATGAATGATGCTGCACAGAAATGTTTTTTTCTGCAGACACAAGAAATGCCATGAGAATATTTAGTGTTCAGTGCATGAATTCAGTCAAAAGTTTATGAATTAATCTAACAATGTGCCTTGGGCATGATGGTAAACTAGCCATTTAAAAAAAACACTAAAATTCTGCTTATGTGACTAATAAATCGGACACTTTTTTTGATGGATTGGCTTCCTTATCAGGACTTGGTTAAATGAGGTTATAGTCTATAATTAATAACATAGCTAATACTATACAGTCTAAAAGTACTTACGTCTGTCTACTTGTTTATTCACTCAGCGTGGATGCTGACTTATTGCTTAACTTCCTCTGTTTGACCGTTACGTTCATGTCACTCTGTTAGGGCAGCTTCCCTTTTCCTTCCCCCTCGATGTTCACTTTCCCTCTCCTTCCTCCTTTCTCTCTCTCTCTCTCGCTTCTTTTCTCTGCCTCTATCTTTTGGTCTTACTTCTCCTGACAACACTTTTGTTTCATGCATGTGGTGTAAGTTCTGGTTATATTGTTTGTTTTTGTGCATGTGTGTACAGAAATATGACAGTTGTTCCGAGTCAATGTGAATCATGATGTTCTTGCTTTTTTTTCAAAGATAAAGAGCCTTCACTGAAGGTGAAAAAAAAGAAAAAGAAAACAAAAATCTGCTTATGTATATACTTGTTCATAATTGGATTAATTCACAAGAGGACAACTCTAAGGAATTGTTTAATGGATTTTTCAACGTTTCGTTTGCTCCTTTTGCTCCACTGTCTGCCATTTCATTCCACTGTATACCACAGTGAGATGGGACCCAACAAAAAGTCACTGTGTATATGCATATCTGGTGCTCAATGTAATAAGTGTGTAGGCAATCTTCTGTACGACTTCTGTATAGCATTACCCAGATGCCCAGATGTTTTACAGAGATTACACAGATGTAAACTGGTTTTTACACACAAGCAAATATGCTGGCTCGATACACTATTGGTTTAAAACGGCTTTTTCCCATGTAAAAAGAAAAAAAGTCGTACAAAAAAAAAAAAAGAAAAACAGACCACACCACACCATACACCATTAAAACGTATCCAGAAAAGCAACAAAAAACAAAATGCAGTTACAGCATGGTAGCTCAATTGTATCTGATGCCTAAATAAAGCTGTGCCAGGCATCACAGTAAAAAATAGAAAACTTTTCCCAGTGCCACAAAAACCACACATTTCTGCACGGTAAGAACAGTTATGATTCATATCGTATTAAGATACACATTCACGATAAAAGCAGCTGTTACCACAGCTATGTCATTTTAATTCTGGTGCGGAAAGAAGACACAGGAGGCATCACCAAAACAGTATCAACACAGCTTAGGAGAAAGGACAGCGATTCATCAGGCAATCATGTTCAAGTGCCCCAAATAAAGTTCTTGCTCATGATGCAAGGTTTGAAGGCAGTGGGGAATAGAAGATATCATTTTTGAGGATGGAGAGAGAGAGAGATTCAAATATGCATCAATATTACAAAACAAAACAAAAAGGCAGAAAGGGAAACAAAAAGCAAAAAAAAAAAACATAAATAAATTAATTTTTAAAAAATTGGAAAAAAAAAATTAAGGCAAAAAAAAAGAAAAAGAAAGTGTTATCCATCTTTCCACCTCTAAGGACCCTCCCCCCCCCCCCTTGCCCTATCCCATCAAGTCCAAAATATTAATGATTTTATGGAGCAGTAAGCTGGCTCTCACTCAAACTCTGGGCGAGTACATCAGACATCTTTCACATACTGATCTTTGCATACACTGATACAGCGTGCCCAATCCCTCACGGTACTGTAGTTAAACATTTTAAGATTGTATTTGAAAACAACATCACTTTGGGAAAGTAAGTGTATATTGGTGTCGATGTGCTAGTAACACATGTGGATATGCATTGATGATATCAATTATTTGGGTATGCATTGATAAAATTAATCATTCGCTAGCTAATTAGCTAGTGAAAGTGTCCCAAAATTTATCAAGTTTTCTTCTCAAGCAGAGCTGCCAACCGCTCATGCGGCTTCAGTAGCATTTCACAATTTTTCACATTTAGCATTTCCAATTTGGACAGTAGCAACTTAATTTTGGCGCGCGTTCTAAAAGAATCAGGCCTATAACCAGTTTTTCGGACCACATTAAAGTTTACAGTACTCTTGTATATCTTTTTAAATGTTGTGCTCAGTGGAAGTGAGTTCCAGGAAGGGGACCAGACTAACAAAGGCTTGTGTGAAACAGGTCAATTTAGGTAGGGTTGGCATGAAGGTTACAGAATTTATGCTAGATTTGGATCGAATGTTTGCGGAATAATCAAAAATACAATTTTTTGCATGCACTTTTTTTTTATTGATAGCAAACACATCCTTCAATCAACTTAAAGCTGCTTGCTTGAATTGTGGGATCATCAGAGAAAAGGGAAACAATATCCTTCAATATGAAGGGGAGATTGTTTGCATAGAAAATAGGAAAGGACAGGAAACTGAGCTCAGGGGTACTCCACATCTGACAGGTAATGTATTGGACGTTAAAGAATTAAGACTGACAAAATTGCTGAAAAACTGTGCAGGATGGACTCGAGAATTTTTCCTGTCGTGCCATTAAAATTTATATTGAACAATTAAGTAGTTGGGGGAAAACAAGTGCAGGTTGATAATTCTTCCATCATTATAGTGATGACTAAGCAAAGATTTGAAATTTGAAGAAAAAAAATAATAGGGGGTTTGAAGATGAAGAAAATATTTTAATTATATAAAAACCCTTCAACTAGCTGCATGAGGGAACCATCACAATCCCCCTTGAAGGCAGATTTTATATGTTTGCCTGCTCCAAGGCCTTTAGTTCGCTGGATCGGCCCTCATCAGTGAGACACGGGGGTTTTGTATCTGTGCTCTTGGCGTCAAACAGAGACGAAACCACAGTCTGTAATTCTGTGGTGTTCTCACCACCAAGGGTTCAAAAACGAACCCAACAGCAGTCAGCGAAAGGGTAGTAAAAAAAAACAAAACGAAAGTGTGGAGAAGAAAAAAAAGTTGCTGAAAAACTAAAGCATTATGCAAACGTATAAAATGTAGGGGACACTTTTTGAGCCTATGCTTGAGGATCCATTTAAAGATGCAAGGGAGATCAAAGATATGGAACAGTCTGAGTGGTCAGCTCTGCTGTTCAATAACCCAAAGCAATGTCAGCGGCTAAGAATTCTGCAAAACAACCTTTACTTGGATCTCCTAAGAAATGCAATCGCCCACTGATTGACCAAACAATACAATGCTGAACAATTAAGTAGTGGGGGAAAACAAGTGAAGGTTAACAATTTTTCCCATTATAGTGATGACTTAGCAAAGATTTAAAATATCATGCACAACTCTGGAGAGAAAGCAAGTGCAAGCAAACCCAATTACCCCGTCATTACATTAATGGATTTGATGAAGAAAAATGGCAGTGAGAGGGGGGGGGGGAGATAAAGAGAATGAAAATTTCGGGGAATATATTGTAAATATAAAACCCTTCATTAGCAGCCTATGGGGACTATCGTAACCCTCCTAAGACAGAACTAGCCATATTGCCTGCTCCCAGGCCGTTTGGGCTGCGGATTGGACTCATCAGGGCGGCACAGCTGATTGCTCCCCTTTGGGATCATGAAATGGATATACCCAGTCTACAATTCCGTGGCATTCTCACCACCAAAGGTTCAAAAAGGGAAAACCAAAAGCACCCCAAAAGCATTTTTTTTAAATGGTAATCATTGACATGGAAATCCTTCGCAAAATCAACAAACAATGCTCCACAGAATGTATTTTCATTTATTTTTATATGTCAGTAGCCCTGGTAAGTGTTTTTTTAGCACACCAGCTACTGGGGGCGAAGTGGTTAGCGCCGCAGACTCCCGACTGGGAGTCATGTGGGATTTTTCTGCTCCCAAATGGTCCTACCCAGAATTGTGTTTACTGTGGGTCAGTTGGAAGACTGAGGGCCACACGTCGAGTTTCATCCACTTAATGGATGCGTCTCTGGGGTGTGTGCTAAATTTGCTGACCAAAACTGCAGGTGTCTGTACTTGGCCGGGGTTTATGCCAGGATATATTGTGAAAGGAAAAACGTAAAGTACAGCCCTGTCATGCAGTCTCAAAAACCCGAAAAGAAATCTGTAGCATCATCTTAATCATCCTCATCGATCAGCATAAAAAAAAAGTCTGAAATTCTGGGGAATGGAGTGGGAAGAGGAGACAGGTGAGGAAGAGAATAAGAATGACTGTGGACAAGGTATCATAGGGGCAGGAAAAACGGGACAGACAGAGAAGAACGGCGACTGGAGTAGGGTGCAAATGTAAGAGGATCCACATGAATCTGGAAAGAACTTGAAGATGGTGGGTAGTGGAACAGTCATGGAGTGGCAAAATGTCGGAGTTGGTAGGAAAGGCAATGCGAAAAGACGGCAAGTTTTATGAAGATTAGGAGCCAGCAAAGAGTGAGATCTGGTTTTGAGTACAAATCAAACAGAATGAAAGAAAAGTCGGGAGGGTTAAAAAAATGGAGGTTACAATGCAAAAAGAAAATGATAGAAATAGGGAAGTGTGAGAAACTGAATACATTCAATGCAAGTTGAGGTAGAAACATGGGGATGGTGATAATGCACAAAGTGGGAAAGAATGGAATGATAGTTCACTAAAAAGGCATGAAACCCAAAATTCGGAGGAGTAAAGGGAAAGGTGAAAACTTAAGAACACAGAATGTCTTGCATGTCTGTAAACAAGTAGTAAAATGGAAAGAAGGTGGGCTGGAAAAGGCCAAACAAAACAGGAATTAAGCACCGTTCAGTTTACATTTACAGTCGGGGTGGCCACGGAAGCAAAATGCAGTGAAAAACATGTTTTTTTTCTGGCAGGAGCTGATGCAGATGGAAAGCTGATATTGCGTGAGTGGGACTGAGAAGTGGTACGCCCCTCCTCCCCATTCCTAGCTAAATGTTACATAGGAGATAAACGGTGACAGCTTTGAATTCAAGATTCAAAATGGGTCCAACGTGAATGTTTGCAAATTAAGCAAAACTTTCGAGTTTTTTTTTCAGAAAAACAAAAAGGAATGGCGGCAGAAAGGTGGGAGGGGAGGTACTGCCATGGAGCTGGCAAATAAGTGGGGTGCCACGACCTAATTCCCCCGCTCCATATGGCATACAAAAGGTGTGACAGTGATAAACACACCCTCTCCCCCAAATGAAAGAAGCGGACTGCAATCTGTATAATTTCAGAATACCATTTTGCACGTTTTTGTCATGTTTGTAAATTCCGGAGAAGATAAATTTGCTGAAAAGTCACATGTACGTTTTCTCCTGTGTATCAAATAAAGCATTCATTTCTACTCTGTACTGTGTGTTGGTGGTATTTTGGCTCCTAAACGGTGACAGCTTTGAATTCAAGATTCAAAATGGGGGCCAAAAGTAAAGGTTTTCAAATTAAAGCAAAAATTTCGAGTTTCAGAACCAAATGGAAAGGCGGCAGAAAGGTGGGAGGGGAGGTACTGCCATGGAGCTGGCAAATAAGTGGTGTGCCCAACGACCTAAGTCCCAGCTCATATGCATACAAAAGGTGTGACAGTGATACACACACCCCCCTCCCCCAAATGAAAAGCGGACTGCAATTGTATAGTTTTGGGAATACCGTTTTCGCACATTTCCGTCATGTTTGTGCTTCCAGAGAAGATAAATTTGCTGAAAAAATCACATCTGTTTTCTCTGGTTTCAAATATAGCATTAATTTCCACTCTGTGTTGTGTGTTTAGTGGTTTTTTGGCTCCTACACGATACAAAAAGATTTTGAATATATCAAAAAGTGACCTCAAGCTAAAAGGGACTTAACACTGAAGACCACATAACATGTGGAAGAGGAAGGGGGGATAAGTACTGAAGGGATGGTGAACATGGTAAATTGACTGTTGAAATCAGAGGAATGCCAACGATAAACTCTGGAGGACACAGAACAGGAAAAGAGTGAAACCTTTCCAACGAGTAAACACCATGAGAGCTGGAGAAGTGGGGAAAAGAGAAGTTGTAGATTGTAAGATAGATAAGATAATGTTTTGCTTTTAAACCAGCCCACCGCAGAGGGCCACATCAGGGGTGCACCCCGTTAAAATCAACTCACCATCATTTAAAAAAAAAAAAAAAAAAAAAAAAAAAAAAACACACACTTTACACATCTCGTTAAATGACATCGTCTACAAACGCACCAGAAACTTGTTAAAAATCTTTCTCCGTTAAAA
>CM031619.1:29072475-29102183 GCA_018398815.1 Conus ventricosus | reverse complement strand
ATATTTAGTATTGCACTCAGATCCATCACTTGGTCCTTGCTGGAATCTGAGCACCTTTCACTTTCCAGCCTGCAGTCATTCTAGCTGCTGTTTCAAAATGAAGCATTTGCTTTGTGTAGCATTGTTCTCAGGGTCAAGAGTAAATTCCTCTTCTTTTTCTAATAACTGCAACTCTAAGCTCTCGACGTTCTTTGTTTCGGTTTTTACAGACTAATGTTTTCCCATACTCTGTAAAAAATTTTGTTACATATCATCTAATAGGTTGCCTAATAGTTCATTTATTTGATTAACACAAACTTGGTCTTTTAGAAAACTATTTTTAAATCTCCAGTGGCCGGGGCCTCTTACAAAATCACAAACGTTCCGCTCTGTTACCAGTGCCTTATGATCAGAGTGGGCAACGGTTAGCAGTTCACATGAAACACAATGAGTTAGGATTTCCTCTGAAACAAAACAATAGTCTAATCGGTGAGCAACAAATGGATTGGTTCTACTTCATGAAAATTCTTTCTCATCATTATGAAATGTTCTCCACACGTCAGAAAGTGTTAAGTTCTTGATTATATTATTAAATTGTTTCACTTCTGCCTCGCTGTGGAATAAACCGGATATGATATATCCATTTTATTGTTCACAACAGTCGAAAACACCAAAAACCATTAATTTTTGCTCACTGAATGTGTTAAACACTTCTTGCAATTTCATTAAAAAAAACCCCGTAAACTTGTCCTTTGTATTGTTAGGGGCATTTTTTATATATACATTTGCCAGTTTGAATTTTTAATGGTCATTTTCTGCTGATACTATTAACATTTGTTCAACCACTAACTCCAAGTGTACTTTCCCCTGAAAATGTTTAGAAATTAAAATGATTTCTCCTTGACTCCTGTTTGTCTCTGCATTATAAAAGATTTTGCCACCCCACTGTTTCTCCCACATTGATACGTGATTGTTGAAAGGAGCTATAGTTGATGTTCACTGTTCAAAGCAAATGGTACTCTTTCTGATCTTGTTCTTGTTGCACAGTGATGCTGCAGTTTAGTGCAACATCTTTTGAAAGCTTGATTCAGCCTTGTGAAAGAGGAGCATTTCTTCCTCTTATCATTTGAGCTCTGGTGCATGGTGTATAGAAAACTTTAAGAATTTGTCGGAGCTTCAGAGGACATCATGTGTGTTGTGTCATTCATTGTTTTCAGTCATTGCATTCATTCTGTGTGTCATTCATTGTTTTCAGTCATTGCATTCATTCTGTGTGTCATTCATTGTTTTCAGTCATTGCATTTATTCTGTTACAGGTTAGCATGCATGTTAATAGTCTTTCACTCAGTATGCATGTGTTTTCCCCAGTTTTGTTATTCACAAAATGTTTGTATTACTGACAGCGGTATTGAAATCACTTGACACAAAGGTATTTTGGGAACAGACACTAAGCTGTATTTAATCATTTTCTGTTCATTAGGATTGTAATGGACTATTTTTTGTGTCTATAAAACTGTGCCTGTCCTAAGTTTTGTGTTTGATGTGTGCTGTGTTATCATTTTCATGTGACTGCTCAATGGATAGCTTATGAAACTTCAGCTGGGTTTTTCTTCTTTTGTTTGTAAAGAGCTGTGCTTGATTTTAGTTTGAAACAAAAAGGGATTATTTTGTTCTTATTCTTGCTGTACAGTGTTTGAAGATCTGCCTAGGGCTGATGTTAATGCAGCACCTACCCTGTTCTGCCTGATGGTGGCTACTCGAAATAAAAGGTAATGTTTTTTTTTCTTATTTTAAAAGGCTGTGCCAGTCTTGAATAAAAGTTTACTCTGTGTTAGGTTTTCTTATGGGAGCAAAAGTTACCCCACTTGTTTACTGTTACCCACTTGTTTTACTGTTACCCCACCTTGTTTACTGTTACCCCACTTGTTTACTGTTACCCCACTTGTTTACTGTTACCCCCACTTGTTTACTGTTACCCCACTTGTTTACTGTTGCCCCACTTGTTTACTGTTACCCCCACTTGTTTACTGTTACCCCACTTGTTTACTGTTGCCCCCACTTGTTTACTGTTACCCCACTTGTTTTACTGTTACCCACTTGTTACTGTTTCTTATTTTACGGTGATGAAGGTTCGCCTCCAGCCATTGACCTCATCTGAGCAATGTTTTGTGGACACTGGGTCCCATTGACCTCTTCTGAGCAATGTGTTGTGGACACTGGGTCCCATTGACCTCATCTGAGCAATGTTTTGTGGACACTGGGTCCCATTGACCTCATCTGAGCAATGTGTTGTGGACACTTGGTCCCATTGACCTCATCTGAGCAATGTGTTGTGGACACTGGGTCCCATTGACCTCATCTGAGCAATGTGTTGTGGACACTGGGTCCCATTGACCTCATCTGAGCAATGTGTTGTGGACACTGGGTCCAGTGTTAAACAGATGGAGCGCATCTTCCTTCTACCATCTTGTGAGAAGGGGAAAGGAAGAGGGGGTGAGAGGGGTGTGTGAAAGAACAGAAAATGTTTGAACTTTGACAGAAGATTCTGACATCAACATAATCATGTATGTTGTTAAAGCGCTATAGTGTAGCCAATTCTTCACTTTGACAGAAGATTCTGACATCAACATAGTCATGTATGTTGTTAAAGCGCCAAAGTGTAGCCAGTTCTTCACTTTGACAGAAGATTCTGACATCAACATAGTCATGTATGTTGTTAAAGCGCTATAGTGTAGCCAGTTCTTCACTTTGACAGAAGATTCTGACATCAACATAGTCATGTATGTTGTTAAAGCGCTATAGTGTAGCCAGTTCTTCACTTTGACAGAAGATTCTGACATCAACATAGTCATGTATGTTGTTAAAGCGCTATAGTGTAGCCAGTTCTTCATTTTGACAGAAGATTCTGACATCAACATAGTCATGTATGTTGTTAAAGCGCTATAGTGTAGCCAGTTCTTCACTTTGACAGAAGCTGTGAATGAAAAGAATTGTGTGTGTCGATTATATCATGAATTGTTTTTGTCATTCACTGCATTGAGGAATGTGATAGTCTTATGAACTGTTTCTAGCTGATGCATGTAAAAGTGTCCTTGATTCTGGTGATAGTCTTATGAATTGTTTCTAGCTGATGAATTTAAAGTTTTCTTGGTTTTGTTGATAGTCTTATGAACTGTTTGTGGCTGATACATGTAAAAGTGTCCTTGATTCTGTTGATAGTCTTATGAACTGTTTCATGTAAAAGTGTCCTTGATTCTGGTGATAGTCTTATGAATTGTTTCATATAAAAGTGTCCTTGATTCTGTTGATAGTCTTATGATTGTTTGTGGTTAATGCATGTAAAAGTGTCCTTGATTCTGGTGATAGTCTTATGAACTGTTTCATGTAAAAGTGTTCTTGATTCTGGTGATAGTCTTGTGAACTGTTTGTGGCTGATGCATGTAAAAGTCACCTTGATTCTGTTGATAGTCTTATGAACTGTTTCTGGCTGATGCATGTAAAAGTGTTCTTGATTCTGGTGATAGTCTTATGAATTGTTTCTGGCTGGTGCATGTAAAAGTCGCCTTGATTCTGTTGCAGGCTGACATGTGTTCTTTTTGTTAGCTTTGACATAGACGCTTTCAGCCTGCATGCATGCTTTTCCCCCTAGTTCTTTTTGTTTTCGTTTTAAAAGATACTAATTTTTACAAAACAGTATTGAAACATGGGGCTGTACACAAAGATTTCTGTTCATTATGAGTTATACACTGTATATTTTTGTACGAAAGAAACTGTGCATGTCAAAGCTTTGTGTTTAATGTGTGTTGTATTTTTATCGTTCATCATCATCATTCTATTGCCCATGATGGGCGTAGAGGAGAGATGAGAGACACTCTTGAAGCCAGGCATTTATCATTATCATATGATTATTCAGAGGATGGCTTGTGAGACTTCCGACCTAAAATACAGTCTGGATTTTCTTACTGTAGGTGTGTGGTCCTAATCGAACTTTTTGAAGAGAGCTCTGCTTGATGTTAGCTGCTTAAAACAAAATGTAATCTTTCTCTTCTTTTTTTTTCAGTGAAGCTGCTGATCTGCATGTGGATGATTGGGGGCCGGATAGCCTCAGTTGGTAGAGCGTCGGACTCGTGAATCCTGGGGTTGCGGGTTTCGAATTTCGGTTATAGGGGGATTTTTCCCTCGGAGTTAACATTGGTTCTGACTCCATTCCCCATATAGTCGTTCGGATGGACTATAAACCGGGGTCTAGTCTGTGTCACATGCACTAAGATCATACACGGACTCTAAAGATCCCGATGCTCATGTCCTAAGACGGGTGAGTACCGGCTACACGAAAATACACAATGCATGCAACCTGTGTGCCAGAATAGTCTACGTGAAGACTGCGGGCACGGGGCAGGTTTAAACATCCCCATCTGGAAGAAGAAGAAGAAGAAGATTTTTAACGCAAAAGCAGACCTCGTCTGGAAACTCCTGAAAGCGTATTCAGTTTCACAAGATGGTAGGGGTGTGTGTGTGTGTGTGTGTGTGTGTGTGTGTGTGTGTGTGTGTGTGCGTGCGCACAGAAAACTTTTAAACTTTGATGAAAGCTTTGGATGACATGTGTATTGATTGTGTCATGAATTGTTTACATTCACTGCAGGCATTCTGTTACAGGTCGGCATGAGTGTTTGCAATGAGCGCTGTCACCAACACTGTTTCTTAATATATGCCTGCCTTTCCCCAACTTTATTATTCACAGAATGTTGTTTTTCATTCAGCAATATTGAAATTGTTTGGTGTAAAGATATTTCATTAACAAACACTAAAATTGTATTCAAAGAATATCAGGGACAATTTTTGTGTGATGCCCTAAGTGTTGTGTTTGATGTGCTATGTGTTATCATTTATTATACAATTGCTCAAGGGATGGCTTGTTAGAGTTCTGACCAAAGATACAGGTTGGACAAAGATGCAGTTTGAAATTTTCTTGCTTTTGTTAAAAAGAGCTCTGCTTGATGTTAGCTATTTTAAGCGAAAGGTAATTTTTTTTCTTGTTTTTAATTACAGTGATGATGAAACTCTGCCCACAACTGATCCATGCAGCACCAAACCTCATCCAAGCAACATTTTGTGAAATCTGGATCCAGTCCTACAAGAATGGGCATCTCTTCTTTTTACTGCCTTGTGTTTAGGGGTAAGGAGCATGTGTCTGTGTGTCAAAGAGCAGAAGATGTTTAAAGTTCGACGGAAGATGACATGCGGATCACGTGTTTTGTCATAGTACTGTAGTGTAGGAGGTTCTTCATTTAGACAGAAGCTGTTAATGATTTTGGTAGCAATTATTAGCATTGATTATTTCATGAATTGTTTTCGTAATTCACTGCGTGTTTTAAGTGAAAGTCACATGAATTGTTTTTAGTCACTGCATAAAAAGGTGTCATCATTCTGTTTCAGAGTGGCATGCATTATCACTGTATGCTTTTGAAAATGACACTTCAGCTCTGTGTGCATGGGTTTTCCTGCACCATGTGTACTTCAGCTCTGTGTGCAGGGTTTTTCCTGCACCATGTGTACTTCTGCTCTATGTGCATGGGTTTTTTCCTCCACCATGTGTACTTCCACTCTGTGTGTATGTGTTTTTCCACAGTTTTGTTCTTCTGCTCTGTATGCATGCGTTTTCCCCAGTTGTGTTATTTTACAGCATGTTTGTTTCACTGACAGGATCGTTACGCTGGGATGTACGTTAGGATTTTGTGTTTGTTGAAAGTATACGGATTACTTGTTTTGTATACATGAAACTGCGACTGTCCTTGGTTTTGTGTTATTGCATTGTATTCGTCATTTTTGTATGATGACTCAAGAGATGACTTGTGAGACAATCTAAGGGAAGAGTATGGTATTCATCATTTTTGTATGATTACTCAAGAGATGACTTGTGAGACAATCTAAGGGAAGAGTATGGTATTCATCATTTTTGTATGATTACTCAAGAGATACTGTGAGACAATCTAAGGGAAGAGTATGGTATTCATCATTTTTGTATGATTACTCAAGAGATGACTTGTGTGAACGATCCAAGGGAAGAGTATGGATTTTCTTTAGATGTGATCCTGATGTATTGATGTGAAAAGAACAGTGGTGTCAGCAGTTCAAACAACAGGTTATCTTTTTGTTCTCCCACAGTGAAGCTGCTGATCTGCCTGCGGAGGATGTTTAATGCAGCAGCGGACCTTGTCTGGGCAGCACCGTCTGAAAGTCGTATCCAGTTTTTTATTTCTACACAGAGCATTTCTTCCTCCTACTCTTTGTGAGTAGGTGTATCTGTCTCTGTGTTTGCATGAGAGAGCAGAAAATGTTTAAAGCTTGATGGAAGCGTTGGATGATGCTAAGTTCATGTGTGGTGTCATAGCACAGTAGTGCAGTCAGTTCTTCACTTTAACAGCAGCTGTTGGTGACACTGATGGAAGCGTTGGATGATGCTAAGTTCATGGGTGGTGTCATAGCACAGTAGTGCAGTCAGTTCTTCACTTTAACAGCAGCTGTTGGTGACATTGATGGAAGCGTTGGGTGAATGCTAAGTTCATGGGTGGCGTCATAGCACAGTAGTGCAGTCAGTTCTTCACTTTAACAGCAGCTGTTGGTGACATTGATGGAAGCGTTGGATGATGCCAAGTTCATGGGTGGTGTCATAGCACAGTAGTGCAGTCAGTTCTTCACTTTAACAGCAGCTGTTGGTGACATTCAGGATTCTATCTATACATACGCATTTTAGGCAGAACTTGTCTTTGCCTGTGTACATGCAATGTTTGGGGTTACACAACAGTTCTTATATTTATCAATTTGCTTTTGTAGCTTGTTTATCCTTTCCTTTTTCTTTTTTTTCTTTTTAAGAATTTCTGTTGTAGATCTTTGAGCTAGTCTCGTAAGCGTTTTTAACAGATGAATTGAATTTGAATATCTGAAGTTAGTTTCAGAAAGCAAAAAACGATGTTATGTACAGAGTGAGGCAGCACATTGTGATCAGTGTATAGTGCTGTACAGTGTGAGGCAGCACATTGTGATCAGTGTATAATGCTGTACAGAGTGAGGCAGCACATTGTGATCAGTGTATAGTGCTGTACAGAGTGAGGCAGCACATTGTGATCAGTGTATAATGCTGTACAGAGTGAGGCAGCACATTGTGATCAGTGTATAGTGCTGTACAGAGTGAGGCAGCACATTGTGATCAGTGTATAGTGCTGTACAGTGAGGCAGCACATTGTGATCAGTGTATAGTGCTGTACAGAGTGAGGCAGCACATTGTGATCAGTGTATAGTGCTGTACAGAGTGAGGCAGCACATCGTGATCAGTGTATAGTGCTGTACAGTGAGGCAGCACATTGTGATCAGTGTATAATGCTGTACAGAGTGAGGCAGCACATTGTGATCAGTGTATAGTGCTGTACAGTGAGGCAGCACATTGTGATCAGTGTATAGTGCTGTACAGAGTGAGGCAGCACATTGTGATCAGTGTATAGTGCTGTACAGTGAGGCAGCACATTGTGATCAGTACGTACAGAGTGAGGCAGCACATTGTGATCAGTGTATAGTGCTGTACAGTGAGGCAGCACATTGTGATCAGTGTATAATGCTGTACAGAGTGAGGCAGCACATTGTGATCAGTGTATTAGTGCTGTACAGAGTGAAGCAGCACATTGTGATCAGTGTATAATGCTGTACAGAGTGAGGCAGCACATTGTGATCAGTGTATAGTGCTGTACAGTGAGGCAGCACATTGTGATCAGTGTATAATGCTGTACAGAGTGAGGCAGCACATTGTCATCAGTGTATAGTGCTTTTACAGTGAGGCTGTGTGATCAGTGTATAGTGTTGTACAGAGTGAGGCAGCACATTGTAATCAGTGTATAGTGCTGTACAGTGAGGCAGCACATTGTGATCAGTGTATAGTGCTGTACAGTGTGAGGCAGCACATTGTGATCAGTGTATAGTGCTGTACAGAGTGAGGCAGCACATTGTGATCAGTGTATAATGCTGTACAGTGAGGGCAGCACATTGTGATCAGTGTATAATGCTGTACAGAGTGAGGCAGCACATTGTGATCAGTGTATAGTGCTGTACAGAGTGAGGCAGCACATTGTGATCAGTGCATTATGCTGTACAGAGTGAGGCAGCACATTGTGATCAGTGTAATGCTGTACCGAGTGAGGCAGCACATTGTGATCAGTGTATAATGCTGTACAGAGTGAGGCAGCACATTGTGATCAGTGTATAATGCTGTACAGTGAGGCAGCACATTTTTGATCAGTGTATAATGCTGTACAGAGTGAGGCAGCACATTGTGATCAGTGTATAATGTGTACAGAGTGAGGCAGCACATTGTGATCAGTGTATAGTGCTGTACAGAGTGAGGCAGCACATTGTGATCAGTGTATAGTGCTGTACAGAGTGAGGCAGCACATTGTGATCAGTGTATAATGCTGTACAGAGTGAGGCAGCACATTGTGATCAGTGTATAGTGCTGTACAGAGTGAGGCAGCACATTGTGATCAGTGTATAGTGCTGTACAGAGTGAGGCAGCACATTGTGATCAGTGTATAATGCTGTACAGAGTGAGGCAGCACATTGTGATCAGTGTATAGTGCTGTACAGATCGAGGCAGCACATTGTGATCAGTGTATAGTGCTGTACAGTGAGGCAGCACATTGTGATCAGTGTATAGTGCTGCACAGATCGAGGCAGCACATGTGATCAGTGTATAGTGCTGTACAGTGAGGCAGCACATTGTGATCAGTGTATAATTTCTGTACAGAGTGAGGCAGCACATTGTGATCAGTATATAATGCTGTACAGTGTGGCAGCACATTGTGGAAACAGTGTATAATGCTGTACAGAGTGAGGCAGCACATTGTGATCAGTGTATAATGCTGTACAGAGTGAGGCAGCACATGTGGTTATGTATAGTGCTGTACAGTGAGGCAGCACATTGTGATCAGTGTATAGTGCTGTACAGAGTGAGGCAGCAACATTGTGATCAGTGTATAGTGCTGTACAGAGTGAGGCAGCACATTGTGATCAGTGTATAGTGCTGTACAGTGAGGCAGCACATTGTGATCAGTGTATAATACTGTACAGTGAGGCACACATTGTGATCAGTGTATAATGCTGTACAGAGTGAGGCAGCACATTGTGATCAGTGTATAGTGCTGTACAGAGTGAGGCAGCATATTGTGATCAGTGTATAGTGCTGTACAGTGAGGCAGCACATTGTGATCAGTGTATAGTGCTGTACAGAGTGAGGCAGCACATTGTGATCAGTGTATAATGCTGTATAGTGAGGC
Organism: Conus ventricosus; assembly: GCA_018398815.1. Lineage (NCBI taxonomy): Eukaryota > Metazoa > Mollusca > Gastropoda > Neogastropoda > Conidae > Conus > Conus ventricosus. Next base: position 29,092,884 of record CM031619.1, on the reverse strand, counting down.
AGCCACATTGTGATCAGTGTATAATTCTGTACAGAGTGAGGCAGCACATTGTGATCAGTGTATAATTCTGTACAGAGTGAGGCAGCACATTGTGATCAGTGTATGATGCTGTACAGAGTGAGGCAGCACATTGTGATCAGTGTATAATGCTGTACAGAGTGAGGCAGCACATTGTGATCAGTGTACAATACTGTACAGAGTGAGGCAGCACATTGTGATCAGTGTATTTATGCTGTACAGAGTGAGGCAGCACATTGTGATCAGTGTGTTATGCTGTACAGAGTGAGGCAGCACATTGTGATCAGTGTATTATGCTGTACAGAGTGAGGCAGCACATTGTGATCAGTGTATTATGCTGCCGCCCATCGGGGAGCTGTAGGTAATTAAAAGTTAATAATTGTGTGTTGAGTATGTCATTAATTGTCTTTCAGTTGCATCCAGTTGTGTGATAGGTTTTGTTTCTTTTCCCCCACATACGCAGACTGGTACTCCTGCGGACACCTCCTGTATAGGCAGGCCAGAATTAATCCCATCTTTCCCTACAAAGGGAGTGAGGTTTTTGTGTGTATGATGGTTTTTTTGTTCTGCCATTAAGGCAGCCATACTCCAGCTTCGGGGAAGGTGTATGCTATGTTAATGTGTTATCTGTACTAACGGCCAAACTCGCTTTCTCTTCTGAAAGTTGGTGATGGGATTTTAGGTGTGTGCAAGTGTGATGTGTGCGTTCACACATGGAACCTTAGTTTACAGTCTCATTCAAAGGACTATGAGAAATGGAGTCAAAAACAATGTTAACTCTGAGGGAAAAATCCCCCGGTACTGAAACGGTCCAGCAGAGATTCAAACCACAATCCCGGATCACTAAGAATTACGAGTCCAGCGCTCTACCACTGAGCTATTCCGGCCCCCATACGATTGTTTAATGAATTTTTAGTCATGGCATAGAGTAGTGCCATTCATTCTGTGGCAGGCTGGCATGAACATTTATAGTAAACACAACAACAGTTTCACTTTTTGTTTCCTCCAATTTTTCTTATTTACAATTTTTTTACCAACAACAGTATTGAAATTATTTAGATGTTGAAGTATTTCAGGAACAGGCACTGGCATGCACATTACATTTCTATGTTTTAAAGGAATGTATGCCATATATTTACCTGAAATTGTGCTTTGTCCTAGGTCTAATTGATGCACACTGTACTATGTGTATGTGATGGGTCAAGGTGTGTCCTAGGTCTAATTGATGCACACTGTACTATGTGTATGTGATGGATCAAGGTGTGTCCTAGGTCTGATTGATGCACACTGTACTATGTGTATGTGATGGATCAAGGTGTGGCTTGTGACACTTCTGACCTAAAGATGCAGCATGGATTTTCTTACTCTAGATGAGGCCCAAATGTAATAATTTGCAAAGAGCTGTCAGCTGTTTCAGACACCAGGGTAACCTTTTTCTTTTTCTTGGTTTGCAGTGAGACTGCTGATGTGGATGCTGCAGCTGACCTCATCTGGGCAATGTCCTGAAAGCTGGATCCAGTCTTACACACCATTCTGATGATGGAAATTCGTAGTGCGCTTGTTGTTATCATTCTGTGGCTGATGGAAACTGAAAAGTCCTGTGTAGTTGACTACACATGACAGAAAGCAACTGATGTGTGTAGGTGATTGTATGGCTGATGGATGTGTTATAGTTGACTACACACATGACAGAAAGCAACTGATGTGTGTAGGTGATTGTAGTGGGAAAACATTCTGTGTTGAGTGATTGATCCAAAGACTCATTTGCTGATTTTAGTGTCAAATTGTGCGATATTCTGTTAAAAATGGACAACAGCTCATGGTAAAATGCACCATGAATGCACAGTAAAAGATGAGCGCTCCTTTTGAGTCCATTTGGGCTGCATGCTGTGAAGTCTAATGATCATCACACTCAATATTTTTTTTTTTTTTTTTTTTTTTTGCTTGCATGATTTATGCATATGCATCATCCTGATCCAGAACCTCAATGCGTGTTCAGAATATGTTTGTCTGAAAGTGATTGATTCTTCTTTTCAAACATGATAAAATCATGCTGCCAATGATCACAAATTAGGTTGTAAAGTAAATTAGAAGAAAGGTAAAAACCCATATGCTGGCAGGGATTCCGGTGCTACCATGACAAGCAGAAGGAAAGGAAAAGAGCAGTAGCCGCCATATGTAGGCATTGTGCTAATGTGAATATCTATAGAGGTATTTCATTCTGTAAGATTTGATGCAAACTTCATATAACTGGAGAAAATCGGGCAGGGTTTGCATTGTGCGAATGTAAATATCTATAGAGGTATTTCATTCTGTAAGATTTGAGGGGAAACTTCATATAACTGGGCAGGATTAAAAAAGGTTATTCCACAGCCATCATATATTTACTCTACTTGCTAAAGTTCAGAAACAAATTTGCAAATAATTACAGAAATGGTTGTATCGCGCATGAAAAGTTTGTGTTGTAAGGTAAAAGCAAAAAGAACAAGAGCAAAATGATCAGGGTTTGTAATGTGCACAAGTTTGGGGTTAAACACTATCGTTTCTGTATTCTGTAACATTTTCTTTATTCATTGAGTTACTAAGTTTCACCTTTTAGAATTGTTTGTGCTGATTTTTGCTGATGATATTTTACTATCAAGAGCCAGTGGTTGGTATACAGACACCTAAATAATTTGTACTCCACAGCAAGCAGACTAGAAAGAAATATTGTGAATAAGACGAATGTTGCCGAGTTTCCCTGCAGCAAGCAGACTGAAATAAAATGTTTATGAGTAAGACAAATATTGAATATGAATAAGATAAATAGTATCATGAAATAAAATCAAGCACCTTTACATCGTTTTTTTTTTTTTTATACAGTCAGGTACATTTAAATTGTTCATATATTTGTTTTCCAAAATGTTTCAATTCTCTCCTTGATCAGGAAGCTGTAAGGACTAACGAGCGAAAATAGCTCCTATGTATCCAAGACCTCAACTCAACATGAGCGAAAATAGCTCCTATGTATCCAAGACCTCAACTCAACATGAGCGAAAATAGCTCCTATGTATCCAAGACCTCAACTCAACATGAGCGAAATAGCTCCTATGTATCCAAGACCTCAACTCAACATGAGCGAAAATAGCTCCTATGTATCCAAGACCTCAACTTAACATGGGTGAAAATAGCTCCAATGTATCCAAGACCTCAACTCAACATGGTGAAATAGCTCCTAGTATCCAAGGCCTCAACTCAACATTGGTGAAAATAGCTCCGTATGTATCCAAGACCTCAACTCACATGGGTGAAAATAGCTCCATGTATCCAAGACCTCAACTCACATGGGTGAAAATCACTAGTTCTGAAAACACTGCACAGAGAAACATGTTATTCCTCCCAGTAGTCGCTCTGTGATTATTGAAAAACTGATTTGCACAGCTTGTAGTGAGAAATAGCTCTCTCTGTCTGTCCTCTCTCCCCGAAATGCCTGCAATTGTATTTTGCAATGTTTCAAGTGCACATCATGGGCTGATGAGGTGCAGAATCCAGGCCGATCACAATGGGCCAAACACTGATCCCCCTCCTCCTCAATATGACGAGTTCTACTTCATATTTCACGTTGTTGTATTCGCATTAAATTGTACAAACAGGCATGGGCATGAACATCTGTAAAATAGTGATAGATCTGCTCAGTGTAGAGTCTTTAATGAACACATATTTACATAGAGATCTGCTCGGTGTAGAGTCTTTAAATCAGTACATATTTACATAGAGATCTGCTCGGTGTGGAGTCTTTAAATCAATACATATTTACATATAGATTTGGTGCGCTTGATGTGGCTTGATCCAAATATACTGAACGAGTAATCTCAGGCTAATTCTCAAATTATTGACGAGAATGAAAATATACTTTTGAATTTAGCTATGTATCTATTTATGAAGCGAACATGATGCACTTTTTTTGTGACGGTATTTACACTATTTCATCCTTGCATTATTTCATTTGTGGCACTTATGAAAGCCCCTACTGCCCATTCCTTTTTTTCAACTGTAATGTGAACCTCATCCCCATACTTCCTTCTGCTGTCCTCCTTTCTTTATGCCACTCTTAAAGGCTTTGTTCATTTTTTTTTTTTTTTTTTTTGGGGGGGGGGGGGGTTGATTGTTCATTTGGTGTGGTTTGTTTGTTTGTTTTTTTTTTGAAGAGATGGGTAGAGGACTTGAATTCATTGATATTGTGCCACAGGCATTCAAACACTGTCAAGATTGTCCATAGGCTTGAAATCAGTGAAACTTTGCTAAAAACAAATCAACCAAGGGGAAAAAAGTTAAAATTATGGTTCCAGCAAACAGACGCTGGAAAAACGATACAAGGACAATGTTGGCCTTTCTTTCAATTTTGGTGGCACAACATGGATGATGCCATGACATGGAAAATCGAAGAGGTCAGCCCTAAAGAAGAGGCTAATCCCATTTTCCACCCAATCCATCCTTATCTTTTTTCTTGACTGAAGGTATCTGTTTTCCAATCAACAGAATTTAATCAGTACAAAGGAACTGAAAGACATGAAACTCTCTGGGCAATGGTGGTTTAAAGTGCTGTGAAAATAATGTGCAACTTTCCTAAGGTGACCCCTTCTGTGACTGCACATTGTGTAAGAAAGCCAAATGGGGTCTTGTACACTTTCAGTTACCTGAGAATGAAGTGTATGAAACACCTTTGACAGCTTTTTTAAATGACCAAAAATGTTGGTTTTACGCTTATTCTACTTGGAAACCTGAATCTTCACTTAGAAACAAGCCCCAACTGATACTTGTTCTGGAAAAAAAAAGTACACTAGACAGGTACAGTTTCCCTAAGATTCAGTGTTCAGTCTTTGAATCGCGATACATCTTTCAGTCGAAATACTGTGTGGTACCCCCATAAACTGCTCGTTTAGGCAGTATCTTGTAGGCATGCACAAAGCTTGAAACTCATTTTCAGATTGTTCACAAAAATGCAAGAAGTGTTTGGGCAGTATCTTGTAGGCATGCACAAAGCTTGCAACTCATTTTCAGATTGTCCACACAATGCAAGAAGTGTTTTGGCAGTATCTTGTAGCATGCAAAAGCTTGCAACTCATTTTCAGATTGTCCACACAATGCAAGAAGTGTTTGGGCAGTATCTTGTAGGCATGCACAAAGCTTGCAACTCACTTTCAGATTGTCCCACACAATGCAAGAAGTGTTTGGGGGCGGTATCTTGTAGGCATGCACAAAGCTTGAAACTCACTTTCAGATTGTCCACACAATGCAAGAAGTGTTTGGGCAGTATCTTGTAGGCATGCACAAAGCTTGCAACTCATTTCAGATTGTCCACACAATGCAAGAAGTGTTTGGGCAGTATTCTTGTAGACTGCACAAAGCTTGAACCTCATTTTCAGATTGTCCACACAATGCAAGAAGTGTTTGGGCGTATCTTGTAGGCATGCACAAAGCTTGAAACTCACTTTCAGATTGTCCACACAATGCAAGAATGTGTTTGGGCGGTATCTTGTAGGCATGCACAAAGCTTGCAAACTCATTTTCAGATTGTCCACACAATGCAAGAAGTGTTTGGGCGGTATCTTGTAGACATGCACAAAGCTTGAACCTCATTTTCAGATTGTCCACACAATGCAAGAAGTGTTTGGGCGGTATCTTGTAGGCATGCACAAAGCTTGAAACTCACTTTCAGATTGTCCACACAATGCAAGAAGTGTTTGGGCGGTATCTTGTAGGCATGCACAAAGCTTGAAACTCACTTTCAGATTGTCCACACAATGCAAGAAGTGTTTGGGCGGTATCTTGTAGGCATGCACAAAGCTTGCAACTCATTTTCAGATTGTTCACACAATGCAAGAAGTGTTTGGGCGGTATCTTGTAGGCATGCACAAAGCTTGAAACTCACTTTCAGATTGTCCACACAATGCAAGAAGTGTTTGGGCAGTATCTTGTAGGCATGCACAAAGCTTGCAACTCATTTTCAGATTGTCCACACAATGCAAGAAGCCAGTACAAACCAACAAGACTGAATTATTTTGCATTGAAAAACACAAATGTAGGTATATGTAAAAAGAAATAGATTAATATATAAATATATGCATACAAAAAGTGAATGAAAAAAAAATGGGGGGGGGGGGGGGGGGGGGGGGGGGGGGGGGGGGGGGAGGGGGAGGGGCTTCCCTTTCTCCATATAGATTTCAGAGGACAGTGATTACAACCTTCGGCGTGAGTCTTTCTGGTTTAACAAATTATGCACTGTTTACCCAGAGGGTCTCAACATGGTCACCCAGACTCTTCCCTTACCCTCCCTTCTCCCCAGCCTCCCCTTCCAACAGTACCCCCACCTTTCATCTCCCTTCACCTCTTACCCCCTCCCTATCTTCACTCTCTACCCTCACTGCCACACCCTTCGTTCAAGCCTTCTTTTACACCTTCCCCACCGAGTTGCTTGACCTCCTTCCTCCCTACCGGCTCCTGTAAGATTCCTTTATGCACATAACTGTTGGTGACAACTCATGCTGGTCTCCCTCTTAACACCCCCCCCCCCCCCCCCCCCCCCCCAACCTTCCATCATCTTTACAACCGCCTCCCCCCTCTGTACCAACCTCCCCTTGTATTGTGTTACCTGAGATTACACCGCCCCAATCCTTCTCTTGCAGCACGCATGATTGCACACATGCTTGTGTGTGTGCGCACACACAATTTCCCCTACCCCCCCTCCCAAATTGAGAGTTTGGTTCCTTCCCCCCAGTCCTTCCCTTACCTACATGCTTTTCCCCTTCCCCCTCTTCCTACTCCGCTCCACCTCTTTGGGAGTAGGCATGTATGTGGTCAGCGTACTTTAAGATAGTGCTCTAGTGTGACTTGCTTTATAAATATATATTGCTGTACTCGCTTATACACACAGTTTGATGTTTACAAGAACAACACATAGGCGAGATGAATTCGTTTGAAATGTTCATAGACCGGGTTCGTACGCTCCTTGAAACTCCTTGAATTCTGACAGTGAATTTCAAGACCTTGAAAACCTTTGAAAATCGATTAAATGTTATGTTGACCAAACCACCTTGAAAACCTTTGAAAATCAAGCCATCAGCTCCAAAAAATTTTAATGTAGCAAAAAGAAATGGCAGTTTGATTTTTCTGCATTGAGGCAAATGAAAAATTATTTAAAAGCAAATTTTTACATTGTCGCGATCCTGGATTGCCGTCTGCAATTACCAAGGGAGGTAATTTGCAACTTCATCAATTTTCATGAAGATGCAAATTATCTCCCTTGGTATAACGCACGCGACAGTGTTTTGATTTTTTAAAAAACTTTTTTTCTTCTTTTTTTTCTTCCAACCAGTCTCTTACACACCATGCATAGTCTGTATGTTCTCTTACAAATGGACATATTTTTGCTGATTTTAGTGTTTTGGCATTTAATACAAAGAGTCTGGGTTTGTTAATGTTCAAATGTGTGGTGTACTGGCACACTAACTCTGATAAAAACTGAAAAAAGAAATGGCAGTTTGGTTTTTCTGTGTTCAGGTTGATGGAAAAAATTATTTAAAAACAGATTTTTTTTTGGTTGTTTTCTTTGTACAAAAAAATGGTTTTCACATAATTTTTTTGATCAACCTTAACACAGAAAAATCAAACTGCCATTTCTTTTTTCAATTTTTAACGCAAGTATTGTAGCCTTGAAATAGAAAAAACACTCCTTGAAAACTCCTTGAATTTTGTTCTTGGGAGTCTGTAGGAACCCTGATAGACAATTGAATCTGCGACATGTTACTGAAAACCGGTACTTCGCCCCCCTCCCTCCCTCTCTATGTGTGTGCATGTGCATATGTGTTGGGGTGGGGGTGTATTATGAGGTGTGTGTTTCTGTATGTGGGTGTTGTGCGAGTGTTGGGGAAGGGGGGACTGGTTATGGAGTCTATATGGGTGCAACGTTTAACACTGGATCACTTTTAACTGGCACGTTTTGATTTGTTCTGTCTTGGAGCATTCCGCACCACCCCTGTGTACAGCCTGTATGCAGAGGCAGGTGAACCCTCGCTGTCCAACCGCAGGCTGAAAATGTCTACGAATTATTATATTAGACTGTTCTGGGAACCAGAAAACCCTGCCTATGACTGTTTTTGACCCTCCGTTCCAAAGTAAATTCGAAAACAACCCTAACTGTATTCCGCCGTTTGGTCTTCGTATGCAGCCTCATGCGCGGAATGCAGGTCTTGACCTAGGAGTTGTGTCCGATGTTTCCAAGTTTCCAGATGAGCCTCCGTGGACCTTTTTCACATCAGATTTGTTTTGATCTTGCAGCTTTTTGTAAAGAGTCTACCAGCTCTCTGGCATACAAGGCATTGTATGCTGACCTCTGTTCAAAATTTCCATCTTATCAGAAAATTTTCACTGACGGTTCCAAGTCTGAAGATGGAGTGGCCTGTGCAGCCTATTGCCCTGGTGCTCCTTCTCAGATACTGTTTGAACATATACCTCCAGATGCTTCTGTCTATTCCGCTGAACTTACTGCTCTGGTTCTGGCATTGAAGATAATCTCACAATCTAAGAAGAGGGACTTTCTGGTTCTGTCAGATTCACTGTCAGCTTTGGAGGCCATATCTGGCCGCAACCTTCAGCACCCAGAACTTTTACACTTTTTTTTTTTTTTTTAAACTTTTGACCAAGTTGAAAGCGGATGGTTACAACATTATTCTGGCTTGGGTTCCTTGTCATGTTGGCATCGGAGGGAACGAAATGGTTGATCGTTTAGCCAAGAATGCCACAACAGAGAAACTGTCCAACTTATATATCCCCTGCTCAGATCTGAAACCCAAAATTAACAATTATGTGAAACATATTCTTTTGGAGTGTTGGGACTTGCATGATGTGAGAGACAAATATTTTACGGCAGATTCCATGAAAACCTTGTTCAGAGATGTCCCACCTGACGCAATCTTTGAGTTTTTGAAAAAGATTAACATTTTCTATCGGATCTGAGATTTTACAGTGGAAAGATTTTTAACAAACTTTCAGATGGTTTTTCGATGTATTTTAAAGAATTGTGTGAATGAATGACTTGAGTTGATTTTAACGTGGTGACAGCCCTGATGTGGCCCTTTGCGGTTGGCTGGGCTATAAGCAACATTATCTTATCTTGATTTGTTCTCTGCGATCTTTGAGTTTTTGAAAGAGATTAACATTTTTCATTGGATCCGAGATTTTACAGTGGAAAGATTTTTAACAAACTTTCAGATGGTTTTTTGATGTATTTTAAAGAATTGTGTGAATGACTTGCGAGTTGATTTTAACATGGTGACAGCCCTGATGTGGCCCTTTGCGGTTGGCTGGGCTATAAGCAACATTATCTTATCTTGATTTGTTCTGTTGGGGGACTGCGACGGCCAGCTGTAATTCGCCGAGTGATGCTCAAAGAAAGGCAGTTTAGGATCGATTTTTTCAGCAGTACCAAAATGAAGTGCCCGAGGAAGGCCCAGAATTGAAATGTTGGAAAGAAAGTAGCTCGTTTGCTTTTTCATTGTGTGATATATATATATATAGTTATATATATAGTGTGCGTCTCTGAAGTGACAAAAATTCATTCATTTTATTATTGGACCAAACAGCCTGTATTTTCTCTGAACTGGTGCATACAGGTAAAGTCTGTAAGCTCTCATTTCCTATATCGCATGCTTGTTATTTTCAGCACATGCTTGTGAATACATGGAATGACTGACAATACCAATCTCGGTCAGTCGCCTTCTTTGTTCCACTCTTCGTCATTGTTGGAGTTTTACGCTAAATTGCCATTCTATGAAATAAAGACCTCCTCCCAAACGAAACCTTGTGAACGACTCCATTTCTATGATGAATACAACTGAAAATGTATAGAAAGTATCTGGTAGTCCGTTTCAACAGAGTATACTTTAATAAAAAATCAGATCAAAAGCTCATGTCGGCAGCCAGGCGAAAGGAAAGCCAGTTGTGTTTTGTTATAATTTTCAGAGACAAAATTCTCCTCAGTCTTGGAGAATGAAATTCATATGAAAGGCATGAAATGCCTGCTATTGATTCATTATAGAATGATTGCATGCCGTTAGGTAATTATTGCAGTAGAGAAAAATATAACACAAACTTGTCAAAAGTGGGTTCATTCTCCCATTTGATATTAAATAAGCAACAAAATGATCAAATATGCTTCATTTTATTCCTTGGGTTCTACGATTTTCATCAATATTAAATAATTATGTTTGAATACTTTGAACGACATGGCAGCACAACTTTCTGCCTCACAAAGCCAATTTTGTCTGCAGCACCGTGTTGCTGGCTTGGTTTTCTGCTAAGTATTTGAGGCGCTGTGAGCTAGTGGGTGTGTTCTTGGCTTTGGAAGCAAAATAAAAGGAAGAAACTCCATGTCTCTTCCTCTGCGTTCTTTTTGCCTGGATATCGTCCCTTGAACCTGAATGTCTGTCTTCGTGTGCACCCCCTACTACTCCACACCATCACTGGAGTTCCTAGAACAAAGTCAGTTGCGTGGTCCACAAAGGCAGAAAACAGGGATTTACACAAAGTCTGTAATGCACAATGTACACAGAAAACTGCGAGTGTGCACCCATATACTGAGCATTACATAGACGAGTAAATGCCTGTATATCTGTGTATGCATCTCTAGTGTTCAATGTACGTGTGTGTAGGCAATCTTCTGTACGACATAGAGTATTGCATACACACATACATGCCAAGCATTACTTCAGGTCAGTTCAGTGGTTTAATGTCTTTTCATCATTAGATGATAGACACTTAAAAAAAAAAAAAAACGACCCAAAACAAACACCTCCACACACAACTTATCATCCATGTAAGTACTTCAAACCCACATCTGATTAATGCATATTTATATAAGTGAAAGACCCTAGTGGTACACAAAATTGATCTTTACAAAAATTTTGCAACCTGTGATTGCAAAATAACCATGGCAATTTCAGCCACACACATATGGACCGCACAATAGAGTATTGACATTATCAAAGTTATTCATCTTGATACCTTTCTCCCGATAGAGCTAGGTCAACATATTTTATTTGTCCTCATTGAACACAAAATTTGTTTGTGGGGCCATCATCACAATTCACATATTACAACAAATTATAAACAAGTACATCATTAAAAATATTCCACTCTTTCCACTGTGCTCGGTCATTCCTTGTCAATTCATTTATCATCTGTGTCAGTCTGTACAAAAATATAAATGTTAACACATGCACGCACACATCCTACTACCACCCCCCCCCCCCACCCCCACCCCACCCCAGATATACACACAACAATACAGAATCACACGCACACACCCCGCTAAAATACACACACACACAGAGGCCCACAATCACGACAAACCACCATCACATATGCAATATAAACACCACACTTAAACACTCCAACTGTAGAACGGAACGCTCCTAGATAAGCTCAAAGTTAGGTATAAAAAAGAAAGAAAACAAAAACAATAGCACCATTCAAAAGATCAGTAATATTGCAAAATGTATAATTACATTAGAGAGAGAGAGACTGAAGGGAGATAATTCATAGGGGGTGTGAACATTGAAAACAGACTTGTATGAACATTTTAACTGCAAGTCATAACATTCCCGATTAAACCAAGGAATGAATAAAAGAGCACAAAATTTCAATGCCAAGAAAATATATCACAAAAAGTATGATTGTTTAAACAGTAAAAAGAATGCAATCAAGTCGAGATATTTGAATTGTAGTAAAAATGGCTTGGATGGGGGTTGGTCCACACACACACACGTGTGTGTGTGTGTGTGTGTGTGTGTGTGTGTATATAATATATATATATATATAATATATATATATTCAATTATAAACAAAGCTTGCTCTTATGTCTTAGATTGAAGAAACAGGGGGAGACAAGCATTCACATCTGCAGTGGCAGATAATTCTGCTTAACTAATAGTATGTGCTTGGTGGGTGAATGGAAAAAAAAATGCTTCTCAAAATGAGCCTTCAGCAAGCTTATAGTCTCCAAGGGGGAGACAAATCTCCAATGGGAAGAATGCTTCTCAAAATGAGCCTTCAGCAAGCTTATAGTCTCCATGGGGGAGACAAATCTCCAATGGGAGGAAACGCGCTAACATATAACTCCAGGTCAGATACCAATATTTCGAAACCCGATTTTCTCCTCAGTGACCGCGGAGAGTGGTAATTTGACTCCTCTGCCTTTTCGATTTTAAGAAGAATGATATCCCAGAAAAAGACTGGTGTGCAATACCGCAGTATGTTTGTTGAGTTTTCAAAAAAAACAACAACCAAAGGTGCCACCTAAGAAGCAAAAGAAAATCATGAAAGAGCAAAACAAGCTACATTTTCTAGTGAAAATTAGAAAATATAAAAAGATAACCTCTTAAGACACAAGTGCTGAGGGCCAGTTCTTGGAATGAATCCGCACACACACACACTGTATAAGCATTTGAACAGTAAAACACAACATTCCCCAATAGACATGTAGTAAGGAATAAATAAGAACAAAATTTCAATCCCATGCAATGATATCACCAAATATATGATGCTGCACAGAAAGGTTTTTTCTGCAGAAACAAGAAATGCCATGAGAATATTTAGTGTTCCATGCATGAATTCATTCAAAGTTTATGAATTAATCTAACAATGTGCCTTGGGCGTGATGGTAAAGTAGCCATTTAAAAAAAAAACAACTAAAATTCTGCTTATGTGACTAATAAATTAGACACTTTTTTGATGGATTGGCTTCCTTATCAGGACTTGGTTAAATGAAGTTAGTCTATAATTAATAACATAGTTAATACTATACAATCTAAAAGAACTTGAGTCTTGTCTACTTGTTTATTCTCTCAAGTTAAATGTGGTTATAATCTATAATTAATAACATAGTTCATACCATACAATCTAAAAGAACTTTAGTCTCGTCTACTTGTTTATTCTCTCAAGCTAAATGTGGTTATAGTCTATAATTAATAACATAGTTAATACTATACAGTCTAAAAGAACTTCAGTCTGTCTACTTGTCAGCCCTGATGTGGCCCTTTTGCGGTCGGCTGGGCTATAAGCAACATTATCTTATCTCTGTCTACTTGTTTATTCACTCACTGTGGATGCTGACATTGTTTATCTTCCTGATTGACTGTTACGTTCATGTCACTCTGTTGGGGCAGCATCCCTTTTCCTTCCCCCTCTGCTGTTCACTTTCCCTCTCCTTCCCTCTCTCTCTCGCTTCTTTTCTCTTCCTCTCTTTTGGTCTTATTTCTCCTGACAACACTTTTGTTTCATGCATGTGGTGTAGTTCTGGTTATATTGTTTGTTTTTGTGCATGTGTTTGTGTGTACAGAAATGACATTGGTTCTTCTGAGTCAATGTGAATCATGATGTCACTTGCTTTTTTTTTCCTAAGAAAAGAGCCTTCACTGAAGGTGAAAAAAAGAAAAAAAAAATCTGCTTATGTATATACTTGTTCATAATTTGAATTCACAAGAGGACAACTTATCTAAGGAATTGTTTAATAGATTTTCAACATCTGTTTGCTCCTTTTGCTAGACTGTCTGCCATTTCATTCCACTTTATACCACAGTGAGATGGGACCCAACAAAAGTCACTGTATATGCATATCTGGTGCTCAATGTAATAAGTGTGTAGGCAATCTTCTGTACGACTTCTGTACGACTTCTGTAAGCATTACCCAGATGCCCAGATGTATACAGAGCATTACACACATGTAAACTGGTATTTTACAAACAAGCAAATATGCTGGCTCGATACACTATTGTAAAATGGCTTTTTCTATGGAATAAGAAAAAAGTCATACCAAAAAAAAAAAAGAAAAGAAAAACAAACACACACAACACTCGCACACATTAAAACGTATCCAGAAAAGCAACAAAAAACAAATGCAGTTACAGCATGGCAGCTCAATTGTATCCGATGCCTGTAAATAAGGCTGTGCCAAGAGCATCACAGTAAAAAATAGAAATATTTCAGTGCCACAAAAAAACACACCCATATTTCTGCACGGTTAGTGTCCACAAAATGTTTTGTCGATTGTCAGGTAACAAAAAAGATGGCATGTAAAAAACTGCTGTAAGAAAACAATATACAAGAAAGAGGTACTGTAAGAAAAAAATATGCAAGTTTCCATAACAAAGACAAGAGAAGGGTCTATAAAGGCAGAAAACATGTATCTAGTCTGTCTATGTAACGTTTGAGGTACATATGTTTGTATGTGTGTGTGCAATGTACACAGAGCATTTTGCCCATGCACACACATATATTGAGCACTACATGGACTTGGGGTAAATGCATGCAAGTAATGCTCAGTGGATATGTGTATCTAGTGCCCAATGTACATCTGTGTATGCATTCTTCTATGCACCATGTAGACAAGAGTACTACTATATACACCGAGCATTGGATACCCACATGTACACAGAATTTACATATACACATATGCACACAGGTGTTCTATGCACAAACACTACCATGCCAGCTTTCAACAAATCATGGGGGAAAATTGCTTTCCCCATGGAAACTACATTTAGGGGGTATGAGCAGCAGCCTTAATTGACCACACAAAAAAGTCCTGCCATTACTTTATACTCACATTGATAATATTTATTCTAAAGAGTAACAAGCAAGATGCTTTTTTGCTCATCTGGCCCTTGTCCCTTTACGACTGAGAATACTAAAACAGAACACAGAACACTATTACACAATGAAAAACCAACGTGCAATAAGAACAGTTATGATTCATATCAGTATTAAGATACACATTCACGATAAAAGCAGCTGTTACACACAGCTATGTGATATAATTCTGGTGCGGAAAGAAGACACAGGAGGCATCACCAAAACAGTATCAACACAGCCTTAGAGAAATGGACAGCGATTCATCTGCCAATCAAGTTCAAGTGCACCAATAAAGTTGTTGCTCATGATGCAAGGTTTGAAGGCAGTGGGGAATAGAAGATATCATCTTTGAGGATGGAGAGAGAGAGATTCAAATATGCGTCGATATTACAATACAAAAACAAAAAAGAAGGCAGAAAGGGAAAACAAAAAGAAAAAAAAACACATAAATAAATAAATTTTTTTTTAAATTGGAAAACAAAATGAGAAGGCAAAAAAAAGAAAAAGAAAGTGTTGCCCATCTTTCCATCTCTAAGGACTCTCCCCCCCCCCCCCCATCCCACCCCCATCAAGAGCAAAATATTAATGATTTTATGGAGCAGTAAGCTGGCTCTCACTCAAACTCTGGGCGAGTACATCAGACATCTTTCACATACTGATATTTGCATACACGGATACAGCGTGCCCAATCCCTCACGGTACTGTAGTTAAACATTTTAAGATTGTATTTGAAAACCACCATCACTTTGGGAAAAGTACGTGTACATTGGCGATGTGCTAGTGACACATGCGGATATGCATTGATGATATCAATTATGTGGGTATGCATTGATAAAATCAATATGCATTGATAAAATCAATCATTCTGCATAGCTAATTAGCTAGTGAAAGTGTGCCAAATATCAAAACAGTTTTCTTCTGCAAGATCTGAGCTTCGATGGCACTTGTGCTCAGGTGGAAGCGAGTTCCAGTGAAGGGGACCAGACTAACAAAGGCTTGTGTGAAACAGGTCCATCTAGTAGGGTGGCATGAAGTGTTACAGAATTTCTAGAATTTATGCTAGATTTGGATCGAATAGTTTGCAGAATAATCAAAATACAATTTTTTTTGCATGCACTTTCTTTTATTGATAGCTAACACATCCTTCAATCAACTTAAAGCTGCTTGCTTGAATTGTGGCATCATCACAGAAAAGGAAACAAGATCCTTCAATATGAAGAGGGAGATTGTTTGCATAGAAAATAGGAAAGGACATGAAACTAAGCTCAGGGTACTCCACATCTGACGGGTAATGTATTGGATGTTGAAGAATGAAGACTGACAACATTGCTGACAACTGTCCAGGATGGACTCGAGAATTTTTCCTGTCATGCCATACAATATATATATATATATATAGACAAAAAGAAAAACACAAAAACACAACAAGCTGGATTTCATTTCCAAAATTTCGAGGCCTTGCGACCTCTTCCTCAGTGGGACCTTTAATGGCAGTTTCCACACTGTAACTGACAAAACGAGTGGAAATTTTAGTTGGAAATTGAACAGTTCTCGTCTGCTTTTTCTCTGTCAGGTGAGGAATACTCACGTGCCTGCTAGCAACATCATTCACTTGATTTTACATTACCACCTACACATGAATCTCCCGTCCGCTCCCATCTTTCCTAAAAATAAAGGTAACCTTTACTTGATCTCTCCCTCCCCCCCCCCCCCCCCCCCCCCCCCTCTCTCTTCTGTCTCTCTCCGTCTCTCCCTCCATCTCTCTCTCCCCCCACCCCCACTCCCCCTTAGCTCTCCACCCCCACCCCACACACCCCATCCCACCCCTCACCCCCACTCCCCCACCCCTGTCACCCCCTTCCCCATCTCCACCCCATAACCCCCCACCCTCCCCCCACCCACCCACTCCCACACCCTCCACACCCTTACACTCACCCACACCCCCACCCTACACATAAATCTCCCATCCGCTCCAATCTTTCCTGCACATAAGGGTAAGCCTTTAATTGATCACTCTCCCTCCCCCCCCCCATCTTCTCTCTCTCCCCACCCCCAACTATTACCCCTCCGCCCCGCCCCCCCCCCCCCCCCCCCCCCCAACACACGCACCCCACACACACCCCATCCCACCCCCACCCCCCACTCCCACCCCTGAACACCCCCCACCCCCACCTCCACCCCACTCCCACACCCCCATACCCTTACACATAACCCCCACCCCCCACCACCCCCAAACTACACGGGCAACTGTCCATCGCTGTCTCAGTAGTTGACGTCCTCGATGGTATTGAGTCCTTGTGGGTCAGGGTTTTTAATTTCCTGATCCATATATATATGTATATATATATATGGATATATAATATATATGTATATATATATATATATATACTGCTGAACAATGAAGTATGGGGGAAAACAAGTGCAGGTTGATTATTCTTCCATCATTGTAGTGATGACTAAGCAAAGATTTCAAGTTTGAAGGAAAAAAAATGGGGGGGGGGTTGAAGATGAAGAAAATATATATATTAAAACCCTTCACTAGCTGCATGAGGGAACCATCACAATCCCTCTTGAAGGCAGATCTATATGTATTACCTGCTCCTAGGCCTTTTGTTCGCTGGATCGGACTCATCAGTGAGACACGGCTGGTTGTATCTGTGCTCTTAGCGTCAAATAGAGACACACCAGTCTGTAATTCTGTGTTCTCACCACCAAGGGTTCAAAAACGAACCCAACAGCAGTCAGCGAAAGGTAGTAAATAAAACAAACGAAAGTGTGGAGAAGAGAAAAAAGTTGCTGAAAAACTAAAAGCATTATGCAAACAGTATGAAATGTAGGGACACTCTTTGAGCCTATGCTTGAGGATCCATTCAAGGATGCAAGGGAGATCAAAAGATATGGAACAGTCCTGAGTGGTCAGCTCTGCTGTTCAATAACCCAAGCAATGTCAGCGGCTAAGAATCTGCAGAACACCTTTAACTTGGATCTCTAAGAAATGCAATGCGCCCACTGATTGACCAAACAATATAATGCTGAACAATTAAGTGGTGGGGGAAAACAAGTGAAGGTTAACAATTCTTCCATTATAGTGATGACTTAGCAAAGATTTGAAATATACAAGCACAACTCTGGAGAGAAAGCAAGTGCAAGCTAACAATTACTGCGTCATTACATTATGATTGATGAAGAAAAATGGCAGGGGGGGGGGGGGGGGGGGGGGGGGGGGGGGGGGGGGGGGGGGGGGGTTTAAAGAGAATGAGAATTCAGGGAATATATTGTAAATATAAAATCCTTCATTAGCAGCCTATGGGGACTATCGTAACCCATCCTAATGACAGAACTAGCAGCCATATTGCCTGCTCCCAGGCCGTTCGTCTGCGGGATCGGACTCATCAGGGAGGCACAGCTCATTGTGTCTGTGCTCCCTTGGCATCATGAAATGGATATACCACAGTCTACAATTCCGTGGTATTCTCACCACCAAAGGTTCAAAAAAGGGAATCCAAAAGCACCCCCCAAAGCTTTTTTTTTAATGGTAATGGTTGACATGGAAATCCTTCGCAAAATCACAAACAATGCTCCACAGAATGTATTTTCATTGATTTTTATATGTCAGTAGCCCTAGTAAGTTTTTTTTTTTAGCACACCAGCTACTGTGGCGAAGTGGTTAGCGCCGCAGACTCCCCGACTGGAGTCATGTGGGATTTTTCTGCTCCAACTGGCTCCTACCCAGAATTGTGTTTACTGTGGGCTCAGTTGGAAGACTGGGACCACACAGTCGAGTTTCATCCACTTAATGGATGCGTCTCTGAGAGTGTTGCTCAAATTTGCTGACCAACACTGCAGGTGTCTGTATCTCTTGGGCCTGGTTGATGACGGGATATATTGTGAAAGGAAGCGTAAAGTACAAGCCCTGTCATGCAGTCTCAGACCAGAACAGAAATCTGTAGCATCATCTTAATCATCCTCATCGATCAGCATAAAAAATAGTCTGAAATTCTGGGGAATGGAGTGGGAAGAGAAGACAGGTGAGGAAGAGAATAAAAGAATGACTGGACAAGGTATCATAGGGGCAGGAAGAAAACGGGACAGGCAGAGAAGAACGGCGACTGGAGTAGATGCAAATGTAAGAGGATCCACATGTATCTGGAAAGACTTGAAGATGGTGGGTAGTGGAACAGTCATGAGTGGCAAAATGTCGGAGTTGGTATGGAAAGGCAATGCGACAGAAGGCAAGTTTATGAAGATCAGGAGCCAGCAAAGAGTGAGGTCTGGTTTTGAGTACGAGTCAAACAGAATGAAAGAAAAGTCGCAGGCGTTAAAAAATAGGTTAACAATGCAAAAAGGAAATGACAGAAATAGGGAAGTGTGAGAAACTGAATGCATTCAATGCAAGTTGAGGTAGAAACATGGGGATGGTGATAATGCACAAAGTGGGAAAGAATGGAATGAATAGTTCACTAAAAAGGTATGAACACCCAAGATTCGGAGGAGAAAAGGGAAGGATGACAACTTAAGAACACAGAATGTCTTGCATGTCTGTAAACAAGTAGTAAAATGGAAAGAAGGTGGTTGGAAAAGACCAGACATAAACAGGAAATTAAGCACCGTTCAGTTTACATTTAGTCTGGGTGGCCACAGAAGCAAAATGCAGTGAAAAGCATGTTTGTTTCAGGCAGGAGCTGATGCAGATGCAAAGCTGATATTGCCGTGAGCTGGACTAAGTGGTACGCCCATCCTCCTCCTCATTCCTAGCTAAATGTTACATAGGAGATAAACGTGACAGCTTTGAATTCAAGATTCAAAATGGGTCCAAAACGTGAATGTTTGCAAATTAAAGCAAAACTTTCGAGTTTTCAGAACAACAAAATGGAATGTCGGCAGAAAGGTGGGAGGGGAGGTACTGCATGGAGCTGGCAAATAATGGTGTGCCCACGACCTAATTCCCAGCTCCATATGGCATACAAAAGGTGTGACAGTGATAAACACACCCCTCCTCCCCCCAAATGAAAGAAGCGGACTGCAATCTGTATAATTTCAGAATACCGTTTCGTACGTTTTTGTCATGTTTGTAACTTCTGGAGAAGATAAATTTGCTGAAAAGTCACATGTCCGTTTTCTCCTGTATCAAATAAAGCATTCATTTCTACTCTGTACTGTTGTGTTTGGTGGTATTTTGGCTCCTAAACGGTGACAGCTTTGAATTCAAGATGGGTTCCAACGTGAAGGTTTGCAAATTAAAGCAAAACTTTCGAGTTTTCAGAACAACAAAATGGAATGGCGGCAGAAAGGTGGGAGGGGAGGTACTGCCATGGAGCTGGCAAATAAGTGGTGTGCCCAACGACCTAATTCCCAGCTCCATATGGCATACAAAAGGTGTGACAGTGATAAACACACCCCTCCCCCCAAATGAAAGAAGCGATTGCAATCTGTATAGTTTGGGAATACCGTTTCGCACATTTCTGTCATGTTTGTGACTTCCAGAGAAGATAAATTTGCTGAAAAATCACGTGTCTGTTTCTCTCCTGTGTATCAAATGAAGCATTCATTCTACTCTGTATTGTGTTTGGTGATATTTTGGCTCCTAAACAGCGACAGCTTTGAATTCAAGTATAAAAAATGGGTCCAAAACGTGAAGGTTTGCAAATTAAAGCAAAACTGAGTTTTCAGAAGATCAAAATGGAAAGGCGGCAGAAAGGTGGGAGGGGAGTCTGCCATGAGCTA
>CM031619.1:29049673-29062401 GCA_018398815.1 Conus ventricosus | reverse complement strand
TGTCTTCCCTACGATACGTTGTTGTCACTCCCTTACCATCTATAACTTCTCTTTTCAGTCTCCTTGTCTTGGCCATACTTCTCCATACGGATACTTTGTTGTCACTCCCTTACCATCTATAACTTCTCTTTCATCTCCTTGTCTTAGCCTACTTCTCCATACGGATACTTTTGTTGTCACTCCCTTACCATCTATAACTTCTCTTTTCAGTCTCCTTGTCTTAGCCATACTTCTCCATACGGATACTTTTGTTGTCACTCCCTTACCATCTATAACTTCTCTTTTCAGTCTCCTTGTCTTAGCCATACTTCTCCATAGGATACTTTGTTGTCACTCTCCCTTACCATCTATAACTTCTCTTTTCAGTCTCCTTGTCTTAGCCATACTTCTCCATACGGATACTTTTGTTGTCACTCCCTTACCATCTATAACTTCTCTTTCAGTCTCCTTGTCTTAGCCATACTTCTCCATACGGATACTTTTGTTGTCACTCCCTTACCATCTATAACTTCTCTTTTCAGTCTCCTTGTCTTAGCCATACTTCTCCATACGGATATTTTTTGTTGTCACCTCCCTTACCATCTATAACTTCTCTTTCAGTCTCCTTGTCTTAGCCATACTTCTCCATACGGATACTTTTGTTGTCACTCCCTTACCATCTATAACTTCTCTTTTCAGTCTCCTTGTCTTAGCCATACTTCTCCATACGGATACTTTTGTTGTCACTCCCTTACCATCTATAACTTCTCTTTTCAGTCTCCTTGTCTAGCCATACTTCTCCATACGGATACTTTTGTTGTCACTCCCTTACCATCTATAACTTCTCTTTTCAGTCTCCTGTCTTAGCCATACTTCTCCATAGGGATACTTTTGTGTCACTCCTTACCATCTATACTTCTCTTTCAGACTCCTTGTCTTGTCCATACTTCTCCATACGGATACTTTTGTTGTCACTCCCTTACCACCCTATAACTTCTCTTTCAGTCCCTGTCTTACCATACTTCTCCATACGGGATACTTCTTGTTGTCACTCCCTTAGCATCTATAACTTTTTTTCATCCTCCTTGTCTTAGCCATATTTCTCCATACGGATACTTTTGTTGTCACTCCTTACATTCTATACTTCTCTTTTCCAAAGGCAAACGTTTCACTCTTTTCCGTTCCGTTCCTCCAGAAGTCGGCTTTGGCATTTCTTCAGATTTCAACAGTCAAGTTGACCATGTTCACCATCCCTTCTGCTGCTTATGCCCCCTTCCTCTTCCACACATTATGTGGTCTTCATTTTAAGTCCTTAGAGCTTGAGGTCATTTTTTGATATTTTCATATCTTTTTGTAAACGGGCTAGGAGCCAAAATACCACTAAACACACAATACAGAGTGGAAATGAATGCTTTATTTGATACACAGGAGAAAACGGACCCCAATATTTCAGCAAATTTATCTTCTCTGGAAGTCACAAACATGACAAAAATGTGCGAAACGGTATTCCCTAACTATACAGATTGCAGTCTGCTTCCTTCATTTGGGGGGGAGGAGGGTGTGTTTTATCACTGTCACACCTTTTGTATGCCATATGGAGCTGGGAATTAGGTCGTGGGCACACCACTTATTTGCCAGCTCCATGGCAGTACCTCCCCTCCCACCTTTCTACCGCCATTCCATTTGTTGTTCTGAAAACTCAGTTTTGCTTTAATTTGGCAAACCTTCACGTTTTGGACCCATTTTGAATCTTGAATTCAAAGCTGTCACCGTTTAGGAGCCAAAATACCACCAAACACACAGTACAAAAGTAGAAATGAATGCTTTATTTGATACACAGGAGAAAACGACACATTATTTTTCAGCAATTTATCTTCTCCGGAAGTCACAAACTGACTTAAATTTTGCGAAACGGTATTCCCAAACTATACAGATTGCAGTCCGCTTTTTCAAATTGGGGGAGGAGGGGGTGTGTTTAATCACCGTCGCACCTTTGTATGCCATTGGAAACTGGGGAATTAGGTCGTTGGGCACACCACTTATTTGCCACTCCCATGGCAGTACCTCCCCTCCCACCTTTCTGCGCCATTCCATTTTGTTGTACTGAAAACTCAAAGTTTTGCTTTACATTGTGAACCTTCATCTTTGGACCCATTTGATCTTGACATTCAAAGCTGTCGCTGTTTATCTCCTATGTAACTTTTGCTAGGAATGAGAGAGGACGGGCGTACCACTTCTTAGTCACAGCTCCGGCAATTCGCTTGCATCCCCTCTGCCTGAAACAAACATCATTTCATTGCATTTTGCTTCCGTGGCCACCCCGACTGTACATTTTAAACTGAAAGGTGTTATTTCCTGTTTATGTCTGGTCTTTTCCAACCACCTTCTTTCCATTTACTTACTTGTTTTTACAGCATGCAAGACATTCTGTGTTCTTAAGTTTTCATCCTTCCTTTTCTCCTCCGAATCCGGTGTTCATACCTTTGTAGTGACTATTCATCCATTCTTTCCCACTTGTGCATTATCACCACTCCCCATGTTTCTACCCCAATTTATTTTGAATGCTTTCATTTCTCACACTTCCTATTTCAAATCATTTTTTTTTTCATTGTTAACCCCCAAATTTTTTTAAAAACCCTCCCGACTTTTTTTCATTCTGTTTGACTTGTACCCCCAAAACCCAATGCCCACTCTTTCCCTGGCCCCCTAATCTTCATAAACTTGTTTTCCCTGTCGCATTGCCTTTCCATCCCAACTCCGCATTTTGCCACTCTCAGGGCTTTTTCCACTACCCACCATCTTCAGATTTTTCCCAAACTTTCCCTGGGAAACCCTTTACATTTGCTCTACCCCCATTTTGCCTTTCTTCTCTGTCTGCCCCGTTTTTTTCCTGCCCCTTGAAAACCTTTTCCACAGTCATTCTTTATTCTCTTCCTCACCTGATTTCCCCCCTTCCCCCCTCCTTTCCCCCCAGCTTTCCCACCTGATTTCCACCCTTTTCAAAACCCCACCTTCCTTCCCACCCCCCTGTTCACCCCCAGGATAAATGCTGACAGGTCCATCCCCCCCCATGGGGGGGCCTTCTCGGGGGGGGTGTTTCAAGACCAAACCGTGCCCCCCCCCCCTTTTTTTTTGGTCTTTCCTAATTTTCTCCCTACCATGTCTTTTGCTATCTCTTTTCCCCCCAAAAAGTCTCCCCACACTCGCAGCCTTATTCGTCTTGTTTTTTTTCCCTTCCATTTTCACCCTGTTTTTTTCATCATTACCCCATTTTCTTCCTTTTCAATGCTTTTTTTTCGAGCCCTTATGGGAGTGGGGGCCCTAAGTCGCTCGCAATTTTAAGGTGCTGACACGGCCGAGAGATGTATGGCCGGCGTTAGTGAGTCGCACAGCAGCCTTTCGGGTTTTGAGGGACGGTATCAGCAATGGACGCCCTGCGAGTTCATATTATGCCCCTTCGTAGGCCACCTTTGTCCCTTCCCTACACGGAAGCTCCCCTGGGGTGACTTTTAAATTTTCCCTTTGCCGTCATTGGGGCTACCCCTCTATGAGTTATCAAAATAAATTCTAAAAGACAAAAGAGTTTCCGACTCAGATGAGGAATAAGAGAGGGGGCAAAGAAAAAGGGTTTTTTTAAAAATACAGGGCCCCAAGCCCCCCTTTTGGGGGAAACCCCAAAGACCCAAATGAACCTTTACCCGGGATTTCCCCCTTTTGCCATTTCTAAGGGGTTTTTGAGGGAGTTTTCCTTCCACGGGTTTAAAAATTTGAAAAAAAAACTCAAAATTCAGGTATTTTATCTTGTCAATTGGCGCCAGAAGCGGGGGGTCCCCGATTGTTTTTGGGAAAAGAAAAGGATTTCAGTTTATGCATATAAAACAGTAAGGGTTTCTATTCATCCTCCCCTCAATTATTCAAAAAGGGGGGGATTAGATGGGGCTGATGTAGCTGGATTTCCCTGAACAAAAATTTTCCAGACTGAGATGAAAAGCCCGGGGTTTTTTTTACAGGTACAAAAGTAAAAAACTCTAAAGGAAGAAAGGGAATTTGAAACAAACACACAAACTTGATTTTTGCTATGTAAATCCCCTCCC
The DNA here is from genome assembly GCA_018398815.1 of Conus ventricosus. NCBI lineage: Eukaryota > Metazoa > Mollusca > Gastropoda > Neogastropoda > Conidae > Conus > Conus ventricosus. Next base: position 29,058,328 of record CM031619.1, on the reverse strand, counting down.
GATTTTGGGTAAAAGTGGGGGATTTTTCGTGTGAAAGTTTCTTTTGGGGTCCCATCCCCTTTTGAGATTTTTTCAAGTGTCAACGTTTTTGGGCTTTTCCACCCGGCCTTTTGGGGGTCAGGAAACTGCCTGACTGTGGTCAAAAGAAGCATGAAGGCTTGTACAAATGCTTTTATCCTCCCTTCAATTGAAAGGGGTGATCACCGGGAAAATTTCCCAAAAAATTTTGTCCAGTGGGGAAAAAAGGGAATTTTGGGGATTAAAAAAGTAAAGATTGGGGAGGAAAGGGTTTTTTTCCCGGGAGGCTAGAAGGGTAGGGGGGTTTCGGGACCCTTCGCTATCCCTTATGCAAAGAAGGGGGTTAATATTCTGCAAACCCCGGGTCATCGGGGGGATAATCTAGGACAGTTTCCATTCACTACTCTAAAAAGAAATTGACAAAAAATTTTTGTCATCGGTTTAGATCGGTTTAACCGTCCTTGAAGGGTCGGTGGAGGTTTTGTCTCAAAAAAGAAAATGGTGTTACACCCAGGCGAAAAACAACAGGCTTGGGTCCGCTGGTGAGGGGGGGGTGTTTTGGTGTGCAGGATCTTTTGGATCAGAGGTCAGGGGGGGGGCCCGGGGGAAAGAGTCCCCTCGTTTGCCCCAAAAGGGGCAGCAGTGGGGGACGGCACCAGTGGACGCCTTTTCGGACTCCAGACCTCCAAAGGGGAAAATTTTTCGAAGCCAGGTTTTTTTTTGGGCGCAGCGGGTTTTTCGGGCCCGGGTAAGACCCAATTCCAACATGCAAAAAAAACCCCTCAAAATTTATCAGGAGCATGGGCCCTTCTGATCTTCCCCTGAAAAACCCGTTTTAGTTTTTTTGGGGGGACATTGAATTTCTGGAGAAGGGGGAAAGATACATATTTTTTTAAACAACCTAACAGGGACAAAACTCCGGGGAACAAAAGGGGGAGAAAAAAGCAAATTTGTCGAGACCTTGACTTTTATTGACAGAGAAATAGATCTTGGGTAATTGCCCTTCCCAAGAAACCCTTTTTTAAAAACTGCAAGTAAAACATAATTTCCCCGGGTTTTTCTCCTGTTTTACTCAAGCCAGTTTCTGCGGATTTTTTCACAGAGGCTTTTCTCTTTAAAATTAATAATTGGGTATTTTACAAACAAAATTTTTACACTTCAGACGGATTTTGAGGCAGTGGCAGCCCCGTATCTCGAAAAACCCAAGGTTTGTTACGAAAATGGGGCTTTTTTTTAAATCCCTCTTCGGGGGATTTCGAAGAGTCATTGGGAGGGTTTTAAAATTTCTCGGGCTCCCTACCCATTTCTTTTTTTGGGATTTGAATGGTCATTCTCCAAGGGGAAGTAACCCAAAAATTTTTAAAGGGGAAATTTCTTGAAGATTATAAAATGGGATAAAGATCTCGTCTTTTGAATTCAGGCTCCCCGCCCTTTTTTGTTCCCCTTCGGTTTTTTTAAATCATTTGGCCCTTGCCCCCATTTGTCCCCTTTCCTTTTTTTTTTGGACTTAGAATGCGGGTTCTTTAGGGCCCCTGAGCGGAGTAAACCCACTTTTCCCGGGTTTTTATTTCTTTTACGAACCCAAATGCGGGAGCCCCCCCCGGAAACAGGGAAGTTTCCCTTTCCTGCGATTGGAGTTTTTTAATCAGCAACAGTTTTTTAATAGCCTGCCTATGAATCTTTTTGCGGAGTTATGATGATCCTTTTTTTTACATTTCCCACAAAAGTGAAAATAGAGGGGTGCAAGGAAGCTTTTTTTCCCAAGTCCCCGTGATAAACCAAATGATGTTAAAAACCCCTTGGTAGATAAAGAGTGCAAAGCTTTAAAGGGGGAAGAAAAAGGGGGCTAAAAAGATTTTTGCTGGGTTTTCCTATGGTGGGGAACAAATTAAAAAAACAGAGCGGTGGGGGGCTAATGGTCGGTTTTCTTTTAAAAACTAAGAAAGAAAAAAATTTTGGGAAAAATTTTTTTGTTAAAAACGGCCCTTTAAGGTCAATTAAAGGGAAATTTTGGAAAAAAATTCCGTAAGATTAAGGAAAGTGGGCTGCCCCATTTTTTAAAATTTTTTTTCCCAATTTAAAGGGATCGTTTAAATTATTTAAAAAAAAGGGGGTTGCTAATTTGCTAGCTGCTACTTTTCCCTAAAAACCCGTCAGCTGACTTTATTGCGGGAAATTTCCCCAGCGTATCAAAAGATCAGCAAGTCAAAATCTTTTTTCCTTCGACCCGATAGTTCGGGAGGATTAAAAACTGCTTTTTCAGCAGGGAAAGGTTTTTAAAAGGACCCATTTTAAAACCCCAAACAACTCAGCCCTGGACCAGATGAATTATAAATTTATTCAACATATGCCAGCTGGGGGTTTTTAAAAGTGTTGTTTCTCTTTTAAAATCATTTTTGGTTTTTCAGGGTATTTCCACCTTCTTGGAGAAGGCGGTTGTTATCCCCAATTTTCCCAAACCAGGGGAAAAATCATTCGGATCCAAAAAACAAACGTCCCCATAGCTCTCACTAGTTTCTTATGTAAAACTATGGAGAAATGGGATATTCCCCGATTGTTTTGGGATTTTAAAAAATTTTGGGGGGGCCCTTTGATGTTTCCCAGGGGTGGATTCCGGAACAACCGCATTTCTACTGATCATCTGGGTTTGTTTTGAGTTTTTTTATCAGGAATGCTTTTTATCAATGGAAAAACATGTAGTTTTTTTATTCTTTTTTATTTAGAAAAACTTATGCCCCAACATGGGGCCTGGAATTCTTCAGGACCCTTTAAGGCACTGAAATTTTAAAAAGGGAATTTACCAATGTTTTTGCCCAATTTTTTGTCTAACAGGGATTTCAAAGGGTTTGACCATTTGACCTTTCAGATCCTTTTTAGCAGGGGGGGGGGTGTCCCTCAGGGTAGCATCCTTTCCCCCACTTTTTTTTCAATCTGGGAAAATTAATAACAAACGGCCAGGGCAGAAAAGTCTGGGAAACGATAAGTCATTTTTTTGTTACTTCTCCATCCTGCCCAAAGGGGGAAAAAATTGGCTGCAGCTGAGCGTCCCAAATTCAACGGGGTGGTAATTTGTGTTCAGCAGGGGGTTAAAAAAAATGGATTTAAATTTTCCCGCTACAAAAACAGATGTTTCATTTCCCTAGGAAAAAAATCTAGGTCTTTGAACCAATATCAGCCCCAAAAATCAGGTAATTAAAGTTTCCCAAAAAAGTGAAAATTTTTTGGGGGTTTTTTTTTGATAATAAGCTTTCCTTTTTTTTTCCTCACCTTAAGACATTTAAAAAAATCTTTCCCCCCAGGTTTTAAAAGTTTTTTTAAGGTTTTAAATCCCCACTGAAAATTGGGGGGCAGACAAGCGAACTTTTTGCATTTTTATCGGGCCCTTTTGGGAGAAACCCAAAACCCAGATTATGGGTGTGGGTATATGGTTTTTGCACGAAAGTCTTTCCTCAAAACTCTTTAGCCAATCCAAACATCAAGGACTGCAGATTGGTCTGGGGGCACTTCGCACATCTCCAAAAGAAAAATTTGTATGCTGAAACGGGTTTAACCCCCCTTTGGGGCTTTAAAGGGGGTTTTCGTCTTTTCCCCTTAATTTTCTAACCCGAAACTGAGGGCTAATCCCGAAAAAACCCCGGGCCCATGATATTGTCATGAACCCCCCTTTTAGAGCCCAAAAAGATTAAAAACCCAAAAAAATTTCTCCACTGGGGATTCCCTATTTTCCCCCATTTCGGGGCAGCTGCATTGACCTTTATGCTGTTTATGATGGTCCAATTTCAGACTGTTTACCTCCTGGAAAGTCGCCAATCCAAGATTAATTTAAAAATTTTAAATCAAATTTTGAAAAGGGGGTCACCTCGAGTGTTGCATATAAAAAAACCTTTTTCTTGGGGGAATTGAAAATGTATAAAGATTTTTTTCAAGATTTTTACTGAAGGGGGATTTAAAAAAGGGGAGAGGGGTGCAGCTGCCTTTTTGGGGTGATTTAAAGATTTTCAGGGGGCCCACTTTGTTTTAAAATTTCGGGGTTGGTCATTCTGTTTTTTTACTGCTGAAAATGAAAGGGTTTAAATCTGGGCCCTCATGCGGGGGTCCGGTCAGATCGAATGATTTCCTTTTTTTATCGGGGTTCATTGTCGGCATTGTCGGGTTTAAAACGACAAAGAAGTGCCCCATCCAGTGTTGGCTGATATTTATGAAACTTCAAACTCACTTGCTCTTCGGGAAAACATATTTTTCCCTTGGGGGGTCCCCCCGCCACAAGGGGAAAAAATGGTTAAATCCCGTGGTGGACAAAGGGCCCCAAACAAGCTCTCGGTGCAATCTTTTTCCCGGAGGCCTATGCAGTTTTGGGTTCCCCACTCTGAACACGTCATAAATCCGGTTTTTTATTGTCGTGAACTGTGGCAAAAGTGAATGGGTAATCCCAAATTTAAAATAAATTGTTTTTAAAATTTTCCCCAGATTTAACCCAATTTCCCTTTTCCCCCCCCGGGGGGAAAGTAAACCCTAAAGAGGAAACGATTTTGTCACGGGTTTCATATTGGGCACAGCTAAAATAACGCACAGTGGATATTCGGAAAGGGGAAGGGCCCCCCCCTGGTGTTTTTGCGTGTGACAGCTTGTTTGTGTTAATCATTTTTTTTACAGAATGTGCCCGATTTGATGTTTATCGAGAGAAGTTCTTTTCCCCCCAAGATTTTTCGGTTCTTTTTCGTGAGATTTTGTGGGTCTTATTTTTTTTTTTTTTTGGAAAAGGGGGGGAAAAATTTTATTTAAAATTTGGGGTTTTTTTTAAAAGGGAAACAAGGGGGGGGGGGGGGGGGGTGGGAAGGAGGGTTTGGGGAAAAGAATTTAATTTTGGGGTTTTTGGGGGCCTTCAATTTAAATTTTTTTGGGGGATGGGGGGGGTTAATACTTTTGGGTTTTTTTAAAGGGGGAAACCCAAATATGTTTACTGGGGGGTCCTGATTTGTTTTGGGGGGGAAATGTTTGGGGTAAAAATAAAAAATTAAAAAGGGAATGGGAATTTTTTTTAAAGTTTGTTTTATTTTTGAAAAGTAAATCGGAAAAAACAATATTGGAAAAAAAATCAAACGCCAAAGATTATTTCCCCTGACTTCTCATTCTCCAAACTCTTTTTTCCCCTCCCCCCCCTTTTTTTTCCCCCCATCAAACATTTAAGTAATGGGGGAGGAATTGTTAAACTTGCACTTTTTTCCCTTTTTCTCCAGAGTTTTTGCAAATTAATTTTTCTTTATCTTTAACCCCCCCCCCCCCACCCATTTTTTTCCCCTTTCAAATCTTTGCTAAAATCATCACAAAAAATGGAAAAAATTGTTTAACCTGCCACTTTTTTCCCCCACTACTTAATTGTTCAAAACATTGTATTTTTTTGGTCAATCAGTGGGGCGATTTCATCTCTTAAAGGGGAAAACCAAGTAAAGGTTGTTCTGCACAATTCTTAGGGCCCTGAAAAAATCTTGGGTTATTTAACAGCAGAGCTACCACTTTTAGCTGTTCCCCTTTCTTTTGATTTTCCCTTTTTATCCTTGAATGGAACCTCAAGCATAAGGGTCAAAGAGTGTCCCCTACATTTTGTAAATGTTTGCATAAAGCTTTTAGTTTTTTAAACAATTTTTTCCTCCACACTTTTTGTTTTTTTTTTAATTTTTCTACCTTTCGCTGGGCTGCTATTTTGGGGTTTTTTTTTTGAACCCTTGGTGGTCAGAACACCACAGAATTAGACGGGGGTTGTCCCCCTATTTTATGCCAAGGCACAGACACAAACGCCGTTTTTCCCGATGAGTCCGATCCAGCGAACGAAAGGGGCCCAGGGGCAGGCAATACAAAGATCCCGCCTTCAAGAGGGATTGTGGGTGGTTCCCCTCATGCAGGGTAGTGAAAGGGTTTCAATAAAATAAATTTTCTTCATCTTCAAACACCCCCCCCCCCCCCCCCCCCCCCCCCCCCCCCCCTTTTTTTTTTTTCTTCCAAAAACCCAAAACTTTTCTTAGCATCACTATAAAGATGGAAGAATTATCAACCTGCACTTTTTTTCCCCCACTACTTAATTGTTCAGCATCATATATATATATATATATATATATATATATATTATATAATAAATATAATATTATATAATTATTTATTGTATGGCATGACAGGAAAAATTCTCAAGTCCATCCTGGACAGTTGTCAGCATTTGTCAGTCTTAATTCTTCAACATCCAATACATTACCTGTCAGATGTGGAGTACCCTAGCTCGTTTCATGTCCTTTCCTATTTCCTATGCAAACAATCTCCCTCTTCATATTGAAGGATCTTGTTTCCTTTTCTGTGATACCACAATTCAAGCAAGCAGCTTTAAGTTGATTGAAGGATGTGTTTGCTATCAATAAAAGAAAGGCATGCAAAAAATTGTATTTTGATTATTCCGCAAACTATTCGACCAAATCTAGCATAAATTCTAGAAATTCTGTACACTTCATGCCACCCGACCTAGAATTGACCGTTTCACACAAGCCTTTGTTAGTCTGGTCCCCTTCACTGGAACTCCTTCCACCGAGCACAAGTGCCATTGAAGCTCAGATCTTGCAGAAGAAAACTGTTTTGATATTTGGCACACTTTCACTAGCTAATTAGCTATGCAGAATGATCAATTTTATCAATGCATACCCACATAATTGATATCATCAATGCATATCCACATGTCACTAGCACATCATCACATGTACAGTTACTTTTCCCAAAGATGTTGTTTTCAAATACAATCTTAAAATGTTTAACTACAGTACCGTGAGGGATTGGGCACGCTGTATCAGTGTATGCAAATATCAGTATGTGAAAGATGTCTGATGTACTCGCCCAAGTTTGAGTGAGAGCCAGCTTACTGCTCCATAAAAATCATTAATATTTTGGACTTGATGGGGATAGGGCGAGGGGGGGGGGGGGGGGGGGGGGGGGGGGGGGGGGGGGGGGGGGGGGGGGGGGGGGGGGGTCCTTAGAGGTGGAAAGATGGATAACACTTCTTTTTCTTGCCTTCCATTTTAATTTTTTTTCAAAATTTATTAAATTTATCTTTTTTTTTTTGCTTTTCTTTTCGCCTTTTTGTTTTGTTTTGTAATATTGACGCATATTTGAATCTCTCTCCTCTTCCATCCTCAAAGATGAATTCTTCTATTCCCCACTGCCTTCAAAACCTTGCATCATGAGCAACAAAAGTTGAATACGAATATATACTGGTGCACTTGAACTTGATTGCCTGATGAATCGCTGTCCATTTCTCCTAAGGCTGTGTTGATACTATTTTGGTGATGCCTCCTGTTCTTCTTTCCGCACCAGAGTTATATGACATAGCTGTGTGTAGCGGCTGCTTTTATCGTGAATGTGTATCTTATTACTAATATGAATCATAGCTGTTCTTATTACATGTTGGTTTTTCATTGTGTAATAGTTTTCTGTTTTAGTATTCTCAGTCCGTAAAGGGACAAGGGCCAGATGAAAAAAAAGCATCTTGCTTGTTGCTCTATATAAATAAATATGATCAAAGTGAGTATAAAGTAGTAATGGCAGCACTTTCTGTGTGTGGTCAATTAGGCTGCTGCTCATACCCCCTAAATGTAGTTTCCATGGGGAAAGCAGTTTTTCCCCATGGTTTGTTGAAAGCTGGCATGGGTAGTGTTTGTGCATAGAACACCTGTGTGTATATGAATTCTGTGTACATGTGGGATTCCAATGCTCGGTGTATATAATACTCTCGTCTACATGTGCATAGAAGAATGCATACACACATGTACACTGGGCACTATATACACATATCCACTGAGCATTACTTGCATGCATTTACCCTATGTCCATGTACTGCTCGATATATGTGTGTGCATGGGCAAAATGCTCTGTGTACATTGCACGTATACATGCAAGCATTTGTACCTCAAACATTACATAGACACAGACTAGATACATGTTGTTTTCTGCCTTTACAGACCCTTCTCTTGTCTTTGTTGTGGAAACTTGGCATATTTTTTCTCTTACAGTCCCTCTTTCTTGTATATTTTTTCTTACAGCAGTTTTTGACATGCCATCTTGTTCGTTACCTGACAATCAACAAATGAAACATTTTGTGGACACTAACCGTGCAGAAATGTGGGGGTTTTGTGGCACTGAAATGTTTCTATTTTTTACTGTGATGCTCTTGGCACAGCCTTATTTACAGGCATCAGGTACAATTGAGCTACCATGCTGTAACTGCATTTTGTTTTTTGTTGCTTTTCTGGATACGTTTTAATATGTGCGATGTGTGTTCTGTTTTTTTTTTTTTTTTTTGGTATGACTTTTTTATTTTTCCATAGAAAAAGCCGTTTTACCAATAGTGTATCGAGCCAGCATATTTGCTTGTGTGTAAAATACCAGTTTACATGTGTGTAATGCTCTGTATACATCTGGGCATCTGGGTAATGCTTACAGAAGTATATTAGTACATTAAGCAGCAGATATGCATGTACACAGTGACTTTTGTTGGGGCCCATCACACTGTGGTATAAAGTGGAATAAAATGGCAGACAGTCTAGCAAAGGAGCCAACGACGTGAAACTATGAACAATCTAGATTTGCCCCTTGTGAATTAAACCA
>CM031619.1:29031997-29048673 GCA_018398815.1 Conus ventricosus | reverse complement strand
ATCGTGGGGAGATATTAGACACTTAAAAAAAAAACCCCAAAACAAACACCTCCACACAAACTTTTTCATCCATGTAAGTACTTAAAAACCCACATCTGTTTAAATGCATATTTACATAAGTGAAAGCCCCTAGTGGTACACAAAATTGATCTTTACAACAATTTTGAAAACCTGCGATTGCAAAATAACCATGGCAATTTCAGCCACACACATACGGACCGCACAATAGAGTATTGACATTATCAAAGTTATTCATCTAAATTACCTTTCTCCTGATAGAGCTAGGTCAGCATGATACACAATATTTTATTTGTCCTCATAGAAACAAGGAAAATTTGTTTGTGGGGCCATCTCACAATTCACATATTGCAACAAATTATAAACAAGTATATCATTAAAAATATTCCACTCTTTCCACTGTGCTCAGTCATTCCTTCAATTTCTGCACCTTGCCATGATATCACAGAAAAGTAAATTATTTAAACAGTAAAAGAAGACAATAGTCATATAAAATTCAGGGATTAAAAAAAAAATATAGGAAATGATAGCTTGGAAGGAGTGGTCCTTCACATTTGCAGAAAAAAGCACTTTACACACACACACCACACACTGTATAAGCATTTGAACAGTAAAACATAACATTCCCTAACAGACATGTAAGGAATAAATAAGAACAAAATTTCAATCCCATGCAAGATTATCACCAAATTTATGCTGCAAAAAAAAGGTTTTTTATGCAGACACAGAAATGCCATGAGAATATTTAGTGTTCCGTGCATGAATTGGGTCAAAGTTTATAAAATTAATCTAACAATGTGCCTTGGCATGATGGTGAAGTAGCTTTTTTTTTTTTTAAACTAAATTCTCTTATGTGACTAATAAATTAGACACTTTTTGAGGATTGGCTTCTTATCAGGACTTTGTTAAATGAGGTTACAGTCTAAAATTTTAATAACATAGTTAATACTATACAATCTGAAAGAACATAAGTCTACTTGTTTATTCGTCAAGTTAAATGTGGTTATAGTCTTAATTAATAACAGTTAATCCTGTAGAATCTAAAAGAACTTAAGTCTGTCTACTTGTTTATTCACTCAGCGTGGATGCTGACATTGTTTACCTTCCCTGTTTGACCGTTCTTTTCATGTTCTGTTAGGGCAGCATCCATTTTCCTTCCCCCCCTCTGCTGTTCACTTTCCCTCCCCTTTCCCTCCTTTCCTCTCTCTCTCGCTTCTTTTCTCTTCCTCTCTTTTGGTCTTACTTCTCCTGACACTTTTGTGTCATGCATGGGGTGTAGTTCTGGTTATATTGTTTGTTTTTTTTGCATGTGTGTTTGTGTACAGAAATGACATTTGTTCTTCTGAGTCAATGTGAATCATGGGTTACTTGCTTTTCTTTCTCCAAGAAAAGAGCCTTCACTGAAGGTGAAAAAAAGAAAAAAAAAAATCTGCTTATGTATATACTTGTCCCTAATTTGGATTAATTCACAAAAGGACAAATCTAAGGAATTGTTCGATAGATTTTCAACGTTTCTGTTTGGGTCCTTTGCTAGACTGTCTGCCCTTTTTATTCCACTTTATACCACAGTGTGATGGGCCCCAACAAAGTCACTGTGTACATGCATATCTGCTGCTTAATGTACTAATATACTTCTGTAAGCATTACCAGATGCCAGATGTATACAGAGCATTACACACATGTAAACTGGTATTTACACACAAGCAAATATGCTGGCTCGATACACTATTGGTTAAAACGGCTTTTTTCTATGGAAAATAAAAAAGTCATACCAAAAAAAAAAAAAAAACAGAACACACACACTCGCACATATTAAAACGTATCCAGAAAAGCAACAAAAACAAAATGCAGTTACAGCATGGTAGCTCAATTGTACCTGATGCCTGTAAATAAGGCTGTGCCAAGAGCATCACAGTAAAAAATAGAAACATTTCAGTGCCACAAAAACCCCCACATTTCTGCACGGTTAGTGTCCACAAAATGTTTCATTTGTTGATTGTCAGGTAACGAACAAGATGGCATGTCAAAAACTGCTGTAAGAAAAAAATATACAAGAAAGAGGGACTGTAAGAGAAAAAAATATGCCAAGTTTCACAAACAAAGACAAGAGAAGGGTCTGTAAAGGCAGAAAACAACATGTATCTAGTCTGTGTCTATGTAATGTTTGAGGTACAAATGCTTGCTTGTATACGTGCAATGTACACAGAGCATTTGCCCATGCACACACATATATCGAGCAGTACATGGACATAGGGTAAATGCATGCAAGTAATGCTCAGTGGATATGTGTATATAGTGCCCAGTGTACATGTGTGTATGCATTCTTCTATGCACCATGTAGACGAGAGTATTATATACACCGAGCATTGGAATCCCACTGTACACAGAATTCATCATATACACACAGGTGTTCTATGCACAAACACTACCATGCCAGCTTTCAACAAACCATGGGGAAAAAACTGCTTTCCCCATGGAAACTACATTTAGGGGGTATGAGCAGCAGCCTTAATTGACCACACACAGAAAGTGCTGCATTACTACTTTATACTCACTTTGATCATATTTTTATATAGAGCAACAAGCAAGAGTGCTTTTTTTTCATCTGGCCTTGTCCCTTTACGGACTGAGAATACTAAAACAGAAAACTATTAACAATGAAAAACACAACATGTAATAAGAACAGCTATGATTCATATTAGTATAAGATACACATTCACGATAAAACTGCAGCGCTACACACAGCTGTGTCATATAACTCTGGTGCGGAAAGAAGAGACAGGAGGCATCACCAAATAGTATCAACACAGCCTTAGGAGAAATGGACAGCGATTCATCATGCAATCAAGTTCAAGTGCACCAGTATATATTCGTATTCAACATTTTTGTCATGATGCAAGGTTTTGAAGGCAGTGGGGAATAAAAGAAAATTATCTCTTTGAGGATGGAGGGGAGAGATTCAAATAGCGCATATTACAAAACAAACAAAAAGGCGAAGGGAAAACAAAAGCAAAAAAAAACCCAGATAAATTTTTTAAAAAAATTAAAAGGGCGAAGGCAAGAAAAGAAGGAAGTGTTACCCATCTTTCCACCTCTAAGGACCCCCCCCCCCCCCCCCCCCCCCCCCCCCCCCCCCCCCCCCCCCCCCCCCCCCCCCCCCCTCCCCCCAGTGCCTGTCCCCACCCAAGTCCAAAATATTAATGATTTTAGGGAGCAGTAAGTGGCTCTCACTCAAATCTGGGCGAGTACATCAAACATCTTTCACATACTGATAATTTGCATACACTGATACAGCGTGCCAAATTCCTCACGGTACTGTAGTTAAAACATTTTAGATTGTATTTGGGAAACAACCCATCACTTTGGGAAAAGTAACGTACTTTGGGTGATGGATGTGCTAGTGAAATGTGGATATGCATTGATGAAAATCAATTAGGGGATGCATTGATAAATTGATATTCTGAATAGCTAATTAGCTGTGAAAGTTGCCAAATATCAAAACAGTTTTCTTCTGCAAGATCTGAGCTTCGATGGCACTTGTTGCTCAGGTGGAAGCGAGTTCCATTTGAAGGGGACCGGGACTAACAAAGGCATGGTGAAACGGGTCAATTCTAGGGGGGTTGGCATGAAGTGTTACAGAATTTCTAGAATTTTGCTAGATTTGTTGAATATTTTTGCGGAATAACCAAATACAATTTTTTGCTTTGCGCTTTCTTTTATTGATAGCAAACACATCCTTCAATCAACTTAAAGGCTGCTTTCTTGAATTGTGGTATACAAAAGGAAAAAAGATCTTCAATATGAAGAGGAGATTGTTTGCATAGGAAATAGGAAAGGGACAGGAAACGAGCTCGTGGTACTCCAACCCGGGACGGGGTAATGTATGGATGTTGATTGGGGGTGACAACACTGCTGACACTGTCCAGGATGGACTTGGAATTTTTCCTGTCATGCCATACAATAATATATTATATTTTAATATATATGATGTGAACATTAGTAGTGGGGGAAAACAAGTGCAGGTTGATAATTCTTCCATATTTAGTGATGCTAAGAAAGATTTGATATTGAAGAGAAAAAAAAAGGGGGGGGGGGGGGGGGGGGGGGGGGGGGGGTGGGGGGGGGGGGGGTTTTGAAGATGAAGAAAATATATTTTATATGAAACCTTCACTGGGCTGCTTTGAGGGAACCATCACAATCCTCTTGAAGGCAGATCTATATGTATTGCCTGCTCCTAGGCCTTTCGTTCGCGGGATCGGACTCATCGGGAGAACGGCCCCTGATTGTGTCTGTGCTCTTGGCATCAAATAGAGCACACCACAGTCTAATTCTGTGGTGTTCTGACCACCAAGGGTTAAAAAACAAACCAATAGCAGTCAGCGAAAGGTAGTAAATAAAACAAAACGAAAGTGTGGAGGAAAAAATTGCTGAAAAACAAAAAGCATTATGCAAACAGTACAAAATGTAGGGGCACTCTTTGAGCTATGCTTGAGGATCCATTCAAGGATGCAAGGGAGATCAAAAGATATGGAACAGCTCAAGTGGTCAGCTCTGCTGTTCAATAACCCAAGCATTGTCAGTGGCTAAGAATTGTGCAAAACAACCTTTACTTGGATCCCCTAAGAGATGCAATCCCCCACTGATTGACCAAACAATACATTGCTGAACAATTTAAGTAGTGGGGGAAAACAAGTGCAGGTTAACAATTCTTCCATTATAGTGATGATTAGCAAAGATTTGAAAGAGAAAAAAATGGGTGGGGGTGGGGGGTTAAAGATAAAGAAAATCCCAGGGCACAACTTGGAGAGAAAGCAAGTGCAAGCAACAATTCCTCCTTTCATACATTAATGATTTATGGAGAAAAAAGGGGGGGGGAGGGGGAATAAAGGATTGAGAATGAGAAGTCAGGGGAATAATCTTTGTGTAGTTTGCATGTTTTTCTCAGCATATTGTCTATTGCACGATTTACTTTTCAAACATCCATGAAAATAATAAGGTTGACTTTGAGAGAAATGAAATGTGGATGGTCCTGTTTAGTTAGTTAGTTAGTGTTTTATAGGGTCCAGCGGACTACTAGGAGCCAAATCAGGACCTCAGCTATCATATTTGGTCTCTTGATACAAATCCCCCACACTAGTATTAACACATCACTTAAAATTTATGAGGACAAAAGCACAATTATCTTTTCAACTCCTTCGACACCTGTATACATTAATAAACCCTATATTTTATAAAATAAGTTTACCTCTTTAAAAAAAGAAAAAATAAGATCCACTGAAATTCACGAAAAAGAACCGATAAATCACTGGTGGAAAGAACTTCTCTCCGATACACATCAAATCAGCACTTTTCTGTCAAAAAATGATTAACACTGAACAAGCTGTCACACGCAACACACCATGGGGGGTCTTCCTCTGAATATCCAACTGTGCGTTATATAGCTGTGCCAATATGTAACCGTGACAAAATCGTTTCCCCCTTTCGGTTACGTACCACCGATGGGAAAGGATTGGTTAAATCTGGCAAATTTTTTAAACAATTTATTATGAATTTGATTACACCTTTCCCACTCTGCCACAGTTCACGACAATACAAACTGGATTTATGACGTAGATCAGAGTGAGGACAAACTGCATAGGCCTCCTGGAAAGACTTGCACCGAGAGCTTGTTTGGTGCTTTGTCCCCCACTGATTTTACCAATAGTTCCCATGTGGCTGGGGACCCACAAGAAAAACTATTGTTTTCCCCGAAGAGACAAGCTGAGTTTTGAAGATCATGAATATCAGCCAACATGGATGTGACACTTCTCTTGTCGATAAACCCGACAATGCCGACAATGAATCCGATAAAATAAGGAAATCATTTGATCTGACCTGGCCCACCGCACTGAGGGCCAGATTTAAAGCCTTCAGTTCAGCATTTATAAACAGATGACCATCCGCAATCTTAACAAAGTAGGCTCCTGAAAATCGTTATCCACCCAATGGCCTGCAGCCCTCTCACCTTTTTAGAACCATCAGTAAAAATCTTGATAAAATCTTTATACAGTTCACTTTTGCCCAAGATAAAGTTGTTTATATGCAACACTCGGGTAAACCTCCTTTCGAAATTGAGTTAAATATAAATTAATCTCTGGATTGGCGACTTTCCAAGGAGGTAAATCAGTCTGTAATGGACCATCATCAACAGCATCAAGGTCAATGCCAGCTGCCCCGAAATGGGGGCAAATACAAATCCCCAAAGGAAATCTAAATTTGGCTTAAGTCATATTTGGCTCTAAAAGGCGGGTTCATGACAATTCATAGGCAGGGTTTTCTGATTTAGCCCTCAGTTTCAGGTAGTAATTCATGGAAAGACGAAAACCTCCTTAGCTCCAGGGGGGTTTCACCGTTTTCAGCATACAAACTTTCTTTTGGAGAGGTGCGAAGTCTCCCAGAGCAATCTGAAAGTCCTTGATGAGGGGATTGGATCAAGAGCTTTGAGGTAAGACTTTCGTGCAGAACCATATACCACACACCCATAATCTAGCTTTGGTCTCCCAAAGCCCGATACAATCGCAACAAATTTCGCTTGTCTGCCCCCCAATCAGTGTGACTAATAACCTTAAAAAACATTCAAACCTGATGGCAAGATTTTTTTAATGTACTTAATGTGAGGCAAAAAGAAAGCTTATTATCAAAATAACCCCAAAATTTCACTTGTTTGGAAACTTTAATTACTGACCATTGGAAAATTTAGCTGGTTCTAAGACCTGAGATCTTTTCCTATGGAATGAATACACTCTGTTTAGTAGCTAAAAACTTAAACCCATTTTCAGTAACCCCGCTAAAACACGATTAACACACAGTTGAAGTTGACGCTCAGCTGCACCCAAAGTTTTCCCTTGGCAGAGATGGAGAAGTCAACAAATAATGACTTATCGTTTTCCAGACTTTACTGACTGGACGATGTTATTAATCTTCAGATTGAACAGAAGGGGAGAAAGGATGCTACCCTGAGGACACCATCCCCTGCTCAAAAGGATCTGAAAAGGTCGAAAGAAGTCTAACACTGAAATGCCTGTTAGACAAAAAATTACAATAAAAAATTGGTAAATTCCTTTGAAATCAAGTGCCTTCAAGTCCTGAAGAATTCCATGCCTCCATGTTGTGTCATAAAACTTTTTCTAATCAAAAAGAATAGAAACTACATGTTCTCCATTGATCAAAGCATTCCTGAAAAAAAGACTCATAACGAACCCGATGATCAAATAAGTTTCTGCGGTTGTTCCGGAATCCACACTGGGAAACATCTAAGGCCCCCAGACATTCTAACTGCCATAAACAATCGGAATATACCATTCTCTCCATAGTTTTACATAAGCAACTAGTGAGGCTATAGGACGATAGTTGTTAGGATCCGAATGATCTTTCCCTGGTTTAGGAATAGGGATAACAAACCCCCCTCTCCCAAGAAGGTGGAAAATACCCTGAACACCAAACATGATTTAAAACAGAGACAACAACAAATTTAAACCCCCAGCTGGCAAATGTTGAATAAATTGATAATGTCATCTGGTCCAGGAGCTGAGTTTTTGGCTTTCAAAATGGCGTCCCTTTTAAATCATCCATTTCTGAAAACGCAGTTGTAATCCTCAGAACTACTGGCTCGAAGGAACAAGATTTTGACTCTGCTGATTTTTGATACGCTGGAATTCCCTTTCAATAATGATCAGCTGACGAATTTTGATGAATGTAGCAGCTAGCAAGTTAGCAACCTCCTTTTTTTTAGTAATAATCGATCCATTACTTGCAAACATTTTTAAAAAATGATGCAGCCGCTTTCCCTTAACTTACGGATTATTTTCCAAAACTTTCCTTGAATGACCTTAAAGGACAGATTTGAACAAAAAGGTTTTCCCAAAATTCTTTCTTCTTAAATTTTAAAAGTATACCGACACTTAGCCCTACACGCCTGATGTTTAACTTTGTTCCCACCATAGGAAACCTAGCAAAAATCTTTGAGCCCCCTTTTCTCTTACCCTTCAAAGCTTTGCACTTTATCATACCAAGGGTCTTAACATATTTGGTTTTTTCACGAGACTTTGGGAATAGCTTCCTTAGCACTCTCTACTATCACTTTAGTGAACTGTAAAACAGGATCAATCATAAACTCCCGCAACAGATTCATAGGCAGTCTACTTAAAATCTGTTGCTGAAAAGACTCCAATTTTGCGAGCGAAGCTTCCATGTTTCCCGGGGGACTCCTGCATTTGCTTCGTAAAAGAAATAAAAAACCGGAAAGTGATCCCCTCCCGCTCAGGTCCGTATGAACCTGCCATTCTAAATCCAAAAAAAAAGGAAGGGTCACAAATGGACAAGTCAAGTGAGTCAAAGAACAGAAGGAGAACAAAAGGTCGGTGAGCCCGAATTCAAAAGACAGGGGATCATGATCCGATATATAATCTTCAAGAACTTTCCTTGAGAATTTGTGCGGTTACTTCCCACTGTGGAGAATGACCATTCAAGTCACCCAATAAAAGAAATGGGCTAGGGAGCTGAGAAATTAAACCATCCAACTGACTCTTCGAAATCACAGAAGATGGAGATAAATACAGACAACATATCGTAACAGCCTTGTTTAACGAGATACGAGCTGCCACTGCCCCCATATCCGTCTGAAGTGTAATTTCTGTAGGGAGTACCCAATTATGAATGTAAAGAGAAAGCCTCTCCGTGAAAAGTCTGCGAAGCTGGCTTGAGTAAGCAGGAGAAACCAGAATTCTCATGCTTCTTACTTGCAGTTTTAAAAAGGGGTTTTCCCGAAGAGCAATTACCGAAGATCTATACTCTGTCAATAATAGCTCAAGGTCTCGACAATTTGCTTTAACTCCCCTTATGTTCCACTGGGTATGTCCATGTTAGGTTGTTAAAAGAATATGTATCATCCCTCTTCTCCAGAAACTTCACTGTCCCCCAAAGAAAATAAAACGGTTCTTCAGGGCAAGATCAGAAGCCGATGCTCCTGATAATTTCTGAGTTGTTTGTTGCCATGCTTGGAATTGGCTCTTACCGGACTGAAACCTGCTGCGCCAAATACCTGGGTTCGAGATTTTCCCTTAGGAGGGTCTGGAGTCCGGAAAAAAGGCGCTCCTCACTGCGTGCCCCTCCACACTGCTGCCATTGGCCTGCAAGCGAGGGACATCTTCCTCCGGTCCCTCACCCTGCCTCTGATCCACAGCATCCTGCAACCAAAACACCTCCACCCTCACCGCAGGGACGAAGCTGTTTTAACTGCTGATGTAACACAATACTTTCTGAGACAAAACCTCCACCGACCGTTCAAGCACGGTAAGCCGATCTAAAACCGATGACAACATTTCTGTTCAATTTCTTGTCTAGAGTAGTGAATGGAGTGCTCCTAGATTATCACCCGATGACCGGTTCGCAGAATCATTAACCACCTTCTTTGATAAGTATCAGCCGAAGGAGTCCTGACCTCCATACCCTTCTAGCCTCCGGAAAAGAACATTTCCTCTCAATCTTTACTTTTTGAATTTCACATTCCTTTTTCCACACTGGACAACTTTTGAATTTGCTGGATGATCACCCTTACAATTGACGCAGGTACAGCATTTGTACAAGCCTCATGCTTCTTTGACCACAGTCACGGCAGATCTCCTGACCCCGACAGGCTCGACTGGAATGCCCCAAAACGTTGCACTTGAAACATCTCAAAGGAGATGGTACAAAAGGGTTGAAACTTTCCCCACGAACATACCCCACTTTTACAAACTCCGGGGGGAGATGAAAATAGCAAAAGTCAAGAATAGTGTGTTAGTTTCAATTACGTACTTCCTTTAGGATTTTTACTCTATGTACCTGTAACACACCCTGACTTTTCATCTCGTCTGAATTTCTGATTCAGCAAGTCCAGCTACATCAGCACATCTAATCACCCCTTTCGAATAATTGAGAGAGGGATGAATAGAAACCTTCACTGTGATATGCATAAGCTGAGATCCAACTCTTTTCAACAACAATCGAGACGCCGCTTCTGTCGCACAATTGACAAGATACTACCTGATCTGAGTTTTTTTATCATTTTGAAACCTGTGGAAGAAAATCCCTCAAACCACTTAGAAATGGCAAAGGGAGAAATCCGGCTATGGATTCATTTGGGTCTTTGGCTTCCCAAAGGAAGCTTGGCCATGTATTTTGAAACCCTTTCTCTTAGCACCTCTCTTACTTCCTCATCTGAGTCTGATCTCTTTCTGTCTTTTAGAATTACTATTTTGATAACTATAGAGCGTAGCCTCAATGACGGCAGGAAATTAACAGCACCCTAGAGAGCTGCCGGTGCTAGGGAAGGGACAATGGATGGCCCTACGAAGGCATGAATATGAACTCGCAGGGCGTCCATCTGCCTGATACCGTCCCTCAAAACCAGACAGGACTGCTGTAGCGACTCACTAACGCAGAGCCATACATCTCTCGGCCAGTGTCGACCTTAGATTGCGAGCGACTTAGGGCCACCACTCCGATAGGTCTCAGAAAAGAAGCATGAAAAGGAAGACTGGAATAATAGATGAAAGAACGACGAAGAACCGGGAAGGAAAGAAAAAAAGAAAGACATAGAGGCTGCAGATGATGTGGGGAGACTTTATGGGTTGAAAAGAGATAGCAAAAAACATGGTAGGCAGAACATTAGGAAAGACAAGAAAAAGGGGTTGGGCACAGGTTGGTCTAGAAAACACCCCCCGCCACGAGAAGGCCGGCCCATGGGGGGATGGACCTGTACAGCATTGATCATGGGGTGAACAGGTGTGGGAATGGAAGGTGGGATCTGAACAGGGTGGATACTCAGAGCTGGAATGCTGGGGGAATGGGAGGGAAGGGGAGACGGTGAGGAAGAGAATAAAGAATGACTGTGGCCCAAGGTTTCATAGGGGCAGGAAGAAAACGGGCCCCCCGAAACAGAGAAGAACGGCAACTGGAGTAGATCCCAAATGTAAGAGGATCCACATGAATGTGGAAAGAATCTGAAGTGGTGGGTAGTGGAACGTCAGGAGAGTGGAAATGTCGGAGTTGGTATGGAAAGGCAATGCGACAGAAAGCAAGTTTATGAAGATTAGGAGCCAGCAAAGAGTGTACATTGGTTTTGAGTACAAGTCAAACGAATGAAAGAAAAGTCGCAGGCGTTTAAAAACATGGAGGTTAACCAATGCAAAAAGAAAATGATGAATAGGGAAGTGTGGGAAACTGAATGCATTCAATAAAAGTTGAGGTGGGAAACATGGGGAGTGGTGATAATGCACAAAGTGGGAAAGAATGGAATGATAGTTCACTAAAGGTATGAAACCCGAGATTCGGAGGAGAAAAGGGAAGGGATGAAACTTAAGAACACAGAATGTCTTTCAGTCTGTAACAAGTAGTAAAATGGAAAGAAGGTGGTTGGAAAAGACCAGACATAAAACCGGAAATTAAAACCACCGTTTAGTTTACATGTACGTCTGGGGCCCCGGAAGCAAATGCAAGAAAAGCATGTTTGTTTCAGGAGGAGTGATGCAAAGTGATATTGCCGTGAGCTGTGACTAAAAAGTGGTTACGCCCGTCCTCCTCCTCATTCCCAGCTAAATGTTACATAGGAGATAAACAGCGACAGCTTTGAATTCAAGATTCAAATGGGTCCAAAAGATGAAGGTTTCCCAAAATAAAGCAAAACTTTGAGTTTTCAGTACAACAAAATGGAATGGCGGCAGAAAAAGGTGGGAGGGGAGGTACTGCCATGGAGCTGGCAAATAAGTGGTGTGCCCAAAGACCTAATCCCAGCTCCATATGGCATACAAAAGGTGCGACGGTGATTAAAACACACCCCTCCTCCCCCCAAATGAAAGAAGCGGACGCAATCTGTATAGTTTGGGAATTTCCGTTTCGCACATTTTTGTCATGTTTGTGACTTCCGGAGAAGAATAAATTTGCTGAAAAATAATGTGTCCGTTTTCTCCTGTGTAAAAAATAAAGCATTCATTTCTACTCTGTACTGTGTGTTTGGTGGTTTTTTGGCTCCAAAAAGGTGACAGTTTTAAATTCAAGATTCAAAAGGGTAAAAAAACGGAAGGTTTGCAAAAAAGCAAAACGGGTTTTCGAACAACTGAAGGGGGGGGTAAAAAGGTGGGGGGAGGTACTGCCTGGAGTGGCAATAAGTGGGTCCCCAACGCCCTTTCCCAGTCCATATGGCTACAAAAGGTGTGACAGTGATAAACCACCCCCCCCCCCCCCCAAAATGAAGGAAGCAGATGCAACTGTATAGTTGGGGAAATACCTTTTCGCATTTTTTTGTCTTTTTGTGACTTCCGAGAAATAAATTTGCTGAAATCTTTGTGCCCTTTTCCCTGTGATCAAATAAAGCATTCTTTTCCACTTGTTTGGTGTTTAGGGGTTTTTTGGTTCCTACCCTGTTTACAAAAAGTAGAATTATCAAAAAAAGACCTAAACTCAAAGGGACTTAAAAATGAAGACCACATAAGTGTGGAGAGGAAGGGGGCAAAAGCAGCAAAGGGATGGTGAACATGGTCAAACTTGAAATGTTGAAATCAGAAAAAAAATGCCAAAGCCGCTTCTGGGGATACGGAACAGGAAAAAAGGTGAAAAGTTGCCCTTTTAAAAGAAGTTTAGATGGAAGGGAGTTGACAACAAAAGTACCGTATGGAAAGATGGTAAGACAAGGAACTGAAAAGAGAAATTATAGTGGTAGGGAGTGACAACAAAAGACCCTATGGAGAAGTAGGCTAAGACAAGGAGACTGAAAAAAAGAAGTTATAGATGGTAAGGGGGTGACAAAAAAAAAGTTCCGTATGGAGAAGAAATGGGTAAGACAAGAGACTGAAAAGGAATTATGATGGTAAGGAGGACAACAAAAGTATCCGTATGGAGAAAAATTGGCTAAGCAAGGGGCGAAAAGAGAATTTAGTGGGAAGGGGGTGCAACAAAAGTTCCCTAAGAGAATAGGCTAAGACAAGGGACTGAAAAAAAGAAGTTATAGATGGAAAGGGGGATGACAACAAAAGTATCCGTATGGAGAAGTAGGCTAAGAAAAGGAGACTGAAAAGAGAATTTTATAGAGGGTAAGGGGGGGTGACAAAAAAATATCCGTAGGAGAAGTAGGGGCTAAGAAAAGGAACTGAAAAGAGAAGTTATGGGATGGAAGGGAGGGGGACAACAAAAGTATCGTATGGAAAATTTGGGCCCAAAGAAAAGGGAATGAAAGAGAAGTTAAGATGGAAGGGAGTGACAAAAAAAATATCCGTAGGGGAGAAGTAGGGCAAAGAAAAGGAGCGAAAAAGAAGTTATAGATGGTAAGGGGGGGAAACAAAAAAAGGGATCGATGGAGAATAGGCTAAGAAAAGGAGACTAAAAAGAGAAGTTATAGTGGTAAGGGAGTGCAACAAAAAGTACCGATGGAGAAGAGGGCTAAGACAAAGACTGAAAAGAGAAGTTAAGATGGTAAGGGGGGGAGGGTGACAACAAAAGTATCCGTATGGAGAAGTTTGGCTAAACAAGGGACGAAAAGAGAAGTTAAGAGGGGTAAGGAGTGACAACAAAAGATCCGTATGGAGAAGTAGGGCTAAGAAAAAGGAGACTGAAAAGAGAAGTTTTTGAGGGTAAGGGAGTGACAAAACAGTATCCGTAGGAGAAGTAGGCCAAGAAAGGGGAACTGAAAAGAGAAGTTATAATGGTAAGGGTACAAAAAGTACCGTATGGAAAAGTATGGCCAAGACAAGGACACTGAAAAGAGAGTTAAATGGAAAGGGAGGGGACAAAAAAAGTATCCGTATGGAGAATTTTGGCTAAGAAAAAGGGACACTAAAAAGGGGAAGTTTGTGAAGGGGGGAGTGACAACAAAAGTCCGTATGGAGAAGTATGGCCAAGACAAGCCTGACAAAGAGAAGTTATAGATGTAAGGAGAGTGACAACAAAAGATCCGAGAGAAGTATGGCAAGACGAAGGACACTGAAAAGAGAGTTATAGATGGTAAGGGATGGTGACAACAAGTTCCGTATGGGAAGTATGGCAAGAAAGGAGACTGAAAGAGAAGTTATAGATGGTAAGGGACAGTGAAAAAAAGTATCCGATGGAAGAAGTATGCAAGCAAGGAGACTGAAAAGAGAAGTTTAGATGGTAGGGAGTGACAACAAAAGTATCCGTATGGAGAAGTATGGCCAGACAAGGAGACTGAAAAGAGAAGTTATAGATTGGTAAGGGAAGTGACAACAACAGTATCCGTATGGAGAAGTATGGCCAAGACAAGGAGACTGAAAAGAGAAGTTATAGATGGTAAGGGAGTGACACAAAAGTATCCGTATGGAGAAGTATGGCAAGACAAGGAGACTGAAAAGAGAAGTTATAGATGGTAAGGGAGTGGACAACAAAAGTATCCGTATGGAGAAGTATGGCTAAGACAAGGACACTGAAAAGAGATGAATGAAAAAAATTGCAGGCATAAAAAAATGGAAGTTAATGTAAAAAAAAAAAGTTATCGAAATGGGGGAAGTGTGAGAGACTGAATGGATTTAATTTCAAGTTGAGGTAGACACATGGGGAGTGGTGATAATGCACAAGGTAAGTGGGAAAGAATGGAATGAATAGTTCACTACAAGGAATGAACACCTGAGATTTGGAAAAGAAAGGGAAGGATGAAAACTTAAGAACACAGAATGTCTTGCATGTCTGTAAACAAGTAGTAAAATGGAAAGAAGGTGGTTGGAAAAGACCAGACATAAACAGGAAATTAAGCACCGTTCAATTTACATGTACAGTCTGGGTGGCCACGGAAGCAAAATGCAGTGAAAAGCATGTTTGTTTCTGGCAGGAGCCGATGCGGATGCAAAGCTGATATTGCCGTGAGCTGGGACTAAGTGGTACGCCCGACCTCCTCATTCCTAGCTAAATGTTACATAGGAGATAAACAGTTGACAGCTTTGAATTCATTCAAGATTCAAAATGGGTCCAAAATGTGAGGTTTGCAAATTAAAGCAAACTTTGAGTTTTCAGAAGAACAAAATGGATCGGT
The DNA here is from genome assembly GCA_018398815.1 of Conus ventricosus. NCBI lineage: Eukaryota > Metazoa > Mollusca > Gastropoda > Neogastropoda > Conidae > Conus > Conus ventricosus. The sequence goes on along the minus strand of CM031619.1, from coordinate 29,033,603 downwards.
GGCAGAAAGGTGGAGGGGAGGTACTGCCATGGAGCTGGCAAATAAGTGGTGTGCCCAACAACCTAATTCCCGCTCCATATGGCATACAAAAGGTGTGACAGTGATAAACACACCCCTCCTCCCCCCAAATGAAAGAAGCGGACTGCAATCTGTATAGTTTGGGAATACCGTTTTGCACATTTGTCATGTTTGTGACTTCCGGAGAAGATAAATTTGCTGAAAATACATCTGTTTTCTCCTGGTATCAAATAAGCATTCATTTCTACTCTGCATTGTGTGTTTGGGGGTTTATTTTGGCTCCTAACAGCGATAGCTTTGAATTTAAGATTGAAAATGGGTTCAAAAAACGTGAAGGTTTGCAAATTAAAGCAAAACTTTTGAGTTTTCGAACAACAAAATGGAAAGTCGGCAGAAAGGTGGGAGGGGAGGTACTGCCATGGAGCTGGCAAATAAGTGGTGTGCCAACGACCTAATTCCACCTCCCTATGGCATACAAAAGGTGTGACAGTGATAACACACCCCTCCTCCCCCCCAAAAGAAAGAAGCGGACTGCAATCTGAACAGTTTGGGAATTTCTGTTTCGCACATTTTTGTCATGTTTGCGACTTCCGGAGAAGATAAATTGCTGAAAAATCACGTCTGGTTTTTTCCCGGGATCAAATAAAGCATTAATTTTCACTTGTTGTGTGTTTTTAGTGGTATTTTGGCTCCTAACACCGATAACAAAAAGATGTGAATATATCAAAAGTGACCTCAAGCTAAAAGGGACTTAACACTGAAGACCACATAACATGTGGAAGAGGAAGGGGGCATAAGTAGCTGAAGGGATGGTGAACATGGTCAAACTTGACTGTTGACATCAGAAGGAAATGCCAAAGATAAACCTTTAGGACACAGAAAAAGGAAAGAGTGAACCTTGCCAACGAGATAAACAGCCATGAGAGTGGGGAAGTGGGGAAAAAGAGAGTTATAGATGGTTAAGGGAGGTGACACCAAAAAGTGCGTATGGAGAAGTGCAAGAATGACACAAGGAGACTGAAAAGAGACGAGGAAGGGATAGCGTTGGGTCGGTTGGCATGTTAATCTGAATAATGCGGATGGAATTAAAAAGGAAAGAAAAATGAAATACGAGATTAACTGGGAAAAGAAATGGAATAAAGATGTTTTGAACAGAGCTGCAGGAACTGGGGTTTATTCTCGATCAAAATCAGCATTTTCACCATGAACATCACACATACACACACACGGGTGACAGTGGCTAGGGGTGGTGGTTACGATAGAGATGGACGTAACAGGGGAAAGGCAGTCTGTGAGCTCTTTAAAATATGACGATAGATAGGGGAGACAGTTAAGAATAGAAAGAGATGGCCATGGCAGTGAAGGGAGGGGCCAATGGCCTTAAAAAATATGGGCCATGGATAGGGTGGCCAGTTAGGACAGGAAGAAATGGACACAGCAGTGAACGAGTCCTGACCTGAAGGTACGATGGTACATAGTGCTGGTCATTTAGATCAGAAAGATGAACATGGCTGGGAAGACGTCTACAGTCTCCAAGGTGTGACAGCAGGGAGGGTGGTTCAGGGTTCAAAGAGGTGGACAGGGAGGG
>CM031619.1:29011973-29031897 GCA_018398815.1 Conus ventricosus | reverse complement strand
TGGCAAGGTTTCACTCTTTGACTGTTCCGTGTCCTCCAGAGTTCATCGTTGGCATTTCCTTCTGATTTCAACAGTCAAGTTTGACCATGTTCACTATCCCTTCTGTTGCGTCTGCTCCTTCCTCTTCACACATTATCAGTCTTCATTGTTAAGTCCCTTTGAGCTTGAGGTCGGTTACTGGTTATTTGCAATGTATTGTTGCTTTTCTATCAATTGACGCGTTGAACTAAACATGTGTCAATATCCACACTTCTACTTCTTTCCAATTTTACCAACCATTCCCACAGCTGTTCCAACATTTCTGTTCAAAACCATTTGCATTCCAGTTCCTCCTGTCATCGTGGTTATGTCACTTTATGCTTTACATCCTTTGCTGCTTCTCATCTTTCACTAATCTTTTGCTGCATTTTTTTTTCAGTGTTCCAATCGACCTTCCAGCTATCCCCTTCGTGTGTTCTCCCAAAATTGGCACTTTCCCACAAGTGTTCTGTGAGACAAATCATTCCTTCCCGTTTTCTTTTACTTGCATTCAGCTTGCCACTTCTCCTTTGACAAAGCTGTTTTTCTTTGTCCAAATGTCTCATGTTTACTTTTTAAATTGTTCCCTTTCCCGAAATCGCAAACCTTACTATTCTTACCTGATGCAGCAACACTTGGGTTGTGTTTTTTTTCTTTTAGCTCAAGGTGGTTTCCATAGATTTCTATCTCCTTATATTCTGCCTGCTTCTTGATACACTGACTTCTTTTTATTATCAGTGTTAGCACTTCTCCATACGCATACTTTTGTTGTCACTCCCTTGCCATCTTGATCTATAACTTCTCTTTTCCCCACTTCTCCAGTTCTCATGGCTGTTTATCCAAATGGCAAGGTTTCACTCTTTTCCTGTTCTGTGTCCTCCAGAGTTCATCTTTGGCATTTCCTTCTGATTTCAACAGTCAAGTTTGACCATGTTCACCATCCCTTCAGCTACTTATGCCCCCTTCCTCTTCCACATGTTATGTGGTCTTCAGTGTTAAGTCCCTTTTAGCTTGAGGTCACTTTTTGATATATTCACATCTTTTTGTTATCGGCGTTAGGTGCCAAAATACCACTAAACACACAACACAGAGTGGAAATTAATGCTTTATTTGATACCAGGAGAAAACAGACATGTGATTTTTCAGCAAATGTATCTTCTACGGAAGTCGCAAACATGACAAAAATGTGTGAAACGGTATTTCCAAACTATACAGATAGCAGTCCGCTTCTTTCAATTGGGGGGAGGAGGGGGTGTGTTTATCACCGTCACACCTTTTGTATGCCATATGGAGCTGGGAATTAGGTCGTTGGGCACACCACTTATTTGCCAGTTCCATGGCAGTACCTCCCCTCCCACCTTTCTGCCGCCATTCCATTTTGCTGTTCTGAAAACTGAAAGTTTTGCTTTAATTTGGAGACCTTCACGTTTTGGACCCATTTTCAATCTTGAATTCAAAGCTGGCACGTTTAGGAGCCAAAATACCACCAAACACACAATACAGAGTAGAAACAAATGCTTTATTTGATACACATGAGAAAACAGACATGTGATTTTTCAGCAAATGTATCTTCTCCGGAAGTCGGAAACATGACAAAAATGTGCGAAACGGTATTTCCAAACTATACAGATTGCAGTCTGCTTCTTTCATTTGGGGGGGGGGGGGGGGGGGGGGCGGGGCGGGAGGGGGTGTGTTTATCACTGTCACACCTTTTGTATGCCATATGGAGCTGGGAATTAGGTCGTTGGGCACACCACTTATTTGCCAGCTCCATGGCAGTACCTCCCTCCCACCTTTCTGCCGCCATTCCATTTGGTTGTTCTGAAAACTGAAAGTTTTGCTTTAATTTGGAGACCTTCACGTTTTGGACCCATTTTCAATCTTGAATTCAAAGCTGGCACTGTTTAGGAGCCAAAATACCACCAAGCACACAATACAGAGTAGAAATGAATGCTTTGATACACAGGAGAAAACAGACGTGTGATTTTTCAGCAAATGTATCTTCTCCGGAAGTTACAAACATGACAATAATGTGCGAAACGGTATTCTCAAACTATACAGATTGCAGTCCGCTTCTTTCAATTGGGGGGGAGGAGGGGGGTGTTTATCACTGTCACACCTTTTGTATGCCATATGGAGCTGGGAATTAGGTCGTTGGGCACACCACTTATTTGCCAGCTCCATGGCAGTACCTCCCCTCCCACCTTTCTGCTGACATTCCATTTGGTTGTTCTGAAAACTCGAAGGTTTTGCTTTAACTTGCAAACATTCACGTTTTGGACCCATTTTCAATCTTGAATTCAAAGCTGTCACCGTTTATCTCCTATGTAACATTTAGCTAGGAACAAAGAGGAGAGGACGGGTGTACCACTTAGTCCCAGCTCACTGCAATATCAGCTCTGCATCAGCTCCTGCCAGAAACAATCGTGCTTTTCACTGCATTTTGCTTCCGTGGCCACCCAGACTTTCCATGTAAACTGAACGGTGCTTAATTTCCTGTTTATGGCTGGTCTTTTCTAACCTTCTTTCCATTTTACTGCTTGTTTACAGACATGCAAGACATCCTGTGTTAAGTTTTCTCTTCCGAATCTCAGGTGTTCATGCCTTTCTAGTAAACTCTTCATTCAATTCCCTCCCACTTATCGTTGTGCAGTATCACCACTCCCCATGTTTCTACCTCAACTTGTATTGAATCCATTCAGTGTCTCACACTTCCCGATTTCTATGACTTTTTTTTTTACCATTGTTAACTTCCATTTTTTTACACCTGCAATTTGTTTTTTTCATTCATCTCTTTTCAGTCTCCTTGTCTTATTCTTGCACTTCTCCATATGCATACTTTTGTGTCACCCTCCCTTACCATCTATAACTTCTGGTTTTCCCCACTTCTCCAGCTCTCATGGCTGTTGATCTCGTCGGCAAGGTTTCACTCTTTACCTGTTCTGTGTCCTTCAGTTTATCGTTGGCATTTCCTTCTGATTTCAACAGTCAAGTTTGACCATGTTCACCATCCCTTCTGCTGCAATATCAGCTTTGCATCCGCACCAGCTCCTGCCTGAAATAAACATGCTTTTCACTGCATTTTGTTTCCGTGGCCACCCAGACTGTACATGTAAACTGAACGGTGCTTAATTTCCTGCTTATGTCTGGTCTTTTCCAACCACCTTCTTTCCATTCTATTACTTGTTTACAGACATGTAAGACATTCTGTGTTCTTAAGCTTTCATCCTTCCCTTTTCTCCTCCGAATCTCGGGTGTTCATAGCTTTGTAGTGAACTATTCATTCCATTCTTTCCCACTTTGTGCATTATCACCACTCCCCATGTTTCTACCTCAACTTATATTGAATGCATTCAGTTTCTCACACTTCCCTATTTCTATCATTTTCTTTTTGCATTGTTTAACCTCCATTTTTTAACGCCTGCGACTTTTCTTTCATTCTGTTTGACTTGTACTCAAAACCAGATATCACTCTTTGCTGGCTCCTGATCTTCATAAACTTGCCTTCTGTTGCATTGCCTTTCCATACCAACTCCAACATTTTGTCACTCTCATGACTGTTCCACTACCCACCATCCTCCGGTTCTTTTCAAATTCATGTGGATCCTCTTACATTTGCATCTGCTCCAGTTGCCGTTCTTCTCTGTCTGTCCCGTTTTCTTCCTGCCCCAATGATATCTTGTCCACAGTCATTCTTTATTCTCTTCCTCACCTGTCTCCTCTTCCCACTCAATTCCCCCAGCATTCCAGCTCTCAGAAAAATTCCACATGACTCCCAGTCGTTTTACCAATAGTGTATTGAGCCAGCATATTCGCTTGTGTGTAAAATACCAGTTTAACATGTGTGTAATGCTCCTATACATCTGGGCATCTGGGTAATGCTTACAGAAGTCGTACAGAAGATTGCCTACACACTTGGTACATTGAGCAGCAGATATGCATATACACAGTGACTTTTGTTGGGTCCCATCTCACTGTGGTATAAAGCGGAATGAAAGGGCAGACAGTCTAGCAAACGAAGGAGCAAATAGAAACGTTGAAAATCTATTAAACAATTCCTTAGATTTGTCCTCTTGTGAATCAATCCAAATTATGGACAAGTTATTGCATAAGAGGCCATTTTAACAAATGCATTTCCTAAGAGGCCATTTCAACGACTCCATTGCAAAAGAGGCCAATTTAATGAACCCATTGCCTACGAGACCATTTCAATGACTTCATTGTCTAAGAGGCCATTGCAACGACTCCATGGCCGAAGAGGCCATAATTTTGAACAACCCCATTGTTTAAGAGGCCATTTCAACGACCCTATTGTCTTAAAAGGCCACATAAACGATCCCATCGTCTAAGAGGCCATTTCAACATCCCATCACCTAAGAGGCCATTTCAACGACCCTATTCTCTAAAAGGCCATTTCAATCACCCCATTGTCTAAGAGGCCATTTCAACCACTCCACTGCTTAAGTAGCCATTTCAACTACCCCATTGCCTAAGACGCTATTTCAATGACTATTTCTATGACTACATTGCCTAAAAGGCCATTTCAAGGACCCCATTGCCTAAGAGGCCATTTCAACTATCCCATTGCCTAAGACGCTATTTCAATGACTATTTCTGTGACTACATTGCCTAAGAGGCCATTTCAAGGACCCCATTGCCTAAGAGGCCATTTCAACAACCCCATTGCCTAAGACGCCATTTCATTGCCTCCCTTGCCTAAGAGGGTATTTCAGCAATTCCCTTGTCTAAGAGACGATTTCAACCACTCCCTTGTCAAAGAGGCCATTTCAACTACCCACTCCATTGCCTAAGACGCCATTTCAATGACCATTTCCATGACTACATTCTCTAAGAGGCCATTTCAAGGACCCCATTGCCTAGGCCATTTCAACAACCCCATTGCCTAAAACGCCATTTTCAACGACCCCTTGCCTAAGAAGCCATTTCATTGACTCCCTTGCCTAATAGGCCATTTCAACGACTCCATTGCCTAAGAGGCCATTTCAAAGATTCCCTTGCCTAAGAAGCCATTTCAACGACTCCCATGCCTAAGAGACCATTTGAACGACCCACTCCATTGCCTAAGAAGCCATTTCAATGACTCCCATGCCTAAGGGGCCACTTCAACGACTCCATTGTCTAAGAAGCCATTTTAATGACCCCATTGCCTAAGAGGCCATTTCAAGGACTTCATTGCCTATGAGGCCATTTCATTGACTCCATTGTCCAAGAGGCCACTTCACCGGCTCCATTTCAATGACTCCACTGTCTAACAGGCCATTTCAACGACTTCATTGCCTATGAGGCCATTTTATTGACGCTATTGTCTAAGAGGCCACTTCAACGGCTCCATTTCAATGACTCCACTGTCAAACAGGCCATTTGAACGACTCCATGGCCTAAGAGTCCATTTCCATGTATCCATTGCCTAGGAGGCCATTTCAACGATTCTGTTGCCTAAGATGCCATTTCAATACCCATTGCCCAAGAGGCCATTTAAACATTTCCTAAGAGGCCATTTCAACAACTCTGCTGCCTAAGAGGCTATTTCAACAACTCCATTGCCAAAGACCATTTCAACGACCCCACTGCCTAAGAGGCCATTTCAACGACTCTATTGCCATAGAGGCCATTTTTAGTGTACCTCTTACACATCTCCGATGTGCTGTTTGTCAATCAGTAGTGGGAGACCTAATGAGGTGTAGAGGTAGTCACTGTACATGTTTTGTCCTGCTGACTACATTTGACCTAGACCAATCCACGAATACACATGGACACAGACAAACTGACAGACAGACGGATACGCACACTACAAAACTAAGAACAATCCCAGGCATGCCAAATACTTTACAAGAACAGTGAAGAAATAAGAAGTCAAAAATGTATGTCAAAAATTGACTTCAAAGGGCGCCAAAAAGGCAAGACAATAAATTCAAAGGGCATCAAAAAAGCCAAATCAACAAATCACTTCAAAGAGTGTCAAAATGGCAAGACCAAAGGCAATTTTCAAAAAATCACCAACAAAGCGAATCAAATGCCAGTCAAAAAGGAAGACAAAAAAAGTCATTTTCACAAAATGTGAATGACAGGAAGACTTGAATTCTTACATGTAAAAAAACATAATTTTGCTTCATTGCATTGTAGTGATCTTTTCACTTGTTTCTGTCAATTTTGCATGTTTTCATGAATGCATGCATGCGTGTGTGTGTGCTTTGGTGTGCAATATAAGGGACATCTGATTTATCTTCATGACATTATTTCTCTTAGTTGGTGCTCTTTCACACATATCAACTCTATTCTATACCTTCTACCAAATCTGAATTGGCCATTCTGGGTGATTGATAGTTTGTTTTTCCTGTTAACATGTAATCCTATCATGGCATCTGAGAAATGCTGTTGGTAGGGTTATGGCTTTATTCTTGTTCACTGTTGCATTAAAGCTGATTCTGTTAATTTCCATATGAGTTTGATTCATTGCGCTCAGAGAATAAGCCTTAACCTGATTTTCGACTCTGCTATTCCCATTGTTAAGCAGAATATTTGTTGGGTAAACAGTGTGCATGCTTTTACAGTGTAGTGTTTAGATTCATGTATCTGTGCATGAGTTCATTACAGCTGCCAACTGTTTGTCATTGATGTGTAGCCAGTAATTACGAGCATACTTATAGCTGTGATTCAGGTGTATGTTTGCTTCGGAATTCTTTCACCCTCTTAGTGGTTAAATTTTTATAGTCGTAAAAAGGGTTATTTTCTTCTGTATTTCCAAATTCATAGTTCCCTGTGCAACAGCTTTAGTTAGTGTGTGTGTGTGTGTGGGTGTGTGTGTGTGTGTGTGTGTGTGTGTGTGTGTGTGTGTGTGTGTGTGTGAGTGTTTTCCAAGTAGTCAGACAAGAGATCTTCCTAATTTTCTTTCTACCTCATCCAAGGAAATATTTCAGTCACTGGCCAGGATGTCTTCAAGTTTGCACAGTCCTGTGCTTCTCTAGTCTTTGAGAATTTTTTTTTTCATACTGAAAATTTGCGTTGTTCCACATCATTGATCTGAAATGATGCCTGTTTTGAATTTCAGTTCCTTTTACCTGTGAAAATATGTCCAGTAGTCGTTAACCACAAATCAAGAGATTTATAGTTATCTACAATATCTTTTGATTTATATGATATATACAGTGCGCTCATATCGAGCCCACAAATATACATAAGCAGAATTTTTTTTTCTTTTCTTTTTTTCCACCTTCAGTAAAGGCTCTTTTCTTTGAGAAAAAAAAAAGCAAGTGACATCATTATGATTCACATTGACTCGGAAGGACCAATGTCATATTTCTGTACACACAAACACATGCACAAAAACAAATATAACCAGAACTACACCACATGCATGACACAAACGTGTCAGGAGAAGCAAGACCAAAAGATAGAGGCAGAGGAAAGAAAGAGAGAGAGAGAGAGAGAGAGAGAGAGAGAGAGAGAGAGAGAGAGAGAGAGAGAGAGGAGGAAAGGAGGAAGGAGAGGGAAAGTGAACAGCAGAGGGGGGAAGGAAAAGGGATGCTGCCCTAACAGAGTAACATGAACGTAACGGTCAAACAGAGGAAGATAAACAATAAGTCAGCATCCACGGTGAGTGAATAAACAAGTAGACAGACTTGAGTTCTTTTAGATTGTATAGTATTAACTATGTTATTAATTATAGACTATAACCACATTTAACTTGAGAGAATAAACAAGTCGGCAGACTTAAGTTCTTTTAGATTGTATAGTATTAACTATGTTATGAATTATAGACTATAACCTCATTTAACCAAGTCCTGATAAGGAAGCCAATCCATCAAAAAATGTCTAATTTATTAGTCACATAAGCAGAATTTTAGTTTTTAAAAAAATGGCCACTTTCCATCATGCCCAAGGCACATTGTTAGATTAATTCATAAACTTTGACTGAATTCATGCATGGAACACTAAATATTCTTATGGTATTTCTTGTGTCTGAAGAAAAAAACATTTCTGTGCAGCATCATAAATTTGGTGATATCATTGCATGGGATTGAAATTTTGTTCTTATTTATTCCTTACATGTCTATTAGGGAATGTTATGTTTTACTGTTCAAATGCTTATACAGTGTGTGTGTGTGTGTGGGGTGTGTGTGTGTGTGTGTGTGTGTGTGTGTGTGTAAGTGTGCTTTTTTCTGCTAATGTGAAGGACCACTCCTTCCAAGCTATCGCTATTGTAATTTTTTTTCAATCCCTGAATTATATGATTTTATTGTCTTTTACTGTTTAAATAATCATACTTTTCTGCGACATCATGGCATGGTGCAGAAAATTAATGTTTTCATTTATTCCTTACATGGAGCTTAACAGGGAATGTCATGTGTGTATGTATATATATATATATATATATATATATATATATATATATATATATATATATATATGTTGTACAATAAACTACTAAATTCCAAGGATAAGTACCACACACCATCCTTGCTTATCCTTGGAATTTAGTAGTATATTGTAATTTAGTCCCTTGCAGATTCATTCCAAGAACTGGCCCTCAGCACTTGTGTCTTAAGAGGTTATCTTTTTATATTTTCTACTTTTCACTAGAAAATGTAGTTTGTTTTGCTCTTTCATGATTTTCTTTTGCTTCTTAGGTGGCACCTTTGGTTGTTGTTTTTTCAAACTCAACATACTACGGTATTGCACACCAGCCTTTTTCTGGGATAGCATTCTTCTTAAAACCAAAAAGGCTGAGGAGTCAAATTACCACTCTCCACGGTCACTGAGGAGAAACAATCAGGTTTCGAAATATCGGTATCTGACCAGGAGTTATATGTTAGTGAGTTTCCTCCCCATTGGAGATTGTCTCCCCCTTGGAGAATATAAGCTTGATGAAGGCTCATTTTGAGAAGCATTTATTTTATATTTCCCCATTCACCCACTCAAGCACATACTGTTAGAGAGAATTATCTACCACTGCAGATGTGAATGCTTGTCTCCCCCTGTTTCTTCAATCTAAGACATAAGAGCAAGCTTTGTTTATATATATATATACACAACATGACATTCCCTGTTAAGCTCCATGTAAGGAATAAATGAAAACATTAATTTTCTGCACCATGCCATGATGTCGCAGAAAAGTATGATTATTTAAACAGTAAAAGAAGACAATAAAATCATATAATTCAGGGATTGAAAAAAAATTACAATAACGATAGCTTGGAAGGAGTGGTCCTTCACATTAGCAGAAAAAACAATCATACTTTTTGTGATATAATTTCTTGGCATTGAAATTTTGTGCTCTTTTATTCCTTACTTGGTTTAATCGGAAATGTTATGACTTAATGTTCATACAAGTCTGTTTTCAATGTTCACACCCCTATGAATTATCTCCCTTCAGTCTCTCGCTCTCACCCTACTTTAAACATCTTTCTTAGCAGTAAATCTTGTATTCCTGACTTGTATTTAACTCTGCAGGTTGTTTTTACAGTTTAAGTAATTACACATTTTGCTAATATTATTGAACTTTTGAATGGTGCTATTGTTTTTGTTTTCTTTCTTTTTTATACCTAACTTTGAGCTTATCTAGGAGCGTTCCGTTTTACAGTTGGAGTGTTTAAGTGTGGTGTTTATATTGCATATGTTATGGTGGTTTGTTGTGATGTGCGGGCCTCTGTGTGTGTGTGTAAGCAACTCTATTTTAGCTGGGTGTGTGCGTGCGATTCTTTATTGTTGTGTTTTATCGGGGGCGGGGGGGGGGCGGGGGGGGGGGGGGGGGGGGGGGTAGGATGTGTGCGTGCATGTGTTAACATTTATGTATATGTACAGACTGACACAAGATGATAAATGAATTGACAAGGAATGACCGAGCACAGTGGAAAGAGTGGAATATTTTTAATGATATACTTCTTTATAACTTGTAATATGTGAATTGTGATGATGGCCCCACAAACAAATTTTCCTTATGTTCTATGAGGACAAATAAAATATCGTGTATCATGTTGTCCTAGCTCTATCAGGAGAAAGGTATTGAGATGAATAACTTTGACAATGTCAATACTCTCTTGTACGGTCCACAAGTGTGTTGCTGAAATTGCCATGGTTATTTTGCAGTCACAGGTTGCAACATTTTTGTAAAGATCAATTTTGTGTACCACTGGGGTCTTTCACTTATGTAAATATGCATTAATCAGATGTGGGTTTGAAGTACTTACATGGATGATAAGTTGTGTGTGGAGGTGTTTTTTAAAGTGTCTAATATCATCCGACGATGAAAAGACATTAAATAAACCATTGAACTGACCTGAAGCAGTGCTTGGCATGTATTGCCTACACGTACATTGAGCACTAGAGATGCATACACACAGATATACAGGCCTTTGCTCTGTGTCTCTGTAATGCACACTCGCAGTTTTCTGTGTACATTGTGCATTACAGACTTTGAGTAAATCCCTGTTTTCTGCCTTTGTGAACCACACAACTGACTTTGTTCTAGGAACTCCGATGGTGTGGAGGAGTAGGGGGGTGCACACGAAGACATATTTAGGTTCAAGGGACAATATCCAGGCAAAAAGAACGCAGAGGAAGAGACATAGAGTTTCTTCCCTTTATTTTGCTTCCAAAGCCAAGAACACGCCCACTCACTCACAGCGCCTCAAATACTTAGGAGAAAAGCAAACCACCAAGCCAGCAACACGGTGCTGCAGACAAAGCCAGCAACACGGTGCTGCAGACAAAGCCGCAACACGTGCTGCAGACAAAGCCGCAACACGGTGCTGCAGACAAAGCCAGCAACACGGTGCTGCAGAAAAAGCCAGCAACACGGTGCTGCAGACAAAGCCAGCAACACGGTGCTGCAGACAAAGCCAGCAACACGGTGCTGCAGACAAAGCCAGCAACACGGTGCTGCAGACAAAGCCAGCAACACAGTGCTGCAGACAAAACTGGCTTTGTGAGGCAGAAGTTGTGCTGCCGTGTTTTCTGGCTCACTGTTCGTTCAAAGTATTCAAACATAATCATTTAGTATTGATGAAAATCTTAGAACCCAAGGAACAAAATGAACATATCGTATTTGATCATTTTGTTTATTTAATATCAAATGGGAGAATGAACCCACTTTTGACAAGTTTGTGTTATATTTTTCTCTATTGCAATAATTACCTAACAGCATGCAATCATTCTATAATGAATCGATAGCAGACATTTCATGCCTTTCATATGAATTTCATTCTCCAAGACTGTGTCGGAGCTGAGAACTTTGTCTTTGAAAATTAGAACAAAACAACTGGCTTTCCTTTCGCCTGGCTGCCGACGTGAGGTTTTGATATGATTTTCGATGAAAGTATACTCTATTGAAACGTACTACCAGATAATAATTGCTATACATTTTCAGTTGTATTTATCATAGAAATTGAGTAATTCACAAGGTTTCGATTGGGAGGAAGTCTTTATTTCGTAGATTGGCAATTTAGCGTAAAACTCCAATGACAGAGTGGAACAAAGAAGGCGACTGATAGAGATGGGTATTGTCAGTCATTCCATGTATTCACAAGCATGTGCTGAAAATATCCTAAGCATGCGATATGGGAAATGAGAGCTTACAGACTTTACTTGTATGCACCAGTTTAGAGAAAATACAGGCTTTTTGGTCCAATATGGTTTTAACGAATAAAATGAATGACTTTTTGCGACTTCAGTGACACACACACTATATATATATATGTATATAATAATATATATTATATATATATATATATATATATATATATATAATATAATCAATTGCACAATGAAAAAGCAAACAAGCTACTTTTTCTTTCCAACATTTCAGCTCTGGGCCTTCCTCGGGGAGGCAAAGTACCGGTTTTCAGTAACATGGTCGCAGTTTCAGTTGTCTATGAACATTTCAAACGAATTCATCTCGCCTATGGAAAGCACCCGGGTGGTGAAGCATCCAACTGGCGGGTGGGAAGTGCAACGGGCATTTGCATTTCTATATATTCATCCATGTATTTTCAAGATTCATCAATCAAGGGAGGCAAGAGGAAAGGTAACTCTTGAACAAAAGATTCCGTCTGCTAAGGGTCCCAAGAGATTAGTGCACATTTGAGCGCCTGGCTACACTCCATTTTTTTTTTTACAGCAGTTTCAGAAATACCAGATTTTTTTTTCTTTTATCTGGCAGTTCAGTCCACTCCTGTATTTGCCCATACACACTTTTTGTGGCTTTTTACTCCCTGTGCTCTTAGCACAGCCTACTTTGTAAACTTAAAATATGGTTGGCCATCATGTCATGGTTGCATACTGTTGTACGTTTCTTTTCTGAATGTTTTTTTTTTTTCGATGGGTCGAGTTGTTTTGTAATGCGACCTTGTTCCTTGCTGGGACTTTGACAGACAGCCCCAGGAAAGGTGCCGTGTGGTCAATGATCAGAACTTGACCATGCGCACTGCTCTGTGTACGTCTCCATGTACAGAACTTGACCATGTGCACCAAGACTTGACCATGTGCACTGCTGTGTGTGTGTCTCCATGTATAAAACTTGATCATGTGCACCAAGACTTGACCATGTGCACTGCTATGTGCATGTCTACATGTGTAAAACTTGATCATGTGCACCATGACTTGACCATGCGTACTGCAATGTGTATGTCTCCATGTATAGGACTTGACCATGTGCACTGCTCTGTATATGTCTCCATGTATAGGACTTGACCATGTGCACTGCTCTGTATATGTCTACATGTATAGGACTTGACCATGTGCACTGCTCTGTGTACATGTATAGAACATGACCATATGCACTGCCTGTGTACATGTATAGAACATGACCATATGCACTGCTCTGTGTATGTCTCCATGTATAAAAAGCTGAGAGTGAAACACACAACAATATTGCATGGCATCTATATGGAGAAAGGGAAGCCCCCCCCCCCCCCCCCCTTTTTTTGTACTCCCAGTTATAGAACAGGGAGTACTTTAGAATGGGAACGAAGAAATGCTGTCTGTGTGCGTGTCTGTGTGTCTGTGTCCGTGGTCAAAATGTGTTCCACTCGCTCCAGACAATACTACTGGGTCGATCTTTCTGAAAATTTGTAGGTATGTTCATTATGGGTCAAGGATGATGCCCGACGTTTTCTGCTCCATATTGTAAACTAGGCTGCTCCTGTGAATCAATCAACTCTCTAAAAACACTGAAGGAATTGCTATCCAACATGTACAAAACGTTAAAAAGTAACTGCCTTCTTCACTCATCAGACTATATGAAAGACAAGCAAAATCAAAACCTAGTGGCGGTGAAATAAATACCAAGATGATGTATGCATTAACCACAACTCTTCTCTTTTTTTCGTCCTTTTTTTCAGTGCATGCAAGATATCTCCTTTTATAAAACACATGATTCGTTTTATTCATACTAACATTTCATTCTAATCTGCTTGCTGCAAGGAAACAGGACACTATTTATCTTATTCATATTCAATATTTGTCTTACTCATATTTTATTTCATGACCGTATTTATCTGACTCGTATTCAATATCTGTCTTACTCATAACATTTTATTTCAGTCTGCTTGCTGTAGGGAAACTCGGCAACATTTGTCTTATTCACAATATTTCATTCTAGTCTGCTTGCTGTGGAGTACAAATTAATTATTTAGTTGTCTGTATACCAACCACTGGCTCTTGATATTAAAATATCATCAGCAAAAATCAGCACAAACAATTCTAAAAAGTGAAACTTAGTAACTCAATGAATAAAGAAAATGTTACAGGCTACAGAAACGACAGTGTTTAACCCCACTCGTGCACCTTACAAACCCTGATCATTTTGCTCTTGGTTTAATTTTTGCTTTTACCTTACAACACAAACTTTTCATGCGCGATACAACCATTTCTGTAATTATTTGCAAATTTGTTTCTGAGCTTTAGCAAGCAGAGTAAATATATGATGGCTGTCGAATAACCTTTTTTTTAATCCTACCACATGTTCTCCAGTTATATGAAGTTTGCCTCAAATCTTGCAGAATGAAATACCTCTATAGATATTTACATTAGCACAATGCAAACCCTGCCCGATGTTCTCCAGTTATATGAAGTTTGCCTCAAATCTTACAGAATGAAACGCCTATAGATATTCACATTAGCACAATGCAAACCCTGCCCGATGTTCTCCAGTTATATGAAGTTTGCCTCAAATCTTACAGAATGAAACACCTATAGATATTCACATTAGCACAATGCCTACATATGGCGGCTACTGCTCTTCTCCTTTCCTTCTGCTTGTCATTGGTAGCACCGGAATCCCTGCCAGCATATGGGTTTTACCTTTAAAGTTGCGCTCAGACTTTGCCCAAACGTCTCTTCCAAGTCTGCCCACCACATTAGACAAAACTCAAAGCACGTGTTTCATGTGTCTTGGCAATCAAGGCCTGCTTTGGAACACTCCTTTTTCAAAGCACTAGGATTTATTCTCATTAACCCATTCTAGGGAAAGGGAGATGAGTCTGAGAGGACTACGTATAATGAACAATGATACGTCCAGATTTGGTTGCTTCTGTCTTTCAACTTTACGTTCTGGCACTTACTTATCAAGGGTCAATTAATTCCCGGTAAGGCGACTGAAGTAAAGTGATATCCCGACTAACGAAAATGATCTTCAAAAACAAACCGTCAACTTCAACAACTTGGTCACGCCCCACCTGTTCTGAGAGGTCGGTGCCCCAGACCAAGCCGTTAACAGAACTGCTGTTGCAAATTGCTCACTTTTGATTCAGCAGTGAGCTCCTCGGCCGTGGGAGACAAACCATCCATAAGCTACACTCCCACATCCATCAGCTACACTCCCACATCCATCAGCTACACTCCCACATCCATCAGCTACGCTCCCACATCCATCGGCTACACTCCCACATCCATCAGCTACGCTCCCACATCAATCAGCTATACTCCCACATCCATCAGCTACACTACACTCCCACATCCATCAGCTACACTCCCACATCCATCAGCTACACTCCCACATCCATCAGCTACA
Source organism: Conus ventricosus (assembly GCA_018398815.1). Taxonomy (NCBI): domain Eukaryota; kingdom Metazoa; phylum Mollusca; class Gastropoda; order Neogastropoda; family Conidae; genus Conus; species Conus ventricosus. Next base: position 29,016,851 of record CM031619.1, on the reverse strand, counting down.
CTCCCACACTACATCCCAATCTCGGCTACACTCCCACATCCATCAGCTACGCTCCCACAACAGTCTGATACATGGCTAAAGCTGCATGACAAAAACTCTCTTCATTAAGGGTCTGGATGAGAGCAATGTCAATGTACTGACTGACAACTTCTTTGCAAAAATAACTGAGATTATCCTCGCACAAGTAAACGTTTATTAGCATAAACGATGGGAATCCAGCATTTTTTTTTTTTTTTGGTCCCAACCTCTGCACCACCTGAGAGGCAGTGCACCCACGCCGCTCTTTCCGACACCCCGTCCATAGCCACAGCCCGGTCGGCCTCGCCGCAGTCCCGGCACCGGCAATCCACAGGTAGCAGTCGATGTCAACTCGTCAAGAGGCAACCCACCGGAGGAGACACTGCACTGCTGCCGAGTCACTTTGGTGGTGTTCAGTGGCGCCTGTTCTGATCGAACATACGCAGGACACCACCTACTAAGCCCCCTACTGACGACAATAATTGCTTAGTCGCGGAGCCGGCGTGAGTGAGCTCTCCCTCCGGAGGGCGCCACCACGTCCGTCCAACGGCAGCCCCCATGGACTCGCCGATACCGGTGACCCCGACGGAACCAAACCAAGACCACAGACGTGGAGAGGACATCGAAATTGAGGTCACCATGAGAGCAGGGCATGAAAGGCCACAGAATTTGAGACATTTTTTTTTATGCTGATCAATGAGAATGAGGATGATTAAAATGATGCTACAGATTTCCATTTCGGTCTGAGACTACATGACAGGGCTGTACTCTACGCTTCCTTTCATAATATATCCCGGCGTCAACCAGGCCCGAGAGGTACAGGCACCTGCAGTGTTGGTCAGAAATTTGAGCAACACTCTCAGAAACGCATCCATTAAGTGGATGAAACTCGACTGTGTGGTCCCAGTCTTCCCAACTGAGTCCGCAGCAAACTCAATTCTGGTAGGAGCCGGTCGGGGCAGAAAAACCCACATGACTCATGGGATTCGAACCCACGACCTCCCAGCCGGGAGTCCGCGACGCTAACCACTTCGCCACGGCGGCTGATGGAAGCCAGCATTCTTCGTTCTGCTTGCTGGTAAACACGTCCTGTGACTGCCCTTTCCTCCCATCCACGTGGGTTTTTCCCCCACCCATCTACAAACTGATGAAGGCTGACCATTACTTACTAGGGAAACAGAACAGGTTTTCCAGTTGTGCGCTTATGGAACCTGTTTTCTAACATGTCATACACGATCATGAGTACTTCAAAAGGAAACATTCGTTACTGTGTCCATCGTCATATGTCAGTTAAAGAACGATTGGGATAACTAGTAACTGCTCAATTTGTCCAGCCTTGTATGTGTTCAATGTGACTATCAGTTAGATAGTAATTGTAAAATTGACACGTTTCTTACCTGAATGCTTTGTTAAGTTGTCCATCTAATTGACTAAGAGACAAAAAGAACACAAAATAGACAAATAAACGGGAAAATTCATGTATTTTGTGTCTGCCATAAATTCTACTAAAACTGGTATCAGTCCATTTCTGAGATCTCTGTTTGAAAAGAAAAGGGGGCATTAAGGGCTCATTGATTACTGTTTGGTAGCTAAAAGTCTCTTAAAGTTCCCACACTGCACTGCATTCATTGAAATGAAATGAACGGTACTGCATTTCTCCACACAAACCAGTCTTGCGTTCTGCATTACATTCACTCCACAACTTCACTATCTGCACATTTTACACAGTAAGAGGAGCGCCCCAAAAGACTATCCAACATTTACGGCGGAAAAAGTGCATGTCTTGCCATGTACCTTATAATAATGTACCTCACCCAGTGACTTTTAAAGGACAACAGACCGGCCTAATTGCAGATTAAATTAGTTGAAGCCTATCAGGAAAGTCCTAATACAGCTTTAAAGGCTGACAAGTGGATGTTGACATGTTGTTCTGCTTTAATGTTGTAAAAAGACTTCTTGGCCATGCGAAAAAACTGAACGAACTAGCCAGAGGTAACATGGACAAGATTAGAACCCCACTGTATCAGAGCTTTGCCAGAAAACATACTTAATAATTATTTTGTCCTCAGCTTTTGCGACGGGGTAATTGATACGTTTACTCCAAACAGGTTATCATGAAAGACAGCGCGCGCGCACACACACGCACACACACACACACACACGCCGCACGCACGCACGCATGCGTAAAACCTGTTTTACGCGCAGATGATCAAAACCATTTTGCCTTAACATCGACGATGAAGCGTTATTCAAACTCAGGTCATTACGACAACAGGGCAATCGAAGCAACAGCAATGAACGACATGACCTCGTTGGAACTAGCTCTCTAGGAAAAAAAAAAGAAGATAAAAAAAAGAAATTCTTATCAGCTCCCATCAGCGCTAGGAAAACCGAATGCATGATTTCCGCACGGAACCGGAAGAGGTGGGATTCCTGGCTATCTGACGGAAGCGGGGCAAAATCCTGATTTAATGGGAAGGATTTCGTGTCAACAGTTGTAAAACTTCCTTCGGTGAGTCATTGTGTGGTTGTGGCGGTTGTTTGTATGCTGTTTGCTTTTATTTTAGGGGATGTGTAGGGAACGGGGTTGAAGGAGGGGGGGGGGGGGATGATGGTCGGAGGGGGACTTTTTTTTTTGGCTTTTTGTTTTCTTATCTCTTCTATTTCTCCTGTTTGATTTTGAGATGAATTTGATTAAAAACTGAACAACAGAATTGCGTGCTTACTGCCGAAGGATTATACAGCGATTAAAGTTGTTTGAGAGAAAGTCGTAGGCAATAACGATGTCATTGGAAACATCATTACTCTATTAAGTGTTCTAAGTTGTTTGGTATCGTCCGAAAATTAACGTTGCTTAAAAACAGCTAAATGTGTGCGATTATAATGCTCAATTGAAATGTAAATAGTCACGCATCTATCAATAAATCTAGGCTGCGCATGTTCCGTTTCTTGCTGTTACTGTTAATTACGTGTTGCTGTTGTTGAAAGTACTATGCATTCTTATCATGCTTTTATATGAGTATAATCATCTTTGTCGAGCTACATTACCCACAGTTGGTGTGTGTATGTATGTGTTTGTGTGCTTGTGTGTGTGCGTGTGTGTGTGTGTGTGTGTGTGTGTGTGTGTGTGTTGTGTGTGTGTGTGTGTGTGTGTGTGTGTGTGTGTGAGTGTGTGTGAGTGTGTGTGTGTGTGTGTGTGTGTGTGTGTGTGTGTTGTGTGTGTGTGTGTGTGTGTGTGTGTGCGCGCGCGCGGGCGAGGGTGTGTATATTTTTTCGCTCGGCATGCATGCATGAATGTAACACAGAGAGAGGGAGAGAGAGAGAGAGAGAGAGAGAGTAGAGAGAGAGAGAGAGGAGAGAGAGAGAGACAGACGGGCAGACAGAGAGAGACAGAGAGACAGAGAGAGAGAGAGAGAGAGAGAGAGAGAGAGAGAGAGAGACAGAGACAGACAGACAGACAGACAGACAGACAGACAGAGACAGAGAGACAGAGAGACAGAGAGAGACACAGAGAGAGGACAGACAGATAGGCATGCATGCATGCAGACAGACAGACAGACAGACAGACAGACAGACAGACAGAGGGCGCGTCATTGTGAACTTGCATTTCATTCATTATCATTTTCCATATACAATCGTGTGCTGTTAATCAATTTTTAATTTCCATATTCCTCTTTGAGGTTTCTTCAGAATAAACATTTATAATTACACTTGGTTTGAAATGCATGAATGAATGGCTCTTGTGTAATCCTTCCTTGATTGGACATTCTACTCAGAATTGTTGCTTATATGCATAAATGCATTCGTTGATCCACGAATACAAACAAGAACAAGAAGAACAAGAACCATATTTATTCCTTTTGCCCCTTTGGGGGTATGGAGGAAGTGTGAGTTTAAATCAATAACAGGAAAAGGAAAACAAACGAGCCAAAATAAAACATAAATTGCTAGTCAGTGCTGACACAGACCAACAATTTACAACACTTGAGATAATCTAATATACTTTGACAATAGAAACATTTGTTTTCGATCAGTAAAAGACATCATGTGACAAAATTATAGTCAGATTTTGGGGAGAGAGATTTATTTTTGGCAGAGATGTTGTGCGCGCACCCGACACACTAACGAGGTTCGACTGTGACTTATATCGGAAAACAAGGAGCATTGTAAATCAATGAGCGTTTCTTATTAAATACGAATTTAACGAAGTCTGTCGGGGCCTTGAGTCAATTAACAAGGAGAAGAAGAAGAAGACAGACAGAGACAGAGAGAGAAGAGAGAGAAGAAAGCAGAAGACAAGAGAGAGAGAGAGACAGACAGACAGACAGACGACAGAGACAAAAGACAGACAGACAAGCAGACAGACAAGGAGAGCGAGACAGACAGACAGACAGACAAGAGAGAGACAGACAGACAGGCAGACAGACAGACAAGGAGACAGACAGACAGACAGATAGAAAGGGACAGGGAGGGGGGGAGGAGGGGGGACGGAGAGCAGGGGCAAGGACATCACTGGGTGAAGGTGGGGGAATGGGAGGGGTCGTAGTGTTAGAGCTCCAAGTTCATGAGTCAAACGTTGCGAGGTTGAATATCATAGGCGCTCAACACACACACACACACACCACACACACACAACACCCACACACACACACACACACACACAACACACACACACAAGCCCCCACACAAAGCGAGCGAAAACAAAGAGAGAGGAGAGAGAGGAGAGAGAGGAGAGAGAGAGAGAGAGAGAGAGAGCGAGAGAGAGACACTATGTGTTCTTCGGAAAATGTAGAATTCTGTCTTTGAGCGAAAGCATTGGGGGGGGGGGTGGGGGGGGGGGGGGGGAGGGGGGGGACGGAG
>CM031619.1:28980996-28996873 GCA_018398815.1 Conus ventricosus | reverse complement strand
CCATACATGTGAATAACAGAGCAGTGCACATGGCAAGTCCTAACATGTAATAAACACAAGCAGTGCCAGGGTCAATTCTATACATGTAGATATACACAGAGCCAGTGCACATGGTCAAGTCCTATACATGAAAACATACAAAGAGTGCACATGGTTAAGTTCTAAACATGGAGACACACAGAGCAGTGCACATGGTCAAGTCCTATACATGTAGACAATGCAAATAGCAGTACACATGGTCAAGTCCTATACATGTAGACATGCACATAGCAGTGCACATGGTCAAGTTCTGTACATGGATTGTATACAGAGCAGTGCACATGGTCAAGTCTTGGTGCACATGGTCAAGTTTTTATACATGGAGACATACACAGAGCAGTGCACATGGTCAAGTCCTATACATGTGAACATGCACATAGCAGTGCACATGGTCAAGTTCTGTACATGAGACATGCACATAGCAGTGCACATGGTCAGTCCTATACATGTAGACATGCACATAGCAGTGCACATGGTCAAGTCCTATACATGTAGACATGCACATAGCAGTGCACATGGTCAAGTCCTATACATGGATTGTATACAGATCAGTGCACATGGTCAAGTTCTGTACATGTAGACATGCACATAGCATTGCACATGGTCAAGTCCTATACATGTAGACATGCACATAGCAGTGCACATGGTCAAGTCCTATACATGTAGACATGCACATAGCAGTGCACATGGTCAAGTCCTATACATGTAGACATGCACATAGCAGTGGACATGGTCAAGTTCTGTACATGTAGACATGCACCTAGCAGTGCACATGGTCAAGTCCTATACATGTAGACATGCACAGAGCAGTGCACATGGTCAAGTCCTATACATGTAGACATGCACATAGCAGTGCACATGGTCAAGTCCTATACATGGATTGTATACAGAGCAGTGCACATGGTCAAGTTCTGTACATGGAGACGTACACAGAGCATGCACATGGTCAAGTTCTGATCATTGTTGACCACACAGCGCCTTTCCTGGGGCTGTCTGTCAAGTCCAGCAAGGAACAAGGTCACATCACAAAACAACTCAACCCATCGGAAAAAAAAAAACATTCAGAAAAGAAACGAACAGTATGCAACCATGACATGGTGGCCAACCATATGTTAAGTTTACAAAGTAGGCTGTGCTAAGAGCACAGGGAGTAAAAAAGCCACAAAAAGTGTGTATGGGCAAACACAGGAGTGAACTGCAAGTATCCATTCTGGACAGCATTCACAAAGTTTTGCTAACTGCCAGATAAAAAAAAAATCTGTATGTCTGAAACTGCTGTAAAAAAAATGTAGGAGTGTAGTCCAGGAGCTCAAATGTGCACATACCTCTTGGCGACCCTTAGCAGACGGAATCTTTTCAAGAGTTTACCTTTCCCCTTGCCTCCCTTGATCGATGAATCTTGAAAATACATGAATGAGGAATATATAGAAATGTAAATGCCCTTTGCACTTCCCACCCGCCAGTTGGATGCTTCACCACCCGGGTGCTTTCCATAGGGGAGATGAATTCGTTTGAAATGTTCATAGACAACTGAAACTGCGACATGTTACTGAAAACCGGTACTTCGCCCCTCTCCCCTCCCTCTCTATGTATGTGTGCATGCGTGTGTATGTGCATATGTGTGTGTGTGTGTGGGGGGGGGGGTGTATTTTGAGGTGTGTGCGAGTGTTGGGGAAGGGGGATTGGTTATGGAATCTATATGGGTAGGATATGAAAAGTTAAGATAATGTTTTTTTGGGCCCACCCGGGCCCGAAAAGGGGCCCCCATCAGGGCTGTCCCCCGTTAAAACCCAACTCACCAGTCAAAAAAAAAAAAAAAAAAAAAAATTTCCACCATTCGTTAAATGACACCCTCTACAAACGCACCAGAAAACTTTGTTAAAAATCTTTTGCCGTAAAATCTTAAATCAGATGAAAAATTTTAAATCTCTCTAAAAAATTTAAAGGATCACTTTTCAGGCGGGACACCCTGAACGGGGTTCTTCAGGGGACTCCCCCGGGTTAAAATTTTTTTTTGTGTCTAATCATGAAAAATTCCCAAAACACCCCTAAAAAAACATTTTTTCATTGTGGGGGGCGCAGGGTGGAATGCCCCAACGGAGCTTCTTCCCCTTTTTAAAAAAGGTTGGCAGGGGGTTAAAAAAACAAATGGCCGGTGTGCACCCGGCACAAAACCCCGTTTCCCTTTAGGGACCTCCCGACTTTGGATGGGGGGAAGCCCCTTTAAAGGTTTTGGGACGGATCGGAAAGATTTGTTATTCGTCGGGGTTTTCCCAAACCCTCCTGCCCAGAGGTCTCTAACATATCATTTTTTTTGGGGTTCACATCTGAGCGGGGGGATTTAAGTGTTGGGGAAGTTTCTTTTTGTGGCGGTTTTTCCCAAAAACCGATCAACCTTTTTCGTTCCGCCGATGGCCAAACCCATGCCCGGAAACCCCAAGAAAGAGTAATGTTTTTAACCGCCCGCCTTCAACTTGCAAAAAATTTTTTTTAAAAAAAGAAAAAGGGGTTTTCTGGATGTGAAGGTTGCCCCCCAGTATGGTTTCCCAAAAGTGCAGCGAATCCGACAGAACCAAAAAAGTCCCTCTTCGAAGAATGTGAAAATTTATTTTCCCCAAACCCAGTACCAGAGAAAGTAAGTTCAGCAAAATTAGACAGGGGCATCTGATAAATTTATTTTCCCAACCCAGTATTGAAAAAGGACCCGCCGGGAAGTAGGTAAAGGCCCCCCCATTTTCAGATTGGTACCGTCAGTGAAATTTTTTGGGACGGGGGGAATTTTGGGAAACGGGAGCTCAGCATAAAAACCCTTTTTACCCCGAGAGTGGTAGACTTTTTGGCGAAAAGCCCCAAGCCCCCCCCCCCCAAAAACGAATCTCTGGTGGGGAAAAAGGTCCCCCGGGGTTGACCCGGGGAAATTTGGGAAAAAATTCGGAAATACCCCCGGGTTTAAAAACCCTGCATTCCGCACGTGAGGCTGATACAAAGGGCCCAAAGGGCCCGGAAAATCCCTTTTAAGGGTTTTTTTCCCAAACTTATTTGGGAACGGAGGGTAAAAGACTACGGGTCATAGGAGGATTTGCGGTTCTGGGGAACAGTCGGATAAAAATTAATTCAAAGAGATTTTCACCCTGCGGTTGGACAAGGGGGGGAAGGTTCACCCCCCTTTGGGTTTACAGGCTGTACGGGCTGTACAGGGTGGATAGGGCCCAAGGGTTTTGAGGTAAGACGATTTGCGGAGCCGTGGGACAGCAAAACCGTATTTCCAGTTTGGAACAAACCAAAAGGCTCTGTGGGGTTTGAAAAAAAGGGTTTTTTTCTAATCAGGCCCCGTTGGGGGTGGCTAGCCCCGCAGAATATTCAGTCTTTTTTTGGAAAAGCAGTTTTGAGGTGTTTGATGGGGGCCCCGAGAAATTTAAATTTTTGGTAAAAAAATGATCCAAAAATTTTGGGGCTTTAACGGGGGGGAAAAGGGGGTTTTCCCCGACTTGAATTTTCAGGATCGGGGGAAAAAACTGAGGGAAAATTTAGGGAAAAGGTGAATAAAATGCGTCTTTGTTGGAGAAAAGGTGAAACCGTTTTCATCCGCCCAGAGGGATTTTATTTAGGAAAGCGGGGAGCCTTGCGTTGGACATGGGGTTAACAGGTTTCCAGTTGGTGGGCCACAAAAGAAATAACCCACAAAAAAGGGAGCAGTCGGGAACCCTGCTAAACTGATTGAAAAATTTTGTTGATTTTGAAAATAAAGGGGGCAGGGGGGACAGTATGCCCCCCTGTGGCCCCCAAACCCCTGCTCGTGGACTAGAGAGAGTGGTCCCAAAACCCCCGGCCCTGAAACTGTCTTTTCTCCAAAAAAATTTTTTGAAAAAAAAGCGGAAGATAAACTCAAAAACCCCAGATCGTGGGATCTTGAGTTTTCCCGACTTCCAGGTAGTATCGTGGGCCCTTTCCCTCCAAATCAAAAAAAATTGACGCATGCTGTTTTTTCCCAAAAAGGGGGTTTCCGAAGTGTAAAATTCCCAGACGAATAAAATGGTCAACTTTTAAGTTGTGTTTGGGGAAAAACCACATGTTTTTTTTCCCCAAAAAAGGCCATGGGTTTTTGGGTTTTTCCCAAAATGAGCTAGCATTGACCATTTTCCCCATCAGTTTACAGATACAGTGGTCAAAGCTTTTGGGACGGTGTTTGATGGGTTGGGGAAAGATCTTTTCCAGGTTTGGGAATTTGGAATAATGAGGGCTTTCCCCCAGAAGGTGGAAAAAAAACCGTAGTCCCCCGGGTTTGGTATACCTTTTGCAGGATTTTTTCAGACCTTTTTTGCGGAAGATTTTTAAACAGTTGATAATGGATTTCATCTGGGACCTGGAGGGGAAATCGTGCAGGAATTTAAGGCGGGTTTTGTTCTTTTAAAAAGTAAAGGGAAAGATTGTATTTTTTCCATTTTGTTGCCCGAAAAGTTGCGGGGGTGATTTTTTTTTTAAGGGTTTTTTTTTTGAAAAAAAGTGGCCGATTTGTTAAAAGGGGAATTTTTTTCAAGGGTTGAAGAAAACCCGATTACCCAACTGTTTTCTTCTCTGTTTTTAAAAGAATCCAAAAAATTGAGATGGTTCCCCGTGGGGGAACGGGTTGTTCTTCCTTTGATTTTTTTAAATTTGATTTTCCACCTTTTTTTTTGGGAAATTTTTTCGTTGTCGCCTGGAGCAAAAGGGCTTTTCGGGGACCGACGTTTACCGATTTTTAAATTTTTGTGTCTTGTTTTTTGCACGGATTTTTGGTGGGCCGAGGTTGGGACCCAAAGGTCTTTGGGTACCCCGGGCGTTGACCCCCGTTTTAAAAATTTTGGGAATTTTTTTGGGCAGTCTGAATCAAACCGGGGGTTTTTTTGGCCCATTTAAAGTTTTATGGGAAAGACATGGAAAAACAAGTTTTAGCAAAACTTAAACCCTAGGGGTTGGGTCAGGGTTTCTGCTGGGTTGGACTCTGGGGAAAATCAGGGGTTCCGGGGAATTCTTTGAATTAGTGGCTGCAAATAGACCCCCGGGTTTGCTTTTTAAAATTTTTAGATGTGAGAGCAGGGGGACGGTTCAGTTATTATAGGAGTAGAAGGACGGGGGAAATGGTCATTTCCGTGCAGATCGCCCTGGACGGGACCACTCATTTTCCAGGCCCAGTGGGGGTAAAAAACCCGGGCAAATCAAAACACGAAAGAGAACCTGGGGAAAGAGGGGAAAAGGTTTAAGTTGCAGACCCCTTTTCTTTTCAGAAAACAAAAAATTCCAAAATCCGAAAGGACATCCAAAATTCCCCCGACCTCGGATGACGTGCTGACACTACCCCAAAGAGGATTGTGCCCCTTTTAAAGTCCCCCAACAGCAAAAAAGGTCGGGAAAGTTTCCTATCAGATGAAAGGCCCCGGGAGAAAAAACCCGGGACAGAAGGGGGGAAGAAAAAGGGAACGATTGTCACAGTCTTGTGGAGAGGACTTTCCCCGGGCCTACGCCTGAAGGGGGGTAGACAAAAGGACAGGCCTTTACAAAAAATTTTTTTGTGTAGGAAAAGGGAAAACCACCGCCCGACAGCCCCAAACGTGGATGGTTTTTTGCGGGGTTTTGAAAGAATATTAAAGCCAGAAAGAGAAAAAAGGTCTTCGGGGTTTGAATTGATTTTTCCTAAAGGCCCCAAAGGGACGGAAGGTTTTTATAGATTGACAAGAAGCTGAATTCCTCAATTTGGGAAATTTAGCCCACAATTTTCCCAAAAGGAATATTGTTTTTATCCATGGTGCAGAGGGAAAAAAGGAGAAGGATCGGGGTTCATCTCCCCCTAAAAAGTCTGCGTCTAATGGAGATAATTTATTATTTATTTTAAAAGGGTTTTGTTTTGGGGTCTACTAAAACCTGCGGAAGACTTGCCAAAGGTGAAGGAGGTTTGGTTTTGGGGGGAGGTGGAGGTTTTTCCTCTTTCCACCTTTCCCCCACACGGGTTTGAACCCCCCCCCCCTTGCCCGCAGGGGAAATGGGCAGAGGGTTCGAGGTAGGGGTGCGGGTTTTTTAATTGCCCGCGGGCAGATGTTGGGGGATGCTGGGCAGTCTGAGGGGGGGGGCCCGGGTTTTTTGCCTCCCCCCGGGGCCCTTCATTTTGGGGTTTGGGGGGGGTGGTGGGTTTTTGGCTTCCCCCAGAGCTGACAGTTTTTCCCTTGCATTTGTCTTGGAAAAGATAAATTCATCGTCTGGAAGCAGACTGCCCGAGGGGAAAATTTTTTTTTTTTGGGCCCCCAAAAAAAAAAAAAAAAAAAAAAAAAAAAAAAAAAAAAAAAAAGCATATGAAGATGCTTTTGGGCGTCCCGAGCCCAAAACCCTGTTTGCGGGCCCAAAAAAGGGTTTTTTTTTCAGTTTTTTTTTCGTTGTATTCGTGGATTTTTGAATCCAAAGGAGGGCATTTTCGTGAAGGGGAGGGATGGTCGCCCCGCAGTTAGCCCCAATTGTGGGGATCTTTCCCAGGGCCCCCTTTTGGGCTCCCCTTGCGGGAATCCACCGCAAAACCTCCCCCCCAGAACGCGGTTTCTGCCCGGGGGCCCAAAAACCTCTGGCCCCTGAAGCACCTCAGGGGGGGACGGAACATATTTAAATGAACACGGACGTTTTAGGTAGCCAACTTTGATGACGGAGGCAGCACAGGGGTTTCGAATGTCAGAAAGAGGGGGGTTGGGTGACCCCTTTTCCGCCCTTTTTTTTTTTTACTGTCACCCTGCGCCCCCCTCCGTCACCCCTGGGGGACCGTTCCGTTTTGATTTCTGCCCCCGAAAAACCCGTAACTCTTTTGGCAAACGAATTTACACCTTTCCCACGAATTTAATGTTTGTGGGGAGTCACCCTTTATTCCCATCCATAGGTTTTTGTTGCCCTCAACAAACTGTTCAGGGTTGTTTTTTTTTGTTTAATTGAATTTTGAAAGAGCCCTTCCTAAATCTTGTGGAACCGGGGGTCAAATGCCACCCTTTAAAACCCTTTTTGGATAGCAAAAGGGCTCAGGCGGGAAAAGGGGTCTTTTTTTTGTCCCTCCTTCCACACGAGCCCAAAAAGCCCAGAAAAATGTCCCCTGTCGTACCCCGTAATTTGAATCCTGTGAAACGAAAAACCCCCGAAATTGGGGATGCTTTCCTTTCTCTTCTTTTTTGGGGGGGATATTTTTTTTAAAAAAACAAAAAATTTTTGTTTATTGTGTTTACCCTCCCCTTTCCCACCCCCCTTGGGGTCCAAATAAGGGGCCCGGGCCAAAAAACCCCCAAAGTCTTGACCCCTTCCCGGCTTCGGGAGAAGGGTATACGAAAACAGAAATTTTTAAACCCATCCCCCCTGATCGGGTCAACTCCCCGGGCCGAGCTGAGCACGCAGGGGTTTTAAATTGGCCAGCAAAGGGGGAAATGTCTGTTTAAACCCGCCCCCAAAAAGGGGAGCCCATTGTACACCCCGGGCCCAAAAATGTTTCTCCCCGTTAGGAGAGGTTCCCAGCAAAAAGATGTGTTGAGACGCTGGCCCTCTCAAACACCCAAAATCTCATTCCCCGGACCCCAGGTCGGGACCGAGGGAAAAACGGCGGTTTTTAAGGGGACCCCCAGAGAAAAGGAGTGGGAAAAGAAGACTTGAAGGGGGGCCCCAAAAATAGAAAAGGGCCAAATGAAGGCAGGAAAACAAGAAAAAGGGGGGGGTTTTCTCTTAGTCAGGATCCTCACCCTTGCCTTTTTGACATGGGAAGCCCACCCGGGGCTTTAAATCCTTACCACGTTCGGTGGCCAGGGGCAGATCTTGGCTTTTTTGGGCCCAGAAGCCGTTTGAAAAAAACGCCCATCTCCCAAATAAGGGTGCCCCGCCAGCAAAGCTAAAGGGGTCCAAAGGACCCCGCAAACCCTCCGACCGGGCAAGGGGCGCAACCCCCGGGCGAACAACCCCTTTTTCCCGGGGGGCAAATTTTCCCCCCGGCCCCTTGCTTTATCGATGCTTTTTGACAGTGACGCATTGCGGATCTCATCAAATTTAATGCGTTTTTTTTTTATGAACCCCACAATGGGCGTCAAGTCCAATGTAACCACATTTCCCCAAATTTTCAAATTTTTTTCTAAAGGGGGTGGGAGGAGCGGAGGGGGGGGGGGGGGGGGGGGATGCATTGCACAAAAAAGGTTTGGTGAGGCAGTTTTGCATGTAAAGGGGGTCTGCCCTTGTGTATTTTTGTTTTTCTGTGTGAGGGAAAATTTTTTTGAAAAGTGCCCAAATGGTGGGATGTAAGGCATTGAGTTGTAAACAAAAAATGCGCTATTACGTATTATACCCTTTTTATTATTTTTTATTATTATTATTGCAGAGATCATTTCGTTAAAGGGGTTTTTTTTTATGAACCCCACAAAGACGTAAGCTCACAATGATTTCCCCGTTCGCAAAAATTTTTAATTTTTTTTTAAAGGTGGGGGGCGGGAGGGGGGGGGGGGGAAAATTTAGGGGGGTTTTCAGGGCCCCCACCCTAACCCAAAACCCCCCAGCCCCAGAAAAACCCCACTCCCCCACCCCAAACCCAAATCCCCCTCTCCCCCACCCCATTCCCCTCATTCGCCACCCCCCCCAAAAAAACCCCCCCCCATCCTTTGCCCCAGTCAAAGCATCCCCCCCCTCCCCCCCCCCCCCCCCCCCCCCCCCGGGGACCCCTAATTATTTGCATCCCCCCCTCCCCGGGGGCCCCCGCACCCCCCGACCCTTTTTTCCCCCCCCCCCCTAGCAAACCCGGGACCCCCTCCCCCGCCCCCCCAAGGTCCCCCGCCCCTTCCCCCGGCCCTCTAACCCTTTGGGGGCCCCGACCCCCGCCCTTTGGGCCATCTCCCTTTTCTCCCCCCACACACTACCCTCTCTGCCCCCAGGATGAGTTTTTTCACTTGCAAACCCGGGCCGTCTGCCTCAAAACTTCCCCCCTTTCCCCCCTATCGCCGTTGTCCTATTTCCCCTTTTCTCCCCCTACCATAACCCCCCCCCCCCCCCCCCCCCCCCCCCCCCCCCCCCCCCCCCCCCCCCCCCCCCCCCCCCCCCCCCCCCCCCCCCCCCCCCCCCCCCCCCCCCCACCCCACCACTATTGCCCATTTCAACCCCTCTCCCTCCCTAAAACCGAAAGGGGAAATCTTAAATAAATGTTAGCGAACGCCCCGGCCCTGGACAAACGAGTTTACAAGACAAAAACACAACGCGTTTGCCCCTTTTGGTTTCGTCGGTGATGTTTTAAACGAAATTAAAAAAACGAGAATTCCAAATTAGCTTTGATGCATCAGATGCTCGGGTTTTGCGCAAGGGAAGGGAAGGGGCCCTTTCCCTTTCGCTTAAAAACCCCCAGCGATTTGATCCCCCAACCCCCAAACTAAAAAAATTCTCGTTGTTTTTTCGTTTATAAAATACCTGACCCCAAGGGCCCAAGAGGGCGAAACCCCGTTTTGGGGTTTTTTTTTTGGGGGAAACGTTTGTCCACGTTCTCTGGGCGGTTCGCAACCCTTTTTAAGATTTTTTTAGATTTCCCTGCAGTGTCTCGCTTTGCAGTTAGGAGAGTCGGTGTTGGAACCCCCAGGATAGAATGTTTTGGTTTGTTTTATCCCGAACCCGCTCCCTTGCGTTTCCGTGAGCCCGGTTGTCTTTGAAGACCCGCTCTATGGGGAAAGCACCTCATGTCCTGCAGTGAAAGGGTTTTTCCCGTTGAAATATAATTTTTATAATATTTATTTATATATATTTATTTTATATATATATATATATATTAATATATTTTTATAATATATATATTATATATAAATAAATATAAAATTCCCGTTATAAACAAAGTTTTTCTTATGTCTTAGAAATTTAAGAAACCCGGGGGAACAAGCTTCACCTCTGGGAGTGGAGTTTTTTTCTCTAACAGTATGTGTTTTAGGGGGTGAATGGGGAAATATAAAAAAAAATGGGTTTGAAAAAAAGTTTCATTAAAACTTATAGTCTCCCAAAGGGGGGGACAAACTCCAAAGGGGAGGAAACTCATAACTATAACTCCTGGTCAGATATGATATTTCGAAAAATGATTGTTTTCCCCTTTTGGGCCGCGGAGAAGTAAAAAAAATTTTTTATCCTCTGCCTTTTTTGGGGGTTAAGAAGAATGCCCATCCCAGAAAAAGGTGGTGTGCAATACCGTAGTATTTTTTGTTGAGTTTTTTTAAAAAAAAAAAAAGGTGCCCCCTAAGAAGCAAAAGGAAATTTATGAAAGAGCAAAACAAAACTACATTTTCAGTGGAAAAGTAGAAAAAATTAAAAAAATAACCCCCTTAAGCACAAGTGCTGAGGGGCCCGTTCTTGGAATGAATCCGCAAGGGACTAAATTAAATTACTACTAAAAATTCCCAAAGGGTTTAAAAACAAGGATGGTGCGTGGTACTTATCCTTGGAAATTTTGTAGTTTATTGTAACACAACCCCACACCTATATTTTTAAAATATTTTATATAATTATAAATTTTTTATATTATATTATTATATAATATATATATATTTTTTTATAATATAAACATGACATTCCCTGTTAAATCCCAAATTAAAAAAATAAATGGAACATTTAATTTTTTTGCCCCCAGCCTGTCCCGGGAAAAATTTTGATTATTTAAAAAGTAAAAGAAGACCAAAATTTAAAATTTTAATTCAGGGATAAAAAAAAATTATTTTTTAAAAACCCTTTTTTTGGAAGGAGGGGGGCCCTCCCCATTGCAGAAAAAGCAATTTTCACCAACCCCAAAACGCCCCAGACCCCATGTTTAAGCATTTGAACAGTAAAACCAAAATTCCCTAAAAGACATGTGGTAAAAGGGAAAAAATAAGAACAAAAAATTTTAAAACCCCTTTCAATGATTTCACCAAAAATTTTTGGGTGGTGCACAGAATTTTTTTTCTGCAGCACAAGAAAACCAAGAAAATTTGTGTTTTCCCTGCATGAAATTTAGTCAAAGTTTAAGTTAAATTTTAAAAATGGCCTTTGGGCCCTGTGGGAAAGTGGGGGATTTTTTAAAATTAAAAAAAAATTCTGCTTTTTTGTGACTAATAAATTAAAACCTTTTTTGATGGAAATTTGGTTCCTTTTCAGGACTTGAAAATTAAAATGAGGTTATATCTAAATTAATAACAATTTATACTTTAAAAATCTAAAAGAACAAAAGTCTGTCGATTGTTTTTTCTCTAAAGTTAAATGGGGTTTAGTCTATTTTAAATAACATAGTTAATACTATACAATCTAAAAGAATTAAGTCTGTTACTTGTTTATTCATCCCCGTTATTGCCGTTATTTTTTATCTTCCTCTTTTTGTTTTACGTTCTGTTTTTGTTGGGGCAGATCCCTTTTCCTTTCCCCCTTGCTGTTCATTTTCCCCTTTCCCCTTCCTCCTTTCCTCTCTTCTCTCTCTCGCTTCTTTCCTTTTCCCTCTATCTTTTGGGTCTTATTTCCTGCAACCTTTTGTTTTTTGAATGGGGTGTAGGGTTTGGTTTTTTTTTTTTTGTCCCTGTGTTTGTGTGTACAGAAATATGACTTTGGTTTTCTAGGGTCAATGTGTCATGATGTGTAACTTGCTTTTTTTCAAGAAAAGACCCTTCATGGGTGGAAAAAAAAATAAAATCTGCTTTTGTATTATTGTCCATAATTTGGATTAATTCAAAAAGGGAAAATCTAAGGAATTGTTTAATAGATTTTCAATTTTTTTGGCTTTCTTTGCTAGACGTGCCATTTCTTTCCCATTTATATTCGCGCTGGTGCCCTATCGTTTATGAGTGAACCCGTTTTTTGGGAAGAAAAAGAAGATCCACAGTGAGATGGGACCCAACAAAGTCATGTGTAATGTATCTGGTGCTCAATTTACAAAGTGTGTGGGCACTTCGTACGTTCTGTAAGTTTCCCCAGATGCCAGATGTATCCCGGGAATTACCACTTTTAAACTGGTATTTTTACACACAAGTGAATATGCTGGCTCGATACTTTTGGGTTTTAAAACGGCTTTTTCTATGGAAAAAAAAAAAATTTCAAAAAAAAAAAAAAAAACGAACCCAACCCCCAACACATAAAAACGTACCAAAAAAGCAACAAAAACCAAAATGCAGTTGCGTGGTAGCTAAATTGAAAACTGTCCCTGTAAAAAAGCTGTGCCAAGAGCTAAGTAAAAAAAATAGAAACTTTTCGTGCCACGAAAAAAAACCCCATTTCTGACGGTTGTGCACAAAAGTTTTATTTTTTTGATTGTCAGGTGAAAAAACGATGGCATGTAAAAAACTGCTATAAAAAAAAAATAAAAAAAGAGGGACGTAAAAAAAAAAAAAGTATGAAGTTCCCCGCAAGACAAGGAGGGTCTTAAAGGCAAAAAAATGTATTAGTTGTGTAACTTTTAAAGGGTATATGCTTGTATGTGTGTGTGCAATGTACAAGAGTTTTCCCCATGCACACACTTTATCGGCTAATGGATTTGGGGGAAAATGCAGAAAGTAATGTCAGTGGATAGTGATCTAGTGCCCAAGTAATGTGTGTTGCATTTTCATGCACATGTAGAAAAGAGTATTTATACCCCGGCATTGGATCCCACATGTACCGATTTACTGTACCATATGCACAAGGTGTTTTGCAAAAACACTCCCATCCCGTTTTCAACAAACCGGGGGGAAAAAATTTTTCCGATGGAAATTTAGGGGGTATTGCACAGTTAATAACCCACACACCCTGCCTTATATTAAATATCACTTTGATAATTTTATTCAAATGAGTAAAAGAAAGGCTTTTTTTTTTATCTGGCCTTTCCTTTCGGATGGGGAATACTAAAACGAAACGAACCTATTCACAATGAAAAACCCAATGTAAAAGAACAGTTATGATTCTTTAGTATTAAGATAAATTCACGATTTAAAAAAAGCTGTTACACACAGCTATGTCATATAATTCTGATGCGGAAAGAAGGGCACAGGAGGCATCACAAAATAGTTCAAAAACATCCCTTGGAGAAAAGGACAGCGTTCATCGGCATCAGTTCAAGTGCACCGTTATATTTATATTCAAAATTGTTGTCTGTTTCAAGGTTTGAAGCAGTTGGAAAGAAGATATCTTTGAGGTGGGAAAATGGAGAGATTCAAATATGCTCAATATTTCAAAACAAACCCAAAAAAAAAAGGGGAGAAAGGGGGAAAAAAAAAGCAAAAAAAAAACCAAAAAGATAAATAAATTAATTTTTAAAAAAAAAAATTGGGGGGAAAAATGGAGGCAAAAAAAAGAATAATAAAGTGTTTCCCTCTTTCCCCTCTAACCCTTTGGACCCCCCCCCCCCCCCCCCCCCCCCCCCCCCCCCTCCTCAACGCAAATATTGATGATTTTATGGAGAGTAAGCTGGCTCCATCAAAAATTTGGGGAGCCATAGCATCTTTTCCTACGATTTTTTCTACCGATACGCATGCCCAATCCTCCGGTTTTGCGTTAAACATTTTAAGATTTTATTGAAAAAACCACACTTGAGAAAGTAAATGTAATTGGTGTTTATGGTAGTAACCCCTGTGGAAATGCATTTTGATATCAATTAGGGGGTTGCATTTAAAAATTATCATTCTGCCCTGTAAATTTGTAGTGAAGTTGCCAAATATCAAAACGTTTTTTTGCAAGACTGAGCTTCAATGGCATTGTGTTGGTGAAAGGGAGTTCCAGAGAAAGGGGGCCAAACTAAAAAGGTTGTGTGAAAAGGTCAATTTAGGTTGGGTGGCTGAAGGTTACAGAAATTTCTAGAATTTTTGCAGATTTGAATCGAATTTGTTTTCAGATAATCAAAAAACAAATTTTTTTGCATGCCTTTCTTTTATTGATGCAAAACAAACCCTTCAAAACAAATTAAGTGCGCTTGAATTTTGGTTATGAGAAAAGGAAACAAGATCTTAATTGAAGGGGGATTTTTGGAAAAAAATGGAAACAGGGAACGAGTCGGGATCCCCAAAACGAAAGGGAATGGGGTTGGTGTTTTAAGGAATTAAGGACGGGGCAAAGTGGTGTTAAATTTTTTTATAATATTTATTTTTTTTTATATTTTTATTTTAAATTTTATTTTATTTTAATTTGTGAAAAATTGTGTGGGGGGAAAAAAGGAGGTTTTTTTTTTCCCTTTTTAAGTGTTACTAAACGTTTTAAATTTGAAGGAAAAAATTGGGGGAGGGGGGGGGGGGGGGGGGGGTTTTAAAATGGTTTATTTTGCCTTATTTTTGGGGGAAAAATTCCAATTTTGGGAGATTTTTGTTTGTTTTGGTTTTTTGTGGATGGTTGTGGAAAGGTGATTTTTTGGTTTGGTCCTGGGTTGAAAGGGGGGTTTAAAAGGGTTTTTGAAAAAGGTAGGGGTTTGTAAATAAAAAAAAAGCAGGGTGGGGGGAAAAAAAAGTTGGAAACTAAAGGCTTTTATCCCAAACAGTTAAAAGTGGGGGGACATCTTTGAGGTAGGCTTTGAGGATCCATTTAAGGATGCAAGGGAGATCAAAAAGATAGGGAACAGTCGGAGTGGTCAGCTTGTGTTCAAAAACCCCAACCCTTGTAGCGGCTAAGAATTTTTGGAAAACCCTTTACTTGGATCCCCAAAAGAGATGCAATCCCCCCCGATTAAACCAAAACCCAATATAAGCGAACCTTTTAAGTAGGGGGGAAAAACCAGTGAGGTTAAAAATTTTTCCATTATCCCGTTGACTAGCAAAGTTTTTAAAATTTAAAAAAAAAATAGGGGGGGGGGGGTTGAAGATGAAAAACAATACGCAAAAACTCTGGAGAGAAACCCTTGAAAGCAAAAATTTTCCTCCTTTCATTAAAATTAATGATTTAAATGGAAAAAAACCTCAAAAATTTCCTTCCCTTTAAATTTTAATGATTTAAAGGAAAGGAAAAAAAGGCAGGGGGGGGGGGGGAAAAATTTAAAGAGTTTAAAGGACTGAGAAGTCAGGGGAATTTTAAAATCCTTTTTAGAGCCTGGGGGGATATCGTAACCATTTAAATGACAGAACTAGCAGCCATATTGCTGTTCCAGGCCTTTCTTTCTTTTGGATCGGATTCTTTCAGGGGGCACACCCGATTGTGTCTGTGCTCCCTTGGCATTTATCAAAAGATGTAACGTCTACCCAAATTTCCCCCTGGTTTTTCTCCCCCAAAGGTTCAAAAAGGGGGAAACCCAAAAACACCCCAAAAAACATTTTTTTTTAAAGGTAATCGTGAATGGAAAAAACCTTCGCACAAATCAACAAAAAGTCCCCCGAATGATTTTCATTTATTTTTTTATGTCCAAACCCTGGTAAATTTTGTTTGCACACCAGTTCGAAGCGAAGTGGTTTTTGGCGGCGGGCTCCCCATGGGGTCATGTGGGATTTTTTCTGGGGAGCTGGGAATGCTGGGGAAAGGAGGGGAAGAGGAGACGGCCCAGGAAGAGAATAAAGAATCATCTGGACAAGACATCATAGGGGCGGGAAGGGGAAAAAGGGGCAGCCTTGAAGAAAGACTTGGACAAGGGAAAACATTTGGGGCAGGAAGAAAAGGGACCCGGGCAAGAAGAAAGACTCTGGACAAACCATAAGGGGGGAGGGAAAAAAACGGGGAAGACAGAGAAGAATGATTCGACAAAAAAGGGGAGGAAGAAAAAGGGAAAAGGGGAAAAGAAGAAAAGGGGAACGGGTAGAAAGAAAAGTAAGAGGGGCCCCCTTTAAGGGTAAGATAAAAATTTTTATAGCCCCGCCGGGCCCCAAAGGGGCCACTCAGAGAGGAGAAAAAGATAAGTTTAATTTTCTTATAGACCGGGGGGGCCCCC
>CM031619.1:28959432-28980896 GCA_018398815.1 Conus ventricosus | reverse complement strand
TTTGGGCCAGAGGGGTGTCGCTTCCCCACCCAAAAAGGGGGGGCCCGATTGTGGGAGGGCAAATGATTGGGTTGGGGGGTGGGAAAGGAGGTTTTTGGAGGGGGGGTTTTAAAAGGATTTTTGGCCAGGTGGGAGGAAGGGCGGTTTGGAACCACGAAAAAAAATTGAAAAAAAGGTTGAAGGGGGGGATGGGGCCAAATGGGGGAAAAAGGAAAAAAGGAAAAGGGGGGGGGTTATTTTTTGGGATTTCCCTTGTATTAATGGGGAACCCTACCCAAAATTTTACCCATTTGTTAGGTACAATCTTTTTGAAAAGGGTGAAAAAAAATTTTTCCCCAATTTTATTGTTTTTTGGTAATTTTAGTAAGTTTATAAAAGGAAAAATTAAAAAAGGTGCCCCCCGGGGTTTTCCCTTTTTATATATTTTTTTTTAATTTTCTTTATTTTTATTATAAAATTTAAATTTTTATTTGATAGTATTTTTTTTAAAGGGTGAATTAAAAAAAATTTTTTCTAAGGGCCCCTTCATCGGTTAAATCATTTCCTTTTTTCAATGATTTTTTTTTTAAAAAATTTTAATTTTTTTGGGCCCGTTTAAAAAAAAAATTTAAAGTTTTAAAAATTTTTTTAAAGTAATACTTTTTATTATAAATGTTGTCTATGGAAGCTTTTTCCCAGGGAGGGGCCAATTTTTAACAAAATTTTGGAAAAATTTTTTTTAGGTTTTTTTTTGGGGTGGTATTTTAAAATTTCTTTTTTTATGTGATTTTAAAAATTGTTTAATTAAAATAAAATTTTTTATGTTTTTTTTTGTAAAAAATTTTAAATTAAAAAGGTTGTTGTTGGGGTTTCATAGAGAAAAGGGAACTATCTTCAATATGAGAGGGAGATTGTTTGCATAAAAAAATAGGAAAGGGCGGAAACTGAGCTCAGGGGTATCCACATTGACGGAAATGTTTTGGACGTTGAAAAATTAAGATGAAAAAATTTGCTGACAACTGTGCGGATGGACCGGTTTTTTCCTGTCGTCCCCTACTAATTGAACAATTAAGTAGTGGGGGAAAAAAAAAGTGCGGGTTGAAATTCTTCCATCTTTTGGGGTGATAAGCAAAATTTGAAATTTGAAGAAAAAAAATAATAGGGGGGTTAAAAGATGAAAAAAATATTATTTTATGAAAAACCCTTCACAGCTGCATGGGGGAAACCCATACAATCCCCCTTAAAGGCAGTTTTTTGTTTGCCTGCCCCCCAAGGGCCTTTAGTTCGTGGATGGACTCAGGGACAGGCTGGTTGTATTTGCTCTTGGGTCAAACAGAGACGCACCACGTCTGTATTCTGTGGTTTCTCACCACCAAGGGTTAAAAACGAACCAACAGCAGTCAGGGGGAAAGGGAAAATAAAACAAAACAAAGTGTGGGAGAGAAAAAAGTTGCTGAAAAATAAAGCATTATGCAAAACGTTAAAATGTAGGGGGCATCTTTGAGCCTATGCTTGGGCCCATTTAAAAAGAGAAGGGAGATCAAAAAGATATGGAACATCCGGTGGTTGCTCTGCTGTTCAAAAACCCCCGAAATGTCAGCGGCAAAGAATTCTGCAGAAAAACTTTACTTGGACTCAAAGAAATGCAATCGCCCCTGTTTGACCAAAAAAAATACAATGCTGAACAATTAAGTAGGGGGGGGAAAAAAGGAAAAGGTTAACTTTTTTCCATTATAGTGTGATTGCAAAGATTTTGAAATATACATGCAAAACTCTGGAGGAAAGCAGTGCAAGCAACAATTCCCGTCATTAAATTTAAATGATTTGATGAAAAAAAAATGGCGTGAGGGGGGGGGAGATAAAGAGAATGGAATTCAGGGAATATATTGTAAATTTTAAAAACCCTTCATTGCAGCCTAGGGGACTAAGAAACCCCATCCTATGAAGAACTAGCAATTTTTTTGCCTGCCCCCAGGCCGTTCGTTGCGGGATTGGACCTCAGGGAGGCACAGCTGATTGTGTCTGTGCTCCCTTTGGCTCAAAAATGGATATACCACGTCTACAATTCCGTGGATTTCACCCCCCAAAGGTTAAAAAAAAGGGAACCCAAAAAAGCCCCAAAAAGATTTTTTTTTTAAACGGAAATCTTGAAGGAAACCCTTCGAAAAAATCAAAAAACAAGCTCACAGAATGTATTTTATTTATTTTTTAGCCCGTACCCCTGGTAAGTGTTTTTTTTAGCACACCAGTACTGTGGCGAAGTGGTTGGGGCCCCCCCAGCCCCCGTGGGGTCATGTGGGATTTTTCTGTCCAACTGGCTCCTACCGAATTGTGTTACTGTGGGCTCGTTGGGAAGACTGGGACCCACAGTCGAGTTTCATCCACTTAATGGATGCGCCCCCGAGGTTTTTGCTAAAATTTTGTGCCCAAACATGCAGGTGTCTTTTCCCTTTTGGGCCTGGTTGTTGCCGGGTATTGGTGAAAGGAAGCGTAAAGTACGCCCTGTCAGCAGTCTCAAACCAGAAAAAAATTGTGCTCACTTTTCATCCTCACGAGCAAAAAAAAATTAGTCTGAATTTGGGGGGAATGGGGGGAAGGGAGACAGGTTGAGGAAGGAATAAAGAATGAGGGAAAGGTTAAAAGGGGGGAAGAAAAAAGGGAAAGACAGAAGAAAAGGGATGGGTAGATGAAATGTAAGGGCCCACATAAAATTGGGGAAAGAACTGAAGATGTGGGTTTTGGAACAGTATGAGGTGGAAAAAGTCGGGTTGGTATAAAAAGGGAAATGCGAGAGGAAAGTTTTAAAGATTAGGACCAAGCTAAGAGCGGATTGGGTTTGGTAAAAGTAAAACAGAATGAAAAAAAGTGAGGCGTTAAAAAATGGAGGTTAACAATGCAAAAAAGAAAATGATGAAATGGGAAAGTGTGAGAAACTGAATACTTTTCTGCAAGTTGAGGTAGAAACAGGGGTGGTGATAATGCACAAAGGGGGAAAAGATGGAATGAATAGTTCACTAAAAAGGCTGAACCCCCCAAGATTCGGGGGTAAAGGGAAGGTTAAAAAAACTTAAAAACACAGTGTCTGCATGTCTGTAAACAAGTAGTTAAAATGGAAAGAAGGGGGTTGGAAAAGGCAAACTAAAACGGAAAAATTAAGCCCTTTCAGTTTCATTTACAGTCGGGGTGGCCACGGAAGCAAAATGCGTGAAAAAATGTTTTTTTCGGGGAGCTTTTTGCAGATGGAAAGTAATTTTGCGGGGCTGGGATGGAATGGTCGCCCGCCTCCCCTCTTCCCTAGCAAAATTTTTTTCATAGGAGAAAAACGGTGCCTTTAAATTCATTTTTCAAAATGGGCCCCCCAAACGGAAATGTTTGCAAATTAAAGCAAAACTTTGGTTTTTTGAACAAAAAGGGGAAGGGCGGCAAAAAAGGGTGGGAGGGGAGGTATGCATGGAGCGGGAAATAGTGGTGTGCCCCAACGACCAAATTTCCCCAGTCCAATGGCATAAAAAGGTGTGACAGTGAAAAACACCCCCCCCCCTCCCCCCCAAATTAAAGAAGCGGACTGAAATCTTTTTTAATTTCAGGAATCCCATTTCGCACGTTTTTGTCTGTTTGAAATTTCGGAGAAGTAAATTTGCTGAAAAGTCAATGCCCTTTTTTTCCCCTGTGTAAAATAAGCTTTCTTTTCTACTCTTACTTGTTTTGGTGGTTTTTTTGGCCCCCTAAACGGGGACAGTTTGAATTAAAGATTCAAATGGGTCCAAAGGAAGGTTTTAAAATTTAAAAGCAAATTTTCGGTTTTCAGAACAAAAAAAATTTGGCGGCAGAAAGGTGGGAGGGGGGTCTGCCGGGAGTGGAAATAAGTGGTGTGCCCAAGCCAAGCCCCAGCTCCTATGACTCAAAAGGTGTGACATGATAAACCACCCCTCCCCCCCCCAAATGAAAGAAGGGCTGAAATTTGTAAGGTTGGGAATCCCGTTTGCACATTTTTCATGTTTGGATTCCCGAGAAGATAAATTTGTAAAAAATCACGTTTGTTTTTCTGGTTAAAATAAAGCTTTCATTTCTACTTGTTTTGGTGTTTGGGGTGATTTTTTGGGGTCCTAAACGCGAAAGCTTTGAAGTTGAAAATGGGTCCAAAACGGAAAGGTTTGACATAAAAGCAAACTTGAGTTTTCAGAACAACAAAAGGGAAAGGCGGCAGAAAGGTGGGAGGGGAGGTTTCCCCATGGGCTGGAAATAAGTGGGTCCCCAACGACCTAATTCCCGCCCCATATGGCATACAAAAGGTGGGACAGTGATAAAAACACCCCCCTCCCCCCCCAAATGAAAGAAGGGCTGAAACCTGTATATTTTGGGAATCCCGTTTCGCACATTTTTGTATGTTTGCGATTCCCAGAGAAGAAAAATTTTTGCTGAAAAATCACATGTTGTTTTCCCCCGGGTATAAATAATTTATAGCATTAATTTCCACTCTGTGGTGTTGTGTGTTTAGTGGTTTTTTGGCTCCTAACCGATAACAAAAAGATGTGATTATCAAAAAGTGCCCTCAAGCTAAAAGGGGATTAAACTGAAGACCACTAAATGGGGAAGGGAAAGGGGGGCAAAAGTGCTAAAGGGGGATGGTGAACATGGTCAACTTGACTGTTGAAATCAGAAGGAAAATGCCACGAAAAACTCTGGGGGAAACCAGAAAAGGAAAAGAGTGAATCCTTCCAAGAGAAAAAACAGCCAGGAGTGGGAGAAGTGGGGAAAAGAAAAGTTGTGATTGTAAGGGGGTGCAAAAGATAAGATAAGTAATGTTGCTTATCCCCACCCGGCCCCCAAAAAAGGGCCCAATAGGGGTCACCACTTTTAAAATCAAAAAACTTTCACACATTCGTTAATGAATGTTAAAGCACCAGAAACTTTGTTAAAAATCTTTCTGCCTTTTAAAAATCTTAAATCGATAAAAAAATGTTAATCTCTCTCAAAAACCAAGGGTCACGTAGGCGGGACATCCCTGAACGGATCTTAGGGGCTCCAGAAAAATTTTTGTGTTCAATGTGCAAGCCCAACACTCTAAAAAAACATTTTTCATGTGAGTGGGCTGCAGGAAATGCACAGGGAGTTTCTTCATCTTTTAAAGGTAAAATGGGTAAAATACGAAGGGCCCCGGTGCACCCGGGCACAAAAACCGTTTCCTCTTTACGACCACCCGACGTAATGGGAGGAAGTTTTTAAGGGTTTTGGGAGGATCTGAAAGAGTTTGTTTTGTCTGGGGTTTTCCCAATCTCCTGCCGGGGTCCCACAAAATCTTTAAAATTTTGGGTTTCACATCTGGCAAGGGTAAAAGTTTGGACGTTTCTCTTTTGTGGCTTCGGGGCAAAAACGATAACCATTTCTTTCCCCCGCGATCCCACATGACCGGGAAAACCAAGAAAGGTAATTTTTGAAAACCTTTCCCGCCTTCAACTTGTAAAAAGTTTTTTAAAAAAGTAAAAGTTCGGATGGAAGGTTGCGGCCAGCTATGGCCCCAAGTGACAGGAACCCGACAGAACCAGAAGTCCCTTTAAAAAGAATGTGAGTTATCTCAAACCCAGTCCAGAGCAGAAGTTCACAAAATAGACAGAAGACTGGTGCAACAAAAGTATGCGTATGGAAAAGTGCAAGAATGAGAAAAGGGACTAAAAAAGAGACGAGGAAAGGGGGACTGACTTGGAGGGCCGTTGCATGTAAACTGAAAATGCGGAGGGAAATTAAATGGAAAGAAAAATGAAATACGAGATTAATGGCAAAAGAAAGGGAAATAAAGATTTTTTTGAACAGAGCTGCGGAACGGGGGTTTATTCCGTAAAAATCGCATTTTCACATAAACCATCACCCAGTGTGACAGTGGCTAGGGTGGGGTTACGATAGGATGGACGTAAAGGGAAGGGAGTTTTGAGTCTTAAGATATGACGTAGTAGGGGGATAGTTAAGAATAGAAAGGTGGCCATGGGTGAAGGGAGCCAATGGCCCTTTAATTAAAGTTGACCGGGTGGGGTGGCCCGTTTGGAAGGAAGAAATGGACCAGCGGAAAAAGAGTCATGACCCCGAAGGTATGATGACATAGCTGGTATTTGACCGAAAGAGTGAAAAATGGCAGGTTGACAGGGTTTCGTCTCCAAGGTGTTTTCGCTGTAGGGGGGGTCGTCGGATCAAAGGATGGGAAAGGGGAAAAAGGGGTTCAGTCCCGGGTGGCGGTGGGGTGTTCGGTAGGTACAAGAGATGAACTGGAGGGAAGGGGAGTTACGTCTCACAAAGGTTGACAGCTGTAGGGTTGGGCGGGCGGATACAAAAGATGGAATGGCAGGGAAGCGAATTACAACCCAAAGGCAAAAAGGGGCATGGGGCCTTCCAGTTTTTTGTTCCACTTTTTTTGAAAAAGAATGGGGCGGAAAATGAAATGGCTGGACTGAGTAGGACAGGGTCAGAAGGGAAATGGGGCGGTCTGGGAGACAGGGAAAGGTGAAGGGAAAATGGAAAAAAACAGTGGGAAACAAGGGGAGGACAAGAAAGAAATGGCTGGAATCCCTTTGATTTTTTTGTTATCCCCCAACGACACACAGGTTCAAGTTTTCTTTCTTTGTTCTGTTTTTTTTTTTCTTTTTGAATTGTAATCATTATGATCCAGCCCCCCAAAAAAAGCCTTTTTGGTCTGTCAAAATCACAAAAAAAAATTGTTTGATACAAAAAGTCGATCACTAAAGAAAAAAAAAAAAGAAAAGAAAAAAACAGCATTTTATGTGATTTGCTAAAATGTCAATTTCTTTAAAATGAATTAGGCTGTGCTACAAAAAATTAGCATTTTTTTTTTACAAGAAAAAAAAACGGGGCGAAAAAGGGAATAAAGCTGCAGTGCCACAAATAATACATACAAATTACGTAGGCAAGCCAGACATGGGGGGGATACCAATTATGTCCTTGTTATTTTAAGGTTTCCCCCCCATCTCTTTTATCAAAATCTTCTTGGCCCCCAGTCCCCCGGGTTTCTCCGTGTTTTCTCAGCACACTTCCCCCTTCTTATATCTTTGTTTTTTTTCCATCCTTCCATGAATATTCTTTCTTATTATGCTGTGTCCATTTCACTGCCCTCTTTCATCTTGTCATTATTCTTTTTTGCCCCAAAATTTTCCCGCCCCCTTTGGACGGACGCATATTTTAGGTTTCTGCCATGGCTTTGGTATTTCATTACTTTCTCCCCAAATTTCCCCCCCTCCTTCCTAAAGTGGATGCCAAAAAAGCTGGTGGAGCCTTTCCAAAACAAGCAAAATAGAGGAGTATGTGGTGTTTTAAAAAATCCAATGTGGATTTTTCTGGATATGGAAATTACAAACAAGCCCCAATTCAGCATTGGCGCTCTGAACTGCGGAAGAATGGAAAAATTTCACATTTTCCCTAGGTGGAGCAGACCTGGGCTGTGCTAGATTTCTTTTTGGAATTGGGGGGCCCGGGGGATCCGGTGAAAGGATGAAAACGAGGAAACAATGAAATGGAATAGTGATGGAAAATGGGCAGTGTGATGTGAAAACAAAATTTGCCCCCTTAAAAAAGGTCAAACTATACTTCACCAACTGAGAAAATACCACAAAGCCCTCAACATGTTATGGATGTTAAAACAAAAGCCCAAAATGTACGCAATAAATTTCATCTACCCCGTCCACAAAACGGATGCCGTGATGAAGACGGCAGTCCACCGTATATTACAGCTGAATCGGTACCCCTTTTTCCCGAAGAAAAACCCCAAAAAGGATTTCAGATGGGGTTTTTTCATTTTTGATTTCTTCTGGGGATTTTTCTCTCGGCTGAAACAGTAACACACGCAAGAGGGGTTGGGTCCCTTTACGCTTAAAAGGTGTTGGGTGACAGTGCCCAGTGCCCGGGGGAGGAAGAGGTGCCCCCAGGAAAAGGATCAGCGACATAGCGTGTCAGGCATAAGGCAGAGGTGCTGAAAACCTTTGGGTGGGAAGCGGGAAAGTACTCCTTTAGCCAGTTTATATGTCTGCACGCAAAGGGGGGTTGTCAGGGTGTACAGAGCCTTGTGGACAATTCCGGGTTTTTAAAAGACAAATTAAAAAAAATTTCCCCCTGTTCCATGCTTTGAATTTCCCCAGGATTGTTTGGCTATGTCCACATTTACTCCCCCCAATAGAAAATAAAATATTAAAGCAAAACGCTTTCGTCTGACTCGTTTGCTTTTTTCCCCAAAAATCTTAAAGAGGGGAGTTTGTTTTTCCCTAAATCTTAGAGAATGGGACGGTGGCATTTTCCTTCCCCAAACTCAAGCTTGTAACCACCCCTTGTTGTCTTCGTTCAAATCACAACATGAGAGAATTCGGACTTTATTTTTCATTGCCCCAAAAGCCGTTGTTGGGTATTCTGCGGCGGTGGTGATGGTGACAAACAGAAAAAGCAAGACCTTTAGGCCAGTAAACCCTGAGGCTACAAGACGACCCCAGCCCCCCGCCAAGATGGGGGACACCATGATTTGGGGCCTGAAGGGACGCCGGGGTTGGGGACCCAAAGGGGGACAGAGGCTGGGCCCGGACCATCAGCCCCCGGGGAAGACAAACCCGCAGCCCAAAATGAGGCTCCCATAGCCCGTGGTGATATCTTTTGGTTTTTGTTTATGCAATTCAAATTGTTGATGCGCAGGAGACGGTGGTACGATAGGCGTTGTTATAGTGGTGATCAGGGAAGGGATGAACTTGGAATGACAGGGCAATTAGTTTCTTTCAAAAAGAGATGTCGAATGAATTCTTGGGAAATTGATTTTGAAGTTTTTTTTCTTTTTTGAGCACAAAAGTCTGTGTGCCTTTGTGATTTTCCCGGGGGGCAAAATTTGACCTCATAATTTTTCTCAATGAAAATTTTGGTTCTCACAAAATTGTAATACGATGTGAGACAGTCCTTTGCGATTGGATTTATGGGATTTTTTTTTTTAGCCCATAGCATTCGAAGTCGGGGAGCTTGGATGCTTTGGGTTGGTTGTTGGGTTTTATTGTTTGTTTTTTGTTTTTGAAAAGTTCTATTCCCTTTCCCCTTCTTTCATGACAGGGGGTTTTTTTTTTTTTGGGGGGGGGGGGGGGGGGGGGGGGGGGGGGGTTGTTGATGTAAAATTTCAAGTACTTGGGGTTGATCTTTTGGGAGACAAAAAAGGTTTGTTGTTATAAAATGTTGCCGAGTGGAAAGCACATTGCCCCTCCAAAGATGCCGAACTTACA
The DNA here is from genome assembly GCA_018398815.1 of Conus ventricosus. Classification (NCBI taxonomy): domain Eukaryota; kingdom Metazoa; phylum Mollusca; class Gastropoda; order Neogastropoda; family Conidae; genus Conus; species Conus ventricosus. The sequence continues at coordinate 28,971,669 of CM031619.1, read as the reverse complement.
GGCAAATTGGAAATCCCCGGCTGGGGGGGGGGGGGGGGGGGGGGGGGGGGGGGGGGGACGCGATCGGTGGTGGTCTTGGGGGATTTGGAAACCAGCGCAGGCCATGGGTGGGTTTGTAGGGAGGGCGAGGGCCTATGGGCAATTAGGGAAATGCGCTCTCGGTCGCAGAAGGTTGTGTTGATGGGGCCCCCAAAAACCAAAAAGGTTAGGAATTTCCCCGGGGGGCCCGAAGTAGATGGGGGGTATATTGTGGGGATTTTATAGGGAGGTTGGAGATTTTAGAGGGGAGGAAGATAGAGAGGAAAAGGGGGCAGTGGTCTCAGCCCTCTCGAGGGGGTGGCAAAAAAGGAACGGTCGTGGGGAGATACAGGACTTGACGGAAGCCATTTGGAGACCCTGCAAAATGGTTTGGGGACCCCCCAAACCCCCCTGCCCTTCTGGGGATTTCGGAACAAAAGCAAGGGCCCCAAAAGGGGGGCTAAGGGGAAATAGCCCAAAGATGTTTTCCCGACACAAGACATTGACACAGAAAAAAAGAAGGAAGGAAAACGTTGGTCGAGGAGGATGCACGGTTGGCCGTTGTGGGGGGATTCCCCGAAAAGTGGTCTTGACCTGAAAGAAAGTGAAAGGGCAAAGCCCCCTTTTTCGAAATTAGGGAAGCCACCCCAGAGTGGGGGGAAAAATGGAGGGGGGCCCTTTGTGCCGCACAGCAGGTAGGGGCAGTAGGGGTCAGCTTCAGAGTGGAAAGGGCCCAAAAACGAGTGAAAAAGGAAAAATGAGTTGGGAGGGGTTAGAGGCCCCGAAGGAAAAGGGGGGGAGCCCCGAGAAAGAGAACAGGGAAAAGGGGGTGGCGGGGGGGGTGGTGTTTCAGTGTGGAAACCCGGCCACATCCCGAGATTCTGTAGGGGAAACAGGGGTCAGGGGTTTTTAAAGGGGAGCATCAGAGTAGGGAGCCTTTTTATGTGGAACCCAGTGTGGCTCGTATGTCTCCCGGAGTGGGGGAGTGGCTTACCATCAAGGGGAGAAAGGTGCTGTAGAATAGGGCACTTTGGGACACAGGTCACAAGTTACCGTCTGAAAGTGCTATTCATGGTACTTTTTTAGGGGATTACATAGTTAAAAAAAGTCCAGTTAGTTCATTATGGGTGCCCAAGGGTTAGAGTGCAACTGGGACATGTCATGGCGTCAAGTAGGGGGGGGTCATTCCGCCCGGGGATCCCCGTACGAAAGAAAAGGTCAAGGTCAGAAGCTCATGGAGTCGGTTCAATCCTCCCGGGGGATGAAACGTCATCCGGGGTGAAGGGGGATCCCGAGGTTGAGTTGACCCGGAAAAAACAGTCGTATAAAGCAAGCTTGGTCAGGCCCCCGCGGGGGGAATTATCTTCCGCAAGGTCGATCACCAGCGTGATGTTCCCCGAAGGGGGGGAGCGAGGTCGCAAGGTCGAAGGAATCAGGGTCATCATGGGACCCTGAAGGCAGCTGCGGCAAATTCTTGTTTGCCCAGACAGTGGGGGCGGAGGGGACCTGGACCCTCCTGTGGTGAAATCGGGGGAAAAAGGGATATCATGATGTGGTAAGAAGATCATTTGGATAGCGAGGGTTTGGGATGTTTGTGCAGAGGTTGGGTTCAAGGGGGGCAAGGATATTGGTTGCCAATGCCTACAGTAGAGTAGCTGCAGGTTTTAAATTCGGACAGATGACCTGTCCCAAAATAGAGTGCTCTGCCTCGGAATAGATGCAACCGAGGCAAATCCCGAAGGAGTTTTACTGACATCTTGACCAACGATAAATTTCAATGTGGGCCATACTGACTGGGTGAAACATTAAATCCGGTAGAGATTGACACCCCAGTGGTGCAAGCCTACCGGAGGATTCTGCCTACTCAACTGGAGAGGTGAAGCAGCACCTTCGAGACCTGAGAAAGAGATCCAACCGAGCAGCAGCCCATACGCTTCACTGATCGTCCTGGTCAGAAAGGAGAACGGGAGTCTGAGGATGTGCATGGATTGCTGCAAGCTGAACGCAAAGACCAGGCGAGATGCTTTCCCCTTACCCCGCACTGATGAATCCCTGGATGCCTTTCAGGGGCTTGTTACTTCTCCACGATGGATTTGGCTTCAGGATATCACCAGGTTGAAGTGGAGGAAGAGACAAACACAAGACGGCCTTTACAACCCCATTTGACCTCTGAGTTTAACTGGGTGCCTTCTGGGCTGTGCTTGGCACCCTGAGCTAAGCATCAGCTAGTAGTACGGTCAGCATGGGCTTGGAACAAAATTATCTAAATTTAAAAGTTCACTTTTAGGATTGCTTTTTTCTTAAAAAAAAAGAATTGAGCCTGTATGGTAAAAACCTCTTGCAAACAAAGATGATATGAATATCTACATAAACAAACCAAACAGCAAAAGTCTATGTCCAATACTTATCACACAAACTCAATAACATTTTTTGTTTGGCGGCCATATTGGATGGTTTCCATGGCAATGGTGGGTAAAACGGACCTAAAAAAGCTTTTTGTTAATCTATGGATAATTTCCTTCAAAGTAACAGTAAAGAAATTGGAATGATTTTGAAAAGAAATTTGAGTTGGTGCACTACCATGTCTCACCTTAATGAAAATAGAATAGTAGTGAAAAGCAAACATGAATATTAATCTGGGATAAAATTAATAATTTTATGGACACAAAAATTATGCCTTAATGCTAATCGGGAGGACAAAATCTGTTAGGGTAAAAACAGGGTAACTGTGTGTTACGTTATGTTCAGTCTTTGCTCATCCTAGGTGCTTACCTCATTCTTCAGGCGTTGTGACTCCGTGTAGGGGCACTGGGGCTGGCAGAGGGGAATCGTCATCTGGCAGCGAGGGGGACAGGGCCTGTTGTTCCAGTGCTCTCGGGACGTGGATGTGTGGTAACAGTATCTTTTTCCGTCGGGGAGTCAGCAGAAAAGATACAGGTTGTTGCCATGGCAAAGGCTCTCGTTCCTCATCTGGAGATCGGGCTTAGGAAGTGGTCTCTTTGTTTTGAGACCTCTACTGGGCACTGGCAGGGACAGCATTCACCTGATTATGTGCGGTTGACAGAGTGTGGTAAGGCGCAGAAGTCCTGGATCTGTTGCAGCCTTGAACCACAGTTCATGCACGTAGAACATGGTTCGCCGACCGGAGATCATGGCTAGATGTCATGTGCAAATCCAAATGCCTCCTGGTGAGCTATCCAAGTCGCGGTTGATGTTGCAGATTTCAGTCCATGTGCCTGCTTTGTTGTGTGGTGGAAAGGCTCCAGAGGTTGTCAATGGTTAGCTGGGCTCCGCACAATACTGGAGGAAGGTTGTAACCAGAACAAATGTTATAAGGCATCAAATCTCAAAACGGCTGGGACTAAGAGATGGGCACAATTTTTGTGACAGTATGTTAAATCTATTTTGACATCTAAGTAACACGACATAAGCCCAGATTTCATACCGACTGTTGTTTAAAAGTTAGTTAAGTTAAGATTGTGTTTTATAGGGGTCCAGCGGACTACTAGGAGCCAATTCAGGACCTCAGTATCATATCTGAGTTCTCTTGATTACAATACCACACTTAGAATTAAAACATACTGAAAATTTATGAGGACAAAAGCACAATTTTCTTTTCAACTCCTTCAACACCTGTATTACATAATAAAACCCTATATTTTATAAAATAAGTTTCCCTCTTTCAAAAAAGAAAAAATAAGATCTACTGAAATCTCACGAAAAAGAACCGATAAATCACTGGTGGAAAAGAAACTTCTCTCTGATACACATCAAATCAGCACATTCTGTCAAAAATGATTAACACTGAACAAGCTGTCACATGCAACACACCATGGGGGGTCTTCCCTTCTGAATATCCAACTGTGCGTTATATAGCTGTGCCCAATATGTAACCGTGACAAAACCGATTCCTCTTTACGGTTACGTACCACCGATGGGAAGGATTGGTTAAATCGGGGCAAATTTTAAACAATTTATTATGAATTTGATTACACCATTCACTCTGCCACAGTTCACGACAATACAAACTGGATTTATGACGTAGATCAGAGTGGGGAAAACAAACTGCTAGGCCTCCTGGAAAGACTTGCACCGAGAGCTTGTTTGGCTGTTTGTCCACCACTGAGTTACCATAGATTCCCATGTGACTGGGGACCCACAAGAAAACTATATGCTTTCCCGAAGAGACAAGCTGAGTATGAAGATCATGAATATCCGCCAAAATGGATGTGATACTTCTCTTGTCGACAAAGCCGACAATGCCGACAATGAATCCGATAAAATAAGGAAATCATTCTGATCTGATCTGGACACCGCACTGAGGGCCAGATTTAAAGCCTTCAGTTCAGCAGTATAAACAGATGACCAATCCCGCAATCTTAAGTAGGCTCCTGAAAATCATTATCACACACAATGGCAGCTGCAGCCCTCTCACCTTTTTTAAAAACCATCAGTAAAAATCTTGATAAAATCTTTATAAAGTTCACATTGCCCAAAATTAAAGTTGTTTATATGCAACACTCGAGGTGACTCCTTTCGAAATTGAGTTAAATATAAATTAATCTCTGGATTGGCGACTTTCCAAGGAGGTAAATCAGTCTGTAATGACCATCATCAACAGCATCAAGGTCAATGCCAGCTGCCCCAAAATGGGGAAAAATTTACGAATACCCAGTGGAGGAATCTCATTTGGCTTTAAGTCATATTTGGCTCTAAAAGGCGGGTTCATGACAATATCATAGGCAGGGTTTTCTGGATTAGCCCTCAGTTTCAGGTAGTAATTCATTGGAAAGACGAAACCTCCTTAGCTCCAGAGGGGGTTCACCCGATTCAACATACAAACTCTCTTTTGGAGATGTGCGAAGTGCCCCCAGAGCAATCCGCAGTCCTTGACGATGGATTGGATCAAGAGCTTTGAGGTAAGACTTTCGTGGAGAACCATATACCACCACACCCATAATCTAGCTTTGGTCTCACCAAAGCCTGATACAATTCGCAACAAAGTTCGCTTGTCTGCACCCCAATCAGTGTGACTAATAACCTTCAAAACATTCAAACCTGACGGGCAAGATTGTTTAATGTACTTAATGTGAGAAAAAAAGAAAGCTTATTACAAAAATAACCCCAAAAAATTTCACTTGTTTGGAAACTTTAATTACCTGACCATTGAGACTGATAGCTGGTTCTAAGACCTGAGATCTTTTCCTATGGAAATGAATACACTATGTCTTAGTAGCTGAAACTTAAATCCATTTTCAGAAACCCACTGCTGACACGATTAACACACAATTGAAGTTGACGCTCAGCTGCAGCCAAAGTTTTCCCCTTCGCAGAGATGGAGAAGTCATCAACAAATGACTTATCAATTCCAGACTTTACTGACTGGACGATGTTATTAATCTTCAGATTGAACAGAAGTGGAGAAAGGATGCTACCCTGAGGGACACCCATCTCCTGCTCAAAAGGATCTGAAAAGGTCGAATGAAGTCTGACACTGAAATGCCTGTTAGACAAGAAATTAGCATAAACATTGGTAAATTACCTTTGAAATCAAGTGCCTTCAAGTCCTGAAGAATTCCATGCCTCCATGTTGTGTCATAAGCCTTTTCTAAATCAAAAGAATAGAAACTACATGTTCTCCATTGATCAAAGCATTCCTGATGAAAGACTCATAACGAACCAGATGATCAGTAGTACTGCGGTTGTTCCGAAATCCACACTGGGAAACATCCAAGGCCCCAGACATTCTAACTGCCATAACAATCGAGAATATACCATTCTCTCCATAGTTTTACATAAGCAACTAGTGAGAGCTATAGGATGATAGTTGTTAGGATCCGAATGATCTTTGCCTGGTTTAGGAATAGGGATAACAACCGCCTCTCTCCAAGAAGGTGGAAAATACCCGAACACCAAACTGATTAAACAGAGACAACAACACTTTTAAACCCTCAGCTGGCAAATGTTGAATAAATTGATAATGAATGTCATCTGGTCCAGGAGCTGAGTTGTTGGCTTTCAAAATGGCGTCCTTTAACTCATCCATGCTGAAAACGCAGTTGTAATCCTCAGAACTATCTGGCTCGAAGGAACAAGATTTTGACTCTGCTGATCTTTTGATACGCTGGAATTCCTTGCAATAATGATCAGCTGACGAATTTTGATGGATAGTAGCAGCTAACAAGTTAGCAACCTCCTTTTTATTAGTAATAATCGATCCATTTACCTGCAAACATTTTATAATGATGTAGCCGACTTTCCCTTAATCTTACGGATTAGTTTCCAGACTTTCCTTGAATTGACCTTAAAGGACAGATTTGAACAAAAATTTTCCAAGATTCTTTCTTTTTTAGTTTTAAAAGTATACCGACACTTAGCCCTACACGCCTGATGTTTAACTTTGTTCCCCACCATAGGAAACCTAGCAAAAAGTCTTTGAGCACCTTTTCTCTTACCTTCAAAGTTTTGCACTCTTTATCATACCAAGGGGTCTTGACATCATTTGGTTTATCACAGGACTTGGGAATAGCTTCCTTAGCACTCTCTATCACTTTAGTGAACTGCAAAACAGGATCATCATAACTCCGCAACAAATTCACAGCAGTCTACTTAAAATCTGTTGCTGAAAAAGACTCCAATCCCCAGAACGAAACTTCCTTGTTTCCTGGGGGGACTCCTGCATTTGTTTTCGTAAAATAAATAAAATCGGAAAGTGATCACTCCGCTAAGGTCCGTATGAACCTGCCATTCTAAGTCCAAAATAAGGAAGGGTCACAAATGGACAAATCCAAGTGAGTCAAAGAACCAGAAGGAGAACAAAGGTCGGTGAACCTGAATTCAGAAGACAAAGATCATGATCCGACATAAAATCTTCAAGAACTTTCCCTTGAGAATTGGTGCAGTTACTTCCCCACTGTGGAGAATGGCCATTCAAGTCACCCAATAAAAGAAATGGGCGAGGGAGCTGAGAAATTAAACCATCCATCTGACTCTTCGAAATCACAGAAGATGGAGATAGATACAAACAACATATCGTAACAACCTTGTTTAACGAGATACGAGCTGCCACTGCCTCCAGATCCGTCTGAAGTGGAATTTCTGTATGTAATACAGAATTATGAATGTAAAGAGAAACGCCTCTCCTTGAAAAGTCTGCAGAAGCTGGCTTGAGTAAGCAGGAGAAACCAGGAATCTAATGCTTCTTACTTGCAGTTAAAAGGGTTTCTTGAAGAGCAATTATCGAAGATCTATACTCTGTCAACAATAGCTCAAGGTCCCGACAATTTGCTTTAACTCCCTTATGTTCCACTGGAGTATGTCCATGTTAGATTGTTAAAAGAATATCTATCATCCCTCTTCTCCAGAAACTTCACTGTCCACCAAAGAACTAAAACGATTCTTCAAGACAAGATCAGAAGCCGATGCTCCTGATAAATTTCTAAGTTGTTTGTTACATGTTTGGAATTTGCTCTTACTGGACTGAAACCTGCTGCACCAAATACCTGACTTCGAGATTTCCCCCCAGGAGGGTCTGGAGTCCGAAAAGGACGCTCCTCACTGCGTGCCTGTCTCGTACTGCTGTTATTGGCCTGTGAGCGAGGGGACGTCTCTTTCCTCCGATCCTTCACCCTGACCTCTGATCCACAGCACTTTGAACAACTGAAACACTTCTTCCTCACCAGCAGGGATGAAGCCTGTTGTCATTGCTGGACGGAACACTATTGTATTTCTGAGACAAAACCTCAACTGATTTTCAAGTATGGTGAGCCATCCAAAACCGATACAACAATTCTGTCAATTTCTTCTCTAGAGCAGTGAATGGAGCTGCTCCAGATCATCACCTGATGACCGGTTCATAGAATCGTTAACCACCTTCTGTGCATAAGTAGCAGCCGAAGGAGTCCTGGCCTCCACTAACCTTCTAGCCTCAGGAAAGGAACATTTCCTCTCAATTTTTACTTTCTGAATCTCGCATTCCTTTTTCCACACCGGACAACTTTTTGAATTTGCTGAATGATCACCCTTACATTGACACAGTATACAGATTTGTACAAGACCCATCATGCTTCTTCTGACCACAATCACGACAGATCTCCCGACCCCGACAGCTCGATGAATGCCCAAAGCGTTGACACTTGAAACACCGCAAAGGAGATGGTATAAAAGGCGTAACTTTCACTCGGACATAACCCACTTTGACAAACTCTGGGGGAGATGGCATAGCGAAAGTCAAGAATAGCGTGTTAGTTTCAATCAAGTCACTTCCTTTAGATATTTTCACTCTATGGACCTGTAGAACACCCCGACTTTCCATCTCAGTCCGTATTTCTGTTTCAGCAACTCCAGCCAAGTCAGCACATCTAATAACCCTTTCGAGTAGTTGAGATATGGGTGAATAGAAACCTTAACTGTGATCTGCATCAGTTGAGAACCATCTCATTTTCAGCAGCAATCGTGACGCCGTTTCCGTAACACAGTTAACAAGGTAACTACCAGATCTTAGTCGTTTATCATTTTGAACCTGTGGATGAAACACCCTCAAACCACTTACAAACGGCGAACGGAGAAATCCTAGCAATGGATTCTTTGGATCTCTTGCTTCCACTATAAGGAAGCTTGGCCATGTGTTTTGGATACCCTTTCTCTTTGCCACTTCTCGTATTCTTCATCTGAATCTGAATCTCTTCTCTCTGTCGTTTGGAAGACTTTGATTGCTCATAGGGCGTAGGCTCAATGATGGCAGAAATTTGCAGTCACCCTAGGAGAGCTGCCTGGCTAGGGAAAGGACAATGGATTGCCCTACGAAAAGGGAAAATGTGAAGATGAACTCGCAGGGCGTCCATCTGCCTGATACCGTCCACAAAACCAGACAGGACTGCTGTAGCGACTCACTAACGCAGAGCCATTCATCTCTCGGCCAGTGTAAGCACCTTAGATTGCGAGTGACTTAGGGCCACCACTCCGTAGGTCTCCAGAAAAAGAAGCATTGAAAAGGAAGACTGGAAAAATAGATGAAAGAACAGACTGAAGAACCGGGAAGGAAGAAACAAGACGACATAGAGGCTGCAGATGATGTGGGGAGACTTTATGGGTGAAAAGAGATAGCGAAAGACATGGTAGGCAGAACAATAGGAAAGACAAGAAAAAGGGGTGGCACAGGTTGGTCAAGAAACACCCCGCCACGAGAAGGCCGGCCCATGGGGGCACTGTGTTAAGTGCTGATAGTGTCAGGTCAAGTATCTACGCCACCGATTTAGTAATGTACACAGGCTATGCATATGTTATTTCACGCATTGTGTCTTTTGATGTCTATACAAAGTGAAAGTTTGGTGTATATGTTCTATGTATTGTGTTCTTTCTCCCCCCTGGCCCCAACACGCATACATACATATGAGTGAGCCACCATCCAATGCAACGGTTGTTCCCCTTCTCACTTCTTTAGTAACCACGTGGGGTACAACAGAGAGAGAGAGAGGAGAGAGAGGAGAGGAGAGAGAGAGAGGAGAGATGCAAAGACAGTGGAAATTCTGGAATACAGACGACAGAGCCCATAAAATTAAAAGGGAAAATTTGTATACTACTGACGGAAATCTGTTCATATTTTCTTGATAAGAAATACTATCATTAGCAGGTTTGGAGAGGTGCCTACCTTCCTGTGGAGGAGAAGTGTGCATCTTTCTGCACGCGCAGGACAGGACTTGGATGGCGGACATTGTGAATGTGACGACAGCGGCGGAGAAACAGGTTCTTGGTCGTTGTCATCCATCGCCTCTTCAGACATGGAGTCCAGCTTCCTTCATGATGAATACTGTCACCTGCAGATTCCGTCTGATCGCACAGAGTTTGTCTCCTTCAAGCTGCTTTGCCACGGCCATGGCTGCGCTCATGGCTCACCTCATGGAAAAGGTTCACTTCTAGGTGTCACGGAGAACAGTGGGCCACCAGGTGGATGCCCGTAGAGGCTCTGACCCTTTGTTGTCGCTCACATCTGTTTTCCCGTTTCTGTTGTAAACGAAAACGACAGTTATCTAACTATAACGTTGGGCTGGAGAGACGGTCGGTCAGTAAAACTCAGCAACAAACTGATAGTTTTATCTGTTGGAACAATGCAACCGTCTATTGAAAAGGCCGGGGGGGGGGGGGGGGGGGTAGAAGTTGGAAGGGGATGGGGGGGGGGGGGGGGATGGTATCTGTTAAGTGCTCCTTCTCCCCACTTGGGTACATTGTCGTTAAAAGAGGACAAATAAAAGGTGATCAGCTACACAGCAGAAGATAGCAAATGTCAGTGTCTGCAACATTAATTAGACACAGTTTGTAAAAAGGTTGGTTGCTTTGTTGGTTTAGTTACTAGGTAGCTTATTAGATTAGTTGGCTGGTCGATTGGTCAGTCTTTCAGTTTACTTGTCGATTCATCAATCAATCAGATCAAAAGTGTGGATAGCCCAAAGTACAGCAGGGGGTGCTTTGTTTTTCACATGAAAAGAATTTTCCCGCAAAATGAATACAAATGGCAAACTAATCATCAGAAACAACAGGGTTAATATGAGAGAGAGAGAGAGAGAGAGAGAGAGAGAGAGAGGAGAGAGAGGAGAGAGAGAGAATTTAATAAAAGATTAAGATTTTTTTCTTATTTATTTGAATGATATCTTAGTATTATGCTATGTAGCCACAAATAACAATTTACATCTTTTTATTAAGGACACTGATACATGACTCATGGTAACGCACCAGAAAAAAATCACTTGACCGAGATTTCCCATCATTCACCGACATTGATCACGCAATGTTCAGTTAATATATGACTAGAAATTATGTGCAGTTGTACAAGAGCAATACAGAATGATTCCATGGTGTCTGTCAGCTAAAAGTCACGTGACTTGGTTGCCAGGATAATAGATTTGATCCTATATCATTTATTTTTCACTCCTGTTGTGGGTTCTGTTGTTTATTTATACTTGTTTCGTTTTTTTTTTTGTTTTTCTGTTTAAAACTTTATATTGCAATATCAAAATGCTTTGCTGTTCAGACGTCGTCGCAATTCATTGGTACATTCACTCTTAAGATAGGGCTTTATATAAGTATTTCTTGTTGCCCTGTTCCGTTTACTCTTGTAACATTTGTGACAATGTTGAAATAAAATACTGTTTAAACAAACAATCCTATTTTAATGGTCGGAGAAGCATAGTCACGAGTGACGACCGTCAGGGAAAGATGTCCAATGACCCCCCCCCCCCCCCCCCCCCCGACATGAGAACAAAGTGCTAAGGATGAATTGCTGATAGTCCATTTTTTCATTGTTCACAAGATGCGATGGATGTTCAGATCTCTCTTCTGCTGAGGAAGATTTCCTTTCATACCCTCTTCCCTGACTGGAGGTCTTTTTCGTCAGACATCAAGATCCTCTGGTTCCACTGTGCTTCGAAAACACACCAATATTATGCTAAGAGAAGAGAGTCCGATGTCATTCGATTAAAAAAAATTTCCCTTTTAAAAGTTTGACAGAAAAACTTTTGTGCGGTAATAGGCAACGAAAGGAAGTCGTTCTTACCGAATAAAGGAGTCAAATGTCTGCTGTCAAGAAGGCATTTAAAGAGAGAGAGAGAGGGAGAGGAGAGAGAGATAGAGAGAGAGAGGAGATAGAGAGAGAGAGAGAGAGAAAAGGAGATAAGTTACAGTCAAAAGATCTCTCAAAACGTCTTCACTTCCTTTTTAATTAAAATTCCTCAATCCTGAATCTATTGAAACTACCAGCTGAAACATAATAACATGTTTTCTTCTGATGATGTGGGAGTTCTCAATACTTTCTGCTGACAAAGTGTCCCTACCATGTGACAAAAACGGAGAGAGAGAAGTATGTTTCAATCCAAAATATTGATCTGATGGACCGAAAATTGAAAGTGGGATTAAAGTTTTGTATTAGAATTACAATTAAATGGTGATGTTGTCCCCCCCCCCCCCCCCCATCCCTCCTCATTCTTGTCCCCCATCTCTATCTCCCTATCCTATCCTTTCTTCTTAATCACTTTAATGAGAAAGATCCTGCACATAAACCCTACAAGATGAAATTCTTCCCAGTACAGATATCAGTTTTGTTTAAAAGCAAGCAAGTGGATGATGGGGGGGGGGGGGGAGCAGAAATCTTTCCCAATTCTTTAATCACCAAGTGGTGCATGCCGCACATCAACACCAGAACAGAGACAAATGTGGTAGGTTGACAAG
>CM031619.1:28942891-28958432 GCA_018398815.1 Conus ventricosus | reverse complement strand
CCTTATGGAAAACCTTTGCAAACAAGATATATGAATACTACATAACAACCAAACAGCAAAGTCTATTCCAATACTTACACACAACAACATTTTTTTGTTTGGCGCAATTGAGGTTTCCAGGCAATGGGGAAAAACGGACCTAAAAAGCTTTTGTTAATCTATGGATAATTTTCCTCAAAGTAACAGTAAAGAATTGGAAGATTTTGAAAAGAAATTTGATTTTGGTGCACTACCATGTCTCACCTTAATAAAAAATAGAAATAGTGAAAAGCAAACATGAATATTAATCATGGATAAAAATAAAAATTATGGCAAAAAAATTATGCCTTAATGCTTTAATCGGAGGCACAAAATCTGTCTACGGGTAACAGGTAACCTTGTGTACGTTATGTTCATCTTTCTCATCTAGAGCCTTACCTCATTTTTCAGGCGTTGTGACCTCCGGGGAGCGGGCACTGGGCTGGCAGAGGGAGAACGTCAGCTGAAGACGAGGGGACCAGGGGCCTTGGTTCCTGTGCCCTGGGACGGGGTTTGGGGTGTCAACATATCTCTTCTTCCGTCCAGGAGTCAGCAAAAAGATACAGGTTGTTCCCAAATGGCAAAGGCTCTGGTTCCTCATCTGGGAGATCGGCGCTAGGAAGTGGTCTCTTTTTTGACGACCCTCTCTGGCCACCTGGCAGGACAGCATACACCTGCTTATGTCGGTGAAAAGTGTGGGAAAGGGCTGCCAGAAGTCCTGATCCTGTTGCAGCCTTAAACCCAGTCATGCACGTAGACATGGTCGCCGACCTGAATCATGGCTAGATTCAGAGACAATCAAATGCCTCCTGGTAGCTTCCAGTCGCTGTTATGTTGCCATATTCAGCCCAAACTGTGCCTGCCTTTGTTGTGGTGGAACGTCCCGGGAGGTTGTCAATGGTTACCGGCTCCTGCCCAAACAGGGGGAAGGTTAACCAGAACAATGTTAACAGGCAATCCAAACTCAAAACAGTGCGGGGACAAAAGAATGGGAAACATTTTTTGTGACAGTATTAAATCTATTTGACCTCAAAGTCAACACGACATAACCCAGATTTCATACCGACTGTGTTAAGTTAGTTAGTTAGTTAGTGTTTATAGGTCCAACGGACTACTGGGAGCCAAATCAGGACCTCAGCTATCATATCTGATCTCTTGATACAAATACCCACACATATTAACACATCACTTAAAATTTATGAGGACAAAAGCAAATTATCTTTTCAACTCCTTCAACACCTGTAAAACATTAATAAAACCCTATATTTTAAAAAAATAAGTTTACCTCTTTCAAAAAAAAAAAAATAAATTTTACTGAAATCTCACGAAAAAGAACCGATAAATCACTGGGGGAAAAGAACTTCTCTCTGATACACATCAAATCAGCACATTCTGAGTCAAAAAATGATTAACACTGAACAAGCTGTCACATGCAACACACCAGGGGGGGCTTCCCTTCTAAATATCCAACTGTGCGTTATATAGCTGTCCCAATATGAAACCGTGACAAAACCGATTCCTCTTTACGGTTACGTACCACCGATGGAAAGGGATTGGTTAAATCTGGGCAAATTTTAAACAATTTATTATGAATTTGATTACACCATTCACTCTGCCACAGTTCACGACATACAAACTGATTTATGACGTAGATCAAGTGAGGAACAAACTGCATAGGCCTCCTGAAAGATTTGCACCGAGAGCTTGTTTGGCTGTTTTGTCCACCACTGAGTTACCATAGATTCCCATGTGACTGGGGACCCACAAAAAACTATATGCTTTCCCGAAGAGACAAGCTGAGTATGAAGATATGAATATCCCCAAAACGGATGTGTTTACTTCTCTTGTCGACAAAGCCGACAATGCGACAATAATCCGATAAAATAAGGAAATCATTCTGATCTGATCTGACACCGCACTGGGGGCCAATTTAAAGCCTTCAGTTCAGCATATAAACAGATGACCAATCCCGCAATTTTAAAAGTAGCTCCTGAAAATCTTTATCACACACAATGGCAGCTGCAGCCCTCTCCCCTTTTTTTAGAACCATCAGTAAAATCTTGATAAAATCTTTATAAATTCACATTGCCCAAAATAAAGTTTTTTATATGAAACACTCGAGTGACCTCCTTTCAAATTATTAAATATAAATTAATCTCTGATTGCGACTTTCCAAGGGGTAAATCAGTCTGTAATGGACCATCATCAACAGCTCAAGTCAATGCCAGCTGCCCCAAAAGGGGGCAAAATACGAATACCCAGGGGGAATCTCATTTGGCTTTTAAGTCATATTGGCTCTAAAAGGCGGTTCATAAATATCATAGCAGGTTTTCTGGATTACCCTCAGTTTCAGTAGTAATTCATGAAAACGCAACCTCCTTACTCCAGGGGGTTCACCCGATCAACATACAAACTCTTTTTTGGAGATGTGCAATGCACCCAAGCAATCCGCAGCCCTTTTAATGGATTGGATCAAGAGCTTTGAGGTAAGACTTTCGTGCAGAACCATATACCACACACCCAAATCTAGCTTTGGGTCTCACCAAAGCCTGATACAATCGCAACAAAGTTCGCTTGTCTGCACCCCAATCAGTGGCCTAATAACCTTCAAAACATTCAAACCTAAACGGGCAAGATTGTTTAATTCTTAATGTGAGCAAAAAAGAAAGCTTAATCAAAAATAACCCCCAAAAAATTTCACTTGTTTGGAAACTTTAATTACCTACCATTGAGACTGATAGCTGGTTCTAAACCTGAGATCTTTTCCTATGAAATGAATACACTAGTCTTAGTAGCTGAAAACTTAAATCCATTTTCAGTAACCCACTGCTGAACACAAATTAACACACAATTGAAGTTGACGCTCACCAGCCAAAGTTTTCCCCTTCGCAGAGATGAGAATCATCAAAAAATGACTTATCAATTCCAGACTTTACTGACTGGACGATGTTATTAATCTTCAGATTGAACAGAAGTGGAGAAAGGATGCTACCCCTGAGGACACCCATCTCCTCTCAAAAGGATCTGAAAAGGTCGAATGAAGTCTGACACTGAAATCCTGTTAGACAAGAAATTAGCAATAAACATTGTAAATTACCTTGAAATCAAGTGCCTTCAAGTCCTAGAATTCCATGCCTCCATGTTGTGTCATAAGCCTTTTCTAAATCAAAAAAATAGAAACACATGTTCTCCATTGATCAAAGCATTCCTGATAAAAACTCATAACGAACCAATGATCATAGTAACTGCGGTTGTTTCCGAAAATCCACACTGGAAACATCCAAGGCCCCCAAAACATCTAACTGCCATAACAATCGAGAATATACCATTTCTCTCCATATTTTACATAAGCAACTAGTGAGAGCTATAGGATGATAGTTGTTGGGATCCGAATGATCTTTCCCTGTTTGGGAATAGGATAACAACCGCCTCTCTCCAAAAGTGAAAATACCCTGAAAAACCAAACATGATTAAACAAGACAACACATTTTAAAACCCTCAGCGGCAAATGTTGAATAAATTGATAATGAATGTCATCTGCCCCGGGACTGAGTTGTTGCTTTCAAAATGGCGTCCTTTAACTCATCCATGCTGAAAACGCAGTTGTAATCCTCAGAACTATCTGGCTCGAAGGAAAAAAGATTTTGACTCTGCGATCTTTTGATACGCTGGGAAATTTCCCTTTCAATAATGATCAGCTGACGAATTTTGATGGGTAGTACACTAACAAGTTAGCAACCTCCTTTTTATTAGTAATAATCGATCCCCTTTACCTGCAACATTTTATAACTGAGTAGCCGACTTTCCCTTAATCTACGGATTTTTTTCCAGAACCCTTTCTTGAATTGACCTTAAAGGACAATTTGAACAAAAAATTTTCCAAGATTCTTTCTTCTTAGTTTTAAAAGTATAAACCCACACTTTCCCTACACGCCTGAATTTAACTTTGTTCCCCACCATAGAAACCTAGCAAAAAGTCTTTGAGCACCTTTTCTCTTACCCTTCAAATTTTGCACTCTTTTTCATACCAAGGGTCTTACATCATTGGTTTATCACAGGACTTGGGAATAGCTTCCTTAGCACTCTCTTCACTTTAGTGAACTGCAAAACAGGATCATCATAACTCCGCAACAAATTCACAGGCAGTCTACTTAAAATCTGTTGCTGATAAAGACTCCAAAACCCCAAACGAAACTTCCATGTTTCCGGGGGGACTCCTGCATTTTTTTTCGTAAAATAAATAAAAATCGAAAATGATCACTCCCGCTAAGGTCCGTATGAACCTGCCATTCTAAGTCCAAAAATAAGGGAAGGGGCACAAATGGACAAATCCAAGTGAGTCAAAGAACCAGAAGGAGAACAAAAGGGCGGTGAACCTGAATTCAGAAGACAAAGATCATGATCCGACATAAAATCTTTAAGAACTTTCCCCTTTAAATTGGTGCAGTTACTTCCCCACTGTGGGGAATGGCCATTCAAGTCACCCAATAAAAGAAATGGGAGGAGCTGAGAAATTAAACCATCCATCTGACTCTTCGAAATCACAGAAGATGGAGATAGATTTCAAACAAATATCCCTAACAACCTTGTTTAACGAGATAACAGCTGCCACTGCCTCCAGATCCGTCTGAAGTGGAATTTCTGTATGTAATACAGAATTATGAATGTAAAAAAAACGCCTCTCCTTGAAAAGTCTCAGAAGCTGGCTTGAGTAAGCAGGAGAAACCAGGGAAACTAATGCTTCTTACTTGCAGTTAAAAGGGTTTCTTGAAGAGCAATTATCGAGATCTATACTCTGTCAACAATAGCTCAAGGGCCCGACAATTTGCTTAAACCCTTATGTTCCACTGGGGTATGTCCATGTTAATTGTTAAAAGAATATTATCATCCCCCTTCTCCAGAAACTTTACTGTCCACCAAAGAACTAAAACGATTCTTCAAGACAAGACGAAGCCGATGCCCTGATTTAAAATTTTTAAGTTGTTTGTTACCATGTTTGGAATTTGCTCTTACTGGACTGAAACCTGCTGCACCAAATACCTGACTTCGAATTTCCCCCCAGGGGGGTCTGGAGTCCGAAAAGGACGCTCCTCACTGCGTCCTGTCTCGTACTGCTGTTATTGGCCTGTGAGCGAGGGGACGTCCTCTTTCCTCCGATCCTTTACCCCTGACCTCTGATCCACAGCACTTTGAACCCAAATGAAACACTTCTTCCCTCACCACAGGGCGAAGCCTGTTGTACATTGCTGGACGGGAAAACTATTTTTATTTCTGAGACAAAACCTCAACTGATTTTCAAATATGTGAGCCGACCAAAACCGATAACAATTCTGTCAATTTCTTTTCTAGAGCAGTGAATGGAGCTGCTCCCAATCATCACCTAGACCGGTTCTAGAATCGTTAACCACCTTTTTCATAAGTACAGCCGAAGGGGTCCTTTCCTCCACAACCTTCTAGCCCAGGAAAGGAACATTTTCCCCTCAATTTTTTTCTTTCGAATCTCGCATTCCTTTTTCCACACCGGACAACTTTTTGAATTTGCTGAATGATCACCCTTACAATTGACACAGTAAACAGCATTTGTACAAGACCCACATGCTTCTTCTGACCACAATCACACAGATCAAACTCGACTGGAATGCCCAAAGCGTTGACACTTGAAACACCGCAAAGGAGATGGTAAAAAGGCGTAACTTTCACTCGGACATAACCCACTTTGACAAACTCTGGGGGAGATGGCAATAGCGAAAGTCAAGAATAGCGTGTTTGTTTCAATCAATCACTTCCTTTAGATATTTTCACTCTATGGACCTGTAAACACCCTGACTTTCCATCTCAGTCCGTATTTCTGTTTCAGCAACTCCAGCCAAGTCAGCACATCTAATAACCCCTTTCGATATTGAGATATGGGGTAATAAAACCTTAACTGTGATCTGCATCAGTTGAGAACCATCTCTTTTCAGCACAATCGTGGGGCCGTTTCCGTAAAAACAGTTAACAAGGTAACTACCAGATCTTTGTCGTTTATCATTTTGAAACCTGTGGATGAAACACCCTCAAACCACTTACAAACGGCGAACGGAGAAATCCTAGCAATGGGTTCTTTGGATCTCTTGCTTCCACTATAAGGAAGCTTGGCCATGTGTTTTGGATACCCTTTCTCTTTGCCACTTCTCGTATCTCTTCATCTGAATCTGAATCTCTTTTTCTGTCGTTTGGAATGACTTTGATTGCTCATAGGCGTAGGCTCAATGATGGCAGAAATTTGAAATCACCCTAGGAGAGCTGCCGTGCTAGGGAAAGGACAATGGATGCCCTACGAAGGACATTGAAGATGAAAATCGCAGGGCGTCCATCTGCCTGATTTCGTCCCACAAAACCAGACAGGACTGCTGTAGCGACTCACTAACGCAGAGCCCTTCATCTCTCGGCCATTTTAAGCACCTTAGATTGCGAGTGACTTAGGGCCACCACTCCGATAGGTCTCAGAAAAAGAAGCCCTTGAAAAGGGAAAACTGGAAAAATAGATGAAAGAACAGACTGAGAACCGGGGAAAGGGAAAAAACAAGACGACATAGAGGGTGCAGATGATGTGGGGGGAAATTTATGGTGAAAAGAGATAGCGAAAGACATGGTAGCAGAACAATAGGAAAGACAAGAAAAAGGGGTGGGCACAGGTTGGTCAAGAAAACACCCCCGCCAGAGAAAGCCGGGCCCCTGGGGGGACTGTGTTAAGTGCTGATGTGTCAGGTCAGTATCTACGCCACCGATTTAGTAATGTACACAGGCTATGCATATGTTATTTCACGCATTGTGTCTTTTGATGTCTATACAAAGTGAAAGTTTGGTGTATATGTTCTATGTATTGTGTTCTTTCTCCCCCTGGCCCCAACACGCATACATACAAATGAGGAGCCACCATCCAATCAACGGTTTTCCCCTTCTCACTTCTTTAGTAACCACGTGTGTACAACAAAAAAAAAAAGAGAGAAGAGAAAGAGAAAAGAGAGAGAGAGAGAGAGAGAGAGAGAGAGAGAAAGAGAGAGAGATGCAAAGACATGGAAATTCTGGAATACAGACGACAGAGCCCATAAAAAATTAAAAAGGTAAAATTTAAAACTACTGACGGGAAATCTGTTCATATTTCTCTGATAAAAATACATCATTAGCAGGTTTGGAGAGGTGCCTACCTTCCTGTGGAGGAGAAGTGCGCATCTTTCTGCACGCGCAGGACAGGACTTGGATGGCGGACATTGTGAATGTGACGACAGCGGCGGGAAACAGGTTCTTGGTCGTTGTCATCCATCGCCTCTTCAGACATGGAGTCCAGCTTCCTTCATGATGAATACTGTCACCTGCAGATTCCGTCTGATCGCACAGAGTTGCTCCTTCAAGCTGCTTTGCCAGGCCATGGCTGCGCTCGTGGCTCACATCATGGAAAAGGTTCACTTCTAGGTGTCACGGAGAAACGTGGGCCACCAGGTGGATGCCCGTTGAGGCTTGACCTTTGTTGTCGCTCACATCTGGTTCCTGTTTCTGTTGTAAACGAAAAACGACAGTTATCTAACTATAACGTTGGGCTGGAGAGACGGTCGGTCAGTAAACTCAGCAACAAACGGATAGTTTTATCTGTTGGAACAATGCAACCGTCTATTGAAAGGCCCGGGGGGGGGGGGGGGGGGGGGGGGGAGGGTAGAAAGTTGGAAGGGGATGGGGGGGGGGGATGGTATCTGTTAAGTGCTCCTTCTCCCCACTTGGGTACATTGTCGTTAAAAGAGGACAAATAAAAGGTGATCAGCTACACAGCAGAAGATAGCAAATGTCAGTGTCTGCAACATTAATTAGACACACAGTTTGTAAAATGGTTGGTTGCTTTGTTGGTTAGTTACTATGGTAGCTTATTAGATTAGTTGGCTGGTCGATTGGTCAGTCTTCCAGTTTACTTGTCGATTCATCAATCAATCAGATCCAAAAAGTGTGGATAGCCCAAGCACAGCAGGAGTGCTTTGTTTTTCCATGAAAAGAATTTTCCGCCAAATGAATAAAATGGCAAACTAATCATCAGAACAACAGGGTAATATGAAGAGAGAGAGAGAGAGAGAGGAGAGAGGAGAGAGGTGAGAGAGAGAGAGAGAGAGAAGAGAGAATTCAATAAAAGATTAAGATTTTTTTTTATTGATTTGTATGATATCTTGGATTATTGCTATTGTGCCACAAAATAAAAAACCAATTTTTTTTACATTCCGTTTTATTAGTGACACTGATAAAGGACTCATGGTAACGCACAGAACAAAATCACTTGACTAGATTTCCCATCATTTTCACCGACATTGATCACGCAATGTTCAGTTATCATATATGAATAGAAATTATGTGCAGTTGTACAAGTGCCATACGAGTCTGATTCCATGGTGTCAGTCAGCTAAAATGTCACGTGACTTGGTTGCCATGATAATAGATTTGAACCTATATCATTATTTTTCACTCTGTTGTCGGGTTCTGTTTTGTTTATTTTATACTTGGTTTCGTTTTTTGTTTTTGTTATTCCTGTTTAAAACTTTATTTTGCAATATCAAAATGCTTTGCTGTTTCAGACGTCCGTCGCAAATTCATTGTGTACAATCACTCTTAAAGATAGTCTTCTATATAAGTATTTCTTGTTGCCCTGTTCCGTGTACTCTTGCCCCTTAACATTGTGACAATGTTGAAAAAACATACTGTTTTTAAACAAACAATATTTTATAATGGTACGAGGAAGCTTAGTCCGAGTGACGACCGTCAGGGAAAGATGTCCAATGCCCCTCCACCCACCCCCCCCCCCCCCCCCCCCCCCCCCCCCCCCCCCACCCCCACTAAATGAGAACAAAGTGCTAAGGATGAATTGCTGATAGTCCATTTTTTCATTGTTCACAAGATGCTGATGGATGTTCAGATCTCTTCTGATGTAGGAAGATTTCCTTTCATACCATCTTTCCCTGACTGGAGTCTTTTTCGTCAGACATCAAGATCCTATGGTTCCACTGTCGCTTCGAAAACACACAAATATTATGCTAAGAGAAAGAGAGTCCGATGTCATTCGATTTAAAAAAATTCCTTTTAAACGTTGGACAGAAAGAAACTTTTGTGCGGTAATAGGCAACGAAGAAGTCGTTCTCCCCCCCCCCCCCCCCTACCCGAATAAAGGAGTTCAAATGTTGCATTGTCAAGGAAGGCATTTAAAGAGAGAGAGAGAGAGTGTGAGAGAGAGAGATAGAGAGAGAGAGACGAGAGAAGGAGATAATGAGAGAGAGGAAGAGAGAGAGGAAAAAGGAGATAAGGTTACCAGATCAATAGATCTCTCCAGAACGTCTTCCACATTCCTTTTTAATTAAAAGTCCTCAATCCTGAATCTATTGAAATACAGTGAAATATAATAACGCTGTTTTTCTTCTGACTGATGTGGAGTTCTAATACTTTCTGCTGAAAAAGTTGTCCCCTACCATGTGACAACAAAACCGGAGGAGAGAGAAGTATGTTTCAATCCAAAATTATTGATCTGGATGGACCGAAATTGAAAGTGGATTAAAGTTTTGTATTAGAATTACAAATAAAATGGTGATGTTGTCCCCCCCCCCCCCCATCCCCTCCTACATTCTAGTCCCCACCATCTCTATCTACTATCCTATCCTGTCTTCTTAATCACTTTTATTGAGAAAGATCCTGCACATAAACCCTACAAGATGAAATTCTTCCACAGTACGATATTCAGTTTTGTTTAAAAGCTAAGCAAGTGGATGATGGGGGGGGGGGGGGGGGGAGCAGAAATATTTCCCAATTCTTTCCATCAATAACACCATGTGCGGTGCACGATGCGCGCGCGCGCAGCAACACACACACACAAAGGACAGAGAGACAGAGACGGGAGGAGAGAGGGAGAGAGAGGTGGTGAGTGAGGTGGAGTTAGGTAAAGACGGAAGAGGGACAGGGAGGACGAGAGACCCTAGATCCTTGACAGGTGACCTCTGACAGGTCAAAGCTTCACGCCAGAGGGTTATGGGAATATTACTTTCATTTTCAAGAAAACCTCGCATTTTCAACAAACAACTAGAACAACACAACAACAGTAACAGAAAAACCCTCTCTCTTAACGCGCTCCTTTCCGCAATGTGAACCACTAGCTCATCTTCGATGGAAACCAAACAAGTTGGAGGAATTCCTGTTGGAAAGGCGATTACGTTCGGAGGAACGGAGCTTCGAAGATGACCCCAGTTCCCTTGGACATTTGAAAAAGCACAATGACAGTATCTTGAATTAGTATCTTAAAAGTTTGGGCAGTGGGCGACATGAAAGGGCCCGCCAAGGAGAGGGGGGAGGGGGGGGGGGGAGGGGGGGCAGGGGCTGAAAAAGAAATCGTAGAAAGGGCGAGGGGGTCAGGGTGGGGGAAGGGGTGGTGGAGAAAAGGAAATTATACATGCAAAAAAAATATATTTCTTTTTAAAAAGCTTACCTCCAAAAAGGCTTGGATATGTTCGTCCCAATTCTAGGCCAAGGTGCAGGTCAATCAAGACGCCGTTATCTTCCCTTCGGTTTGCTCCGCCTTTTCTGTGGCGATTCCACGATTCACGCACCTATCCTTTCATCTATCAACATGACCGGAACCAGCGTTGTTTTTGTCTGTTTGTTTTTTTCAAAGGCTATAGGTCACTCCACAGTATTTGTGGTGAAGCTGGCATTATTCAAAGAAAGCAGATCACTGTGTAGAATTGCATGTCTTCTGGCACTTCTGACCTTGTCGGTTTTTGGCGGCAAAAGAGTACATCAGTCCAGGCAGTTATCATTCGTTTGCTCGTTTGCGATGGCGGGCATCGTCACGTGTTTACACGCAGCGCCGTTCACTGGCTAAGGATTCGAACCTTTGACATGTTGTGAGATGAGATCACGCGCCGGGAGTAGCTTCCAAACCTTCAGGAAAACAGTGAATCACTGACTGGACCTTTCCACTTTGCGAAAGTCCCTCAGTTGGTCAGGGGTTTAGTGGGAGGAGGGCTAGAGGAAGGAGGAGGGGGGGGGGGGAGGATGGTGGGAAAGCATTCAAGAAGGTTGGGGGGGGGGAGGTTGGAGGGAGAAAGGTGGACGTTGTGGGGAGGTTGGTGGGGAGGGTAAGTTGGGAGGAGACTGGGGGGGGTGGGGGGTGGGGAGAGGGTAAGTTGGGGGATCGAGAACAGTAATATGCCGGACTCTACCCCACTTGCTCCTCCACCAAGTTTTCGGGCGAAAGTGACCTAGAATCAGAATATTATGTTCTCTGGACAAGTAAGACTTCAATACCAAAATAACGATTATCTTCAAAACAATCATACTGTGGCAGGGTTATCCGTTTTTAATACTATCTTTACTAAAATTTTCAGATTTCAGTTTTTGTTTAATTCCTATGTTTTTCCTTGATCCGTTTCAATAAAATCATTTTCGACGCAAACATTCTTCAAATGAGGTCTTGTCTTTAATGTGAAATAACACTACGTCTTTAAACTGTTCTCTAAAAGTCTTTTAAAAACCGGTCATATTTTTGGCAGAAAATACACTCAATTTATCCCATCATGTTTCCCACTGAAAGTAGTTTGAAAAAGGTTTCTATTTTAACTATATCTTTTTCTGCTGACAGGTACATATATAATAAAGAGTGTTTGCGTTCCTTCAAAACACTTTATAAAGTAATCTAAACACTCACTCTGTTTAGTGCTAGGGATTAACTAAATATAGTCATTGTCTGTCATATAAACCTTCTATTAATGATATGCTTTGTTCTTTTAATTGTTGCGACAGAAAATCACAATATGATTAAAATTATAGCGATAAACTGTTTGTAATAAGTCTAGGACAAATATTGTTTTTCCACAAAGCCAGTCTGCCCACAAATCATGAAACAATGAGGGATTTTATCATAAAGTTTAACTTCCCATAGTTTTATAGCTGGAATTTAATCTAAATCCAGTTATTATCTTTTTATAATCTCTCTGTCAAAAATTGTTCGTATAAATAAAACCCTACGAGGCCTAAATGTGTATGATTAATCAATTCAGTTCTGGAAGATTGTTTCTTTATTTAAGTCAAATTGATTTTGTTGCTTGTTGTTATAATCTTAATATCCTCACCATTGTGAAGAACGACGAAAACAACGTTAAGGCGTTTAACGTCAAAGTTTTGCCAGCTAATATTAATTCCTTTTATAAGGAGGGCACTAACGCCCACAACCCCATCCCTCCCCACATCTTTAAAGACAGATATTTCAATATCTTGTGAACGTGGTCTCCTAATTTTCTGTTTGGAAAGAACTGTAATTTTTGTAGAAGTTTTTTTACAACTGTTTCTTTTCTGTGGAGGATGTACTGTTTTTTCCATACGGGGGTTATTTCAATTTCTTTCCGGCTATTGGTCGGCCATAAGACTTCATGAAAAGGGCCAGATTTGAATGCTTTTCTGAAACTTTTTTGACGGCTAAAATATGTAAATGGGCTTATGAATTCAAATTTTATTTCCCATTCTAAATTGGTTCTAAGTGCCATTTGAGGTCAGGTTTTCAAAACTATTTTATATTCATACGGGCCCAACATTATTTGCCTCTAGATTGGTAGTTGCTCTAGTTTAGGAAACCTTTTGTTGTCGTCAACCTCTTTGCGTTTATAATCACCATCTTTAGTGTACTCAAAACCATACAAAGGCCTATCTCCCCATTCTGTTCAAGTCCGCAACATCTGCAAGGTCTTTTAATTCTAAGGTTATACACCTACAGGAGCTAATGTAACTCCTGTTTTCTTCTGGCCCCGCGACATGTTTTAGTACAACGTATTATTTTATTTCCAAAACAATGTGCAGGTTATCACATTTCACGACTTTCCCCGCTTTGTCTTTGATTTTTATATTAAATGACCCGACCCTCCCACAAAACTAATCTTTTAAACTGTAATTTAGGGAATTGTATAATTTCATAATCGCAATATGCAGTTTTCCCCTGATGGAAGAGCTCTTAAAAACAGTTGAGGGCCTTCCATCATAAAAGTTTTCATCAGTGCTCAGCTCATCCAAATGAACATAGAGTAATGAATGTAATGCAAGATCGAGCGGACTTTCCCCCTCATAAGTAGTTTCATCTGGCGCGCACTAAAACTATAAGTGGGTAGATTGCCAGTTGTAAAGCCTAACATTTTAGCTAGCTCTTTTATCAAAAATTTAAGATCTTCTTCAGGCTTGAATGTTAACATTGTTTTTAGATTTGCATTGTTAGTTTGAGAGTAATGTCAAAGTTACTCATTGGCTTCTTTTAGTGAGCAAAACCCTTTAATAACCATCAGGTATTATAACTGGCTAATTTTGGTCCCTGCTTTGGTAACTTTTAGAATCTTGTTATTCTCCTTGGCTTTGCTTATATTAAACCATACGACTTTGTAGAATATTTCATGGAGGGCGACCATTTTGGTTCTGCTCGTTTCAACAGCATGTTCTAAAAACGAAGGACGGTCTTGAGTTGTTATTGTTACAAACATTTTTTTTAAACGAAATAAAAATGAGTGCATTCAAATATACTGGCGCAAAATATTCTGTTGGGCCGCATACAATCTTAAAAATATAGCAACTGATACTTTTGACATTGCTGTGACCCGGGACTGCCTCTTTTCATAAAAAGGTTTAGTACTCCCTTGAAGAGCTATCTTAACCCCCCTATTGAAAACGACCACATCAAAAAAGCGTGGTTTAGTCATCCGATGCAGTTTTTATCAGAACCAGTTAAACTTTGCTGTGTTTTGTGCATCAATGGGTGTGGAGTGTTCGTATGCTGATCATTTAAATCACCATGATCCTTTGGTGAGGTCAGTGTACAGATTTCATTTCTATTACACCCTTTAGAGTATTTTGACTGAATGCAAGCTCCATTACCAAATGACAAACCATTTAAACCATCAGCAACAGAATAGACATGAAGGGGTTTGAAAGGATCTGTAACGAATTCAATATTAACATTAAGACAGGCTTTAGACAAAGTTGGATCTAATCAAAGGCCTAGGCGAATTTATTTTCGGGGGGCACGACAGAAAGTATAATATGACTGGCATCCCCTTTCAAAACTTTCTTTTCAGGCAAAACTGTTCAGCCTGGGTCCCTTTCAGCAAGAGCATAAAAAAAGCATGGACAACATTTTTCTTAGACACTTCTAAGGGCCCTAACTAGGGCGGGAATAGAACGAAATAAACGACTCTATTCGTACTTACGTTTGGTGTTTGCTAGGTTCGCAAGCACAGGCAAGATCAAGCATAACTGATCTTCTAAATGGCTTTGACGCGCAAAAAACAATACTTAGCAAATTTAGAGGACGCCATTAATTCTACAGTTGATTTACTTCAAGTATTCAAAGGTACCAAAAACATGTTTTACAATAGCAAGATCGAAAGTAGACTTTGCTGTTGGCACTGGTTTATACATGCTGCTTCTGACCTTAGACTCCAGAAAAGGTACAATAATAAACTATAATAATGAAATTCTTAGCAGGCAATGAACAGAAGGTTGGGAAAAAACGACATAATTCTGAGCCAGTAATATTACAAACAAAAAAGAACACCAAGATTAAGTCATCCAATCCCCCAAGTCCAACCCCAAAGTCATTGAAGACTCGCAAAGCTCGCGGGCTCTGTTCGCGATGCCATGAATTGAAAAGACAGCGCTTGTTCTTGGATTAACTGGGGATAGGATTACTTGGTCTTTATCTTACTAAATAGTAACCCAACTATTACGAGAACTAATGACCATAAGTGCTCGCCATAAAGCCAAATACTTTGCTTGCAGTAGACAAAAGCCAGCTAACAATACCCCCTTTAAAATACCTGGTAAAGCGTCTATAGCTTTTCTGGCTAATTTTTTAATAAACTCGCAAGATGATCAAGCTGTTTTTTTACCCCTGATGTTATCAGGTGGAGGCGGAAAGGCGGTGAGGCATGGACTTTGACCCCCACGCCCGCCTGTAAAAGCAACACCAGTGTGCTTATTGCAAATCCTAAGGCGGGTTTTAACGCTTGCTAATGGACTCCTTGCTCCTAAACAGTGTTCGTATTCGTTTGCTAGTGTTTGTGTCTTCATATAAAATTTTTTCGATAGTTTCTCTTATTCTATTCACTTGAGTTCGTATTGGTCTCGGTTAGTAGTTGTCCTTCTTGTCTTGCTGATCTTTTTTGTTCAAGATCTTTTAGTCTTTGGGTTATTCTTTCTTTAATATCATGCCCTAAGTTGGCGTCATCAGCCTCAACGAGTTTTTTCTTTTCTCTTTTTATTTGCCCATCTAGTTCACCTGTTTTGCTAAATTGTTTGTTAATTCGCCTCTGATGGTTCTTAAAGTACGATCAAGGGCTAATAATTCTCGCATAGGCAATGGGAAATTAATTTTTTTAACGTGTTTCTTCGGAAAACTGGTTTTGCTTCATTGTATTTTTAATCGCCTTGATTGATTTAATTCTTTAAGTTCCGTTTGATTTGGTTATCTGTTGGAGTTCTTGCATTG
>CM031619.1:28922221-28942791 GCA_018398815.1 Conus ventricosus | reverse complement strand
CTACCTGGACTCTTTTAGGTTGCAGTGGTCATCCAGGAAATACTTTGTTCCGTCGATAAGCAGATGATCAAAGATCATCGTTGCTCGTTTCCCTTCAGACCTTGCTTTTTTCAGATGAGGGGAAAGGCCATGTCTTATAGTTAGCACACGAGAAGAAAAATCCTCTCCCACGAATGTCGCTACCTTTCAATTTCCGTTTTTCTTTCAAAATACGTAACGTGTCCTTATGTAAAGAACATCGGCGATTACAGGAGAGTCCGGTTTGGGATCAGCCTGTGAACTCGATCAAACTCGGTGTCCCGTGTCAATCCAAGTTGACAGATGTAATGTCATGGATTTTCCCTTCGCACTGTTCCACAGATTCGTTCTGATCCTTAGGAATACCATAGAAGTAAATTGTTAGGTTTTGATCTTCCCTCTAAGTCGTCCGTTTTTAGTTCTAATTGTTCATTCTTGATATGAGGTCAGAGTTTTGTTTTGCAAGGTTGAATTTTCTTTCCTTAAAGTCTCCACCTCGTCCCTCAGATCTTTCACACCACATTGTAACGCTACGAACTGGTCATTTAGGCATTTGACATTTCTCTCCAAGTCCGTAAATGTGTCGCTCATTTCTCTAAATGTACAGTTCATTGACGTCAACATACCCACAATGTTCCTGGTGGGATGTTGAGGAGAGGTGGGTGTCGTCTGTCCGCTGTCCACCGGCGAAGCTCCAGTCTGGTCCACACTGACCCTGCATCCTGAGCTGCCAAGCCGGGCCTGCTTCAAGCTGTTCGTCCTGGGTCCTGGGTTCTGCTCCACGTCTCCACAGTGTAGAAGGAGTCCGCCCCAGAAAATTTAGGCTAGGAGCAGGCCAAGGACTATACCGTTTTGCTTCGCACGCGGTGTCAACAGGGCGATCCGCATAGCCGTCTTCTTCCTGGCTCGCTTCGACATAAAAGCGATGTAGATGTGGACGAACCTGCCACAGTTCGCTCTAAAAGTAAGTGCTGCTGAAGGCATGGTATCTGGTGAAGGTACTGGTAAACGTTGAGGAAGGTACTTCGTAAATATCCGCCCCCAAAAAGAAGGAAACTACACAGCCATCAAGGCATGACTGCTCGACTGAAACGCAGTTCACGATCCCCAGAAGAAAAGTGAGAGAGAGAAGAGAGAGAGAGAGAAGAGAGAGAGAGAGAGAGAGAGAGAGAGAGAACGAACGAAATTTTATTTTACCAGGGTAATGGGATAAGCAAATTGCGCATGCTTTTTTTCACCCAGCCCTGGGGGAAAAAAAAGCACATGGACAACACACAAGTCAATATGGCAACAAAGAGGAAAAAGTGAATGCACTAAGTCAACTTGCAAACTGTAAGAGAAGAAAACAGACTAATAGTATAAAAGCAAATGACAAAATCATGCAAGCATCCATATGCGCATGCGCGCGCTCACACACACACACACACACACACACACACACACACACACACACACACACACACACACACACACACACACACACAAACACACACACACACACACACACACACACACACACACACACACACACACACACACACACACACACAAACACATGAAGGAATTGATCTAATGACAACATCAGCATCTGTAAAGTACGTTTAAACATAACAATGGTCACAATGTCTGTTATATTCTTTCTTTCGCATTATATGGCATGAAGAGAAATATCATGTTTAAAATATGTAGTGTACTTTTTAAAAAGTTTTTAGTGCCTGAAAGAGAAATGCTTTGTAAGCTGATTTAAACGAGCTAATGCTTCTTTATCTTTCACGTAATTTGGTAAGGAGTTCCAAAGGGCCCCTCCTGAATAGGCGAGACTTGTTTTAAAAAGATCAATTCTGGGTTTTCTCATTACAATATTGTTCGTGTATCTTGATTGATTTCGCGGAAATCGTGTGGTTAGTGTACAAGGAGCAAATCCGTTCATTATTCGATACATTACAACGGCTTTGTTAAACTGTAGTTTATACGATAATGGAAGGATCTCCAGCGCTAAGTAGTCTTCAGTCGTCAAACTGGTAGTTTTTAAAAGTACTAACTTCAGAGAGCGTTTATAAATCCTGTTTAGATATCTTAATGTGTTTGCACTGCATTGATCATAGAGTGTTGACGCATAATCGACAGATGATGAAATAAATGCATGAACGAATTTCTTTCGAGCTGTAACATCGAGGAAATTCTTAATTTTTGAAAGTTGAAATAACTTTTGGGAAATACGTTTGCATAAACTATCGATATGGGTGACCAGGAAAGATTATTGTCGATAGTAACACCTAGGACTTTGTGAGTATCAACTTCATGAATGACTGTACTACCTATGTGTATAGAAGGCAGACTGAAGGTTATTTTTTGCCGTTTTGTCGCGAAGTTATTATCATGTATTTAGTTTTTTGGTCGTTCAAAGACAGTGGTTCAGCTCAGTCCATCAATTAAGTTACTAACATTGTTCTGCAGAGTTGTAGATAATTGCTTCAAATTAGAATGGCTCGAATGAATAGACGTATCATCTGCAAACAGTTCACATACGCCTCCTGTAACGTATAAGGGAAGATCATTAATATAGAGAGAAAAAAGTAGTGGACCAAGAACGGATCCTTGGGGAACACCAAATGTTTGTGTCTGGAATTTGGATTTTTGGTTACCCAAGAAAACCTTGTGATGACGGTTAGAAAGAAAGATGTAAGAAGAGAAAGAGTTTGGTCGGAAAGTCTATATAAGGCTAGCTTACGTAGCAGCAAATTATGGTCAATGACGTCGAAAGCCTTTGCAAAGTCAGCGAACAATACTCCGTGAATTTGTTGTCATTGATATTAACGAGCCAATCCTCGACGAGGTTAGTTAAAGCAGTGTGGCATGAATGGTTTTCTCTAAATCCTGATTGATTGGGATGAAGCAAATTGTACTCCGAAACATGTGACATTAGATGTTTATAGACATGTTTCTCCAAAGTTTCGACAGGACCGATAATATTGAAATAGGTCTGTAATTTGATGGGTTAGTTTCATCTCCAGATTTATAGATAGGAACAATTTTGGCTTGTTTAAGAATATAAGGAAAATAGCTTTTGTCAATGCAGAGATTGTACAAATAAGTTAAAGAGTCTGTGATGATAGGAGCACATGATTTAAGAATCTTACCATCTAAATTATCAAGGCCACGTGTGCCTGTCTGCTTGAGTTGTGTAAGATGAACGTAAACGTCAAACACCGTAATAGGAGGAACGACGGCGTCTGATGTTATATTTTAGAATAACAAAATTCTTTTAGTAGCTCGAGATTATTTAAATAGGACCTATCATTTGTTATAGTTGAGGAAGATATATTAGAAAAATGGTGATTTAAATCATCAGTTGAAAGCCCTTTAATAGAGGCAGACATTTTAGGACTTTCTTTTTTGTGAGAATGTTAATAGCTTTCCAAATCGACTTAGAATTATTAGAACCTTCCAATACAAGATCTCGGAAGTATTTCTTTTCGCTGAACGTAACATTGCCGTAACTTTATTTCGTTGTTTTTGAAATCTTGAAATTGTTTTGCTTTTAACAGCATGTCTCTTTCACGCATCGCATCTTGGATGACATCAGTCAACCAAGGAGGCTTGGGGGAATGTTTAACTCTTTTTGTTATAAAGGGAGCATGTTTGTCATAGATATAAGTAAATGACTTGTGCAGAATTGAAATGCTTCATCAGGATCAGTGACCTGATACACGTTTGGTAAAGATGAATGAGCTAAGTCGAAAAGAAATGCGTCTTTATCAAAGTTAGCAAAAGATCTATAGGTAATAACTTTGTGTCCAGGCTTGGGAATTTTTGTGCCTTTCCTGAACCAAGTAAGGCAGAGAGAGAGAGAGAGAGAGAGAGAGAGAGAGAGAGACAGACAGACAGAGAGACAGAGAGAGACAGAGAGAGATAGACACACACACACAGAGGAGAGAGAGAGAGAGAGAGAGAGAGAGAGAGAGAGAGAGAGAGAGAGAGAGAAGAGAGATTAAGGGCAAAGGACGGACTGACTACGGAGACGGCCCCAGAGCAGCACAGAGAGAGAGAGAGAGAGAGAGAGAGAGAGAGAGAGAGAGAGAGAGAGAGAGGGAGGGAGGGAGAGAGAGAGCTCACCTTTTTTAATGATAAAAGGAGAAAAGAGACAGATGCAATTAAATTATTACGAACATGACAAAGTGAAGAGAAGCAGAGAGAGAGAGAGAGAGAGAGAGAGAGAGAGAGAGAGAGAGAGAGAGAGAGAGAGAGATGACAAGAATGTTTTGCCAAGGAAGTAATTGTTGACAAAGACCAAGTATGCTTTCTTCTTGTATTTCTTAAGAGAACACAAAAAAACCCACAAAATTCCACCGTTTATATTTGTAAAGGAAAATGGTCTTTTATGAACAAATATAAGTTTGCTGTATTGGGGGCGTAGATGGAATTTGACACTGTACATGATCAGTATAAAGCTTGTGGTGGTGGTTGAAATGATGGCACTGTTGTTCATTCCACACGGTATGAACATTGGTGTTTGAGTTCAGTCACTATGAATGCACTGGGGAACGTCATGAGATTGTCCGGGGCTACGTTGTAGACAGACAGCTGAGCAGGAACACTGAGAGTGTCACCGTCTGATGACGCTGACCTGTCTGGAACTGCTTGCGGTTTGTCCTGGAACCTGCACTGTCGTCCAATTGGAAGACGTCATCAGCCTGTCTTCGCCTGCACCGCCTACCACTCCACACCATCACGACATGGGTTCACACTTTACCACCTGCTACAAGTCAGATAGCTGCTTCAGGTTATTTGTGTTTGTTTTTGTGCGCTGACATACATAAACAGACAGACACAGGGAGAAAACATAAGGTCCATTGCCGAGAGAATGGCACTGGTAATAATAATGATCATAATTAGTTTCAAAGTGAGATGACTGCAGGTGGAAATTTAAAACGAACTTAACAGAAAAAAAGAATTCCGGCAGATGAAAGGGGGCAAAACAAAGAAGACAAAGCATGACGCGTTTCGACCTCTGTGGACTTCTTTCAGGCCAGACAAACAACATTGCAGACAACGAACACGAAGAAGGAACAATCACTTCTCTTCTTCAATTGAGCGCCAAATGATCATGATGCAGAATTAAACGATAATGATTTGTCGAATACGTACGATTTATGTACAGTGCCTTTTTACTGATAATTCCTCAAAGCCAGTCATATGAAATGTTCGTGCAGAAAACCAGATGTCATTAAGAAAGGAATCACCATTAAGAAAGGAATCACTCCCACACACAACAGCAGGTTTAAAGTCTACATACTCTATTTCCAGACCCTCTAACGAATGGAACCAATGAACTTCGTCACAAAGGACACGCTTATTTCTGTACGTATTTTTATTTATGAAAATTCAGTTTATCAGTAGCATATTTAGCTGTTTGGATCAACAGTTTCGTTGTCCTTCCTCAGAAGGAGTGAGAGAGAATGCGATAAAGATGGGAGAGGGAAGTGCGCAAAGTCTTATAATCCTTTATAACAACAAACGCACACACAGAGAAAACAATATAAATTCGTGTGCGCTCGCACACGTCAAGCGGTAGGTATGCTCAAACTCCCGCGTATTACTCTTTGTTATCTCTGTTGCTTTCACTATTATAGTCTTTGGTAATGGGTTTCACATGTTATCATCAATAACAATTACGACTAGAATGGATCTATTCTAAACATGTTACAGGTGAATGGTTGAGCTGCATGTCCTCATGGCTGAAAGTTTGATGGAGCATGATTCTTATTCACTGTAGTTTTAGGTCACATAGCATTAACGCAGCTGGATTAAATGGGAGCCATATATCATAATTATTTCAGTCCTGCTCAGCCTTTCATTTTTTTTTTTTCTTTTTTTTTCTTTTTTTTTTTACGAACATTCCTCGTACTAAATATTTTCTTTTGCTTTAAAAATGGTATGTAAGCTTCTTCTGATCATTTCTGGTTTCTAATTTGAAAGAAATTCCTAAATGAGACAGTAACGTAAACAGTAGTTAAAAAGAACAAGTACGGTAACTCTTGCTCCATTACGAACTGTATCCACCACCATCACTTCCAAGGGAAGTAATTACAAAAGAAATCTTGTATGCACTAACATATGCAGCTACGCGCGCGCATACACACACATAGACCGACATACATTTATGCATGTACGCACGTGTTTGGAGGGAAAGCAGTGTACTCTGATTATCTTCACCTTCCCACGAAAAGAAAAAAACAACAACAAAAACACACACACACACACACACACACACACACACACACACACACAACACACACACCACACATTCTCACACAGAGAAAAGTCTGCGTTGCCGACGGTACGGGGCGAGAGCTTGAGGTCGACCTATTCCCACTGGACCGAGGTGTTATTTCTATGACAGAACAGTCAGTCGTCTCCTCCCAAATGCGTGAAAGAAAACACGGAAAGATGAAGGGTAGTCTGCCAGTTAGGCCAGGCGAAATCAACGGGAGGCGAGTGCAGCACATTTGTTGTCCACAAAGAGAACAAACAAACAAACAAGCAACCAAAACCATTCTCTCGTTGAGCTTCTTCTTCATGAAACACTCTTTTCTTTGTTTTTCCTTTATCATTTTTCCTATGCTTTACTGTCTGTTTAAAAATTCAGTTTATGTCTTTGTATCCTTTTGGAGTTGCTATGTTTTACATTTCTTTCTCTCTTTCTTTCTTTTTTTTAATTTTCTTTTCTTTTCTTTTCTTTTTTGTGGAAAACTTGCTCGTATTCGTCTTTCATTCTCTCTGTACTTCATTGACCATTTCTATGTTCATGTCTTGTCAATTTCTGCATTGTTTTGTTGTCTATTTCTCTCTATATTGAAAACATCCTCATCGTGTCTCTTTCATTTTTTCTGTACTTTTCTTGTTGTTGCTGTTGAAAATTTCTGTATTTGTCTTTAGCAGCCTCGACCCAGCAGACTTGGAGACAGCAGCTTCAGACCGGGTCAGCTGGCGGTCCACCATCAAGGCCGGCATCAAGCAAGCAGAGCAGAGCAGAGGAGAGAGGCCCAGTGGGAAGAACGGAGGCGCCGCAGACGGGCAAAGAATGGCGTCGGCACCCACAGACACTGATGACGGAGACTTCACCTGCAGCAACTGCAACAGAGGCTGCCGCTCGAGGATCAGGCTCTTCAGCCACAGCAGGCGCTGCAACTCCACAACTGACTGATCCATGGCGCAACACCATTGTCTCTCCAGACAGACGGATGACAACTTTGTGTCATTTGTGCCTTGTTTTGGTGTGCATTTCTTTCCTTTTTGTTTGTTGATGTCTGTCTGTCTTTCTATCTATCGATCTTTCCTTCTTTCTTTCTATCCTCCAGTCTTCTTTACTCCCTTTCTTTCGTTCTTTCTTCCTGTGTATCCTCTTTTCTAACTCTTTTTCCTTTTTTCTCTTGATTTCTTTTATGAAAAAATCGTTCGTCAGTTGTTATTATTACTGTTATTATTATTAGTATCATTATTATTATTTGCTGGATGTCTTTCGTTCATGTTGCTGTTGTTGGCTGCTGTCATTTCGTATATGTTCTCATCCCTGCTTTCCTCTGTCTGTCTCTGTTTGTCTCATTCTTTTGTCTCTACGTGTCGCTGTGCCTCTTGTCTCTCTTTGTGCCTGTCTGTCTGTCTGTCTGTCTGTCTGACTGTCTGACTGTCTGTCTGTCTGTCTGTCTGTATGTCTGTATGTCTGACTGTCTGTCTGTCTGTCTGTCTGTATCTCTGTCTGTCTGTCTGTCTGTCTCTCTGTATCTCTGTCTGTATGTCTGTCAGTCTGTCTCTCTGTCTCTCTGTCTGTCTGTCTCTCTGTCTCTCTGTCTGTGTATCTGTCTGACTCGTTTTTCGTCTCGGTCTATCTATTCTGTCTCATGCTGTGTTACAACTTCTTTTTGTCACGTTGTCTGGGATGTTGCTTTTGACCAATTCCCTTGTTCATTAGTGAAATGTCATTAAAGAATGTTGAAGATGTCTTATGTGTCATGTTCAATCAGTGACTACTGGACCTAATTATCATCTTAACTTACTCTTGACGTCTTTCTGACAAACAAAAATAATGTTGTGCCCTTGTTGGGGCGGCGTGTGTGCTTTCCGCGCACCGCGCGCGCGCGCGCCCGCGTTTGTGTGTGTGGGGGTGGTGTGTTTTGGGGTGGGGTTGTGGTGGGGTTTGTGGGGTTGTTGTGTTTTGTTTTGTATTTGCAGCTGTGTGTGTGTGTGTTTTGGGGTGTTTTGTGTGTGTGTGTGGTTGTGTGTGTGGTGGGGTGTGATGTTGTGTATTTAAATTGTGTATATTTTTGGGAGTTTTGGTGTGTGTTTTGTGTTTTTGTGGTGTGTGGGGTGTGTGGTGTGTGTGGTGGGGTTGGGGGTGTTTTGTGGTGTGTGTGTCCCATTTGGTTGTTTTGTGATGTTTTTGATTTCAGCTGTTTTGTGTTTGTGTTGTGGTGTGTTTTGTTTTGTGTTGGGGGTTTTGTGTGTGTGTGATGTGTGTGTATTTGCATGTTATATGTTTTATGTTGGGGGGGTGGGGTTGTGTGTGTGGTTGTGTGTGGTTTGTGGTGGGTGTGTGTTTTGTGGGTGGTTGTTTGGGGTTGGGTTTGTGTTGGGGTTTTGTATGCAAATATTTTGTAAAATTGGTGGTGGGTGGTTTGGGGGTGTGTTGTTGTGTGTGGGGTTGGTGTGTGTGTGTGTGTGGGGGGGGGTTTTGTGTGTGAAAATTGTGGGTGCGTATAGGGTAATTTGTGTGTGTTTTTGTGTGTGTGTGGGGGTTGGGGTTGTGTGGGGTGGTGTGTGTTGGGTTGTTGTGGGTGCATATATTTTGAGTGATTGTGTGGGCCCATCAAAAAACGGTGCCGCAGACCAAACGTCTGCGGGGCGGGAAACCCTGACACATTTTGGTGTTTTCGTGTAGTTTTGGTGTTCTGCTTCCCCGTCCGTTCAAAGCATTCCAACAAATTCATAGACAAATGGACGACAACTTAAAGAACCCAAGGAAAATACGAAGCACATCACGGGGATAATTTTTTGTCGAGTTTGACTTTTTTTGGGAAAAAAAGCCCCGAAAATTTTAAATCCTCTGAAAAAGGAGTTTGTGTCCTTTTTTTCTCTTTTTCGATAACAAACCCCAAACAGCATAAACTTTTTCCCGTCATGACTGAACCAGAAGCTTTTTCAGTCTTTTCAAAAACCTTTAAAAATGTGATTCTCCAAGACTGTGCCTGAGCGGAGAACTTGGTTTTTAAAGGGGGTTTCCCCAAACACAACTAGCGTTTTTTTCCCCCCCCGGGCCCTGTCGACATGAGCTCGGGAAACCATTTCGATAAAAAATTATAACACTGTGGAAACGGACCAAAAAAGCTATACATTTTCATTTGTATTTATCATAGCCCAGGGAGTCAGCAACAAAAAAATTTCTGTGGGAAAATCTGAATTTGTAGAGTGAAAATTAGCGAAACAAACCCAACAATGACACGAAGGGGAAACCGAAGAACGCACTTTTCCAGACGGGTCGGCATCGCCCATCAGGGGTCTAAGTCGCAAGCTTGGGGTCCCAAAATCCTAGGCATGCGTCCACGAAATGAGATTTTAGGGACTTGACTGGGAAGAACGTTTTGGGATTAAACCTTTTTTCCCTCACATACTTTTCCAAAGCAAGAAATAGCCCAAAGTTTTTGGTCGGGGGAAGATGAAAAACCCCCCCAAAAATTAAAGGTGGAGATCCCGGGTTTTGGGAAAACATGGGCTTTTTGTCCAACACATTTTGTGAGAAATAAAATACTTCTTTTGGTGTGCCCTTCACGAAAAGGACATAAAAACCCCAAATATAGGTTCGGATCATTCCCATTTGAAAGAGTTGACACGAACTTATTCAAGACTGATAAATTCAGGGGGGTTGGGGGAAAGGTAATTTCCCGATTTTCACGATTTTTGTAAACGGGGCCCCTATGACGATTGCCCCATCTGGGGTGGGGGAAAAAATTTCATTTATTTTTTTGCCCGTTGGTTGTCGGGGTTTTCCGCCCCAAGGGCGGTGGGGGTTGCACCTTAATGTACCTCAGTTTCAGGTTGGGTTTTTATTTTTCTCTCTCTCCTCCAAATTTTCACTGCCCGTCAATTCTTTCCTGCAGGTTCACGGGGGGCGGGCATTTTTTCCTCTTGTATTTCCCTGTCCCCATGGCCTCCACCGTTTTTTTTACCTGGGGCACGGACCCTTCCCTCGGGGCTTAAAGGTATTCTCACGGGGCCCGTAGGGGGGCCCTTTTTCCGCCATGGGTTTAAAAAATTTTTTCTCTTACTCGACGGAAGATGTCCCGGGGAGCCCTGCCCATTTTTCGGGTTCTAAACCCCTTTCGCAAAGGGTAGGGTGGGTACCTTCATTCCTACATTTGGGCCCTTTAAAGGGGACGGCCCATAAAAAACCTCTTTTCCGCATCTGCTCGCTGGCCCTTTCTCGACGGGACAGGGGGAAAGAGACCCCTTTAAACCCGCCACTTCGGGGCCCACCCACGGGTACTGGTAAGAAATCATTTCGGGGTTTTCGTTTGGTTTTGTGTTTTTTTTTTTTGTTACCCGGGCAAATTTTCTCTTTTGCGCAATTTCTTTTTTGTTTTAAAAATTATAAAAAAATATTTTTGAGACCCCCTTTTTCGGGTTTAATTCAATTTTTAAAACCTGCCAGCCCAAAATTAAACCCAAACCCATTCTTTTTTTCTTTTATGCATCTGGTGAGGGGTAGGTGGGTTTGGGAGAGCCGTGATTTGGGGTTTTGGAATTTTGCTTGGTCTCGCTCGCCCGCCTCTGTCCAATCACCGGCCTCTTTTTCTTCGGACCCGTCTGTTTGTGTGTGAAAGGGGAAACGATTTTTTTTTGGCGACGTGCGTAGCATATTAGCCCCTTTTGGGAAATGCGTGGGGGGGGTTTAATTTTGTGCCATTGAATTATTTTTATTTGCAAATGGGGGGCAGTTTAAAACCCAATTTTGCTGAATTAGTTTTTTTCCCCTAAGAAAAAAAATGTTGAACGGTGAGGGAAGGATGAAGATAAATTTGCTTTTCCCGTGTGTTTAGCCGGTGAATGTAATCTTTTACCTGCTTCGTGTGAGGAGCCCTTTTAAAGGAACTTTCCCCTCTTTGGGTTTGTTTACGTGTTATGCTCAGGTCTGTGTTGAGCGGGTGCAAATAATGTATTTACCCAAACCCCCCCCTCGCCCATAAAGCCGGGCTTTAGGTTTTAAACCCGCATAGCCCAGACCGTACTGACGCGGGTTCCGTACCCTTCTTTCCTTCCATTCCTTCCTTTCCTCTCCCCCGGGGCCCCCAAGTTTGCGTTTTTGGGGCCACGCACTGGTTTAGGACCCACGTGGTTTTTCTGGGATCCAAACCCCCTTTCCCGGGGACCTTCAGCACACGCCCGCCCCGGGGATGCGTTTCTCCACTGCCTCGACTTCATAAAAACCCCTTAAACCAGGGGTGGAAAAGCTCGGGTCTGCAATTTGGGTGTGTTGTGTTTTAAAGGGGTCGCTTTCAAAGACACTCCGTTAAAAGAACCCCCCCCGGTTTGGGGGCATTTGATGCACAGGGTTGCCCCCCGTGGACTTTGGGGGGGGGAAAGGTTTGGGGGGAACTACATAACCCAAAAAAAGGGAAATGTGGGGCTGGAAATGCTTTTTTAAAAATTTTATGGTTATGTTGTGTCCCGTTTAAATGCTTGTTTTGGTGATTTATGGGAATGTTGTGTTTTTTTAAATCCCAAAATTTTGTTTGTCGTGTGTGTTAAAATGCTTGATTGGATTGGGGAAAATGTTGTGTGTTTTTGGAATGCTTTTTTGGGACTTTTGTGTTTTGGGTGTAAAAAAATGGGTTTTAAATGAAATTTTTTTTTGTGTGGTCTCTTGGGGGCCCATGTGGGGGGGTCAGTCCCCCCCCCCCTTTCACCCCCATCTAGACCGATCCGTCAGGGCAACCCCCCAGGGGCCCGGTCATAAACATTTGGGGGGCTCTTTCCCGGGATTTAAAGGGGTTTCGGGCCGTCTCTCTCCCCTTTTTCGGAGAAACCTGCCCCATCCTTCTTTTTTTGTATACTTAAATTAGGGGGGCGTTTTTTTTTGGGGGTGGTTGGCGGGGTGACTCTACGTGGGGACCCTTGGCCCGCCTGAAGAACATCGGTGTACGGGGGTCGAGTTAACGGGGGGAATCGACCACGCCAGTCCTCCCTTTCCCCCGGGTGCCCACGCAGGAAGGGCCGTAGGACTTGCCTCTCTTTTTCCACTCATCTGTCATTCCTTTCTGTATTTAAACCCTTTTTTCTTTACCGGGTTGTTGAAAAAGGGTTGGGTGTTGGGACGTTAGGGGCCCTTTTTTTTTTTTCCCCGGATTCCTCTTTTTTTTTTTGGGTTTTTTTTTTGTCGGTGAGCCCCACCGCACGGGTTGCTCCCATCCCTGTGGAGCGTGTTGCCCAAGTGGGGGGCAGCCGGGGACTTTTTTTTTTTTTTTTTGTCGGGGACCCCACCGCAAAAAGTTTCTCCCTGCTTGGACCGGTTGCCCCGATGGGCAGCCTGGACATTGTTTTGACATTTTTTTTTTTTTTGCTGGTTTTCTCACAGTCCCGTCACCAAAAGACGGGGACATATCCGGCGGTATTTGTTTTTTTCAAGTGGAATTGTCTTTCCCCTGTATTTTTAGAACCGAGGATTAGTTGTCCCTGGCAACGCCCGGGGCTGTGGGAAAGGCGACGCGTCGTCAAGAGAAAGGTTTTCAAAATGTAGTCCCCAAATATTTGTACCATACTTTGACTACAGGGATTTTTCTTATTCCCGTGCTGTAGCCGATAGTCCGGGGAGTACTTTTACTACTTTTTCGCTAGGGGGCTTCCGCTGAGACCCCGACGGGGACTTCCGTCGAACGTCCCGAGTATACGAAGCAACTGTGGGGTTCCGTTGAGTCGAGAAAAAGAAAACCCCTCCTTTCCCCTGCTTTCCCCCCGTAAAGGGGCATGCCCCGGGAAAACTTTTCCCCAAGGAAAGTCCCAACCCCAAAGAAGGCCAAACGGGGCATCCTCCCGTGTCGGGATGGGAATCCTGCTCAGGTACGCCCGGTCCTGAGTTTCTGGAGCGACAGCGACGAGGGGGATCCTCAGACAGGGAAACCCTTCGTCGGGAAGAGGTTTGCTCTTTCGTAAGAGAGGCGTCCCGACAGGAAGCTCTGCATAGGGGAAAAGATGGAACAACTTCTTTCGCGGACCCCGCATCTGTAAATCAGGGGGTTTAAACAACAAAGGGAAGTGATAGAGTTTGGGCCCAAAAATTTAAAACCCTTCCCGATTCAACCTATGAGGACCTTGAATGTTCTTTTGAAACATTTTTTACCAAAGGGAGCCCAAATTCTACCAATTGTCTGAGGAACAAAAGCCAAAGCACCTTTTTTTTGGATTAAACAGGGACTGCAAGGGGGTGTGTGCTCACTCTAAAAGAAGGGGCCCTCTTATGCAACAGGGAATGGGTCTGCGTAAAAGTTCCACCTCGCCCAATACGGACAGGAAACCCTCAACAGGGTTTAGTGCCATAAAAGGGGCCCCACGGCTGCTAGCCCGGGGTTTAACAAGGCAGGGAGTTCATCGGAAACCCCCATCCCCCCGACTGTTTTTTTCCCCCTTTGGGCGTCCCGGGCCCCATTAAGAAAGATTTTCCCTAAACCCCGGTATTTTATGGGGCCCAGTCCTTTCCACGTCCTCGTTCCCCGGGTAACGTGGGGTCCCCTCCCAAACTTCTGGTGGTACAGAGGTCCATGTTTCTTTTTTGTTGTTGGTTTTTTCCTTGGTCGACACCCCAGGGGTTTGGGACATCAACCTCTTTTTAACAAAGGGGGGCCCCCCGGCTCCCGCGGGGCGCCAGTTAAAAAAGGGGTGCGGGGTTGGGGGGCGGGTTTTACCTCCACCCTCCTTCTGAAATCATTCCTATCTCCACCCCCTACTTTTTGTGGGGAAATATGGGCCATCGGGTGAGCGACCTCGTATTCCCTTTTTATAGGGAAAAACCAAACACCTTCGCAAAAGGAAACCCGTCAGTCGTGTCTACGGAATTTTGCCCCAAAAGGCTGTGGGGGGAGTTCCACGCGCGCCAAAACCCAAAAAGCAGGAACCCGAAAATTCCGTTTTTTCTTTAAACCCAAACTCTGACGAGGGTTTTGGCCAGGGGCCCAACCCGCTACCCTTTTTCGTCTTCAGGGCCCGGACTTTGGAAAGTCCAAAACCCCGCACAACTGGGGATCGTCCCCCCTCATCTGCCCGACAAAGCCAAGGTGACTTCCCAAACTCCACAAGGGGGTCCTCTTTAAAAGGGTTTTTACTCAGGCCGATCGGGTAACCAAGCAACTATCGTTCCCCCAAAACTTTTAGAGAAAACTGTTTCCCGGCAGGGCCCCGAAATTTACCCATGCGGCCATATGGCTTTTAAAACGGGCCCTCGAGCGAGGTTTTACGGACTTCTTCTGGCCCGGGGTAACTCTCAGGTTTGGCCAAATAAAATGCCCGGGAGTTGCGATGTCTGCCAATTTGGGCAACGCCTAAGGGTCGCTTGGAAAAAAAAGGGGTTTCCCCTGGGGGCAATGCCACTGTTGGGGGGCCATTCAGCAAGGTTTGGGGGTTACCTGGGGGGAAAACCCCCCAATCCACCACCGTCGCGGTTTAAACCCCTACATTTTTGGGGAGTGGTGGACTTTTGCGACCGATACCCAGAGGGTGTCCGATTTGGGCTATCAATGCCCCTACTTTTCTGAAGCCTCTGGCAGAATTTTGGGCCGCACTGGCGGGGCCCCAAGAAGAAACCTTTTCCCGGGCTAGGGAACCCAGTTTTTTTGTCCCGAAACCATGCAAAAGTGAACACTCTGCCAATGTTCACAAGGAGACAACGCCCCCCTATCAAGCGCCCGGCCAAGGGGCCCTTTTTCAAACGCTTTTAAAGGGACTTTTTTAACAGATGTTGCGCGCCTTTGGCAACAACCCGTGGTGGGAACGTTAAAATCCCGCGTCCCGTTCGCCAAAAAGGGGGGTTCCAAAAGAAAGCATGCGGTTTTTCCCCCTTTCCCAAATCCTGTAAGGGGAGGAAAAAGGAAAGAGGACCCCCCAACATCTTGAAGCAAATGTGGGACCCCACGAACCCAGTTGGGAAACCCGGGTTTTAAGAGGAAGTCATATTGGTCGATCTGCGCCAAACCCCATCGCTTTACACTTTTCCAGCTTTTCCCAGCCAAAATTTTTCAGCGGCAAAAACCAAAATACAAGGCCCCTGTAAAGAAAAGGCTATGTTGCCCTGGGTTTTGCCAGGGTGATTGGTTTTTTTGCCCCTTTTCCCCCCCCAAAAGAAAAACAATTTCAGCTTTCTTTTGGGAGGTTTCCCCTTTGTGGTCTGAAGTGGGTGGTGGGCTACATCGGGTTCGCGTGGAGGCCCAAGGGAAAGCCTTATCCTGCCCCCCCTCTTGAAGGCGTAAAGTGCGACGACTCAGTGCCAGGGAGGGTCACCCCTGTCCCTGTGGAGATGGCAAAGAGGATGCAGTTTGGGCGGTTTATTCAGGGCATCCCCACTGTTCCCCTCGTCCCCCAGGAAGAGTTTTGGCAGGATTTTTTCTTTTGGGTTTAAATCTCCTCCCTGCAGACAGAAACAACCACAGTTTTTGCCAAAGTTCCAGGCGTACCCCAAAAAGAAGTACGGCCGGGAAATTTTGTAATGGAGACGATCATAAACCTCCCAGTAAACCGGGCCCCGGGCCGGCAAGTAAATCGTCGACTCAAGAGTTAGGCAGGGAACTGCAGAGGGCATTTTCGCCCTATCAAGGGTTCCCGCAATACGGGTGCTGACTATCTCAGCCGAGCTCCGTAGTCAGCACATTGAGAAATCAGTCAGAGGGACACTTCCCCTCAACCAGGTTATATCCCCTTTTGGTCTCTGTATCAGGTGTAGGGACAGTTTTCACTTCAGTGATGTTAACGGTAGTGAATCACCACTGGTTCGGATTGCTACTTTCATTGTTTGAAGTTTGTTTGGTTGATAGATAAATGTAGTACTATGTATTTCCTTGTATAATTCTGTCGCGGAATGTTTGTATTGGTTTTATCGTACTCTGTCGATCACAGAGGGTTGGGTTCGGTCCCATTGTTGTGAATTTGCACATGCGTCAAGGTTCAAAGGAGCACTGTATCTCAGAGAAACAGATGCTTTTAGAAGGGGGTTTGTCACGAGTTTGTCACGAGGCCTATGACGATTGACCCATCTAGGTGGTGGAATTCATTTATTTATTGTCGTTGTTGTTGTCGTGTATCCGTCCCTTAATGTGGCTTGTGGTGTGGTTGCACCTTAATGTAGCTCAGCTCAGGTTAGTGTTTACTTTCTCTCTCTCTCTCTCTAATTTCACTGCCCGTGCAATTCATTCTGCAGGTTCACGGTGGCTGGTACCTTTTTCTTGAACTGGCTGTCTCTATCGCCTCTCACCTGTCTTTTTACCTGCCGCACGTGCAGCATTCCTCTTAGGCTTAGGTATTCTCACTCCGTGACGTAGGTGGCATGTTGGCTGCCATCGGTTAGGAGGTTTTCTCTTCAATCGAGCGGAAGATGTCCCTGGAGCGCCTGCTCCGGGTCTGGTTCTCTACCACTTCGTCGAAGGTACGGTCGGTACCTTCATTCCTACAGTCGGCCTGTAGGGGAGGGACGTCATCTCTTTTCCGCATCTGCTCTGCTGGTCCTCTCGACTGGACAGAGGCAGA
Source organism: Conus ventricosus (assembly GCA_018398815.1). Classification (NCBI taxonomy): domain Eukaryota; kingdom Metazoa; phylum Mollusca; class Gastropoda; order Neogastropoda; family Conidae; genus Conus; species Conus ventricosus. The sequence continues at coordinate 28,925,994 of CM031619.1, read as the reverse complement.
GAGTCGCTTGACCCACCACTTTTGGGTCACCTACGGTAGCTGGTAAGCATCAGTTTCGTGTTGTTTTTTTTTTTTTTGTTGTTAGCCGGCTAATTCTTCTCTTTTGCGCAATTTCTTTTTGTTTTCAAAATTATAAAAGAAATATTGTTTGAGACCACTTTTCTCTGGTTAATTCAATCTTTAACCTGGCCATTCTAAATTATATCCAAAATTCTTTCTCCTTTCAATGCATCTGGTGATGCGGTAGTCGGTGGGGATGGAGGGGAACCTGGTGATTTAGGGTTGGAACTTGCTTGGTCTCGCTCGTCCGCCCCTGTCACAATCACCATCTCTTATTCTTTGGCCACTGTCTGTTTGTGCGTGCAAGGGGAACGAGTTTTATGTTTGCGAGCGTGCGTATGCATGATTTGTCGTTTGGATGCGTGGTTGAAGAATTGTGTCATTTTGAAATGTTGCTATAAAATGTGGGATAATTGTGCCATTGAATTATTATTATTTGCAAATGTGGTGGCAGTTATAGAGCAATGGTTGCTGTATTAGTTCAGTTCCTAAGAAAGGAAAATGTTGAACGTGAGTGAGGAAGGATGAAGATATAAATTGCTGTTTGTTTGTTTGGCCTGTTGGTGCAGTCTCTTGCCTGCTTCGTGTGAGGAGACCTTTAGCGAACATTCCTCATTTGGTTTGTTTACTGTGTTATGCTCAGGTCTGTGTTGAGCTGGTGTTACTAATGTATTCAGCAAACACCTCCCCTCGCCCACCATGCGAGTGGCTGTTAGGATTAAGCAGCAAATTTCAGACCGTACTGACTGCGGGTTCCAGTACCCTTTCTTCTTTCCTTCCAGTTCCTTCCGTTCTCTCTCCTCCCGGGGCTTCACCCGAAGCTTGCGCTGGTGGGGCCGCGCAGTGTGAGGAGCACGTGGACCTTGCTGGATGGTCCTAACCCCTGTCCGGGACCTTCAGCGACAACGCCTCGTCCCACGGGATGCGTTCTCCACTGTCCTCGGACTTCATACAGCCCATGTGACCAGTGTGGTTAGCTCTGTGTCGTGCAATTTGGGTGTGTGTGTGTGTGTGTCAATGGTGTCGGCATTGAAAGACACTCCGTTCAAAAACAGACCCGGTTTGGGGCACCTGATGCGACACGGTGCTCTCAGTGGACTTTGGAGAGGCAGGGTGTGGGGAACTACATGAAGCACGGAAAGGAATGTGTGCTGGAAATGCTTATTTATGATTATGGTCATGTTGTGTGCGGTAAAATGCTTGTTTGTGACTATGGGTATGTCGTGTCTGTTGAAATGCTTAATTGTGTGTATGTCGTGTGTTGAAATGCTTGATTGTGATTGTGCATGTTGTGTGTGTTGAATGCTTATTTGTGACTATGTGTGTGTTGGTGTGAATAAATGGGGTGTTGTATTGTAATATTTCTTGTGTGGTCTCTTGCGGGCGTGTGAGGTCAGTCACTCCCTTCACTCCCATCTAGACCGATCCTGTCAGGGCAGACCTCCAGGGTCGGTCGTGACAACTGGACAGATCTTTTAACAGGCTAGGTGGAAATATTTTGACAGGACTGTCACCCATGTGGAGTTCCTTTAACTGTGGCGTGAACTGGAACCCCTCGGGCTGATTGTATGAATGGAAGTGGAAGTGAAATTCAGTTTATCTATGTGAGGAAACAGGACAGGACTGTGGTGTCCAACACAGTCAGCATAGTGTGGGCCACATGTAACACGGTGAGGGCACTGTGCTGGTTCACAGAGGAGGATCAGTGTGGAGAGAGGACAGAGGATTGTTGGCTAGGGACAGTGTCTGTAGACTTTTTAAAGCAAGAACAACAGTCATGTTGACATACTGGAGTCGATTACCACAGACTTTGGGTGGGCGTGAAACCGAAGGCGGATACCAAGGAAGACCTGAAACACTGGATGCAGGCTTATGTGGGTTCAAATTCAACTGGAGCAGAGTCCCGGATGTGAAGCCGGAAAGCAAAGTCGATGGAGCAGCACTCCCCAAGGTGTGGCAACATCAACCTCGCATCTCACCATTCAGTGGCAGCTGTGGCAAAGGCCCGGAGGCAACATATGACTTCTGGAAGTATGAAGTCTCCTGTCTCCAGGCCGAGTGACTCTGTCATCCTGGAATCCATCAGGAGGTCTCTATGGGGTGAGGCCGCGAGGGTGGCGACGCGGTTGGGGACAAAGGTCATGCTCTCACAACTTCTCAGCAAATTTGAGAGTGTCTATGGGACAGTGCAGCTGCAACAGACAGTTCTTGCAGAATTCTACAGCGCCAGCCAGCATGAAGAAGACACGACACAGTGAGCTGTCGGCTGGAAGATCTGCTGGTCAGGCTATAGAGGTTGGCCAGGTCGACTCAGCACAGGCCAACGAGATGTTACGCTGCATGCTATGGACAGGTCTGAGGCCAGACCTCAAGGATCGTAGCACCCAAAAGTTTGACATGGTCCAAGATGTTGATGAACTGGGCAAAGCCATCCGTCAAGTAGAGCAAGACGTTCAACCCATTCGGAAGGCAACAGTCACGACAGCCCAAACTGATCCACCAGACAGCATTGCAGCTCAGCCGAAGAAGATGTCTGCAGAGATCAACCCTTTGAAACAGGAACTACGACAGAAAACTGCAGCCACATCTTACCAAGATCTCAAGATGGACAAGGATGCACCACCTCCTGCAACTCCTCATGGAAAGGAGCTACGCCTCAGGGAGGTGGGAGCTGACGTCATCATCCTGGCTGGATGGAGGAAGGACCAATCCACTACCGCTGCGGGGAGAAGGGCATGTGCAGGTTGGATGCCATGTACGCTTGGATCATCGCCGCCGTTTAAACTTCCGCAAGTCTGCAGGCAAGGGCAGCCTGTAGACTTTGAGCCTGCTAGCCCATCTTCAAAAAGCACCCTGTCGGCAGAAGTACCCACGTCACCATCACCGTGGAGGAGACAGGGACAACTGCTCTTTTGGACACTGGAGCCACAATGTCTACGGTGTCAGCAAGCTTCCATAAAGACAAGCTGTCCCATCTGCCCATCAACCCTCTGAACGACCTACTGCACATTGAGTGTGCGGACGGTGAACTTCTGCCATACTTGGGGTACATTGAAGCATCTGTGAGCGTTACCGGAGCTAGACTGGATAGTCAGGCTAGGCTGCCTTATCTCTTCCTGGTGGTTCCAGACAGCAAATACAGCAGCAAGGTTCCTGTGCTGTTGGTACAAATGTGCTGGAGCCGTCATGGAGATGACACAGAAGAAGCATGGCAACCGTTTCCTGCAGGTGGCCAGACTCCATACTCCCTGGTACCTGTCGTTCAGATGCATGTCCCTGAGGAGAGGGAGCTCTACAGAAGCGAGAAACAGACTGGCCGTTGTCAAGAATGGGGAGAACCGCAGTATCCTCGTAGAACCAGACAGCACCCGCGTTCTGCAAGGTGTCATAGACCAGGCACTGGACTACAAGCCAACCTGCGCGTTACTGCAGCAAGTACGAGAAGACACTGATCTGGCTTTGCTAGACATTGCATCAACAATAGTCAACTACCAGGGCAAGAAGACAAACTAGTACATGTTCATATCTCAAATGTCACAACCCAGACTGTGGTAGTACCTCCTCATGCCGTGCTTTGTGAACTACAACCAGTGTGCAGAAGCGAACAGTGACGATATTGTGGGCAAGTTGCGACCAGCAGCTACCCACATGAATGTATCTCTCCAGTTGAAGGTAAACATGGCAAAGAGTAATATCATAGTGTTTAAGAAGGT
>CM031619.1:28901206-28915515 GCA_018398815.1 Conus ventricosus | reverse complement strand
GGGAGCTGTAGGTAAATTAAAAGTTAATAATTGTGTGTTGAGTATGTCATTAATTGTCTTTCAGTTGCATCCAGTTGTGCGATAGTTTTGTTTCTTTCCCCCGCATATGCAGACTGGTACTCCTGCGGACACTCCCAGTATAGGCAGGCAAGGATTAATCTCATCTACCCAACAAAGGGAGTGAGGTTTTGTGTGTATGACCGTTTTTTTTTTTATTCTGCCATTAAGGCAGCCATACTCCAGCTTCGGGGAAGGTGTATGCTGTGTGTAATGTGTCATCTATACAAACGGCCAAACTCGCTTTCTCTTCTGAAAGTTGGTGATGGGATTTTATGTGTGTGCAAGATGTGATGAGTGCGTTCACACATGGAACCTCAGTTTACAGTCTCATTCAAAGGACTGTATGAGAAATGGAGTCAAAAACAATGTTAACTCTGAGGGAAAAATACCCTGTACTGAAACGGTCCAGCAGAGATTTCAAACCCACAACCCCAGGATCACTAAGATTACGAGTCCAGCGCTCTAGGGATCACTAAGATTACGAGTCCAGCGCTCTACCACTGAGCTATTCCGGCCCCCGTACGATTGTTTAATGAATTTTCAGTCATAGCATGGAGTAGTGCTATTCATTCTGTGGCAGGCTGGCATGAACATTTATAGTAAACACAACAACAGTTTCACTTTTTGTTTCCTCCAATTTTTCTTATTTACAAAATTTTACTAACAACAGTATTGAAATGATTTACATTTTGAAGTATTTCAGGAACAGGCACTGGCATGCACATTACAGTTTTATGTTTTAAAGGAATGTATGCGATATATTTACCTGAAATTGTGCTTTGTCCTAGGTCTGATTGATGCACACTGTACTGTGTGTATGTGGTAGATCAAGGTGTGTCCTAGGTCTGATTGATGCACACTGTACTGTGTGTATGTGATAGATCAAGGTGTGTCCTAGGTCTAATTGATTCACACTGTACTATGCATATGTGATGGATCAAGGTGTGTCCTAGGTCTAATTGATGCACACTGTACTGTGTGTATGTGATGGATCAAGGTGTGTCCTAGGTCTGATTGATGCACACTGTACTATGTGTATGTGATGGATCAAGGTATGGCTTGTGACACTTCTGACCTAAAGATGCAGTATGGATTTTCTTACTCTAAATGAGGCCCAAATGTAATAATTTTGCAAAGAGCTGTCAGCTGTTTCAGACACTAGGGTAATCTTTTTCTTTTTCTTGGTTTGCAGTGAGACTGCTGATGTGGATGCTGCAGCTGACCTCATCTGGCCAATGTCCTGAAAGCTGGATCCAGTCACGCACATTCTGCTGATGGAAATTCGTAGTGCACTTGTTATTATCATTCTGTGGCTGATGGAAACTGAAAAGTCCTGTGTATTGTTGACTACACACATGACAGAAAGCAACTGATGTGTGTAGGTGATTGTAGTGGGAAAACATTCTGTGTTGAGTGATTGATCCAAAGACTCATTTGCTGATTTTAGTGTCAAGTTGTGCGATATTCTGTTAAAAATGGACAACAGCTCATGGTAAAATGCACCATGAATGCACAGTAAAAGATGAGCGCTCCTTTTGAGTCCATTTGTCCGCATGCTGTGAAGTCATAATGATCATCACACTCAAATTTTTTTTTAATTTTGTTTTGCTTGCATGATTTATACATATGCATCATCCTGATACTGAACCTCATGCGTGTTCAATATGTTTGTCTGAAAGTGATTGATTTCTTCTTTTCAAACATGATAAAATCATGCTGCCAATGATCACAAATACAGGCTGTAAAGTAAATTAGAAAAAAGGTAAAACTCACATGCTGGCAGGGATTCCGGTGCTACCAATGACAAGTGTAAGGAAAGGAGAAGAGCAGTAGCGGCCATATGTAGGCATTGTGCTAATGTGAATATCTATGTAGGCGTTTCATTCTGAAAGATTTGAGGCAAACTTCATATAACTGGAGAACATCGGGCAGGGTTTGCATTGTGCTAATGTGAATATCTATGTAGGTGTTTCATTGTGTAAGATTTGAGGCAAACTTCATATAACTGGAGAATATCGGGCAGGGTTTGCATTGTGCTAATGTGAATATCTGTAGGTGTTTCATTCTGTAAGATTTGAGGCAAACTTCATATAACTGGAGAACATGTGGCAGGGTTTGCATTGTGCTAATGTAATTATCTATAGAGGTTTTTCATTCTGCAAGATTTGAGGCAAACTTCATATAACTGGAGAACATGTGGCAGGGTTTGCATTGTGCTGATGTAAATATCTATAGAGGTTTTTCATTCTGCAAGATTTGAGGCAAACTTCATATAACTGGAGAACATGTGGCAGGGTTTGGATTGTGCTAATGTAAATATCTATAGAGGTTTTTCATTCTGCAAGATTTGAGGCAAACTTCATATAACTGGAGAACATGTGGCAGGATTAAAAAAGGTTATTCGACAGCCATCATATCTTTACTCTGCTAGCTAAAGCTCAGAAACAAATTTGCAAATAATTACAGAAATGGTTTTATCGCGCATGAAAAGTTTGTGTTTTAAGGTAAAAGCAAAAATGAGATCAAGAGCAAAATGATCAGGGTTTTTTTTTTTTTTTTTTTTTTTTTTTTTGCTGTCCCACTCTCTCCGCCACCTCAGAGGCAGTGCACCCACGCCGCTCATTCCGACACCCCGTCCACAGCCACAGCCCGGTCGGCCCCGCCGCAGCCCCGGCACCGGCAATCCACAGGAAGCAGTCAATGTCAAGTCGTCAAGAGGCAACCCACCGGAGGAGACACTGCACTGCTGCCGAGTCACTTCGGTGGTGTTCAGTGGCGCCTGTTCTGATCTAACATACGCAGGACACCACCTACCAAGCCCCTACTGAGGACAATAATTGCTTAGTCGCGGAGCCGGCGTGAGTGAGCTCTCCCCCCGGAGGGCGCCACCACGTCCGTCCAACGACAGCCCCCATGGACTCGCCGATACCGGTGACCTCGACGGAACCAAACCAAGGTCACAGACGTGGAGAGGACATCGAAATTGAGGTCACCATGAGAGCACGGCATGAAGGGCCACAGAATTTGAGACATGTTTTTTTTTTAATGCTGATCGATGAGAATGAGGATGATTAAGATGATGCTACGGATTTCCGTTTCGGTCTGAGACTACATGACAGGGCTGTACTCTACGCTTCCTTTCATAATATATCCCGGCGTCAACCAGGCCCGAGAGATACAGGCACCTGCAGTGTTGGTCAGGAAATTTGAGCAACACTCTCAGAAACGCATCCATTAAGCGGATGAAACTCGACTGTGTGGTCCCAGTCTTCCCAACTGAGTCCGCAGCAAACTCAACTCTGGGTAGGAGCCGGTCGGGGTTGAAAAAACCCACATGACTTCTGATGGGATTCGAACCCACGACCTCCCAGCCGGGAGTCCGCGACGTTAACCACTTCGCCACGGCGGCTGGTAAAATGATCAGGGTTTGTAAGGTGCACGAGTGGGGTTAAACACTGTCGTTTCTGTAGCCTGTAACATTTTCTTTATTCATCAAGTTACTAACTTTCAGCTTTTAGAATTGTTTGTGCTGATTTTTGCTGATGATATTTTGCTATCAAGAGCCAGTGGTTGGTATACAGACAACTAAATAATTTGTACTCCACAGCAAGCAGACTAGAATGAAATATTGTGAATAAGACAAATGTTGCCGAGTTTCCCTGCAGCAAGCAGACAGAAATAAAATGTTATGAGTAGACAAATATTGAATATGAGTAAGATAAATACTGTCATGAAATAAAATATGAGTAAGACAAATATTGAATATGAACAAGATAAATAGTGTCCTGTTTCCCTGCAGCAAGCAGATTAGAATGAAATGTTAGTATGAATAAAACGAATCATGTGTTTTATAAAAGGAGATATCTTGCATGCACTGAAAAAAGGACGAAAAAAAGAGAAGAGTTGTGGTTAATGCATGCCATCATCTTGGTATTTATTTCACGCCACTAGGTTTTGGTATTTATTTCACTGCCACTAGGTTTTGATTTTGCTTGGCATTATATAGTCTGATGAGTGAAGAAGCAGTTACTTTTTAACGTTTTGTACATGTTGGATAGCAATTCCTTCAGTGTTTTTAGAGAGTTAATCGATTCACAGGAGCAGCCTAGTTTACAATATGGAGCAGAAATGTGGGTTTTTGAGAAAAAATCCATAATTGAAACGGTTCACTTGCATGCTAGAAGTACGGTTTGAATGACAACACCCAGTGATCTGGTTTATAATGAACCTGTGAAATTCTTTTTTGAAATGTATGAAATGCTAGGTCAAATTAACAAGAATGGATGACTGCAGAATACCCTGTTAAGGTTAAGGGTGAGAGGACATGGGCTTCCAATGTGCAACAGTGGATTTGTTTGGGATAACCAAAGTCTTGAGAACGTATCAGCATTTCTGAATTGTTAGAAACAGGATTATTAACTGCAGATGGCAGGCCTGGCATAGAGACCTGTTTACCCTTTCCATAACAGTTCAGTATTCATGGCACAGGTGTTTAGTAGATTCAAAGAAAAGTCGGTATTGAATACATTTTTTCCTGTGTACAAAATGATGCATCTATAATTCCGAGAAGAAAACTGTTCTTACCTGAAAGCTTTAGCAATCAAGCACCTTTACATTTTTTTTTTTTTTTATACAGTCAGGTACATTTACATTGTTCATATATTTGTTTTCCAAATGTTTCAATTCTCTCCTTGATCAGGAGGCTGTAAGACTAATGAGCGAAAGTAGCTCCTATGTATCCAAGACCTCAACTCAACATGAGCGAAAATAGCTCCTATGTATCCAAGACCTCAACTCAACATGGGTAAAAATCCCTAGTTCTGAAAACGCTGCACAGATAAACATGTTATCCCTCCCAGTAGTCACTCTGAGATTATTGAAAAAATTGATTTGCACAGCTGTTTGTAGTGAGAAATAGCGCACTCTCTCTCTCTCTGTCTGTCTGTCTCTCTCTCCCCAAAATGCCTGCAGTTGTATTTTGCAGTGTTTCAACTGCACATCATGGGCTGATGAGGTGCCGAATCCAGGCCGATTCACAATGGGCCAAACATGATCCCCCTCCTCCTCAATTTGACAAGTTCTACTTCATAATTTGCATTAAATTGTACAAACAGGCGTGGGCATGAACATCTGTAAAATAGTGATAGATCTGCTCAGTGTAGAGTCTTTAATCAATACATATATACATAGAGATTTGGTGCGCCTGATAGGGCTTGATCCAAATATACTGAACCAAGTAATCTCAGGCTAATTCTCAAATTATTGACAAGAATGAAAATATACTTTTGAATTTAGCTATGTATCTATTTATGAAGCAAACATGATGCACTTTTTTTTGTGACGGTATTTACACTATTTCATCCTTGCATTATTTCATTTGTGGCACTTATGAAAGCCCCTTACTGACCATTCCTTTTTTTCAACTGTAATGTGAACCTCCTCCCCATACTTCCTTCTGCTGTCCTTTCTTTATGCCACTCTTAAAGGCTTTGTTCATTTTCTTTTTTTTTTTTTGGGGGGGGGGGGGGGATTGTTGGGTGGGTTTTTTTTTTTGAAGAGATGGGTAGAGGACTTGAATTCAATCATTGATACGTGCTACAGGCATTTTTCAAACACTGTCAAGATTGTCATGGGCTCAAATCAAGAAACTTTGCTATAAACAAATGAACCAAGGGGAAAAAAGATACGATAATGGTTTCCAGCAAACAGAACGGCTGAAAAACGAATACCAGGACAATGTGGCTTTCTTTCATTTTGGTGCACAACATGGATGATGCCAGGACATGAAAATCCGAAGAAGGTCAGCCTGAAGAAGAGGCCAATCCCATTTCCCACCCATCCCATCCTTGTCTTTCCTTCTTGAACTAAGGTACCTGTTTTCCAATCATTAGAATTTTAATCATACAAAGGAACTGAAAGACATGAAACTCTTTGGTGCAAAGGGTGGTTTAAAGTGCCTATGAAAATAATGTGCAACCTTTTCCTAAGGTGACCCCTTCCGTGACTGTACATTGTGTAAGAAAGCCAAATGGGTCTTGTACACTTTCATTACATAGATGACGTGTATGAAACACCTTTGTAGCCTTTTAAATTACCAAAAATGTTTTTTTTAAAGCAATTCTACATAAAAACCATAATCTTCCTTAGAAACAAGCCCCAGCTGATACTTGGTCTGGAAAAAAAGTACCCCTAGACAGGTGCAGTTTCCCTGAGATTCAGTGTTTAGTCTTTGAATCACGATCTATCTTTCAAGTTTCAGAACACTGTGTGCGGTACCCGCCATAAACTGCTTGTTTGGGCATGTCTTGTAGCTGCACAAAGCTTGAAAACACATTTCAGATTGTCCACACAATGCAAGAAGTGTTATTGGGCCATTATTCTTGTAGGCTTGCACAAAGCTTTGAAACTCAGTTTCAGATATGTCCAAGCACATGCAAGAAGTGTTTGGCAGTAACTGTAGGCAGCAACAAAGCTTGAAACTCATTTTCAGATTGTCCACACAATGCAAGAAGTGTTTGGCAGTATCTTGTAGGCATGCACAAAGCATAAAACTCATTTCAGATAGTCCACACAATGCAAGAGGCCAGTTACAAACCAACAAGACCCAATTATTTTGCATTGGAAAGCACAAATGGCGCATATATGTAAAAAGAAAGATTAAGATATAAGCATACAAAAGGTGAATGAAAAAGGAAAAAAAAACAGGGGGGGGGGGGGGGGGGCTTCCCTTTCTCCATATACATGCCAAGCAATATTGTGTAGTGTGTGTTTCACTCTCACTTTTATACATGGAGACATACACAGAGCAGTGCAATGGTCCAAGTCTCTATACTTGTAACACAAGCAGGTGCACATGGGTCCAAGTCCTATACATGGCAGAGCTACACAGCAGTGCACATGGTCAAGTCTTATACATGTAGATATACACAAGCAGTGGCATATGTAAGTTCTATTACATGCAGACATACACAGAGCAGTGCACATGGACAAGTTCCTATACATGTAGACATGTCACATAGCAAGTGCACATGGTCAAGTTCGGTACATGTAGACAAGCACATAGCAGTGCACATGTCAAGTCCTATAACATGAAGACATGCACATAGCAGTGCACATGGTCAAGTCTTATACATTTAGATATACACAGAGCAGTGGCATATGGTAAAGTTCTATACATGCAGCAGACATACACAGAGCAGTGCATATGGTCCAAGACCTATACCGGTAGATATACACAGAGCAGTGCATATGGTCAAGTCCAATACAGGTAGATATACAACAAGAGCAGTGCACCTGGACAAGTCCTATACATGTAGATATACACAGAGCAGTGCACATGGTCATGTCCCTATAACAAGTAGACATGCCACATAGCAGTGCACATGGTCAAGTCTATACATGGATTGGTATACAGAGCAGTGCACATGGTCAAGTTCTGTACATGGAGACGTACACAGAGCAGTGTCACAAGGTCAAGTTCTGATCATTGTTGACCACACAGCGCCTTTCCTGGGGCTGTCTGTCAAAGTCCAGCAAGGAACAAGGTCACATCCCAAAACAACTCAACCCATTCGGAAAAAAAAACATCAGAAAAGAAAGCGAACAGTATGCAACCATGACATGGTGGCCAACCAAGTTAAAGTTTACAAGTAGGCTGTGCTAAAAACAGGGACGTAAAAAGAGCCACAAAAAGTGCGTATGGCAAACACAGAGTGAACTGCAAGTTATCTCCATTCTGGGTCACATTCAAATTTTGCTAACTGCCAGATAAAAAAAAAATCTGGTATGTCTGAAACTGCTGTAAAAAAAAATGTAGGAGTGGTACCAGCTCAAATGTGCACATACCTATTGGCGACCCTTAGCAACGGAATCTTTTCAAGAGTTACCTTTCCCCTTGCCACCCTTGATCGAGGTGAATCTTGAAATACATCATAGGAATATATAGAAATGTAAATGCCCTTTGCAACTTCCACCCGCCAGTTGGATTCTTTCACCACCCGGTGCTTTCCATAGGGGAGAAGAAATTCGTTTAATGTTCATAGACAACTAAAACTGCGACAATGTTTACTGAAAACGTACGTCGCCCTCTCCCCTCCCTCTCTATGTATGTGTGCATGCGTTGTATGTGCATAATGTGTTGTGTGTGTGGGAGGTGGGGGGGGGGGGGGGGGGGGGGGGGGGGGGGGGGGGGGGGGGGGGGGGGGGGGGGGGGGGGGGGAGGGGGGGGGGGGTATTTTGGAAGGGGAGTGTTTGGGGAAGGGGGATTGGTTAATGGAATCAATATGTGGTAGGAGAAGATAAGATAAGAATGTGCTTATAGCCCAGCCGACCGCAAAGGCCACATCAGGGCTGTCAACCACACGTTAAAATCAACTCACCAGTTCAAAAAAATAAAAAAAAAAAAAAAAAAACCCAACTTTCACACATCTCGGTACATGACATAATCTACAAACGCACCAGAAAACCTTGTTAAAAATCTTTCTGCCGTAAAAATCTTAAATCTGATGAAAATGCTAATCACTCTACAAAAACTCAAGGATCCCGTTCAGGCGGGACATCCCTGAACAGGATCTTCAATGGGACTCCCGCTGTAAAATGTATGTGTCTCACAACATGCAAAATCCCAACAACTCTAAAAAGACATGTTTCCTTTGAGTGGCGCATTACATGGAATGCACCACCTGCTAGTTCAGCTTCTCACTCTTTAAAAGTAGGCATGGGTAAAATACGAATGGATGGCCGTGGCAGCCAGCACAAGAACCGTTTCCTCTTTACACCTCCCGACGTGGATGGGAGGAAGTCCTATAAGGTTTGGACGGATCTGAAAGAGTTGTTATTCGTCTGTGTGTTCCAATCCTCCTTCCAGAGGTCTCTCACATAATCATTAATTTGGTTTCACATCTGAAGCAGGGATAAAAAGTGTTGGACAGTTTCCTCTTGTGGCGTTCTTGCTAAACATCAACCATTTCGTTCCCGCCGATGCCAACAAGACCTGGAACCCAAGCAAGAGTAATGTCACTGTCGCAGCCTTCAACTTCTAAAAAGTTTTAAAAAATAGTCAAGTTCTGGATGCTGAAGTTGTCATGCCAGCTATGGCCGCCAAAGCTGACAGCGAATCCGACAGAACCAGAAAATCCCTCTTCGAAGAATGTGAGATTATCGTCAAAGCCAGTACCAAGGCCAGTAAGTTTCAGCAGAATAGACAGAAGCAATCTGTAATGAATATGTTCCAACAGTATCTGAGAAGGACGCCAGGGCAGTAGCTGCACAGGCCACTCCATCTTCAGACTTGGAACCGACAGTGAAAAACTTTTGACAGAGGGGAAATTTTGGAACAGAGCTCAGCATACAAGCCTTGTACGCCAAGAGCTGGTAACTCATGCGAAAAGCAGCACGAACGAAACGAATACTGGTGTGAAAAAGGTCCACGGAGGTTTGATTCCGAAACTGGAAAAATCGGAAACTACTCCAGGTCTAGAACCTGCATTCCGCACGTGAGGCCTGCAACGAAGACCACACGGCGGAATACATTTCGGGTTGTTTTCAAAACTTACTTTGGAACGAGGGTCAAAGACACAGTCCCTAGCAGGATTCTGCGGTTCGGAACAGTCGGATATAATACTTCAAAGACAGTTTCAGCCTGCGGTTGGACAATGAAGTTTCACACCGCCTCTCTGCGAACAGGTACGTACACAGGGTGTGCGGAACGCTCCAAGACAGAAACGAAGCCCTTGATGGTGGATAGAGGGTCCAAAGATTTGAGGTAAGACGATCTTGCGGAGCCGTAGAGACAGCACAACCGTAGTCCAGTTTGGAACGACCCAAGGCTCTGTAAGGTGCGCAAAGTTTTTCTTATCAGCGCCCCAGTCGGTGTGCGCTACGACCCGCAGACTATTCAGTGCTTTCTGGCAAGCAGTTTTGAGGTGTTTGATGTGGCTGAGAAAGTTAATTTTCTGGTCAAAAATGACTCCCAGAAAGTTGGCCCTCTTTAACAGCTGAATAGGGGAGGATTTCCTTCCCGACTTGAAGTTCAGGATCTGGGAAAAACTGACGGAAATTATGGAAATGAATACACCTGCGTCTTTGTTGGAGAAAAGGTGAAAACCGTTTTCATTGAACCGCCCACCGAGGGAATTTATCTACGCAAAGCTGAGCCTGAGCCTGCGCTGGACACTCGGGTACAGGCTTCCAGATGCGTAACAGCGAGAATCATCACAAACAATGAGCATCTGAACCCTGCTGAACTGATTGAACATGTGTTGATTTTTGCTACTAAAGGGCAGGAGACAGGAGCTCCCCTGTGGAACACCCAACCCTGCTCGTGGACATCAGAGAGAGTGGGCCAACCCGGACCAGAACTCCTCGTCGGGTCTGCCAAAAAATATTGATAAAAAGCGGAAGATACCTCGAAAACCCAGAACGTGGAGATCATGAAGTATCCCCGCCTTCCCAGGTAGTATCGAAGGCCTCTCGCAAATCAAAGAAAATTGCCACTGCAATGCTGTTTGCTTCAAAAAGGCGTTCCGAAGTGTAGATTCCAGACAATCAAATGTCAACTGTAGACCATGTTTGCGGAAACCACACTGTTCTTTCGGTCCAAAAGGCCGTCGTTTCGAGTTTCCACAGAGTCCCTGGCATTGACCATTTTCTCTCAATCAGTTTACAGAACAGCTGTACAAAGCTATGGACGGTATTTTGATGGGTTAGAATGGATCTTTTCCAGTTTGGGAAATGGAATAATAGGGCTTTCCGCCAAGAAGGTGGAAAGAAACCATATCCACACATGGTTGTATCCTGTAGCCAGATGTATCAGACCTATTTGCGAAGAAGTTTCAACAGTTGATAATGGATTTCATCTAGACTGGAGAGGAATCGTTGCAGGACGTAAGGCAGATTCAGTTCCATTAAAGGTGAAAGGAAGAATTGTATCTTCCATGTTGTCCCTGACGAAAAGTTGCAGGGTGATTTTCTTTAAGGGTTTTATTTTGACAAAAGTGGCCGAATTGTTTAGAAGAGAATACTTTTCAAAGTTGAAGCAAGCAGATTAGCAACTGCTTCTTCTGTAATTAAAGAATCCGAAAACTTGAAGATGTTCACATGGGGACAGGTGTTCATCCCTTGATTTTCTAATGATGTTCACACTTTTTTCTTGGAATTTTCGATGTCAGCCTGGAGCAGAAGCTTCTCCAGGACCCGACGTTTACCTGAATTTAAAAGTGTGTCTTGATTTAGCAGCACGGAGTTTCTGATGGCTCGAGCCGTTGGGACCCGAAAGGTCGTAGGTACACCTGACGCTGAGCACCTTTTCTTTCGAACTTTGGAATTTGTTTGGCAGTCTGAATCAAACCAGGGTGTTTTTGGCAATTGAAGTTTTATCGGAAGACACTGGAATACAAGCTTTAGCGACTTGATCAATAGTGTTAGTCAGTGATTCTGCTGGTCCGGACTCTGAAGAAAATCAATGTCCTGGAATTCCTTTAGAAAATAGTGGCTGCAAATAGATCCCAGTTTGCTTTCTACAATTTAGATGTTGAGAGAAAGAGACGTGTATCAGTTTATTATAGGTTTGTAGAAGGACAGGAAAATGTCACTTCCGTTGCAGATCGTCCTGGACCGACCACTCATAGTCCAGACCAGCGAGGGGTCCACAAACCGACAAATCTAAAAACACGAAAGAGAACCTTGGAAGAGTGGAGGATAATTTGCAGATCCTCGTCAAACACAAATCCAAATCCGAAAGGCATTCCCAATTAGCAGACCTCTGGATGACGTGCTGACACTCCCCCAAAGAGGATTGTGACCGTTAAAGTCCACCCAACAGCAAAAAAGTCGATGAAGTTCACCTATCAGACTGACAAGGTCCTGAAGACAACCGGGACAGAAGGTGGAAGATAAAGGGAACAGATATGTCCAGTCTTGTGGAAGAGTGACTCTCGCAGCTACAGCCTGCAGAGGTAGACAAGCGACAGGACTATACAACAAAGTTTTGTGTAGGAGAAGGGGCAACACCGCCCAGACAGTCCCAACGTGGATGGTTGTGCAGGTTTGAAAGAATATTAAATCCAGAAAGCGTTAAAGTCTTCTGGCTTTGAATCTGAGTTTCCTGTAGCGCCACACCGAAGATGTTTTTATAGATTGACACAGAAGCTGCAGCTCTCAAAGTTAATTTAGTCCACGGATATTCCAAGGAATATTGTATTATCCATGTGCAGAGGGCAAAAAGTAGAGAGATCCAAAAGGTCATCTCCTCCTCAACGGTCTGGCTTCAATGGAGAGAATTATTATTTAGTTTTCACTGGACTGTGTTGGTCTACTGACCTGCTGGCAGACTTTGCAAACAGTGTGAAGAAGGTCTGGACTTTGGGAATGGGTAGGTTCTTCCTCATCTCCATCTCCACCATCTCCCACACTGGGTTGAACTTCCCTTGCGCCCGCACGGGCACAGGTGCCAGAGGAGTTCGAGGTAGGGTGCTGGTTTTTCAACTGCCAAGCAGCTGATGTTGTAGACTGCTGGGATTTTTGCCTCCACCAGGGGCAATTCACATTGGGTTGGGAGGTGGTGGACCTGCTTCCACAGCGCAGACAGTTCTTCTTGCAGTGACTTGGAAAGATTAATTCATCAGTCAGGCAGCAGACTGACCGCGTTGGAAACTTTCTTTACCGGCCGAAGCATATGAAAGATGCAGTGGGCGTCTGACTGTGCCCACAACCCTGTTTGCGGGCCCTCAAAAAAGGAAGAGTTTATCTTCATTTTTAGTCGTTGTCTCGTGATTCCTGAATCCAAAGAGGGCAGTTTCCGTGAAGAGGAGGGAGGTCGCCACCGCAGTTAGCACAATGTGCCGGATCTTTACACGGCCCTTCAAGGTTTCCTGGGCAGAAGGGGGGGGGGGGGGAAAATGGGGGGGGGGGGGGGGGAAAAAATGTGTGATAAAGCAGCAACCACCAGCACACCTCCTGCCCAGAACAGCGTCTCTGACATGGCCACAACCTCTGGCACCTGAAGCCCTCAATGGGAACGGAACATATAAACTGAACACGGACGTTCAGGTACCAACTTTGATGACCGGAGGCAAGCACAGGGTTTACAGAATGTCAGAAAGGGTGTTGGTGGCCACTCTTTCCGCACCTTTTTTTTTTACTGTCACCCTGTCGCACCTCCGACACACCCTGGGGACGGCCAGTTCCGTTTTGATTCTTTCTCCTCCGAGACACCTGCTAACTCTCGCAGCGAATCACACCTTTCGACGAATTTAACAGTTTGTGGGGAGTCACCTTGAGCTCCCTATCCACTAGTTTTGGTTTGCCCTCAACAGCTGTTCAGATTGTTTTTGTGTTTACATTGAATTAGAAATGCGCCATTCCTCAACCTCTTGAGACCGAGGGTCCTCCTTTTGGGGGCCAAACCTTAAAGCCCTTTGGATAGCAAAAGGCTCAGAGCTGAAAGGGGTCTTTCCTGCTCCGTCCATTCCATCACGATCCAGGAAGCCCAGAAACCTGTCCTCTGTCGTACCTTCCTATCAGAATCACGTCAGTATCGAAATCCCCTGAAATAGGGATGCTGTGCTTTCTCTTTCTTTTTTTTGGGGGGTTGGGGGGGGGGATATATTTTGAAAAAAGCCATATTTAGTTTTATTGTGTTTCATCCCTCCCCCTACCCACCCACCTTGGAGTCCAACTAAGGGGCCAGGGCCAAAAAACCAATGTCTAGACCCCTTTCAGGCTTCGGGAGAATATACGACAAACAGAAACGACCACCCCCTACCCCCCCTGATCATGCTCAACTCCCGGAACAGAGAGCATGAGCAACTGCAGGGGTATACTTGCCAGCAGGGGAACTGTCTGTCCTTGACCCACCCCCAGAAGGGAGCCGATTAGTTAAACCTCGGCCAAAGGTGTACCCCTGGTCTAGGAGGGCCGAGCCAAAGTGATGTGTGAAGCGCTGGCCTCGCAATCACCAGGATCACATTCCCTCCGACACAGGTCGCACCGCACGGCAAACACGTCGGAATCTTAAGTAACACAGAGAGAAAAGAGTGGAAAAGAAGATTGAAGGAGACGAGAGAGAAAAGGTGCCCAAATAAGAAGGCAGAAAACAAGAAAAAGGAAGAAAAGGCGGTTACTTTAGTCAGGATCCTCAACCCTTAGCCTATCCACAATGGAAGGCCCACCAGGGGCATCAACTCCTTACCACGTTAACGCTAGGCCAGATACATCATCTTGGCTTTTCGGACCAAGAGCGTTTGAAAAAA
>CM031619.1:28808706-28896206 GCA_018398815.1 Conus ventricosus | reverse complement strand
GTAAGAAGAACAGTTATGATTCATATTAGTATTAAGATACACATTCACGATAAAAGCAGCTGTTACACACAGCTATGTCATATAATTCTGATGCGGAAAGAAGACACAGGAGGCATCACCAAAATAGTATCAACACATCCTTAGGAGAAATGGACAGCGATTCATCAGGCAATCAAGTTCAAGTGCACCAGTATATATTCATATTCAACATTGTTGCTCATGATGCAAGGTTCTGAAGACAGTTGGGAATAGAAGATATCTTTGAGGATGGAGAGAGTGAGAGAGATTCAAATATGCGTCAATATTACAAAACAAACCCAAAAAAAAGGCAGAAAGGGAAAACAAAAAGCAAAAAAAAAACCACATAGATAAATAAATTAATTTTTAAAAAAAATTGGGGAAAAAATGAGAAGGCAAAAAATAAGAATAATAAAGTGTTATCCATCTTTCCACCTCTAACCTTGGACCCCCCCCCCCCCCCCCCCATCTCCATCAACAGCAAAATATTGATGATTTTATGGAGCAGTAAGCTGGCTCTCACTCAAACTCTGGGTGAGCACATCAGACATCTTTCACATACTGATCTTTGCATACACTGATACAGCATGCCCAATCCCTCACGGTACTGCAGTTAAACATTTTAAGATTGTACTTGAAAACAACCATCACTTTGAGAAAGTAAGTGTATATTGGTGTTGATGTGCTAGTAACACATGTGGATATGCATTGATGATATCAATTATGTGGGTATGCATTGATAAAATTCATCATTCTGCATAGCTAATTAGCTAGTGAAAGTGTGCCAAATATCAAAACAGTTTTCTTCTGCAAGATCTGAGCTTCAATGGCACTTGTGCTCTGGTGAAAGTGAGTTCCAGAGAAGGGGACCAAACTAACAAAGGCTTGTGTGAAACAGGTCAATTCTAGGTAGGGTGGCATGAAGCGTTACAGAATTTCTAGAATTTATGCTAGATTTGAATCGAATAGTTTGCAGAATAATCAAAATACAATTTTTTTGCATGCCCTTTCTTTTATTGATAGCAAACACATCCTTCAAGCAACTTAAAGCTGCTTGCTTGAATTGTGGTATCATCAGAGAAAAGGAAACAAGATCCTTCAATATGAAGAGGGAGATTGTATGCATAGAAAATAGGAAAGGACATGAAACCGAGCTCAGGGTACTCCACATCTGACAGGTAATGTATTGGATGTTGAAGAATTAAGACTGACAAAATTGCTGACAACTGTCTAGATATATATATATATATATATATATATATATATATATAAATATATAAAATATAATATAATATATATAAATATATAATGCTGAACAATTAAGTAGTGGGGAAAACAAGTGCAGGTTGATAATTCTATCCATCATTATAGTGATGACTAAGCAAAGATTTGAAATTTGAAGGAAAACAATTGGGGAGAGGGGGGGGGGGGGGGGGGGGTTGAAGATGAAGAAAATATATATTATATGAAAACCCTTCACTAGCTGCATGAGGGAACCATCACAATCCCTCTTGAAGGCAGATCTACATGTATTGCCTGCTCCTAGGCCTTTCGTTCGCTGGATCGGACTAATCAGTGAGACACGGCTGATTGTATCTGTGCTCTTGGCATCCATAAGAGACACACCACAGTCTGTAATTCTGTGGTGTTACCACCAAGGGTTCAAAAACGAACCCAATAGCAGTCAGCGAAAGGTAGTAAATAAAACAAAACGACAGTGTGGAGAGGAAAAAAGTTGCTGAGAAACTAAAAGCATTATGCAAACAGTCTAAAATGTAGGGGACACTCTTTGAGGCTATGCATGAGGATCCATTTAAGGATGCAAGGGAGATCAAAAGATATGGAACAGTCTGAGTGGTCAGCTCTGCTGTTCAATAACCCAAGCATTGTCAGCGGCTAAGAATTGTGCAGAACAACCTTTACTTGGATCTCCAAAGAGATGCAATCGCCCACTGATTGACCAAACAATATAATGCTGAACAATTAAGTAGTGGGGAAAAACAAGTGCAGGTTAACAATTCTTCCATTATAGCGATGACTTAGCAAAGATTTGAAATTTGAAAAAAAAAAAGGGTGGGGGGGTTGAAGATGAAGAAAATACATGCACAACTCTGGAGAGAAAGCAAGTGCAAGCTAACAATTCCTCCATCATTACATTAATGATTTGATGGAGAAACTAACAATTCCTCCATCATTACATTAATGATTTGATGGAGAAAAAAGGCAGTGGGGGGGGGGGAGGGGGGAGGGGAATAAAGAGATTGAGACTGAGAAGTCAGGGGAATATAAAAATCCTTCATTAGCAGCCTATGGGGACTATGTAACCCATCTTAATGACAGAACTAGCAGCCATATTGCCTGCTTCCAGGCCTTTCGTCTGATCGGATCGGATTCATCAGGAGGCACAGCCGATTGTGTCTGTGCTCCCTTGGCATCATCAAATAGATATACCACAGTCTACAATTCCGTGGTATTCTCACCACCAAAGGTTCAAAAAGGAATCCAAAAGCACCCCAAAAGCATTTTTTTTAATGGTAATCGTTGACATGGAAATCCTTCGCAAAATCAACACAATGCTCCACAGAATGTATTTTCATTGATTTTTATATGTCGTAGCCCTGGTAAGTTTTGTTTAGCACACCAGCTACTGTAGCGAAGTGGTTAGCGCCGCGGACTCCCGACTGGGAGTCATGTGGGATTTTTCTGAGAGCTGGAATGCTGGGGGAATGGAGAGGGAAGAGGAGACAGGCGAGGAAGAGAATAAAGAATGACCTGACAAACATCATAGGGGCAGAAAAACGGTACAGATCATTGAAGAAGACTCGGACAAGACACAAGGCAGAGAAAACGGGACAGACATTGAAGAATGACTCTGGACAAGACATCATAGGGGCAGGAAGAAAACGGGACAGACAGAGAAGAACACTCTGGACAAGACATCATAGGGGCAGGAAGAAAACGGGACAGACAGAGAAGAATGACTCTGGACAAGACATAGGGGCAGAAAGAAAACGGGACAGACAGAGAAGAACGGCAACTGGAGTAGATGCAAATGTAAGAGGACCCACATAAGATAAGATAATGTTGCTTATAGCCCAGCCGACCGCAAAGGGCCACATCAGAGGACCCACATGAATTTGGAAAGAACCGGAGCATGGTGGGTAGTGGAACAGTCATGAGTGGCAAAATGTTGGAGTTGGTATGGAAAGGCAATGCAACAGAAGGCAAGATTATGAAGATCAGGAGCCAGTAAAGAGTGAGGTCTGGTTTTGAGTACAAGTCAAACAGAATGAAAGAAGTCACAGGCGTTAATGGAGGTTAACAATGCAAAAAGAAAATGATAGAAATAGGTTAGTGTGAGAAACTGAATGCTTTCAATATAAGTTGAGGTAGAAACATGGAGAGTGGTGATAATGCACAAAGTGGGAAAGAATGGAATGAATAGTTCACTACAAAGGTATGAACACCCGAGATTCGGAGGAGAAAAGGGAAGGATGAAAACTTAACACAGAATGTCTTGCATGTCTGTAAACAAGTAGTAAAATGGAAAGAACGTGGTTGGAAAAGACCAGACATAAACAAGAAATTAAGCACCGTTCAGTTTACATTTACAGTCTGGGTGGCCATGGAAGCAAAATGCAATGAAAAGCATGTTTGTTTCTGGCAGGAGCTGATGCAGATGCAAAGCAGATATGCAGCAGAAGGGATGGTGAACATGGTCAAACTTGACTGTTGAAATCAGAAGGAAATGCCAAAGTTGACCTCTGGAGGACACAGAACAGGAAAAGAGTGAAACCTTGCCAACGAGATAAACAGCCATGAGAGCTGGAGAAGTGGGGAAAAGAGAAGTTATAGATGGTAAGGGAGTGACAACAAAAGTATCCGTATGGAGAAGTGTAAGAATAAGACAGGAGACTGAAAAGAGATGAATGGAAAAAAACATTGCAGGCCTAAAAAAATGAAAGTTAACAATGGTAAAAAAAAAAGTTATAGAAATGGGGAAGTATGAGAGACTGAATGGATTCAATATAAGTTGAGGTAGAAACACGGGGAGTGGTGATACTGCACAATGTAAGCTGGAGGGAATTGAATGAAGAGTTTACTAGAAAGGCATGAACACCTGAGATTCGGAGGAGAAAAGGGAAAGATGAAAACTTAACACAGAATGTCTTGCATGTCTGTAAACTAGTAAAATGGAAAGAAGGTGGTTGGAAAAGACCAGACATAAACAGGAAATTAAGCACCGTTCAGTTTAAATTTACAGTCTGGGTGGCCACGGAAGCAAAATGCAGTGAAAAACATGATTGTTTCAGGCAGGAGCTGATGCAGATGCAAAGCCGATATTGCTGTGAGCTGGGACTGAAGTGGTATGCCCGTCCTCCTCATTCCTAGCTAAATGTTGCATAGGAGATAAACTGTGACAGCTTTGAATTCAAGATTGAAAATGGGTCCAAAAGATAAGGTTCACAAAGTAAAGCAACACTTTTGAATTTTCAGAAGAATAAAATGGAGCGGCGGCAGAAAGGTGGGAGGGGAGGTACTGCCATGGAGCTGGCAAATAAGTGGTGTGCCCAACCACCTAATTCCCAGCTCCATATGGCATACAAAAGGTGTGACGGTGATAAACACCCCCCCTCCTCCCCCCAAATGAAAGAAGCGGACTGCAACCTGTATAGTTTGGGAATACCGTTTCGCACGTTTTTGTCATGTTTGTGACTTCCAGAGAAGATAAATTTGCTGAAAGATCACGTGTCCGTTTTCTCCTGTGTATCAAATAAAGTATTCATTTCTACTCTGTATGTGTGTGTTTGGTGGTAATTTGGCTCCTAAACGGTGACAGCTTTGAATTTAATATTCAAAATGGGCCCAAAACGTGAAGGTGTGCAAATTAAAGCAAAACTTTCAATTTTCAGAACAACAAAATGGAATGGCGGCAGAAAGATTGGATGGGAGGTACTGCCATGGAGCTGGCAAATAAGTGGTGTGCCCAACCACCTAAGTCCCACCTCCATATGGCATACAAAAGGTGTGACGGTGATAAACACCCCCCCCCACCCCCCCCCCCCCCCCTCCTACTCCCAAATGAAAGAAGCGGACTGCAATCTGTATAGTTTGGGAATACCGTTTCGCACATTTTTGTCATGTTTCTGACTTCCAGAGAAGATAAATTTGCTGAAAATCACGTGTCGTTTTCTCCTGTGTATCAAATAAAGCATTCATTTCCACTCTGTATTGTGTGTTTAGTGGTATTTTGGCACCTAACACTGTTTACAAAAAGATATGAATATATAAAAAAAAAGACCTCAAGCTCAAAGGGACTTAACAATGAAGACCGCATAACATGTGGAAGAGGAAGGGGCATAAGCAGCAGGAAGGGATGGTGGACATGGTCAAACTTGACTGTTGAAATCAGAAGGAAATGCCAAAGTTGATTTCTGGAGGACACGGAACAGGAAAAGAGTGAAACGTTACCGACGAGATAAACAGCCATGAGTACTGGAGAAGTGAGGAAAAGAGAAGTTATAGATAGTAAGGGAGTGACAACAAAATTATCCGTATGGAGAAGTGAGGAAAAGAGAAGTTATAGATAGTAAGGGAGTGACAACAAAATTATCCGTATGGAGAAGTGAGGAAAAGAGAAGTTATAGATAGTAAGGGAGTGACAACAAAATTATCCGTATGGAGAAGTGAGGAAAAGAGAAGTTATAGATAGTAAGGGAGTGACAACAAAAGTATGATATGGAGAAGTGAGGAAAAGAGAAGTTATAGATAGTAAGGGAGTGACAACAAAAGTATGCATATGGAGAAGTGTAAGAAAAAGACAAGGAGACTGAAAAGAGATGAATGGAAAAAATGCAGGCATAAAAAATGAAGTTAATGGTAAAAAAAACAGGTTATAGAAATGGGGAAGTGTGAGAGACTGAATGGATTTGATTTAAGTTGAGGTAGAAACATGGGGTGTGGTGATAATGCACAAAGTAAATGGAATGAATAATTCACTACAAAGGTATGAACACCCGAGATTCGGAGGAGAAAAGGGAAGGATGAAAACTTAACACAGAATGTCTTGCATGTCTGTAAACAAGTAGTAAAATGGAAAGAAGGTGGTTGGAAAAGACCAGACATAAACAGGAAATTAAGCACCGTTCAGTTTACATTTACAGTCTGGGTGGCCATGGAAGCAAAATGCAATGAAAAGCATGTTTGTTTCTGGCAGGAGCTGATGCAGATGCAAAGCTGATATTGCAGTGAGCTGTGACTGAGAAGTGGTACGCCCGTCCTCATTCCTAGCTAAATGTTACATAGGAGATAAACGGTGACAGCTTTGAATTCAGGATTCAAAGTGGGTCCAAACGTGAAGGTTTGCAAATTAAAGCAAAACTTTCGAGTTTTCAGAACAACAAAATGGAATGTCAGCAGAAAGGTGGGAGGGGAGGTACTGCCATGGAGCTGGCAATAAGTGGTGTGCCCAACCACCTAATTCCCAGCTCCATATGACATACAAAAGGTGTGACGGTGATAACCACACCCCCTCCTCCTCCCAAATGAAAGAAGCGGACTGCAATCTGTATAGTTTGGGAATACCGTTTCGCACATTTTTGTCATGTTTGTAACTTCCGGAGACGATAAATTTGCTGAAAAATCACACGTCCTTTTTCTCCTGTGTATCAAATAAAGCATTCATTTCTACTCTGTATTGTGTGTTTGGTGGCATTTTGGCTCCTCAACGGTGACAGCTTTGAATTCAAGATTCAAAATGGGTCCAAAACGTGAAGGTGTGCAAATTAAAGCAAAACTAGTTTTCAGAACAAAATGGAAAGGCGACAGAAAGGTGGGATGGGAGGTACTGCCATGGAGCTGGCAAATACGTGGTGCATCCAACCACCCAAGTCCCAGCTCCATATGGCATACAAAAGGTGTGACGGTGATAAACACACCCCCTCCTCCCCCCAAATGAAAGAAGTGGACTGCAACCTGTATAGTTTGGGAATACTGTTTCACACATTTTTGTCATGGTTGTGACTTCCGGAGAAGATGAATTTGCTGAAAAATCACATCTGTTTTCTCCCGTGTATCAAATAAAGCATTAATTTCCACTCTGTATTGTGTGTTTAGTGGTATTTTGGCTCCTAACACGATAACAAAAAGATGTGAACATATCAAAAAGTGACCTCAAGCTCAAAGGGACTAACAATGAAGACTGCATAACATGTGGAAGAGGAAGGGGGCATAAGCAGCAGAAGGGATGGTGAACATAGTCAAACTTGACTGTTGAAAACTGAAGAAAATGCCAGAGATGAACTCTTGGAGGACACAGAAGAGGAAAAGAGTGAAACCTTACCATTTAGATAAACAGCCATGAGAACTGGAGAAGTGGGGAAAGAGAAGTTATAGATGGCAAGGGAATGACAACAAAAGTATGCGTATGGAGAAGTGCTAACACTGATAATAAAAAAGATGTCAGTGTATCAAGAAGCAGGCAGAATATAAGAGGAATTAAATCTAAGGAAACCACCTTGAGCTAAAGAAAAAAACCATAAGTGGTGCTGCATCAGGGAAGAATAGTAAGGTTTGCGATTTCGGGAAAGGGAACAATTAAAAAAGTAAACATGAGACATTAGGACAAAGAAAAACAGTTTTGTCAAAGGAGAAGTGGCACGCTGAATGCAAGTAAAAGAAAACGGGAAGGAATGATTTGTCTCACAGAACTCCTGTGGGAAAGTGCCAGTTTTGGGGGAACACACGAAAGGGATAGCTGGAAGGTCGATTGGAACACTGAAAAAAAAACACTGCAGCAAAAGATTAGTGAAAGATGAGAAGCAGCAAAGGATGTAAAGCATAAGGTGACATAACCACGATTACAGGAGGAACTGGAATGCAAATGGTTTTGAACAGAATGTGTTGGAACAGCTGTGGGAATGGTTGGTAAAATTGGAGAGAAGTAGAAGGGTGGATATTGACAAATGTTTAGTTCAACGCGTCAATTGATAGAAAAGCAACAATACATTGCAAATAACCAGTGACCGACCTCAAGCTCAAAGGGACTTAACAATGAAGACTGCATAACATGTGGAAGAGGAAGGGGGCATAAGCAGCAGAAGGGACGGTGAACATGGTCAAACTTGACTGTTGAAATCAGAAGGAAATGCCAACGATAAACTCTGGAGAACACAGAGCAGGAAAAGAGTGAAGCCTTGCCAACGAGATAAACACCATGAGCTGGAGAAGTGGGGAAAACAGAGTTATAGATGGTAAGGGAGGTGACGACAAAAGTGTGTGTATGTCGAAGTGTAAGAATGAGTCGAGGAGACTGAAAAGAGACGAGGAAAGGACTAGACTTGGGTCTGTTGGCATGTTAATCTGAATAATGCGGATGGAATTAAATGGAAAGAAAAATGAAATACGAGATTAACTGGAAGAAGAAATGGAAAAAAGAATGTTTTTGAGCAGAGCTGCAGGAACTGGGGTTTATTCTCGATAAAAATCAGCATTTTCACCATGAACATTACACACACACACACACACACACGGTGTGACAGTGGCTAGGGGTGGTGGTTACGATAGTGATGGACGTAACAGGCAAGGCAGTCTATGAGCTCTTAAGATATGACAATAGATAGGGGAGATAGTTAAGAATAGAAAGAGATGGCCATGGCAGTGAATGGAGCCAATGGCCTTAAAAGATATGACCATGGATAGGGTGGCCAGTTTGGACAGGAAGAAATGGACACAGCAGTGAATAGAGTCCATGACCTGAAGATATGATAGTACATAGCGCTGGTCATTTAGACCAGAAAGAGATGAACATGGCAGGGAAGACAGTCTAGTCTCAAGGTGTGACAGCGGGTAGGGGTGGTCAGTCAGGATACAAAGAGATGGACATGGCAGGGAAGACAGTCTACAGTCTCACGAGGTGTGACAGCAGGTAGGGTGGTTGGTCAGTATACAAAGAGATGGACATGGCAGGGAAGACAGTCTACAGTCTCACAAGGTATGACAGCGGGTAGGGTGTGGTCGGTCAGGATACAAAGAGATGGACATGGCAGGGGAAGCGACTCTACAACCAATGGCAATGACGAGGCATTGGGCCATTCCAGTTTATGTTCCCACTTTTATGAAACAAGAATGGACAGGAAATGAAATGGACTGGACTGAGTAGGATCAGGGTCAGCAAGAGAAAATGGGAACGGTCTAATAGACAATGGAAAGTGTGGAAGGAACAGTGGGAAACCAAGGGATGAAGGGAGAGGACAAGAAACTGGTTGGAATCCTTCATTTTGAATTTTGTTGATTATACCCCCAGTTTCAAGTTTTCATTCCCTTCTGTTCTTTCTTTCCTTTTTTTTCTTTTTGAATTGTAATCATTATGATCCAGCCCACAAAACAAAGCCTTTTCTGGTCTGTCAATATCACAAACAAAAATATATGTTAAAAAAAGTCAGATCACAAAAAGAAAAAAATGAAAAGGAAACAAACGGCATCTGTATGTGATTTAGCTAACTGTCAGTATCTTAAGAATATGAAATTAGGCTGTGCTACAAACAATTGGCATTTCACTGATTTTTCGCAAGAAAAAAAATGGAGCAAAAGATAATGAAAAGCATGTGGATACCAACTTATGTCCTTGCTACTTTCTAATGGCTTTCGGACCCATCTCATTTTCATCAATATCTTCACATCTGGCCTAGTCCCAATGAGCGATCTTCTCCAGTTATCTTTGCTCAGCACACGTCTCTTCTTATATCTCTGTTTTTATTTTCCACCTCCTTCCGTGAATATATCTTTCTTCATTACTGCTGTGTACCATTTCACTGACCATCCTTCTCATCTTGTCCATCATCTGCCTATTTCTGCAAATTTCCAGCCCCTTTGGCAGCGACGCATATTTTAGGTTTCTAGCCACGGCTTTGGTCATTTCATTTACTTTCTCCCAATTGACCCCACTCCTTCCTAAAAGCTGTGCAAGCCAGATAGCTGGTGGAGTCCTTACCAAAACAAGCAAGATCAAAGCGAGTATGTGGTGTTTAAAAAGTCCAATGTGGATTGTCTAGGAATATGGATAGATTACAAACAAGCCCAATATCAGTATTGGTTTCTCGTGAACTGCGGAAGAATGGAAGAATACACATTTCCATAGGTGGAGCAGAACTGGGACTGTGCTCAGATTTCTTTTTGGAATTGGGGCCGGGGGCTGATCCAGGTGAATGGATGAAAACGAGGAACACAATGAAATGGAATAGTGATGGAAGATGGGCAGTGTGATGTGGAAACAATATTTAGCCCCCTTAAACATGTCAAACTATACTTCATTCAACTGAGAAAATCATCCACAAAGCCCATCACACATGTTATGGATGTATGATACAATGCCCAAAATGTCACGCAATAACATACATCCTACCAAGTCCACAAATCGGTATGCCAGTGATGAAGACGAGCACATCCATTCGTATATTACACGGACTGACTCGGTACAATTTCACAGAAGAAACGCCAAAAGGATACACGCACTGGGGTTGTTTCATTTCTTAATTTCTTCTGCGATTTTTCTCTCGGCTGAATCGGTAACACACACAGAGGGTCTGGGTCCTTGACGCCTTATCAGGGGTTGGGTGACAGATGCCCACGTGCCGGAGGAGGAAGAGGTGCACACGAGAAACGGGATCAGCAGACACCAGCGTAGTCAGGCATCAAGGCATGAGGTGCTGAAATCCTTGGCTGGCTGAAGCAGGAATCGAACTCCTTGAGCCACGTCTTCATATGTCTGCACAGCAAATGAGAGGTCAGTCAGAGGTGCTCACAGAGCCTTGTGGACAATGCACGTTTAAAGAGACAAATTTTTTAAAAAATCCTGTTCCATGCTTTGAACTTCTCACAGGCATTGTTTGGCTATGTCCACATTTACTCCCACAATAGCAGATAAAATATTAATGGAAAGCTGCTTTCCGTCTGACTCATTTCGCTTATTTCCATCAATATCTTAAAGAGTGGGACGGTGGCATTTTCTCTCCATCTCAATGCTTGTAACTACAGCCCTTGTATGTCTCTCGTTCAAATCACAGCGTGAGAGAATATCCGACTTTAGTTCTTTTATTGCCCAAATGCCGTTGTTGGGATATTCTGCGATGGTGACAAAAGAAATGAAAGACCTTCAGGCTACATAAACCCACTGAGGCTACAAGACGACCCGAGCCCCGACGACCAAGATGGGAGAAACCATGATGAGGCCCATGATGGACGCCAGGGCTTGGAGACCCAAGGGAGGACCAGACAGCTGGGCCAGGACCATCAGCCCAGGGCAAGACAGCACACCGGCAGCCCAAGACGAGGCAGCCCCCATCAGCCCGTGGCGATATACTTTTGGCTTTTTGTTTATGCAAATTCAAATTGCTGATGCGACAGAGAGACGGTGGTCCGATAGGACGTTGCTATTTGTGCGTGATCAGGTAACGAGGATGAACTTGGAATCGACAGGAACAACTTAGTTTCTTCCACAAAAGAGATGCTACAAATGAATTCTCTGTGGAAGATTGATTTTGATTTTTTTTTTCCTTTTCATGAGCAGAAAAGAGGTGTGTGCCTTTAGTGACATTTCCAGAGGGCAAAGTTTGACCTCATAATTTTTCTCAATTGAAAGTCTTTGGTTCTCACAACTTGTAATACAGATGTGAGACAGTCCTTACGATTGGATTTACTGGGATTTTTTTTTCTAGCCCCATAGCACTCTCGAAGTCGGGGAGCAGCTGGATGCTATTGGCTATATGGTTGTTGGTTTGATCGTTTTTGTTTTTTTGTTATTGTAAATGTTCTATTCCTTTTCCCTTCTTTCATGACAGGGGTGGTTTATTTTGTTTTTGTTTTTTTTTGGGGGGGGTGGTGGTGGTGGTGGTGGTTGTTGATTGTAAAATTTCAAATACTTGGGTGTTGCACCATTGGTAGTACAAAAAAGGTAGTTATCAAAATGTTGCATGAGTGTGAAAGCACATCTGCCTCTCCAACGATGCCGGACTTACAGGCAGAAGTTGGAAGATCCCCAGGACTAGGGAGAGGGACGATGATCGGTGGTGGTCTTGGGGGGATTAGGAACCTCAGCCCAGGCCGTAGGAGCGGGTTAGTGGACGAGGTTGAGAGCCTACGCAGGCAATTAGAGGAAATGCGCTCTCGGTCGCAGAAGGTTGTGTTAGTGTTTATAGGGTCCAGCGGACTACTAGGAGCCAAATCAGGACCTCAGCTATCATATCTAAGTCTCTAAATACAAATACCCACACTAGTATTAACACATCGTTTAAAATTTTGACAAAAACCAATTACTGTTCAACTGGGGGCGAACCTGTATAATTTTAAAAACTTTTTTAAAATAATTATTTCTTTCAAAAAAGAAAAAAAATGTTACTGAAATCTCACGAAAAAGAACCGATAAATCCGGGGGGAAAAGAATTTCTCCCCGATACAACAAATCAGCACTTTCTGTAAAAAAAATGATTCACTAAAAAAGCGTCACCCAACCACCGGGGGGTCTTCCCTTCTAATATCCAAACTGTGCTTTAATAGCTGTGTCCAATTGTAACCGGACAAAAACCGACCCTCTTACGTTTACGTACCCCGGGGGGAAAGGGATTGGTTAAACGGGGAAAATTTTAAAATTTTTAATGTTATTCACCTTCATCTGCCACATTTCACGCAATACAAACTAGATTTATGAGTAGATCAGAGTGAAAACAAACTGCTAGCCCCCGGAAAACTTGCACCCGAGAGTTGTTGTTCTTGCCCCCACCGAGTTCCCAAGATCCCATGTGGCTGGGGACCCACAAGAAAAACTAATGTTTTCCCGAAGAGACAAGCTGGTATGAAGATGATAAATTTATACCCAAAACTGATTTTGACACTCTCTTTCGAAAAAGCTAAAGCCCCGACAATAAAATCCGATAAAAAAGGAAATCATTTTGATCTGCCCCTGGACCCGACGAGGGCAGAGTAAACCCCTTCAGTTCACCAAAAAAACAACCCCCAACCCCGCAATCTTAAAGTGGGCCCCTAAAAATTTGTTATCACACACACTCACTGGCCCCACCTTTTTTTTTAGAACCATCAGTAAAAATTTTTGATAAAATTTTTATAAATTTCACTTTCCCCAAAGATAAAGTTTTTTATTGCAGCACTCGAGGTGACCTTTCAAAAATTGAGTTAAATAAAAATTAATTTTGGGTTTTGGGACTTTAAAGGGGGAAAATCATCTGTAATGGCCGTCATAACGCATAAGATCAAGCCAGCTCCCCCGAAGTGGGGCAAAATACGAATACCTAGGGGGGAATCCATTTGGCTTTAAGTCATATTGGCTCTAAAAGGCGGGTTCATAAAATATCAAGGCAGGGTTTTTCGGTTGCCCTCATTTTTCAGGTAGTAATTCTGGAAAGACGCAACCCCCTAGCTCCAAGGGGGTTCACCAGTTCAACATAAAAAACTCTTTGAATGTGCGAAGTGCTCCAGGCAATCCCCAGTCCTTGGTGTGAATTGGTCAAGACTTTTAGGAGATTTGTGTAGAACCATATACCACACACCCATAAACTAGCTTTTGGGTTTACCAAGCCCATACAAAGGGAACAAAATTCGCTTTTTCGCACCCCCCAAACAGTGGACTAAAAAAAAACCAAAAAAATTCAAACCTACGGCAAGTTGTTAATGTACTTAAGTGAGGCAAAAAAGAAAGTTATTATAAAAAAAAACCCCCAAAAATTTCACGTTTGGAAACTTTAATTACCCTACCATTGGGGAATGATAGCCGGTTCTAAGACCCGAGATCGTTTCCTATGGAAAGAAACACTCTTCTTAGTAGCTAAAACAAAAACCATTTTCATTAACCCACTGCTGAACCGATTAACCACAACGAAGTTGACGTGAGCCAGCCAAAGTTTTCCCCTTGCAGAGAGGGGAAGTCATCAACAAATAAGACTAAACAATTCCAGACTTTACTGACTGGACGATGTTATTTAAATTTTAGATTGAACAGAATGGAGAAAGGGGTGCTACCTTGGGGGCACCCATCTCCGCCCAAAAAGGGCCGAAAAGGGCGAAAAGAAGTTTTAACACTTTAAATGCCCGTTAACAAAAAAAAAGCAATAAACATTGGGAAATACCTTTAAAATCAAGTGCCCTTCAAATCCTGAAGAATTCGTGCCTCCTGTTTTGTCAAAGCTTTTTTTAAACAAAAGGAAAAACATTTCTCCATTAACCAAAACATTCCTGATAAAAAAACTCATATCGAACCAATTCAGTAGTACTGTAGAGAAAAGATAAAACCATCCTGACTCAAACCACCCTCAACCCGTTTCGGGTGATTTGAGTAATTGGTATTTTTCAGTTCTTCCTATAAACCCTACAAACAAACATACTGTGTAGGATTGTCTTTTTTCAATACTAATTTACTAAACTTTTCAGATTTTAGTTTTTGCTTAATCCTGTGTTTTTCCTGATCATTTTCAATAACATCATTTTCACGCAGACATTCGTCAAATGAGTCTCTGTCTTTCATGTGAAATAAAACTACAGTCTTTAACTGTTCTCTAAAGTCTTTAAAACGGAGTTATATTTTTGACATAAAATCCACACACTTATCCCATCATGTCTTCCGCTGAAAGCCAGCTTTGACAAAGTGTTTCTCTTTTTAACTATATCTTTTTCTGCCGAACAGTCATCTATAATAAAGAGTGTCTGCGTTCCTTCAAACACTTTATAAAAGTATTCTAAACACTCACTCAGTTTAGTGCTAGGATTAACTAAATATACGTCATTGTCTGTCCATATAAACCTTCTATCATGATATGCTTTGTTCCTTTTAAGTGTTGGACAGAAAATCACAATATGATCAAAATTATAGCGATAAACTGTTTGTAATAAGTCTAGGACAAATATTGTTTTTCCACAACCAGTCTGCCCACAAATCATTGAACAATGAGGGGATTTTATCATAAAGTTTAACTGCTCCATAGTTTTATAACAGAATTTAATCTAATCCAGTTATTATTTTTATCATACTCTCCGTCAAAACTTGTTCAGTATAATAAAACCCTATGAGGCCTAAATGTGTAAGATTAATCCAATTTAGTTCTGTAAGATTGTTTCTATTTAAGTCAACATTGATTTTGTTGCTTGTTGTTATGATCTTAATATCCTCACCATTGTGAAGAACGACGATGGTAACGTTAAGGCGTTTAACGTCTAAGTTTTTCCAGCTAATATTAATTCCTTTTATAGGACGTCACTAACGCCCACAACCCCATCCCTCTCCACATCTTTAAAGACAGAAATTTCAAATATCATTGTGAACGTGTCTCCTAATTTTCTGCTTGGAAAGAACTGTAATTTTGTAGAAGCTTTTTTTACAACCGTTTCTTTTCTGTGGAGGATGTACTGTTTTTTCCCATACGGCGTTATTTCAATTTCTTTTCGACTATGTGTCGCCGGCATAAGACTTACATGTAAAGGGCCAGAGTTGAATGCTTTTCTGAAACTTTTTTGACGGCTAAAATATGTAAATGGGCTTATGAATTCAAATTTTATGTCCCATTCTAAATATGGTTCTAAGTGCCATTTGAGGTCAGGCTTTCGAACTATTTATATTTCATACTGGCCAACATTATTTGCCTCTAGATTGCGCAGTTGTTCTAGTTTAGGAAACTTTTTGCTGTCGCCAACCTCTTTGCGTTTATAATCACCATCTTTAGTGTACTCAAAACCATACAAAGCGCCTATCTCACCATTTTGTTCAAAGTCCGCAACGTCTGCAAGGTCTTTTAATTCTAAGGTTATACACCTTACAGGCGCTAATGTAACTCCTGATTCTTCTGGCCCACGCGACATTATTTTTTAGTAACGTATTATTTTTTCCAAAACAAGTGCAGGTTATCACATTTCACGATTTTCCCCTGTTTTGTCTGTGATCTTTATATTAAATGACCCAAACCCCCCCCACAAACTAATCTTTTAAACTGTAAATTAGGGAATTGTATAATTTCATAATCGCAATATGCAGCTTTCCCTGATGGAAGAGCCCTTAAAACAGTGAGGGCCTCCATCCATAATATAAGTTTTCATCAGTGCTTAGCTCATCCAAATAAACATAGATAATGAATGTACTGCAAGATCGAGCGGATTTTCTCCCACATAAGTAGTTTTGTTTTGTGTAACTATAAATCTTTGAGCGTTAGCTGCAAAGCCTAACATTTTAGCTAGCTCTACATCAAAAAGGTAACCTACTGCTTCTTTTCAGGTATGAATGTTTAACATTGTTTTTAGATTTGCATTGTTAAGTTTGAGAGTAATGTCGAAGTAGCCCCATTGCTTCTTTAGTGAGCAAAATCCGTAATAACCATCAGGTATGATTAACTGGCCAACAAAGTTTCCTTTATTATTAAAATTTTTTGAATCTTATTATTCTTCTTGGATTCAGTTATATTAAACCATACGACTTTGTAAAAAATTTCATGGAGTGCGGACCATTTTGGTTCCGCAATTGTTAATACATGTTCTAAAAACGAAGGACGGTCTTGGGTTTTATTGTTACAAAAAATTTTTAAAACAAATTAAAAATGAGTGCATTCAAAAAAACGGGCGCAAAATATTCGTTGGCCGCACTAAAAATCTTAAAATATAGCAACTGATACTCTTGACATTGCTGTGACCCAGACTGCACTTTCATAAAAAGGTGAGTACTCCATTGAAGAGCTATCTTAACCCCCCTATTGAAAACGACCACATCAAGAAAGCGTGGTTTAGTCATCCGATGCGTTTTATCAGAACCAGTTAAACTTTGCTGTGTTTGCACTCAACTGGGTGTGGAGTGTCGTATGCTGATCATTTAAATCACCATGATCCTTTGGTGAGGTCAGTGTACAGATTTCATTTTTATTACACCTTTAGACGATTTTGGCTAAATTTGCAAGCCCCAAATTGCCAAATGACAAACCGTTTAATCCACTCAGCAACAGAATAGACATGAAGGCTTTTGAAAGGATCTGTAACGAATTCAATTTTAAACATCAAGACAGACTTAGACAAAATTTTGGATCTTAATCATGGCCTAGGCGTCCTTTATTTCGGGCACGCACAGAAAGTACAACTATACTGGCATCCCCCTTTTCAAATCTTCTTTCAGGCACAACTGTTCAGTCGGGTCCCTGAGCAAGAGCATAAAACAGCATGGACAACATTATCTTAGACACTTCTAAGGGCCTAACTAAAGCAGGAATAGAACGAATAAACGACTCTATTCGTACTTACGTTTGGTGTTTGCTAGGTTCGCAAGCACAGGCGAGATCGGCATAACTGATCCTTCTACTGGCTTTGACGCACAAAAACAATACTTAGCAAATTTAGAGGACCCCATTAATTCTACAGTGATTTACCTTCAAGTATAAAAAGGTACCAAAATGTTTTAAAATTTTGCAAGATCGAAAGTAGACTTTGCTGTTGGCACTGGTTTATACATGCTGCCTTCTGACCTCGACTCCAGATAGGTACAATAATAAACTATAATAATGAAATTCTTATAGCAGGCAATGAACAGAAGGTTGGGAAAAACGACATAAATTCGGGAGCCAGTAATATTACAAACAATAAAAGAACACCCAAGATTAAGTCATCCAATCCCCGAAGTCCAAACCCCAAAAGTCATTGAAGACGCGCCCTCTGTTCGCGATGACCATGAATATGAAAAGACAGCGCTTTTTTCTTGGATTAACGGGCATAGGATTACTGGTCTTTATCTTACTAAATAGTAACCCAACTATTACAAAACTAATGTCCATAATTTGCTCGGCCATAAAGCCAACTACTTTTGCTTGCAGTAGACAAAAGCCAGCTGACAATACTCCCCAATATTCCTGGTAAAAGCGTTTACGGTTTTACCAGCTAATTTTTTTAATAAGCCCGCAAGATGATCAAGCTGTTTTTTTTACCCATGATATTATCAGGTTTGGTGATGGAGGCGATGGCGGCGGAGGTAATGAACTTTGACCACCGCCGCCCCTGTAATACCAACACCAGTGGGGCTTATTACAAATCCTAAGGCTGTTATAACGCTTACTAATGTGACTCCTTGCTTTTTAAACATGTTCGGATTCGTTTGCTAGTGTTGTGTCTTCATAAAAATTTTTTGGATATTTTTCTTTTAAATTCTGCTCACTTGATTTCCCGTAATTGTTTCTCGTTATGACAACACTTCTAGTCTTGCTGATCTCTCTTGTTCAAGATCTTTTAGTCTTTTGGTTTAATCTTTTTTTAATATCAGGCCCAAGTTGGCGTCATCACCTCAACGAGTTTTTTTTTTCTCTTTTTATATGCTCATCTTTTTCACCCAGTTTTGCAAATGTTTGTTAATTCGCCTCTGATGCTTCTTACGCATGATCAAGGGCTGCTTTTCCGCATGGGTAGCGGTGAGTCGTGTATAGTCTTTAATGCTGTTTCTTCTGGAAAACGGGTTTTTCTGCCTCTATTGCATTTATTATTTCATCTGCCGATTGATTTAATTCTTTAAGTTCCATGTTTGTATTTGGTTAGCTGTTGGGAGTTCCTGCAGTGTTTTTTTGAAGTTAAAAACTGCCTTTCCGCCCTTAATTTCGTCTAACAAGACCAAGGCGATTTTGATCTTTACACTGAGTTCTTTGTATAATTGTACTCTTGGCTAAAAATTTTGAGGGGTCTGGTTTAGTTGTAAGCCGAACAAGTTGTCCTTGATCTTTTTTTTACAGACAAATGATCATCTTTAATTCAAAATCATTTGGTCTATAAATTCGGAGGTTCTTGACCTAAACTTCGTAAAATGATTTAACCTTACTTCCTGTTAATTCATGCCGCATTGAGAGCGTTGAGCGATGTTGTATTAAAGGGATCATTTCACTCAGTTCGTCTCCAGGATCAAAAACATCATAATCTTCTTCACCTTCAATTCCTGCCATGTTTTAAATAATTAACTTTTTATTTTGTTTTATAAAAAAATGTCACAAGCATATGGCTCGATTCTTAGCCCGCATAGAAGACTGAAAGAGCCCTTAGGCCGTGAAGGGAAATAAGCGGAATATTACTGTTCCAAATATCCATCTACTATTGATGCGGATAAAAATTTCCCTTATTGTAAAATTTTCCCAGACCTAGGAGCGGATGAAGTGATTGTGCCAGGCTCTGCGCGTTTTAACTTTCAAAATAGTACTCGCTTCAACAACAGACACAAACGGGACAGTTGTCCAGAATCTGGGACGGGCAATCTTTTAAGAAAATTTCTATAAAACTGGGGGGCAAGAAATATTTTCTTTACACAATGCAGCCATATTTTAACCTATTCTGATCTATGGCTAACCGGGAATGAAAGGAAGATCTTGCGTTTAAAGGGAAATCGGCAATGAAAAGCACTAAAACTTAGAATAGCCGCCGAACTCGCCCCAGATGTTAAAAGCAGCAAAAAGGCTTTAGCTCTAAATTTGTGAAAGGAAATCGCTTTTCCATTCCCCCTAGATTTTGAGTTGTAAAAGCGCATGCCCCATATTTTCAGGAGCATAAAAGACAGATTGTCATATGAACTAACTTTAATGAATACAAACGTGTTATCAAATCATCAACACCGAAGCAAAGTACAGCATTTCTGACATCTCGTTAGAGTTTGACGTTGTTACAACCCTAATTAGAAAGGCTGATTGAGCAAAAATATCAGTCAAAAATTTGCAATATATTACGAAGAGTGATTCATCATACAACATATCCCAGAAGCAGGGCAGACACTAATGGAATTTTAGTTTTAAACGTCGCAGCAAGATCGCTTAAAGGTATTTTTTGCTGTTGAAATGAAGAACCGTTCAAAAGAAACAAGTGAAAAATTTTTTAATCCCAAAATAACGAAAGTGCAATGTACAATTGACGGTAGTCCTAACCAAATCTACGCTAGCGGGCTTAGACCTTTTCATCATTTGACGAAATAAGAAAATTTTTTGGGGTGGGAGGGGGAGAAGTCTAACAGCAGACCTAGTGTCCCAAAGATTTACATCTTCACAATGTTAGGCTTGATGATTATTTAACAACAAAATACGGTTTATGGATTGACCTAAGGTCAACAAGGATAATCAGTTGCATGGAAGCGGGAGAACTGTGAGAGACGTAATAAACCTTCAAATTGATAAAAAAGAAGCCGATAAACCCTTAATGTACATTTGTTTTTATAATGATGCGCAGCTGAATATTCAAGATAACAGATAAAAAGAATACAAAAATACTAAATTATTTTATTTTAAAAAAAGCATGTCTGTTCAGGTTTATCCAAAGTGCCTACAGCGCCGCCAAGAGAAAGATAGTAGAAAACCCAGCATAAAAACCTTCAGAATTTAACCCCAAAATTACACAAATGCCAAAAAAAACTAGAGCAGGACCTTTCAAAATACAGCAAAAACCCAAAAGAAGGTATTCTGCTGTCTTCCAATGCTGTTTACATATGTTAATACTGGAACATCGACTATAAGTGCTCTATCAGCAGGAACGAGTGTTGGTCTCTTAGCAACGGGCATAGGCGCAACCCGCGGCTTACCTCTAGGCAGTTTGTCTTTAGCTCTTGGCCTGTGCTCGTTTGGTGTAAGTACTTTCCAGCAAAAAATAAAAACTAAACTCCAAAAGCACACAGCTATGGTTCAACTAAAAACGGCTAAACTTAGTTCGCTCAAACTGACAATAAATAAAGCACTAGCCGACTCAAACATCACGGATGAAGAATTTAGTCGTTTACAGGCTGATTTTGATGACTACAAAAGACAAAAGTTTGATCTTCAAAGAAAGGGGAGGACAACTTTTCTCAACAGCCAGACGCCGAGCAGATAAAAAAAAGGGAAAGCTTAAAAAAAGTAAACAAACATTAAACTCTGTTCTAAACAGCTCACAGTAACAACAACGAAGGGTGTTTATACTTTAGTTTATGA
Organism: Conus ventricosus; assembly: GCA_018398815.1. Taxonomy (NCBI): domain Eukaryota; kingdom Metazoa; phylum Mollusca; class Gastropoda; order Neogastropoda; family Conidae; genus Conus; species Conus ventricosus. The sequence continues at coordinate 28,875,237 of CM031619.1, read as the reverse complement.
GTCCAAGCACAAAAAGACCGTTGATATTGATTCTGATTAAGTATTTTTTTTAATTTAAATAAATATTTTGAGTTAGAAAAAAAAACTCAACATGGCTAAGATAAAATGAAGGACCGGAAAGAATTGTTTGAAGGAATGCTTGAGAGAGAGCGTTTATCAAGAGCTTTAAATGATATTGATTTAGAAGTCATTGATCCAGCAAGCGTACAGGCAAGTGTTGCTCATGCCCAAATTTCTCAAGTTTTCCCGTAAACTAACAATAGACCCGCCAGTTAAAGTAATGTTAGCTGTTTTAATTGACTAAAGTAACAATAAATGAAGAAAATCTAGAAGTCTGGGTCTCAACTAAACAACAGACTATTTTTTCTCATAACGACTTAACACCCGGGTTTGGGGAGACGAACTGCTTGCACAGTTTGACGCTGCCGTGAAGAAGCCAAAATGAGAGGCTCTGGTTGGTCAGAGGGCGAAGTTTTAGAGATCAGATTAAAACAGGCTAAGTAGCACCGATTTGTTGGCAAGTCTTACATTCCACTGCCTCGAGAGTTGGTAGCGAAAAGAGGGAGTTCTAAACATAAAGAATTCAGACAACAATGCTTTATGTGGTGTGTTCTCGCAAGGCTGCATTATATCCGCAAAAACGCAGAGAGAGTATCTAACTATCAGCCTTACATCAATGACCTTAACTTTAGTGGGGTGTCCTTTCCTGTTAGCGGGATTCCATTGATCAGTTTGAAGAACAAAAAACCAATAACTGTTAATGTATACACATGGGATGAGGAAACAAATCTACTGCCGATTAAAATGTCTAAGAACAGCCCAACAATTGGCGAACCAGACAAAAATCATTTTGGACCTTTCTACTGATGTTTTCACCTGCAGGGGTACCGCCCTTACACATTGATACGAAAAAATGAGTAAACTAATGCAGCATACTTCAAAAGATGGACATAAACAAGAATTCTGTAGAAAATGTTTAACAAGAATTCCGTCTGTTAAAGCGGCGAGTGAAAATAAGAAACACTGTATTTTCCAGTTGACTGTAATACAGAACTAATACCCCCCACCAGATCAAATTAGTTTAAGAACAAACGATGCAAAATTCCATATTGTTTACGCAGACTTGAATCGCTATTGTTCCTTATGAAGGCCACGCCACAAAAACTTCGAAAAACAGCTAATGAGTAATCATAGATTTGTTCAATTGCCTTTATTATGTTCAGGTCGATGGCGTTCATTCAGCACCAAATTGTATAAAGGCCAGAGCGCAGAATACTTCTAGAACGCATGCAGAAAGTTTCGTAATGACTGTTCTAATAACGAATTTACTGAAACATAAGACGCCTGAGGGCCAAACCAGTATGACTCAGCCACTCACTGTTTGATTTGTGTTTAGAACTTGTGAAGAAGCAAATCCCCAGTAAAGACCATATCACATTAGCGGGAAAGTTCAGAGGGGCAGCGCACATAAATGCAACTTCAAAATAAAGTTTGAACCAAAGACATGGAAAGCTGCCCATCCTTTCATAACTTTCGAGGTTATGACTCTCACCTATAATTGCCCGTAAACGACGCCTTCATGGTGTCAGCATTGCGCAGTCATCGGAAAGTACATTGCTTTAATCTAAAAAAACATGTCTTTTTATCTCTATGCAACCATGATGGTCATTTGATCACTGGCTATGTCCTTAAAGTCCTGCCCAATAACAAATATTTTGATCAAACTCTTGTAGAAAGGCGTTAAACCCCTTTTGATACCCTGAACAGTTGGGGAAAAGGGTTTTATGAAGATACACTTCCGCCTAAAGGCCTTTTTTTCTAGTCTCAGAGGGAAAAACATTAGTATTTTGATACCAGCATGCTCAAGTGCGTGCAAAATTAAGTGTAAAACGAAAGGAGACTACAGACTCCTACTTTGGGCTTTATACTGTTGGGTTGGCGGACTCTTTGAAAATTAAAAAACCTGCTGAACATTATAGCCTGGATCCCGCGCTTTCATTTCTGCCCGGGATAGCTGGATGCTTTCTTAAAGTTTACTGGATTACAGATTGATTTATTGTGATTCCAATGATTCAGATATTGAAACGGATTGCTGGAGGGAAAATTTTTGGCGTCGCATCATACTGTAAAGCAAACAACAAATACCTAGATGATTATGATCCCAGTAAAAGGCAACTATCTTATGATTTAATTCAAACAACTGATGGATGGGCAATGGGGAATCACTTCATTGCGTAACTTTTAAATGGTACACAGGGCGATCCAATAATATTCAAAAGGCATTAAAGTGGTTGGCAGTTTAACGCCCTGATCAAAAGCGTGGTTTCATTCTAGAAGTTGACTTAGAATATCTCAGGGAAATCCCCTGACCTGCATAATGACTATCCATTAGCAGCAGAAAGTCTAAAGATGATCCAAGAGAACCACCTAAACTTGCCCAATCTTCGAGCAAAAAAATTATGTCCGTCATTTCAGACTTCTACAATTTTTTTAAGACATGGGCTGAGTTGGGCAGCTGTTCATCGTATAATTCTTTGATCAAGAACATTTCATGAAACCATACATCATGAAGAACACTGATCTTAGAAACTAAATCCACAGATGCTTTAAAAAGACTTTTTCAAGCTAAACAACACTGTTTTGGAAGACTATGGAGAATCCAGACAAGCGAAAAGAGTCAGATTAGTCACCAAAGAGAACGAAGCAATTAAGGGTGACTTCAAAACCAATTTATTTAACTTTAGAAGATTCAGTCAGCTTTTTGCATGATCAGCTTTAAACCCCCCCGGGTTTCCCAATTTTTTTGGGGGGGTTTTTTTTTGGCCGATAAAAGACTCAATTTTCAACAACTTTTATTGTTTTTTTTTTGATGCTTGTACGGGTTTTAGTCCTTTAAATTCTCATTATTCATTCCCCAAAAACTGAGGGCAACTTCTAACCCATTCTGTTTGCGAAATTGTCAATCACCCTCTCTTATACTGGTAGGAGAAAATCTTTCGCAAACTTTTTTGTTAAATTTTTTCAATAAGCCGTGATCTTGAACCCCTGGAATCCTTTTTAAAATGAACCTATGTTTCAACAAAAATTTGATTCACTTGCCCTTTAACTTTCCATCATCGACTTAAAATCTTCGGATAATTTTAAGGGGCCTCGGATATATCAGGAGGGAAACAGCAACAGCAGAAGCACCTTTTTTTAAATGGCCCCGCTCTTTAAAACTTAAGCACTCAAGGCTAAGGCTACTTAAAATTTTTTCGTCAATTTGATCAAGGAAAATATAGAAGTCCTTTTGAGGGGTGTCTTCGTATTTTTCAAAAAATTTCTCTGTATTCCCTAGGCGCAGTAAAAATTTTTTGCCAAATCGCTTTTTTTGAAAACCTTCTTTTCGTTTTTCACTGACCCCACTGTTTGCTTAGCTTTTTAATTGCTTTATTCCCCCCAATATCCTTTTGCAATAATAATTTTTTCATTTTTTTTACTCGCCAAAATTTTATTGCAACAAAAACACAACGGTCAACAACGACAATAAACCCATTTTTTGCATCTTTTGGGGAGGGATAAAATCACAAATTTTTGGTGGGGGGCAATGTCCGATTGGTTTGCCTTTACAAGAATTTTTTTTTATTCTTCACATCTTTAAATGTTAAGCTGCACCCCTTTTTTTCATGTTTATTAATAAAATCTAACTGCTCAACCCTGCTTTTCATGGCTCTTGTGCAGCTGCTATTGCTCCAAGCTTTTGTTAGTCTTTTTTCCTCGCCTCACCCGCATTTTTACAAAATGCAAAATTTACTTCCGCAAAAAGCAACGCTTTCACCACACGCCCCCTACTCATTGCAGGAACCTTTTTTTATAAAGTATTTTTTTTTTTTTAATTTTTATTTTGTCGGAATTTTTCCCTGTTTAACTGAAAATTTTTGACAAACAACTGCAATAATAAAATTAGTTTTGCTAAATCCTAAAAAGTCTATTTTCCCAAAGATCGCCGGGTTTAATTTTTTAACAAGCTTTTCCCAACATTAGTATCCAACCTTAGACCTCCAATAACACAGAAGGGAAAAAGGGTTAGCAACATTTTTTTCGGGCTCTTTTTTTAAAAATAAAAAAATTATAATAATAAAAAACATGAACGTGATATCTACACACAAAAGGGCACCTAAACCTCCTGAACTTATAAAAGCCCAATTGATGACCAGCTATTATGCCCAAAAAAGGGAGAGCTGTATTCTTTGGCCATGGGGAAAAACAAAACTTCCTGGGAACTAAATTTCACTTTGAAAAATTTCAACAATGTCCCGCAAACTTTTAAATATCTAACAGTAGAAGCCACTGGGTCAGAATGGGGAAAATGTGGCAAAGGGTTTTTTATTTTACACTAAATAGTCAGTAATTCTCCCATTTTTCGAACAAGATCTTACTATGAAAAACGCAAGACCCGGGTTTTAAAACAAAGTAATTAAGTCCAGGTGGATCTGATTACGTTTTGGGAACATTGCGCCATAACGGGGTTAATTACTTTTAATCAAAGATTTTTTTTTTCCCTTCAAAATGAACGGCGGAAAATCACAGAACAGAAAACACTAATCAGGGGAAAAGAAACCCAAACCAGAAAATCACAAAAACCGATCCGGGGGAACCTTTAAAAAATCCGGCGTGTTGAAGGGGGAAAAAAATTACAAGTGAAAGACAAAAAAATTTTAATGTTACAGAATTACTCATCAGAAAACATAACACCGCCCCAACGCCAGAAAAAAGTTGATTCAATCCCCTAAAAAAAACTCCATCATAAAGGCCCAAAGTCTCAGGGTTTTTTAAACTTAAAACTTTGCCTTTTTTGGCCCCTTCGCTGGGGGGGGCGGTTATTACGTTAAAAATAATAAACAGCAGCCAAAACAAACAATAAAAAAAAACGCCCCCGCTAAATACAAAAAACAACAGCACGCCAGCACCCCAAATAACAAAAATCATTTTGATCCAAAAGGAAAAAATTTTTTAAGAATTTAAATTTTTATTTTTTTTTTATAAAAATAATCATGGCGTATATAAAAGTAATCAATAAATAAAGACATGGATCTATAAAAGACATTCCAAACCAAATTTAATCAAGCGTTTGCTTGGGATTAAGAATTTCATTAAGATCACTAACCAATCTCACCCAAAGGGCTTAAGCAAAACCCCAACATGACGCTTTTTTGGGGCGTGGTGTACTTTTTAAACTACTATTTAAGATAAAAACAATGTATTTTTTTGATTTTTATAATAACTTGAATAAAATTTATTGTACTTAAAGGAGGTTTAAAGGGATACTTAATCAAAAATTTATTAAAAACGAGTAAATTAATTAAAAAATTTAAAAAACAAAAAATTTAATTAAAAAACTAATTTAATTTCTTAATTAATTTTTTAATTTAAAGAACTTGGGTGATTTAAATTAAAAATTAATTAAAATTTGGGGTGACTTGGGGGATTGGGTAACAACTTTTTTATTTGAGTGAAACACCATTTAAGGCAAGACAGTGCTTGCGTTTTTTGAGCTTTGGCCTTTTTTTGAAATTCAAAGCAGCCCCCAATGTTTTTAACAAAAAGCCTGATTGAATAAAACAAGACAATTGTATAAATAAAAAAAGGCACCTAAAAGTTTGTAACGGGGTGAAAGCGGGACTTTTGAAGCAGTAACGTAACAGCAAAGCACAAAGCACAAAAAAATCGATCTCACTGCTGAAACCTTTGCCCTCAGGGAAGCGCTGAAAAACCCCGCTTGACCTTTTTAAACCGCCTAGGGGAGCGTTGAAGAAAGGGCTTCCCACTGTCCCTTTTTGACCGCTCTAGTGGAGCTTTTAGTTCTCGATCACGCCTATTTCTGTGCCCCTTTTTCCAACCGGGTTTTGCAACTGGTTTTTGGCAATTTTACGCATAATTTGCGACCAATTTTTTAGGGCCTCTAATCCCAGTAGTGAAATCCAATTGTATTTTGGAGCATTTATAGAAGATAGTTCCACCCCCCCCTCTCCATACGGGAATGTACTAAGGCGCCAAACCCTATCTATTTGTTTGCCAAAACATCAAAAAGCCCATTCATTTTCAAAGGGGAAAACCATTGAAGCACAAACGGGTTTAAAAATTAGAAAAGTAGAAAAGTATACCCCATTTTAAATACACAGATCACTTCCCACATAAACACGAATCTGTATTAAAAATCAATCAAGTCTATACAAACGAAACATTTTTATTTGGGGGGAAACCCAAAAAAAATTTTTTCAAATAAAAAAGTTTTTTACATACAAATCAGCCTGTTTACCCCCGCCTTAAAAATGAACCCCATTTTTTAAACAGGCTTTACTTCTCAAGCCACTCCCAACAAAAACCGTAGGGATTTTTTTGCTTCCCCCGGGATTTTTAAAACAATGCACGCCATTTATTAGAAAGAAACCATCTCAAAAAATATCAAACAAGTATTAAAACGGGAACATCTTTTTTTCATTTCCTTGAACCAACAAACCTTTAAGATAGTCGTTCTTTTCCAAACATTTTATTCCCCTTTTTTCTTTTTCTATAAAAACAATCTTTCCGGTTTCACAACAGCTTGCCAAATTCTTTCAACAAAACTCAACATCATTAAAGTAAAACTTAGGGCCCGAATAGCACAAACCTTTCTTCATAACTTTAAAAAAACAACCTCACAAACCCGTAAATACTTCTCCTACAACACACACACACCTTCACCCCCCAAACGCCCCCAAAATAAATGAAATAAAAACCCGGGTCTTTGCGACGGGGGGCCCACAAAGTGAGGACCTGACAGTCTAGAACTTTTCGCTAACGCGCCGCCAGGTGTCGCTGTAAACCCAAAATAATACACCCCCCCACCCCCACCCCCCCCTGCAAGCCCAGTCTCCCGCTTTATTATTTTTGTCGGGGTTTTGTAAGCGGCCGTGCGCTGGGGGAACGAGGCCCTCGTCGCGCCAGCCAAATTAAGCATCGGGTTTCCCTCGGTCACCTATCTTTACCATATTTGTAGAAAAAAATTATCAGAATAAGTGTGCGGTTTTTATGTCATTTAATTGAGGAAGAAGAAAAGAAAGAGGGGGTGTGTGTGGGTGTGTGTGGTGTGTGTTGTGTTTTGTGGTGTTGGTTAGTGTGTGTCTTAGTGTTTTGATTTCCGTATTTTTTTTTGTAGGGTTACTGGGGAAAACGTAATACCTTTTCCTGACCAAAACCGTTCAACGGTTGGGGCGGTTTTTGATCGGATTGGTTTTTTATCATTTTTCTTACGTGGTTTGTTCCAAATCCCACGGAACATCAAAGCCCCCAACGTTCTAACTCCATAACAATCGAGAAAACCTTCTCTCCATGTTTTACATAACAACAGTGAGGCTATAAGACATATTGTTTGGTCCGAATGACTCGCCTTTTTGGATAGGGGAAACAACCCCCTCTCTCCCCGAATGGAAAATACCCAACACCAAAAGATTTAAAAAAACACACATTTAAACCCCACTGGGAAAGTTAATAAATTGATAATGAATGTCATCTGGTCAAACAGTTTTGGCTTTCAAAAAAGGGGGTCCTTTAACTCATCCGCTGAAAAAAAGCAGTTTTAATCCCAGACTTCTGGGCCCAAGGAACAAAATTTTACTCCGCTGATCTTTGATACCGGGAATCCTTTCAATAATGTCAGAAGGTTTTTGTTAACTGGGGCCCCAAAAACAAAAAGGGTTTGAAAAATTTCCCCGGGGGGGGCCAGAACAGACGGGGGGGGGGGGGTAACATAGGTTTTTAAGGGGTTAGGGGTTTTCAACGGGAAAGGGAAATAAGAAGGAGGGAGTTTGGGCTCACCATCTCGAGGGGTGGGGAAAAAAAAAGGAACTCATTGGGGGGACAAAAGACTTTTAAAAAGCCATTTTGAACCTCAAAATGCTTTGGGGACCACCGTTTCGCTCTCGCCTACTGGGCGATTTCGCGAACAAAAACAAGGGGGAAAGAGAGCAAAGAGGGAAACCAATGACCTTTTTCCCGACACAAAAAATTGACACAGAAAAGAGAGAAGGAAGGAAAACAGTTGTCGAGGGGTGCACTGGGTTGGGCCCGTTCGGGGGGGACTCCGCGACAAGAGCATGCTCTGACCTGAAAAACAATGAAAAGGGGGCAGCCTCTTTTTCAAAATTAGGAAGCCCCCAAAGGGGGGAAAATGGGGGGGGACCCTTAGTAGCCGAACAGCAGGGGGGGCATAGGGGCAGCGTCAAGTTTGGGAAAGGGCCCCAAAGGAGCTGAACAGGAAAACATGAGCTTGAGGGATTAAGGGCCCCAAGCAAAAGGGGGGGAACCGCATATGAAAGAGAAACAGGGAAGGGGGGGTGGGGAGGGGGTCGGTAGTGTTTATCAAAGTGGAAACCAGCCACATCCAAGATTCTGTAGGGGGAAAAAGGATCAGGGGAAACGGGACCATCAAGTAGGGCCATACACGAGAACCCAGTGGGTCCACTGCCTCCAGACCGTTGGGGGCGGCCTACCTCAAGGGAGAACAGGGTTAAAAAGAGGGACTTTGGGGCACAGGCTCACAATTACCGCAGTGCGCCATACATGGGTATTTTCAGGATCACCACTTTTTGAGGATGTCCAGTATTAAAAATCACGGGTGCCAACGGTTAGATGCCATACTAGGTACACTGTCAGGGCTCAAAATAGGGAACGGTCTTCCAGCCAGGGAACCTTTTACGAAAGACAAAGGGTCAAGGTCACACTCAGGATCGCTTTATCACCCCCTGGTATGAAAGTCACTGGGGGAAATAAAAGGGGATCCAATTTGGGTGACCTGGAAATATCGTATGAACAAGTTTGGGGGAGCCCCAGCGGGGAGAATTCTCTTCCAGCAAGGCATCACCACTGACTGTTCCCGGAAGGAAGGGAAACAAAGGGCACAAGGGAAAGGATCAGAGTACAACATGGAAACCCCGAATACAAAATGACGGCAAATTTTTGTTTGCCCAACGTGGGCAGGGAGGACTATGGGCCTCCCTGTTGTGAAAATAGGGGGAAATGATATCAGACAGCTTTAAATCGTTAGCAAGTCGATGAGTAGGGCATTTGTGATTCAAGGGTTTGGGTTTAAGGGGGGCAAGGGTCATATGGTTTTTCCTCCCTACATAGAGTAGCTACCCCGGGTTTTTCAGGGAGACCTTCCCAAATAAGTGCTTTGCCCCAGAAGGGGTGCACTGAGGGAACCCTGGGGGAGTTTGCTGAAAAACCTTAACCAACATGAATTCGATGGGGCCATACCACCGGTGAAACATAAAATCCCTAGAGATTACACCCAGGGGGGCAACCTCCAAAGGATTCTCCTACCAACCGAGAGGTGAAGCAACCACCTTCAAGACCTCCTGGAAAAGGGGTCATCCGACCAAGCGCAATCTTCACCGACGCCCGGGCAAAAGAACCTAGCCTAAGTGCATGGATTGCTGCAAGCGAACGCAAAGACCAGGCAGATCTTTTCCCCCTTACCCCCCATTTACGAATCCCTGAGCCTTTCAAGGGGGTTGTTTCTTCCCACGATGATTTTGGGTTCCCGATATCACCAGGGAAGTGGGAAAAGAACAAACACAAATGGGTTTACAAACCCCCTTTGACCTCTTTGGTTTTTAAAGATGCCTTCTGGCTGGCTTTGGCACCCGACCTAAGCTCACTATTATACGGTCAGCATGGGCTTGGAACAAAATTACTAATAAAATAAATAGTACGAAAACAAACGGAAAAATTAATCATGGTAAAATTAATTTATGGCACGAAAAAATTTTGCCTTTATCATTTAAACGGATGCACAAAATCTGCTAGGAACAGGCAACCTCTATGACGTTATGTTTATCTTTTTTCATAAACTTACCCCCATTTTTCGGCATTTTGACCACCCTGGAGCAGGGACTGGGGGTGGCAGAGGAAACGTCAGCTGGGAAAAGAGGGGGGGCCAGGTGCCTGTGGGGTTCCCCGGCCCCACTGGATGTGGCGTCAACAACCTTCTTCCGTCCAAAGGGGTCAGCAGAAAGAACAGGTTGTTGCCATGGAAAGGGTTTTGGGTTTCCCCATCTGGGGGAAACGGCGGCTAGGGGGTGGTCTCTTTGTTTGCGACCCACTGGGGCCCCTGCGGCCAACACCTGCTTATGTGGGTTGCGGGGACACATGTGGGGCCGGCGCCAGAACCTGGATCCTGTGCGCCTAGAACCCAGTCCGCACGTAACAGGGGCGCCGAAAGTGTCATTTGACAATCAAATGCCCCTGGGACTATCCTAATCGCTGTTGATATTGCCCTATTCATTCCCCTGGCCTGCCGGGTTTTTTGGGGGAAAATCCCAGGAATCGTCAATGGTACCTGCCTCCTCCCAAACAGGGGAAGGGTTAACCAAAACAACGTTATACAGGGAAACCAAATCTCAAAACACTGCTGGGGTAAAAGGGGGGGCACATTTTTTGATACATATGTAAATCTATTTTCCTCCAAATCCAAACCACAAAACCCAATTTCATACCCAAATGTTTAAGTGCTGATTGTCAGTCATACTATGCACTGATTTTGTAATTTTCAAGCATGCATAGTTTTTTCATTTGGTTTTTTTGATGTCTAAACAAAGTGAAAGTTTGGGGGAAGTTTCACTATTTTTTTCTTTCTCCCTCCTGGCCCCAACACCATACATACATATGATAGCAAACCACCATGCAACATTTTTCCCCTTCCACTTCTTTATAAACACGTGTACAACACAGAAAAGAGAGAAAAAAAAAAAGAAGAGAGAGAGATGCAAAGACATGGGAAACGGAGTACAGACACAGAGCCCATAAAATTAAAAGGAAAATTTGTAACTACTGACGGAAAAACGTTCCTATTTTTCTATAAATACATCATTGCAGGGGAAGGTGCCCACCTTCCCGGGAGGAATGCGCGTCCCTTTCGCCCGCGCAGGGGCAGGGCTTGGGTGGCGGGCATTGTGAATGTGACACAGGGCGGAAAACAGTTCTTGTCGTTTCCACCCCTCAACAGGATCCCACTTCCTTCGATGAATACGTCGCCTGCAGATTCCGTCAATCGCCACAGGTTTTCCTTTAACGCTTTGCCACGGGGCCCTGGCTGCCTCTGCTCACCCTCATGGAAAAGGTTTACTTCCCTGTCCCCGGGGGAAAAAGGGGGCCACCCGGGGGGCCAGTTTACTTCCAGGGTCCCCGGAAACATGGGGCCCCAGGGGATGCCCGTAGAGGCTCGACCCTTTTGTCACTCCCCTGGTTTCCCGTTTCTGTTTAAAAAGAAAAAACAGTTACTAACTATAATGTTTGGGGTTGGGGAGACGGGCCCTCAGAAACCCGCAACAAACTGTTTTTTTATCTGTTTAACAAGAACCGTCGTTGAAAGCCGGGGGGGGGGGGGGGGGGGGGGGGGGGGGGGGGGGGGGGGAGAAAGTTGGGAAGGGGGGGGGATGGGATCTGAAATGCTCCTTCCCCACTTGGGGATTTTCGTTTAAAAAAGGACAAAAAAAAGGGGACACACCAAAGATAGCAAATTTCAGTGTTCCCCCAAAAACCCATTTTTCTAAGAGTGGTGCAAGCCTACCGAGGTTCTGCCTACTCAACTGCGAAGTGAAGCCACTCAAGACCTGGAGAAGAGTCATCCGACCAAGCAGCATGCTCACCGATCGTCCTGGTCAGAAAGAACCGGCCTGAGATGTGCATGGATTGCTGCAAGCTGAACGCAAAACAGGCGAGATGCTTTCCCTTACCCCGCATTGACGAATCCCTGATGCCTTACAAGGGGCTTGTTACTTCTCCACGATGGATTTGGCTTCAGGATATCACCAGGTTGAAGTGGAGGAAGAGAACAAACACAAGATGGCCTTTACAACCCCATTTGACCTCTTTGAGTTTAACTGGATGCCTTCTGGCTGTGCTTGGCACCCTGAGCCTAAGCGTCAGCTATGTAGTACGGTCAGCATGGGCTTGGAACAAAATTATCTTAATGAAAATAGAATAGTAGCGAAAAGCAAACGTGAATAATTAATCATGGGATATAAATTAATATTATGGCACGAAAATTATGCCTTGATGCATAATCGGGATGCACAAAATCTGTCTATGGGTAACAGGGCAACCTCTATGTACGTTATGTTCAGTCTTTGCTCATCAAGAGCCTTACCTCATTCTTCAGGCATTGTGACCACCGTGGAGCAGGGCACTGGGGCTGGCAGAGGGAGAACGTCAGCTGGAAGATGAGGGGACCAGGTGCCTGTGGTTCCTGTGCCCTCGGACGTGGATGTGGCGTCAACAATCTCTTCTTCCGTCCAAGGAGTCAGCAGAAAAGATACAGGTTGTTGCCATGGCAAAGGTTCTGGTTCCTCATCTGGGAGATCGGCGGCTAGGAGGTGGTCTCTTTGTTTGACGACCCTATCTGGGCCACCTGGCAGGACAGCATACACCTGCTTATGTGGGTTGGCGGTGACACAGTGTGGGTCAGGCTGCCAGAAGTCCTGGATCCTGTTGCAGCCTAGAACCCAGTCATGCACGTAGACATGGTCGCCGAAAGATGTCATGTAGACAATCAAATGCCTCCTGGTGAGCTATCCTAAGTCGCTGTTGATATTGCCATATTCAGTCCACTGTGCCTGCCGTTGTTGTGGTAGAACGTCCCAGGAGTCGTCAATGGGTAGCCTGGCCTCCTGCCCAAACAGGAGGAAGGTGTTAACCAAAAACAACGTTATACAGGCAATCCAAATCTCAAAACACTGCTGGGCATAAGAGGTGGGCACATTTTTTTTGAACAGTATGTAAATCTATTTTGACCTCCAAGTCAACACGACATAAGCCCAGATTTCATACCAACTGTGTTAAGTGCTGATGTGTCAGGTCAGTATCTATGCCACTGATTTAGTAATTTACAAGGCTATGCATATGTTATTTCATGCATTGTGTCTTTTGATGTCTATACAAAGTGAAAGTTTGGTGTATGTTCTACGTATTGTGTTCTTTCTCCCTCCTGGCCCCAACACGCATACAACATATGAGTGAGCAACCATCCAATGCAACAGTTGTTCCCCTCTCACTTCTTTAGTAAACACGTGTGTACATACGACAGAGAGAGGAGAGAGAGAGAGAGAGAGAGAGAGAGAGAGATGCAAAGACAGTGGAAATTCTGGAGTACAGACAACAGAGCCCATAAAATTAAAAGGTAAATTTGTATACTACTGACGGAAATCTGTTCATATTTCTCTGATAAATACTATCATTAGCAGGTTTGGAGAGGTGCCTACCTTCCTGTGGAGGAGAAGTGCGCGTCTTTCTGCACGCGCAGGACAGGACTTGGATGGCGGACATTGTGAATGTGACGACAGGGCGGAGAAACAGGTTCTTGGTCGTTGTCATCCATCGCCTCTTCAGACATGGAGTCCAGCTTCCTTCATGATGAATACTGTCGCCTGCAGATTCCGTCAGATCGCCACAGAGTTGTCTCCTTCAAGCTGCTTTGCCACGGCCATGGCTGCGCTCGTGGCTCACCTCATGGAAAAGGTTCACTTCCAGGTGTCACGGAGAACAGTGGGCCACCAGGTGGATGCCAGGTTCACTTCCAGGTGTCACGGAGAACAGTGGGCCACCAGGTGGATGCCTGTAGAGGCTCTGACCCTTTGTTGTCACTCACATCTGGTTCCTGTTTCTGTTGTAAACGAAAAACGACAGTTACTAACTATAATGTTGGGTTGGAGAGACGGCCGGTCAGTAAACTCAGCAACAAACTGATTGTTTTATCTGTTGGAACAATGCAACCGTCTGTTGAAAAGGCCGGGGGGGGGGGGGGGGGGGGTTAGAAAGTTGGAAGGGGATGGGGGGATGGTATCTGTTAAGTGCTCCTTCTCCCCACTTGGGTACATTGTCGTTAAAAGAGGACAAATAAAAGGTGATCAGCTACACAGAAGATAGCAAATGTCAGTGTCTGCAACATTCATTAGACACAGTTTGTAAAATGGTTGGTTGCTTCGTTGGTTAGTTTGCTAGGTAGCTTATTAGATTAGTTGGTTGGTCGACTGGTCAGTCTTTCAGTTTACTTGTCGATTCATCAATCAATCAGAACCAAAAAGTGTGGATAGCCCAAAGCACAGCAGGAGTGCTTTGTTTTTCACAAGAAAAGAATTTTCCCGCAAAATGAATGCAAACGGCAAACTAATCATCAGAACAACAGGGTAATATGAGAGAAGAGAGAGAGAAGAGAGAGAGAGAGAGGAGAGAGAGAGAGAGAGAGAGAGAGAGTTCAATAAAAGATTAAGATTTTTTTTATTATTGATTTGAATGATATCTTAGTGTTATGCTATGTAGCCACAAAATAATTTACATCTTTTTAATTACAGACACTGATACATGACTCATGGTAACGTACCAGAACAAAATCACTTGACCTAGATTTCCCATCATTCACCGACATTGATCACGCAATGTTCAGTTAATATACGACTAGAAATTATGTGCAGTTGTACACGAGCAATACAAGAATGACTCCATTGTGTCTGTCAGCTAAAATGTCACGTGACTTAGTTGCCAGGATAATAGATTTGATCCTATTTGAACGGTCGGACAAAGCATAGTCACGACCGTCGGGGAAAGATGTCCAATGATCCCCCCCCCCCCCCCCCCCCCCCCCCCCCCCCCCCCATGAGAACAAGGTGCTAAGGATGAATTGCTGATAGTCCATTTTTTCATTGTTCACAAGATGCGATGAACCTTCAGATCTCTCTGCTGCTGAGGAATTTCCTTTCATACCCTCTTCCCTGACTGGAGGTCTTTTTCGTTAGACATCAAGATCCTCTGGTTCCACTGAGCTTCGAAAACACACTGATATTATTCTAAGAGAAGAGAGTCCGATGTCATTCGATTAAAAAAAAATCTTAAACGTTTGACAGAAAGAAACTTTTGTGCGGTTATAGGCAATGAAAGGAAGTCGTTCTTCTTACCGAAGGAGTCAAATGTCTACTGTCAAGAAGGCATTTAAAGAAGAGAGAGAGAGAAGATAGAGAGAGAGAGAGAGAGAGAGAGAGAGAGAGAGAGAGAAGAGGAGGAGATAAGTTACCAGTCAAAAAATCTCTCAAAAACGTCTTCACTTCCTTTTTAGTTAAAATTCCTCAATCCTGAATCTATTGAAACTACCAGCTGACACATAATACACTATGTTTTCTTCTGATGATGTGGGAGTCCTCAATACTTTCTACTGACAAAGTGTCCCTACCATGTGGCAAAAAAGAGAAGTACGTTTCAATCCAAAATTATTGATCTGATGGACCGAAAATTGAAAGTGTGATTAAAGTTTTGTATTAGAATTACAATTAAAATGGGATGATTGTTCCCCCCCCCCCCCCCCCGCCCCCATCCCTCCCACATTCTTTGCCCCCACCATCTCATCTCCCTACCCTATCCTTTCTTCTTAATCACTTTGAGAAAGATCCTGCACGTAAACCCTACAAGAGGAAATTCTTCCCAGTACAGGTATCAGTTTTGTTTAAAAGCAAGCAAGTGGATGATAGGGGGGGTGGGGGGGGGGGGGGCAGAAATCTTTCCCCAATTATTTCCATCAATAACACCAAGTGTGGTGCACGCCGCGCGCACACACACACACACACAACACACGCACACACACACACACACACACACAAACACAGGAGAGAGAGAAGAGAGAGAGAGAGAGAGAAGAGAGGGGGAGGTGGTGAGTGAGGTGGAGTTAGACAAAGACGGACACAGAGAGACAGGGAGAGAGACCCTAAATCCTAGACAAGGTGACCTCTGACAGGTCAAAGCCTTCATGGCCAGAGGGTTATGGGAATGCTAACTTTCCTTTTCAAGAAAAACCTCGCATTTCAACGACAACAAAAAACAACAAACAGAAAAGAAACCTCTCTTGAAAGCGCTCCTTCCCGAGAATGTGAAAACTATGCTCATCTTCGATGGAAACAAAACAAGATGGAGTGAATTCCTGTCTGAAGGCGAGTAAGTGTCAGAGGTAAGAGCTTCGAAGTTGACCCAGCTTCCCTTGACATTTGAAAAGCACAATGACAGTATCTTGAATTAGTATCTTAAAGTTTGGGCAGTGGCGACATGAAAGGGCCCTGCCAAGGAGAGGCGGGGGAGGGGGGGGGAGCAAGGGGCTGAAAAAGAAATCGTAGAAAGGGGGGGGGTCAGGTTGGGGGGGGGGAGAGAAAGGAAATTATCCAGCAAAAAAAGCAAAAACAATATATTTCTTTTTAAAATGCTTACCTCCCAAAAAGGCTTGGATTTGATCGATTCTAGGCCAAGGTGCAGGTCAATCAGACGCTGTATCTTCTTTCAGTTTGCACGGCTTTGCTGTGGCGATTCACGATTCACGCAGCTGTCCTTTCATCTTACCAACATGACCCAGGCCAGTGTTGTTTTTCTTGTTGTTGTTTGTTTGTTTGTTTTTTCTAAAGGCTTAGGTCACTCCACAGTATTTGTAGGTGAAGCTGGCATTATTCAAAGAAGCAGCACACAGTTTAGAACTGCAAGTCTTAAGGCACTTCTGCACCTTACCGGTTTTGGCGGCAACAGACCACATCAATCCAGCAGTTCTCATTCGTTGCTCGTTTGCAATGGCGGGCATCGTCACGTGTTTTACACGCACGCCGTTC
This sequence comes from Conus ventricosus, assembly GCA_018398815.1. Taxonomy (NCBI): domain Eukaryota; kingdom Metazoa; phylum Mollusca; class Gastropoda; order Neogastropoda; family Conidae; genus Conus; species Conus ventricosus. Next base: position 28,858,585 of record CM031619.1, on the reverse strand, counting down.
ACTGGCTAAGGATGCGAAACCTTCAGACATGTTGTGAGATGAGATCACGCACGGAGTAGCTTCCAAACCTTCAGGAAACACGTGAATCACTGACTGGATCTCTTCCCTTTGCGAAACGTCCCTTAGTTGTCAGGGATTGTGGAGGAGGGCTAGAGGGAAGGAGGGGGGGGGGGAGGATGGTGGGAAAGGTTTCAGGAAGGTTGGGAGAGGGAGGTTGGGGGGAAGAAAGGGTAGACGTTTGGGGGAGGTTGGGGGGGGGGTAAGTTGAGAGGAGGCTGAGGGGGGGGGGGGGGGGGGAGGGTAAGTTGGGGGGGGGTAAGTTGGGGAGGGTGGGGGGTAAGTTGGCGGGAGGTTCGGTGGAAGGTGGGGATGCTAAGTTGGAGGGGGAGGGGGGGGGGTTGGGCGAGATTAGGGGTAGGTTGGGGGAGTAAGTTGGGGGGAGGTTGGGGAGGGGGAAGAGGGTTGTGACGGGACCTACCTGAATGTCGTATAGGAAACACTTAGTCCAATACAAGTCTCACTTTCCTTTTGCTCTGTAGTTTGCAGAGATCAAACTAATCTCTCTCCCTCTCTCTCTCCTCTCATCTCTCTCCTCTCCTCTCTCTCTCTCTCTCTCTCTCTCTCTCTGCAAAGGTGTGCATCAGATGGAGGGGTTGGAGGATATTGTTGGGGGTGGTGATGTGGTTATGGGGTTAATGTAAGAGAGTGAGAGAGAGAGAGAGAGAGAGAGAGGTGTGTGTGTGTGTGTGTGTGGTGTGTGTTGTGTCGTGTGTGTGTGTGTTGCGCGCGCGCGTATGTGTGTGTGTGTGTGTTGTGTGTGTGTGTGTGTGTGTGGTGTGGTGTGTGTGTGAGGTGGGAGGGGGAGGTAACGCCTAAAATCTGAACTGGCGATCAACCATGTAACAATTGTGCTTTGCTTTGTCCTGTGCGTCTTGTGCTGGTCACTTTAAGTTCTTTTGGTGTTCATTTCTAATGAAGTCTGAAGTCAATCTTCCATTTGGCCCCCTTTTTGTATTCGGCTTTTATGCTCACATGAATGTTTGCTGGATTGTGTACGGTTGGTGTTTCATTGAATGTCACAAGAAAGAAAGAGACAGAAAGAAAAACGAAACAAAACAAACAAGTGAAGGAAAAAAACGAACAAAATTACAGAGAAACAAATACAGTACGATTTAAGAGAATTGAAATGTAAAAGGAGCAAATACTAATTGAATAGAAGAAAGGACAAAAAAAAAGTAAGAATAAAGTTTTAAAGTAGAAAGATTTGAATACGCAAAAAATAACTGATCAGTAACAAATATCAACACAACACACACACACAACACACACACAACACACACACACACACACACAACACAACACACAACACGACACACACACACACACACACAACACACAGAGTCATACAACATGCTGCTGTCTGTTATCATTATCTATGCAACATTATATTCAGGAGGTCTTGGAAGCTTAGTATGAAACTTTATCTGAAAGAAAATCAACGATTTTCATCTGATCTGAATTTTACGGGAAAAAAAAGATTCTTAAAGAAATTTTCTGTCGTTTAGAAAGTGTATTAAAGAAGATGAGTAAATGGTGTTTGATTGTTCGTTTTATGTTTTTGTTGATCACATATGAGTTGACTCAATGTAAGTGACAGCCCTGATACGACCCTTTGAAACCGTCAGGCTGGGATACAAAGGAAACAAACAAGTAGAGAAACAGACAAACAAATTATAAGAGAAAACAAAATAAAGCATTTCAAAGCAATTGAAAGTGTGAAGAACAAATCATAATTGAATGAAAAAGAAAATGCGCAAAGACAGAAGAATAACAAAGATGTGATACGCAAAAATGACTGAGCAGTAAACTTATGTAATAAACAAAATGTGTCTAGCTCTCTACTCTTCTCGTCAAAACTCTAGCATAACTCTTCTATCAACTTTCTCTCTCTCTCTCTCTCTCTCTCTCTCCTCTCATTCTCTCTCTGAGAGTTTCCTAAAGCAGTGTGTGTGTGTCAACATCACAAAAAAGCTGCAGGCTGATATTGATATAAACTCACTCGATTGTATGGACACAATGTCTGAACAAAAACCATCGGCAGTCTGACCCCCCCCCCCCCCCTCTCCCCCCCTCCCCCCCGATCATTTGGTGTTTGACGTGAAACACCGAGAAACTTTTCAATGCATACAAATGAATCTTTTCAATTTGTATAGAGGCAACTTCGAGGCCGCGTAACTCAGCTCCGTAGTGTACCATGGGGTTGAATCTGAGAATCGAACACATTAAAAACAGTGTCAGAGACTCATTATCGAGCATACGCAGTTTCTTTGGGATACAAAGTAAACATTGTTTAGCTCTGCTAACAAGATCATTGCAAGCAAATCTGAAACTTAAACGGATTGAGGGAATGTGTACCCAAGAACTTAGAAACATTCACCACTGGCATAACTATTCCATTATACATCCATTTTCCCCTGCAGCAAGGTATCTACCTTCCTTAAACACATGATATACTCTTTGCCATGTTTACCTTCAACTGGAGAGATACATTCATGTGGGTAGCTGCTGATCGCAACTGCCCACAGTATCGTCACTGTTCGCTCTGCACACTGGTTGTAGTTCATAAGGCACGGCATGAGGAGGTACTACCATAGTCTGGGTTGTGACATTGAGATATGATCATGTACTAGTCTTGTCTTCTTGCCCTGGTAGTTGACTATTGTTGGTGTGATGTCTAGCAAAGCAGTTCAGTGTCTTCTCGTATTTGCTGCAGTAACACGCAGGTTGGCTTGTAGTCCAGTGCCTGGTCTACTACACCTTGCAGAACGCGGGTGCTGTTTGGTTCAATGAGGATACTGCGGTTTCTCCCCATTCTTGACAACGGCCAGTCTGTTCTCGCTTCTGCAGAGCTCCTCTTCCTCAGGGACATGCATCTGAACGACAGGTACATGGGAGTATGGAGTCTGGCCACCTGCAGGAAACAGTTGCCATGCTTCCTCTTGTGGTCATCTCCATGACCGGCTCCAGCACATTTGTACCCAACAGCACAGGAACCTTGCTGCTGTATCTGCTGTCTGGAACCACCAGAAGAGATAGGGCAGCCTAGCCTGACTATCCAGTCTAGCTCCGGTAATGCTCACAGATGCTTCAATGTACCCCAAGTATGCAGAAGTTCACCGTCCGCACACTTAATGCGCAGTAGGTCGTTCAGAGGGTTGATGGGCGATGGGACAGCTTGTCTTTATGGAAGCTTGCGGACTCCATAGACACAGTGGCTCCAGTGTCCAAAAGAGCAGTTGTCCTTGTCTCCTCCACGGTGATGGTGACGTGGGTACTTCTGCCGACCAGGGTGCTTTTTGAAGATGGGCTTGCAGGCTCAAAGTCTACAGCTGCCCTCGCCTGCAGACATGCGGAAGTTTAAACGGCAGTGATGATCCAAGCGTACATGGCATCCAACCTGCACATGCCCCTTCTCCCCACAGCTGTAGGATTGGTCCTTCCTCCATCCAGCCAGGATGATGACGTCAGCTCCCACCTCTCAGAGCGGAGCTCCTCTCCACTGAGGAGTTGCAGGAGGTGGTGCATCCTTGTCCATCTTGAGATCTTGGTAAGATGTGGCTGCAGTTTCTGTCGTAGTTCCTGTTTCAAAGGGTTGATCTCTGCAGACATCTTCTTCAGCTGAGCTGCAATGTCGTCTGGTGGATCAGTTTGGGCTGTCTTGACTGTGTTGCCTTCCGAATGGGTCGAACGTCTTGCTCTACTTGACGGATGGCTTTGCCCGGTTCATCAACATCTTGGACCGTGTCAAACTTGTGGGTGCTACGATCCTTGAGGTCTGGCCTCAGACCTGTCCATAGCATGCAGCGTAACATCTCGTTGGCCTGTGCTGAGTCGACCTGGCCAACCTCTATAGCCTTGGCCAGCAGATCTTCCAGCCGACAGCTCCACTGTGTCGTGTCTTCTTCGTCATGCTGGCTGGCGCTGTAGAATTCTGCAAGAACTGTCTGTTGCAGCTGCACTGTCCCATAGACACTCTCAAATTTGCTGAGAAGTTGTGAGAGCATGACCTTTGACCCAACCGCATCGCCACCCTCGCGGCCTCATCCCATAGAGACCTCCTGTTGGATTCCAGGATAACAGAGTCACTGTAGGATGACTCGGCCTGGAGACAGGAAACTTCATACTTCCAGAGGTCATATGTTGCCTCCGGGTCTTTGCCGCAGCTGCCGCTGAATGGTGGGATGCGAGGTTGATGTTGCTACACCTTGGGGAGTGCTGCTCCATCGACTTTGCTTTCCGGCTTCACATCCCGGGACTCTGCTCCAGCTGAATTTGAAGCCACATAAGCCTGCATCCAGTGTTGCAGGTCTTCCTTGGTATCTGCCTTCGGTTTCACGTCCAAAGTCCTGAAGGCTTCCAGAAGCCTCTTTTCATCCCTAGACACATGAATCTCCTCAGCCATGGCGATCCTCTTTGAATGCAAACTTGCTGGCGGGGGAAAGGTGGGGGGGGGGGGGGGGAGGGGGGGTGCCGAAAGGAAAATGAAGGAGAAATCGATAAGGAGGGGGGGGGGGGATATTTGGAAATTTTACCGATTACTGGGTAGCAGATAATGAAAAGGGGGGGGGGGGGGGGGAGAGGAGGGGGGGGAGGAGGGGGGAGGAGGGGGGGAGGGGGGTTCAAAAGGAAATGGAAGGTAGGAAGGATAGCGGTAACACTTGACTTGGAAATCTTGATGTCAATTCCACAGCAGGGGTCCCCTATTGGGCGCCACTTCTCCGGATCTGCCTCAATGCCTTTGGCAGACACGATGTGCCCAACATAGCGGACCTTTTCTTGACAGAAAGAGCATTTCTTGGGGTTCAGCTTCAGTCCACAGTCCTTCAGGCGTAGGAGGACTCTCTCAAGATGCTCCATGTGTTCTTGAAAGGTATTTGCAAAGACAATCACATCGTCCAAGAATACCAAGCAGATGTTAAGGTGCAGGTCGCCTAGACAGTCCTCCATAAGTCTATGGTAGGTGGCAGGTACATTGACAAGTCCCATGGCCAGTCTGGTGACCTCGAAAAATCCACATGGGGCTACACACTAAGAGATTTAGTATAACTTTGATAATGTTGACCTAGGGGTTAGCTATCATAACTTTGTAAGATTATTTTTCTGGTGAATACATTATTCATCTAAAAGTACGATTAATTGATCTGTTTAACGTTCCTGACAACAGGGACGGAGCTTTTTGATATTAATTATGGTGAGTTACTTTTATTTTCAAGTTGTTGGGAAAGATTTCCCTTTCGTTACTAGGGTCTTAATCCAAGTTTTCAGACGTTGTTTGAAAATTTACTTTATTGTAATTTGTAAATACTGAGACACATAAGAAGTTAGTGTATAGTTATTAAGTAGGGTTTCTTGGTGTGTTTCAGGTTTTTTAACGGGTTTTCTTCAATAAAAAAAAGCAGGGAATCGAACCCAAAAGCACTGGACTCGATTGAACTGTATGAGTGTGGTCCTGTTACACTTGCACACACTCTCAAGAAGAAAATAAATCTTCAGGGGAATACGAGCAAACAATAAACATCTTTCCTTTGGGTGGATTCAAGGAAGCATACCTACAGATGTTTGGAATCATCCTGTCAGGCCACTTGTTCAAACACAAACACCCCTGAAGACTGTGTGAAAATGATTGGGTGAAGAAATAGCTTAGGAAGCTCCCTTGCTGGCCCTTGAACACACACACACACGCACGCACGCATGTACGCACACACACACACACACACACACACACAACACCCCACGCGCGCGCGCACGCACACACACGCCAAACGCACATAAGCACACATACACGCACAAGTGCATAACACAAAACTAACACAGACACATGAGAGTTTGAAATGCTTGTAATTTTCTCAAAATGGAACATGTTGAAAAAAAAAAAACCAACTAAACATAATATGTCACATGGGTTTGAAAAAAAAACTACATGTGGTTTCTCAATAAAAAATAAAAAAAGCATGCAGTGTTCACTTAAAAGTAATGTACACAATGGCAATCCAAGCATAAGTCTACAACTATTTTCAGAACAAGCTTTACTTCTCAAAAATATAACAAGCTGGTGCTTGTTGAACAAAAAATTTAATGAAACGGGCGTTTATTAAACATTGAAATATAAAAAAAAGGGTCGTTGAACATTGAAATTAAAATAAAAGGAGTCTGTTGAACAAAAAAGTATATAAAAAACGGGGCTTTTGGTTGAACATTAAAATAAAAAAAACAGCGCTGTTGAACATTAAAAATGATAAAACGGGTCTGTTGAACATTGAAAATTAAAAAACAGGGTCTGTTGAACTTTAAAAATATGTAAAACGGGTTGTTGAACATCGAAATAAAAAAACAGGCGTCTTTTAAAACTTAAAAATGAAAAAACGGGCGCTGTTGAACATTAAAACAAATAAACGGGCGTCTGTTGAACATTGCCCCAAAATAAAAACAGGCGTCTGTTGACATTGAAATGTAAAAATAGGGTTGTTGAACTTTAAAAATAAATAAAACGGGGTCTGTTAAAACATTAAATATGTAAAGCCGGTGCCTGTTAAATTTAAAATTGATAAAAACTGGTCCCTGTTGAACATTATAAGTCAAAAAAAAATTAAAAATTTTGACCCAAAAAGGTTTTTCGCTTCCCCCCTTCTATTCTTGTGCAATTAAAAAACCTATTTTTAAATGATTTGAATATCTACTCCCATATGATAATATATAAGAAAAAAAAGTATGAAAAAAGAAAGATTTAGGTAAAAAAAAAATGATATTGGGGGAAAACATAGAGCTTCCATAAGCAAAAGGTAGTGTTATAATTTGAAAAAAAAGAAAAGAAATGTGTTTACGATGTTTTGTCTACCCCCTTTTTTAATGCTTGAAAAATAAAAATTCCCGGGCTTCACACACCAAAATAATAAACTAAGGGGAATGATTTTCCTTGAAATCAGTCTAATAAACACTTTCAAAAAAGGAAACCGTGCTTTGATCCCTTTTTCCTTGTAAAATCAATCTACTAAATTACACTTTCACAAAAAAGGAACCTGTGCTTTTGTCCCCTTTATTCCTTGAAAAAAAATCTTTCACTAAATCAACACTTTCACTTTAAGGAACCTGGCTTTTGATCACTCTATACCCGTGTAAAAATCAATCTACTAAATTAACACTTTCACAACAAGGAACCGTGCATTTGTCACTCTTTTTCCCTTTGAAAAATCGTTACTTAACTTTTCACATCAAGGAATTTTTGCATTAATCACTCGGGAGGTATTCAAATTTCCGGATAAAATTTTCTTGGTGTTGAATGTATTGGGCGGCTGTGGATCCATACTGATCTTTTGACAGGCATTTTGAATGAATTTGGGGGGGAAAGATTCTGCAGATGGGAGGAGACGTTGCCGGGGACAGGAATCTGGAATTTGCTTTAGAGGGAAAATCTGAATGTTACCCCCATAACATAGCCCCATTTTCATTCTGCAGAAATGTTACAGCTTTTTCATTAACCTTTTTTGTATGGGCAAACAATTGCCTTCTTGCCAATGGGTGTACGCACCCATAAAATTGTAGAACAGGTTTGTGAAATAATTTTTTCTTTTTGAACGATGTGAGTGGTCCCGCCTTACTTTTTTTGGGAACATTATAGTACTCCTTTCTGTCCAGAAGGGGTTGCACGCCCCATCTCACTCAGGGGATGCTAACAAAAAAGTCCACACAATACAAAACGATTTAAAATTCATTGATTTTTTTTCCTTTGGGCCCCTTTATTTTCTTAAATTACGCCCCGTTAACAATGATGGATATAAAAATTTCAAAAAAAAATCTAAAATTTCTGCCAGAAGAACAATGTTGTGAAGTTCTGGTGTTTGAGTTGTTCATGCACAAAAACCCGGGCTTCAAAAAGAAAAGGCCCAGATTATTTTATATACCGGGTTTTAAGTTGTGCTTGTCACTTGAGGAAAAACCGGGGGATTGCAATTATCTAAGTTACCATCCTACCTTTTACTTCGCATACTTTTCCTTATTTTTTACCGTCCCCCCTTTTATTTTGCATACTCCTTACCTTACCCCTTCAATCTATTCTTTTTTCAATTCAGATCGAGGGGAGCAGCCTTTGGGGGTTTCTTTGCCATGATGCCCCGGACAAAACAAATTTGAATGTCCACCCGCCGGGGCAAAGTGGTTAGCGGCGGACTCCCGCTGGGAAGTGGGGGGTTTTGAACCCCATCAAGTCATGTGGGTTTTTTCTCCCCCACTGGCCCCTACTCAGGTTTGAGTTTGCTGGGGCCATTTGGGAAATTGGGGGCCCACCAGTCGATTTTCATCCACCAAAGGATGCTTTTTCTGAGAGTTTTCTAAAATTTCCTGACCAAACTGCAGGTGCCAACCCCTCAGGCCTGGTTGCGGGGGGAAATTTTAGGAAGGAAGCATAAGTACGCCCTGTCTTTAGTCTCAGACCGAAAGGAAATCGTAGCATCATTTTAATCCCCCTATTCTCATCGATCGCTTTTTAAAAAAATGTCTCAAATTCGTGGCTCTTATCCCCGCCTCGGTGACCTAAATTTTCGGAGTCAGTCCGCGGGTCCGCGACTAAGCAATTTTTGTCGTCAGTGGGGGGCTTATGGGTGGTGTCCTGCTATGTTGATCAAACAGGCCCCCACTGAACACCACCGAATGACTCGCGGTGCGTGGCTCCACCGGGGGGTTTTGCCTCTTGACACTTACTTGACGTCCCTGGGGATTGCCGGTTTGGGGCTGCGGCGGGGCCGAGGGGGGGGGGCCCTTTAGGCGGGGTGCGGATGAGCGGGGGGGTGCACGCAGGAAGACCTGTTTTGAAGGAAACACTAAATAAAAATCTCGAGTGTGCTGTAGGGAAAGGCAGGCATCAAAAAGAACAGTTCAAAGCACTGTTGAACGTGCAGGTGAAGTACAATCCGAATAACTGTCACAGAGAAGAAAGAGTTAAGGTCAAGATACAGGACATACAGTGCTACTAGGCACACCCTGAAAATGTTTGCAACAGTCAGCGTGAAACCAGTACATTCGGTAATGCTGTGTGGAATGCATTTGCGAAAAATGTTTCATTCAAAGCATATTAGAATAGGGTGTAAAAGCAAAAAACACCCTTGCAAATGCCATTATAACATGAAACTCCATCAGAGATACAAATGGAAAAAATAATTTTTAAAAGCATACAGCTCATCTCCCACCCTGCTTTTATCATATGAGGGCATATTGTCAGTAAATATGTCCAAAAAAACCATCAATCTAAAACCCTTTGAGTCATCAATAGGAGACAGAAAAAAAAGCTTAAATTGCTTTTGTGTCTTTGAGCAGACTGAACAAGTGTTACACTTTTAAGCGCAAACTTTGGTGACATGCACCAAGTTACCCAAAGAGAACCATGGAGAACATGGTACACATTCTGCCTAAACAGCGCTGAGTGAAAGAAAATTTGCTACCCTGGAAAGTACTGAATGTGGACACATTCAATATGTGTACAACCTAACGAGTCAATAAATGATAGCAGACATTCTAGCCACAGCAATGCTAACAATATGTACCCCCGCACCCATGGACAGATTACACATGCACACATGATCCCCTTAAGCAATGCATGGATAACATATGCACTAAAAACCCTTTGAACAATGCATGAGACATTGCCAGCAAAGATGAATGATGCACAAGCCCTGACACATGCTCCCTGGACTTACTGAATACTGCGATAGCCCAAAGAAAATACAATAACAGACACACTTAATGTAACCATGAACAACACACAACAACAACAGCACAGGCTACTTGGACTCACTGCATAAACTGGCACGTGCCAGCCTAACACACTGAAAGAATTAATTACAAACCATCAAAAGGGAAAACTTGTCTGCATGCTAATCCGGGACATTAGTCTTGTACAAATGCTAGCGGGATCACAGCTCTCACTCTAAATTTCAAAAATAAAGTCCCCGCAAAATGCTGTAATCATGAAGAGAGGTCTGCAATGTGTATGTTCACAGAATGAAGCCCCAAGAATTCAGTTTGAATTAGAGATCAAACTTTATCGCTACAATGTCACTAAGCCCCCAAAACACTGGGGGAGTACCCAAAAGTATCAGGAAGTCTAGAGTCCTATTGTGAAAACTATCAGAGAAGTCACGAGTCCATTTGAAAGCATCGAGAATCACAGAGTCCCTTTTTGAAAGCTATCAGAGAGTCCAGGTCCCATTGTGAAAGCTATAGAGAAGTCAAGAGTCCTATTGTGAAAGCTATCCGAGAAGTCACAGAGTCCATTGTGAAAGTATCAGAGAAGTCACGGTCCCATTGTGAAAGCTATCAGAGAAGCACAGAGTCCTTTGTGAAAGTACAGAGAAGTCACAGAGTCCTATTGTGAAAGTATCGAGAATCCAGAGCCTATTGTGAAAGCTATCAAGAATCACAGGTCCTATTGTGAAAAACTTCAGAGAAGTCACAGAGTCTATTGTGAAAGCTATCAGAGAAATCCAGATCCTATTGTGAAAGCTATCAGAGAAATCACAGGTCCTATTGGAAAGCATCAGAGGGAAATCACGAGTCCCATTGGAAAGCTATCAGAGAAGTCACAGGTCCTATTTTGAAAGCTATCAGAGAAGACAGAGTCCCCATTGTGAAAGCATCAAGGGAAATCCAGGTCCTATTTTGAAACATAAAATACGGTCCTATTGTGAAACTTCAGAGGAAGTATAGAGTCCCATTGTGAAAACATCAGAGAAGTTAAGATCCTATTGTGAAAGCTATCAGAGAAGTATAGAGTCCTATTTTAAAAATATCAGGAAGTCATAGGTCCATAGTGAAAGCTATAAAAAAAGTCATAGAGTCCTATTGTGAAAACTATCGAGAAATCAAGAGTCTATTTTAAAGATCAGAGAATCTAGAGTCCCATTGTGAAAGTATCAGAGAAGTCATAGAGTCCTATGTGAAGAAACAGAGAATCATAGAGTCCTATTGTGAGAGCTACAGAAAGGTATGAGTCTATTGGGGAAAGCTTTAGAGAAGCATAGGTCCTATTTTGAAAGCTATCAGAGAAGTCAAGAGTCCTATTGTGAAAGCTATCAGAGAAGTCATAGAGTCCTATTGTGAAAGCTATCGAGAAATCCAGGTCCTATTGTGAAAGCTTTTCAGAGAAGTCACAGGTCCTATTTTGAAAAATATCAAGAATCATGAGTCCTATGTGAAAGTATCAGAGAATACAGGTCCTATTGTGAAAGCATCAGAGAATACAGAGTCCTATTGTAAAAACTATCAGAGAAGTCCAGAGTCCTTTGTGAAAAGCTATCAGAGAAAGTCATAGAGTCCTATTTTGAAAGCTACAGAGAAGTTTTAAGTCCCATTTGGGAAAACTTCGAGAATTGAGTCCCATTTGAAAATATCAGAGAAGTATAGAGTCCTATAGTGAAAGCTATAAAAAATCATAGGCCTATTGTGAAAGCATCAAGAAGTATAGGTATATTGTGAAAGCTTCAGAGAATTTTAGAGGGCCTATTTTAAAGCTATCAAGAAGTCTAGGTCCTATTGTGAAAACTATGGAAGTCTGAGTCCTATTTGTGAGGCTATCGAGAAGTATAGAGTCCTATTGGAAAGCTACAGGAAGTCATGAGTCCTTTGTAAAGCTATCAGAGAATCATAGAGTCCCCATTGTGAAAACTATCAAGAAGTCTAGGTCCTATTGTGAAAGCTATCAGAAAAGTCAGATCCCATTGTGAAAAACTATCAGGAAGTCATAGAGCCTATTGTGAAAAATCAGAGAATCATAGGTCCATTTTGAAGCTATCAGAAAGTCCATAGGTCATATTGTGAAAGCTATCAGAGAAGTCATAGGTCCAATTGTGAAACAAAAATGCCCCGAAAAACACTGTATGTTGCCGTCCGTCGAATCATGAGGACCACTTCAGTCTTCTAGGGGTTGGAAAAGGGGGAGGGGAAAAAGGTGGGGGGGGGGGGGGTGATTTGTGGGTATGCAGGGGTGATCAAACCGAAGCACGCGCAGAATGTGTGGTGAAGCTTGGAAAAGGGAATGTGGGGACCTGCCCTTGATTGCTGTCGGGCTTTCCTTGCCGTCTCTTTTTTTGCGCTGTAGCTGTCCCCCTTTCTTCACATAAACTGAATTAAAAGATCTGCTTGTCGTTTTGTATCGACCTAATGAGAATGAAATGACTTTGTTTTACAATGCCCCTTTTTTATAACGACTTAAGGCAACAATATTTCCTTTTAAATTTTTTTAGTCAGCCATCTTTGTTTAAATTTTCGATGCTCCTTTTATCTAAAAACAAATTTTAAAAACAAGGGGTTATGCACCTTTAAAAAAATTCAAAATACGCAAATTTTTATTGCTTACTGAACTTTTTTGATGGCTGGGTTTAGGGCTAAAATGTTCTTATCAGAGAGTTATCAGCAAATTCACAGTTATCGCAGTGTATTGCAAATGGCACGGGGTTGTAATATAGTAATTTGGGTGGGGGTGTAGTAGTAAGGGTGGTGGGGTAGTGGTAGTACTAGTGTCAACCTGGGGACGTCAGTGGAGGAAAGGGTAGGCACACCCAAACACACTCCAGCTTTCTTACAAACTTTCATTATCATCATTCGTCAAATCAAACCCCTAGTAAAGTCAAAAACTTTAAAACACATAATCATAAAAAAAAAAATCAAAGCCAGGGGGTCAAACAAAATAAACATTCTCTCTTTTCCCGACTTCACAAAACCATTTACTAAAACTATAATAACCGGGGTTTAAATTTGTTTTTACTTTTCCGGCCAGGTGATCTTAAACATTTCGATCACTGTTTTCCCTTTTTTTTTTTTTTCTTTTCACTGCCACTTTCAAAACACCATCCAAACAATGCTGGCACGGTCGGTTGGACCCCTGGCACTGGAGGTTGGGGCCCCTGCACTGGTCAGATACTGGCGTTGGGCCTTTTTTCTGCCCGATGAAAGTGGCGCTGCCAGGGATAGGTCGAACCCCGGTAAATTGAATGTGACTCCCAAAATTGATTTTTCCTTTCTTCCCCTTTCCGCAAACGCATTGCACTCTCTCTCTCTTCCCCTAGTCGCTTATCAATGGACATAGTTGCCCTTTTTTTTTTTTTTTTTCTTTTTTTTTTTCTCTTCATGATTGCACTCTCTTTCTCAAAAATCCTCCCTTTGTCCTTCCTCTGCAGACTCTATTTGGTGCTAATGCTTAACTCGGTTCTCTTCACTCCTTCCCTCATCTCTCGCTTCCCTTTTTGTGCGAGCCTACTCCCAGAAAACCCCTTCTGTCTCTTCCCCTTCTTACCCCTAGCTTCTTATTCTGTTCCTACCTGTCAAAAAAGGTGGTACCATTGGTCAGGTTTTTTTCCCCCCTTGTCCCAGGTAAACCTCCCTCTAATTTATGGAATGCAAATCATCAAAGCAAACTACCGGCCTTGCTCTCTGTTGGGGGGGAAGGGTCATTTAATTAAATTAACTTGGTTCACCCCCTTCCTACTTAACCGGCAACTTGACTTAAAATGGGGCACTGGTCTTGCAAATTACTGTATCAGTCTTACCAAGCAGAGATCCCTCTGGGGCCCGACCTATTGAGAGTTGGTCAAGCCATCAGTCTGTCTGCAGGACAGTGCCTCTCCGGAAGGACTAAAAATGCTCCCCGCCTGCGTAATTGGCTACGCAACCATGAAATCGTCTGCCTGGAAACCCGGATGTTTGGGGTTTTGGGAAATTATGTCCAATTTAATGGGTGGCGACTGACCACAATTCGGTTTTTCTTTTTTGTCCATGACAAAAAGTAGTTTGTATTGTTGTATGATGATATGAGATGAGATGATGAGATGATGATGATGTTTGATAATACAAAGATGAGGATGATTTCTTGTTCTTTTTTTCTTTTCTTCTTTTTCTTTTCTTTTTTTTCTTTTTTCTTCTTCTTATTTTTTAAAAATTTTCATTTTTTGTTGTTTTGTTTCTGTGATATCCCCAACCCGTATTATAGCGAATTAGATATTTAAATTTGATTGTTTTGTTAAACTTTTGCATATACTTATTTTTTTAAACCCGAAACCGCAAGTCTGTTACACTCCTGATTTGGGCCCAAAAAACATTTCAATGTTAGTTTCTCTCTCCTCTCTCTCTCTCTCTCTCTCTCTCTCTCTCTATGTCGTCTTGTCTCTCTGTCTCTATCTCTTTTCTGTTTGTCTCTCTTTTTTTCTCTCTTTGTATGTGTGTGCGTGTATTGTGTTGTTGTTTTGTGTGTGTGGGGTGGTGTGTGTTGTTTGTGTGTGTGTGTGTGTGTGTGTGTGTGTGCGGTGTGTGGTGGTGTGTGTGTGCGCCCCACCCCCCAACACACACACCACACACACAACACGCACGCACGCCGCACCACCACGTCGCACGCACGCACGCACGCACGCACGCCGCACACACACACACACACACAACACACCACACACACACCCAACATTACCAAAATTTTCACCCGGTAAATACAATACAACAAAAAAACCAATAAAACGTGAGAAAACAGTGCAACAAAATAACCAACATTTTCCGTGATGAATACAGGACAACAAAATAACCAAACATTTTCACCTGGGGAATACAGTGACAACACAATAACCAACATTTTCACCTGGTGAATACAATGACAGTAAATGACCAACATTTTCACCGGTGAATACAGTGACAACAACATGACAATCTTATTCTTCTAACCAATACTGTGTTTACATGAAAATTTTCTTCTTCTGTTGAATATCCCGATAACACCATGAGCAGCATCTCCACCCTGATCAACCCCAGTTCAGACAACGTGACAAAATTCTTCATCTGTTGAATACAATGACAACAACCTGACAGGGTTCTTCACCTGATGAATAGAATGACAAAATGACAGGTTCATTTATGTGATGAAAATAATGACAACAACATGACAGGTTTATTCACCTGATGAATAGAATGACAAAATGACTGGTATACTCTGGATATAATGGCAACAACGTATGGTTTATTCGTGTGATGAATACAATGACAACATGGCAGGTTTATGCATGTGATGCGTACAGTGACAACAACATGACAGGATTCTTCACCTGATTGACTACAATAGCAACATGACAGGTTTATCTATTTGATGAAAATAATGACAACAACTATTTGTTTATTCATGTGATGAATACAGTGACAACATAGAGGTTTATGCATGTAATAAATACAGTGACAACATGGCAGGTTTGTTCATGTGATGAATACAATGACAGCAACATGACAGGGTTCTTTACCTGGCGCATACATGACAACATGATAGGTGTCATCATGTGATGAATACAGTGACAACATGACAGGTTTATCATTAATGAATACATTGTCAGCAATATGACAGGGTTCATCTGATGAATACATGACAACATGACAGGTGTAATCATGTGATTAATACAGTGACAACGTGACAGATTTATTCATGTGATGAATACAGTGACAACGTGACAGGTTTATTCATGTGATGAATACAGTTTACAACGTGACAGGTGTAATCGTGTGAAAATTACAGTGACAGGAACATGACGGGGTTCTACACCTGATCCCACAGTCACACCAACATGACAGACTTCTTCATGTGATGCAAACTGTGACAACAACATGACGGAACTGATCACATGATAATGTCGGCTATGGAAGCTAACTCTTCATTGGAATCAAGGGCTGCGATGGCATCTATAGATTACATCACTAAGGGAAAGGCTCTAAATTCCGAACTGTCAGGTAATTCCGAACACCCCATTCTGGAAAAAGGGAGCTTTGTTTTACTAGAATACTGCCTTGGAGGAAAGAATAACCTCCCTTGATGTCATCTGGAACGACCATGGCTCAAGAAGGCGTCAAAAGAAAGCGGTTGAGACTTTTTTTCAGTTTTTGATTGTCGCTTATTATATTTGACAGTAAAAGTGCATTGGATATGAATCATACATTTGTTCTTGCTTGTTGTAATTAAGTTTGATAACTTCTTGAATGTTTTGTGAATCATAGAAGTTGGTTCACATCAGAGTGTGGTGTTAGATTTTTGATTACATGGGTACGTAAAAAGAGTCAATGGCAATATCTAATTCCGAACACGCATGCGACATAATTCCGAACAGTGTTCGGAATTTGAGAATCGCGTTCGGAATTTGATACTTGTTTTTACCAAAATGCAGTCATTATTTGTTTTGCAGAAATAATAGGATGCGCTTTTAAAGCTACACTGCTTAATGCAGGTCTATGCAAGTATTTAAAGATAAGATAAGTATAAGATAATGTTGCTTATAGCCCAGCCGACGCAGAGGGCCACATCAGGGCTGTAAGTATTTAAGAGAAGATTTTTCATCAATACAACACTGATTTTAAGGGAACACGGTGCGTGCATTCATGCGTGTGCGTGCGTTGTATAGGATTTTGAGGCATATGGTTACCACTAAATGATCTTTTTTCCTTTTTAAAAACAATAACATAAATTTGTTTGTTTTAGCGCAAGCTGGTCATCAGATGACCTCAGACAAGCTAAGGAAGAAGTGAGATGGGACTTAGAGTTGCTGCAGATCCTATGGAATACCAGTTACCACTCTGAAGGATCGTTTGGATTGTAAAAATGAATATGCAAAAGACTGCAAGAAAAATTCTTGGGAGACCCTCCACTCTGCCACCAACATTGAAAGAGAACTTGTTAGACACATCTTAGACAGCGAAGCTTTGTTTTTTGGGTTCACACGGGAGATGGTGATGAGTTTGGCTTTTGATACAGCTTCTGCAAATGGTTTACCTCACCTGTTCAACGAGGAGAAGAAGAAGGCAGGGAAGACTTGGCTAAAACTTTTCTTAAGACGACACCCAGAGATATCTCTACGGCAACCAAAACCGACATCAATTGCTAGCGCAAATGGTTTTAATGAGGAAAGTGTGGGAAGATTTTTTGATCTACTGGAAAGGGAAATTGATGTGCAAGGCTTCAGCGGAATGACAATCTTTAACGTGGATGAAACAGCAGTGTCGACGGTGCAGAAGAAGTGCCAAATCTTTGCACACAAAGGCAAACACCAAGTTGGTTCTCTCCAAGTGGAGAAAGGGGAACAAACACAACAGTGGTCTGTTGCTGCAATGCTGCAGGACAGTTTGTGCCACCCTTATTCTCTTTAAACGGAAGAGAATGAACGAACAGCTCAAAAATGGAGCTCCAACAGGAAGTTGGTTACAAATAATGAGTCTGGATGGATGGACCGGGACATGTTTTTGGTTTGGCTCAGGCATTTTGCTGCAGCTGTGAAGCCATCAAGAGAGAACAAAATACTCCTTGTTCTTGATGGTGCGTTTACCACACAAGATCACTCGCTGCAATTGAGTTTGCACGCGAAAATGGAATAGTTATTATTTCATTGCCTCCCCATACCACTCACAGACTCCAACCCTTAGACATTGCTTTTTTCAAGCCCTCCAAACATTGTACGCAAAGGAGCAGGAACTGTGGCTCAGGGCGAATCCTGGGAGGCAGATCACACTGTTTCAGATCTGTGCCCTTTTCAACTTGGCCTACATGAAGGCAGCTTCCACAGCTACAGCTGTCAATGGATTTGCAAGAGCAGGAATCTGGCCTTGCAACAGAACAGTCTTCAGTGAAGTGGACTTTCTTCCTCTTGTCTGTCTGGAGAGAAGCTTACTTCCATGCCCAGTCATCTTCAGCATGTAACATTCCCCTTCTTCAACACCACCCCCTTCCACCTCTGGATGTGACATTCTCCCTTCATCGACACCACCCCCTTCACCTCTGGATGTGACATTCTCCCTTCATCGACACCACCCCTTTCCACCTCTGAATGTGACATTCCCCTTCTTCAACACACCCCCTTCCACCTCTGGAGGTGACATTTCCCCTTCATCGACACTACCCTTCCACCTCTGGACGTGACATCTCCCTTCATCGACACCACCCCCTTCCACCTCTGGATGTGACATTCTCCCTTCATCGACACTACCCCTTCCACCTCTGGACGTGACATTCTCCCTTCATCGACACCACCCCTTCCACCTCTGGATGTGACATTCTCCCTTCATCGACACCACCCCCTTCCCTCTGGACGTGACATTCCCCCTTCTTCAACACCACCCCCTTCCACCTCTGGATGTGACATTTCCCCTTCATCGACACCACCCCTTTCACCTCTGGACGTGACATTCTCCCTTCATCGACACCACCCCCTTCCACCTCTGGATGTGACATTCTCCCTTCATCGACACACCCCTTTCCACCTCTGAATGTGACATTCTCCCTTCATCGACACCACCCCCTTCCACCTCTGAATGTGACATTCCCCTTCTTCGACACCACCCCCTTCCACCTCTGAATGTGACATTCCCCCTTCTTCGACACCACCCCCTTCCACCTCTGAATGTGACATTCTCCCTTCATCGACACCACCCCCTTCCACCTCTGAATGTGACATTCTCCTTCATCGACACCACCCCTTCCACCTCTGGATGTGACATTCCCCCTCTTCGACACCACCCCTTCCACCTCTGGATTGTGACATTCTCCCTTCATCGAACACCACCCCCTTCCACCTCTGAATGTGACATTCTCCCTTCATCGACACCACCCCCTTCCACCTCTGGATGTGACATTCTCCTTCATCGACACCACCCCTTCCACCTCTGAATGTGACATTCTCCCTTCATCGACACACCCCTTCCACCTCTGGATGTGACATTCCCCCTTCTTCCACACTACCCCCTTCCACCTCTGGATGTAAATGACGATCAGTTATGTTTCTTTACTTTGTTTAAAGGAGAATAAATCAGAATATTTTCTGTTTGGAATTACGATTCACTGTTCGCAATTTAGAACCTTTGTTTGGAATTTGGATTTCACTGTTCGATATTATGAGCGGAAGGTTCTAATTCGTGCATTGACCTCATTTTAAAAAGTGTGAATATCTCAAAAACAAAGTGATGTTTGCTATTTTGTGTTACAGCACAATGCTAGCTGATGTTATGTCTGATTAAAGAGTCATTTTTGTTTCTGTCTATGAGTGTACGTGGACTGTTGCTGAGATGAAATCCTTAAGTTGTTCGGATTTTAGAGCCTTTCCCTTACTTGAATCAGCTTTAACAGCTCTCAATCCGCTGGTCAGCGTGTTGTCTTATTTCTTCTGATACAGATTACACAGAAATAATAGCTGTCTCTTCATAGTTCCCAAGGACTTCATTACGTCTGACGTTAAGGTTCTGCATGTTGCATAGTTCACGATGATATCACTGTTCAGACATTAGTGCTCTGCATGTTACATAGTTCATGGAGTCTTGAGTTGGTCAGACATTAGTGTTCTGTATTTTTACATTGTTCTCCAGGACTTCTCTGAATCAAATAACAATGTTCTCCACGTTACACAGTTCATGATGACTTCACTGAATCAGACATAGAGTTTGCTAGTTACATTTTTCATGATGTCTTAATTAAATCAGCTATTCGCATCCACCTGATCTCTAGTTCACTTTTTTTTTATTAGACCCAACACTAAAGTTCTATAGGCTATATAGTTCATAGCAACGTCACTGAATCAGACATTAAGCGTTCTATGCGCTGGTTAGATCCAGGTTGAGAGTTCTGCATGTTACATAGTTCATAATGGCTTCAGTGGGTCATACAACGAAATACATAGTTTCTGATGACTTCTTTGTGTCATACTGTTAGTGATATACATATCATATAGTTCATAGTGACTTGTTTGAGTCATACAGTAGCGTTTCCCAGTTAACATTGTTTATTGACTTCTTTGAGTCATACATTAGTTGTCTATAGTCCACATAGCTCATGATGACTCTCTGAGTCAGACAACAGCACACTACATGTCATATGGATTGTGATAGTTTCTTTAGTGTTCTACATTTCACACTGTTCGTGGTGACCTCTTTGGGTCATGCACTTGACTTAGTCCTCTTCGTTCCGATCGGAAAACTGGGCCCGCACTGCAGATCTCCATCTCGCTCTGTCTTGGGCTGTTCTCTTGGCTTCACTCCAGGTCAATTTGGTGAACTTGAGTTCTGCCTGTAGGTTCTTATCCAGGTGGTGACTGGTCGTCCCCTCTTCCGCTTCCCTTGTGGGTTCCATTCCAAGGCGTGGCGTGGGATGTGGGCCTGACCTCTACGCAGGGTGTGTCCAACCCAACCCCACTTCCTCATTGGATACTCTTCGTGATTGGGTCTTGCTTCGTCCACTGCATGAGTTCTCATTTGAGATTCGTTCCGGCCAACTGATGTGACGGATCTGGCGAAGACAGGTGTTGATGAAGACTTGGAACTTGCTGTCCAGGCTCTTTGTGCGTCTCCAAGTCTCCGAACCGTACAACAACTCGGAATTGACGATGTGTTGAACAGCCTTAGCTTGGTGTGCAGACTGAGGTTTTCATTGCTTCACACTGGTCTGAGGGTGACAAAAGCATTGCGCGCCTTGCTGAGCCTTAGCTTGGTGTGCGACTGAGGTTTTCATTGCTTCACACTGGTCTGAGGGTTGACAAAGCATTGCGCGCCTTGCTGATCCTGGCCTTTACATCTTCATCAGCTCCTCCTGTCTTGCTGACAATGCTGCCCAGGTAGGTGAAGTGGTCAACGTCCTCTATGGCCTGTCCATCGATGTTGATGGGCGCTTCCTGAGTGGCGTTGACCCACAGGCTCTTAGTTTTCCCTACATTGATCTCCAGTCCTGTAGTCCTGCACTAGTGCTCTGCATTTCACAGGGTCATCATAACTTTCTGTGAGAATAAATTAGCGTCTTACACTCACGTTGTTAAAGATGAATTCTAGGGGTCATACATTAGCGTTACATTTAGCTACTAGTTTAGTTCGATCAAAGCTTATTACGGGCAAGAGGTTTATTTCAATGCCCAGAAACCTGTTGAAGAACTTACAGTCAATTGACAGTAAAACTGTTAAGGTAGCACTCGGTGTCCCGTACACACGAATTCGTTAAATACTTATAAAGAAGCGAACTTATTACCTCTGTCAGATCAACGAAAACTGGCAACGGCTAAATTGTTGCCAGAAGCCTACATGTTTCAAATTCTGTCAAACATGATGTATTAGTAATTTCTGAAAAGGACTATCCTAAAAGAGCTCAACACCTTACCTCTCTCCAGCCTGTTAGGGATTATACAAATGAAATATTTGAAAAATGTAACATTGATATTAAAATTATTTTCAGATATGCCAATTTGTTTCAAAGCATACCTTTTTGGGAGCATACCCAAGCTAAATTCGTTTATGGGAATTACACTGCTTGAAAAAGGGTTTGATAACTTTAAATTTTCTTTAAATGTGAAGAAAAAGAACACCTTGAAAAACCGTTTTTTTCCTTATCATTTTAAAGATTTTTAATTTGGCTCGTTTTTTAAAATTTATGATTTTTGGGTTTTTTGTGTTTCCTTTTGCTAAAGTTTCGAGATCTTTTTCTCTGGGGAAAAAGGGGTTTCCTTATTTACGGCAAAATGTATGCATTCTTATGGCGTTGATTTTTTATGTGTGCCGATAACATTTGCGTCTATAATTTTAATTTTTTTTTTGCGTTGATTCCAAGGCAGTTTATATAGCTTGAAAAACTGGGAATCAAAAATAAAAAAAAGATTTATTTTTTGAAAAAAAATTTTAAATACATTTTTATTATTTTGAAAGGAAGGGGGGGGTATGTTTTGCTTTTTTCCCAAATTCACACTGGGGGGTTTTCCCGGTAAAAAAACAGCAAAAATTAAATTAGCTGGGTTTTGGTGGTTAAGAAAAACACCTGGGGAGAAATTTTAAAAAGCTTGAGTACAAAAAATTTAAATTCGCTATTAAAAATTAGGGGCCGGTAAACCCAGTAAAAACCCCTTTCCCAAAAGAATTTTAAAAAATCTTATCAGTCCCGATATTTGTCTCTTTAATATACAACCCTTCGTTAATTCCCGGGAAAAATTTTCCCCCAAAATGAAAGCAGTGATTGTTCAAATCTTTTTTTCAGTGGACCATTTCTTTTTCTTTGTTCAATATTAATTTTCATTGTTAAAGAATCGAACGGGATGTGACTGTACCGTTTTTTCCCCAAAAAAAAACCCCACAAACCAGAAAATTTTGCAAATAGCAAAAGTGTTTTTCCATGAATAAAAATTATAGATTTTTAAAAAACGCTTTTTTTTTTTTTTTTTTTTTTTAAAGTTTTTTTTTCCCCAAAGTTGAAAGACTCAAAATTTAAATTGAACTCACTCACTCCATTAGCGTTTACGGGTCTGTCTTTCAAAATTTTTTTTTTGGGGGGTTACACACTAGCTTTTTACATCTCGCGTCTTCATGATGATTTTTGGGGTCTTTTTTTTACGTTCTACATGATGACTCAAAAACCCCGGTAAAACAACATTAGTGTTTTAAATGTCATGTAGTTAATGGAATTTTTGGGCCATACTTAGATTTACATTTCACTTTTTTTTTTAAACCCCAAACCCAAACCACCCGCCCCCTATATTTTTTTTGTCTTTTTTTTTTGAACACTAAGGACTAACAGATGCAGCGACCGTTTAAAAAACTGCTGACAAGTGGCTACTCGCGTACAAAATAGGCACAAGGGGCACAAGCAAACCCCAGCAGCTTTTAAGTAATTAACTGCCCAATTACTCAAACCCAAATCCCATGTAACCTTTAGTCGCCCAAATAATGTTTAAATCGAAAAAAAAAGGTTTAAAAAAATTTTGTAACAGGTAGCGACCCGGGCACACAGAGGGAAAAATCAAACTACCTTCACGGCGGGTTTTTTAAACATTTTTCTCAGGGGCCCCTTGCGGGGTCATCCTGTGACTTAACCTTCCGTCTCGCAAGGGGAAACGGGCGCATTTAAAAGCAGTTTGTGTAGTATTTTAAATGAAAAACCTGAAGGGGCGCGCGTTAAAAATTTATCCCCTAATCACAATAAAAAAAACAGAAGTCGGGAAACTTTGTTTTTCTGGGATTTATTTGTTTTTACTCACCATAGAATCTGTGAAATTTTGAATAAAAAATTTCTGATTTCATTCTTTTTAAGCGCCAGCCCTGCTTAGTTACAAAATTATCTGAATAAAAGACTGTGGAAATTTGGTTTTAAAATTTCCAGTTGGGAACCCAAATTTGGGGTTTGTACAATGAAAATGTAAGAACATAGAATTTTAACTTTTCCCTTTACTAAGGTTTTTTCACCGGAGTTTGTACCTATTGCCCTCCTCTGGTTTAAAAAACAGCCAAAAACCCCAAAAGGGAAAAAAAACCTCAACATTCCCCTTTTAAAATTTAAAACACTGAACAAACTTTTCCGCCTTCACCACCTTTTTGGCTCCCCTGAAGAAAAGATCTCAGGCCAGAACGTGGGAGTATATAGGCCTTCCAAACCCCCCCTTTAACAAGATCTTTTTTTGAGGGAAGTTTTTGGGGCCTGGTCACAATTTGAACGACTTTCAAGCGTTTTTAAAGTGTTTAAACTCGGGGTCCAGGGGGGTGTTCTTACCGCATTTTTATTTAACCCCCGGCCCCACCCAAAAAACGGGGGGGCCCACCCCCCATGTAAGTGGCTGGGTCTGGTGAAGTGCAGGAAACTAGCCCTTTAGACTCAGTACCTTTGGCAAAAATTTTAGCATCCCCGGAAAATGTTTGGGGTTCTTTAAAAACTCAAGTTTCCCCCCTCAGCAAAAACTAAAAACCCCCCCAGCTTTACCCCCGGGTTTTAAGGGGTGCCCCCCCAGCCTTTATTCGCCTCCCAGGGCCCAAAAAATCCCCGACAGCCATGGTCAAGGGGGGGGCTCTCAAGAGGCCCTTTAGAAAGGCGAAAAAATTCGTTTTGGCTTAAGGGCCTCCCCTTGGCTGTTCTTCAAAAACCCGTCTGCCCAAAACTAGGGGGCCAATTTTCTGCTGAGTGACCCGCCTCTTAACGGCATTCCAAAACCCAAATAGCTTGGTTTCCCCCACTGCGATTCTATCCCGCTTTTTTAAACAGGGGCCCTTTTCGCAAGGGTTTCACAGTGGGGCTTCCCCTTTTTCTGGTTTATAAAAGGGAAATACTGAAAAGGGGGGGGCCCACGGAAACCCGTGCGGGACAGAACTTCCGGTTTTCGGCGGGAACGGGGGTTGGCAGCCAAAACCCGTTGGGTAAGCTTTTTTTTTTCCATAATTTTTGCGGTTGTTTTGCGTTTTACTATTTTGGGGGTTTTGGGTTTTGACTTTGTGTTGTGGAGGAAAGTAAAAGGCGGGAAAAACCCATCGATGTGCAAGTAATTACCCCTTAAAATGATAACGCGGCCCAGTGTACTCGGTTTTAGGTTTACAAGGTTTTTAAAAAATAGTGGGGGTTTTTACGTCGCAGAATTAAACAGAATTGTGCACTTGTGAACAAGCACAATACTTTTGGGTTTTTTGGGTTTTTTATAAAGTTTTTAAGTGATTTAGATTTGAAGCCCTTTAAAATAAATTTTTTTTTTTTTGGGGAAAATTAAAAAAAAAAGAGAGCCCAAAAAAGCAGGCGTTTTTCTAGCGCGAGGGGCACGGAGTGAATATTATCAAGCAAAATGAATGTAAGCTAAAATTTTTTTTCTAATGATATTATGTTGGATAATGGTATGAATACATGCGTTTATCCAAAAATTTGCTGGCCATATTTTGTTTCCTTAATTTTCTATGACTTCGTAGACTCGCAGCGGGAAAATCAAAATGGCCGCTTCCGATCGCGTGTTCGTAATTTGCCAGTGAAAACTTAGTCTTTCGCGGTGAATTATGGATTTACAGCTCTTCAGATAGTCTTGAAATGTCATTTCACCATTTTAGTTGTTTTCTGAAGCGTACTAATACCATCATTTACCTTACTCCTTAAATAAGTTGCCTATAGTACTACTGATTCACAGTGTTTTTCCTACACTTCGTGTAGCGCGAGTGCGTGGTGCGTGTGCGTGCCAGCGCTCACACTTTCGTGTGTGCGCTCGTGTTGTGTGTGTGTGTGTGTGTAATGGGAAAAAGGAAAATTCAGTGCCCAATCCCATTACAGGCCAGTACACAATTCCACTTTTTTTAAATGACCATCATCACACACTACTGTGAATCACACAGAGCTGCCAACCCTTCTGGTTTCGCCGGATTTTCTTCCGGTCAAATTAATTTCTTCCGATCTTCTGGTCAATCGGTATTTCTTCCGGCGAAAAAAAATCTGAAATCTTCCGACCACCATTTCCAAAAGTAAAGCTCAGCTTGCACAATAATAGTGCGAGTAGCTCAAGTCGCTCGCTTTGAGACAAAGCTAGCCGATGTACTGGCCTACTGAACGCTCAGTCTGACAGTCTCTCAGTCTCTAACACTTGTGTTCAACATGCGTCGTCTGCTACTGTAGCAGGCGACACAAGCTGCGTGTGGCAGGAGTGTCTAGCCTATCGCGAGACTTTGCGATTTTCACTGCTCTCTATCAGACTATGGCGGACAAAAGCGCTGTCGCAAAACGCAAAGGCACGAATGATGAAGGGCCAGCGAAAAAGAAGACCTCGTACCATCAGAAATTCCTGCCGCACTACTCGAAGGATATCATTGCATCATCGCTTCTAAAGTTTCTACCAATCATGCACGCTGCGTTCCATGTGAACTGGATTTCAAGATCTGCTATGGCGGGCTGGATGATGTAAATCGCCATTGTTCCTCTGATCGCCATGTGGAGAGGAGCAAGGCGCTGAAGAAGACGGTCAAGTTGAGTAATTTCTTCTCATCCAGCACTTCAGAGGGGAGTTCAGAGCTGTCGACGATTCGGGCTGAGACATTGTTTTCTCACTTTCTGGTGGAGCACAACATCGCTATCAGTGCTGCTGACCATGCAGGGCCCCTGTTCCGAGCCATGTTTCCGGACAGCAAAATTGCTAAGGAGTACAGCAGTGGAAGGACGAAAACAACTCAGATAGTCAAAGCCTGCAGCAGAGGGAAGGCTTTAGAGCTCGCTGCCAGTATGAAGAAAGGGCCTTTTGTTATCGGAACAGACGGCAGCCAGGAGGGTGGAGACAAATGTTATCCCATCGTCGTTCGGACTGTCTGTGATGGCATGATCAAGACGGAGCTTTTGTGTAATCCAGTCTGCAGCGAGTCGTCAACAGGGGAGAACATTTTCGCCATACTCGACAAAGAGCTTAGTTCTCTGGACATCCCATGGAAGAACTGCTTAGCATTAGTGATGGCATACGTGATGACAGGGGCCCACAAAGGTGTGATCTCGTATGTGCGCGAGAAACATTCAGATGTTTTCTTGGCTGGATGTGTTTGTCATCTTCAGTTTGGCACTCAAGAGAGGCATGAAGGCCAGCGAAATTTGACATGGATGACATCATGAGGCCAGCTATCATGGGTACATGTCCAGAGCAGTGGAAGGCAGCAGCGTTTTCAGGACGTCAACAAAGTGCAGTGTTCCCCAGCATCAAGTCATTTCACACGTTCCCACAGGTGGCTGTCCCTTGGCGCCGCTCGTCCAGAGTCCTTGAGCAGTGGAGGCCCTGAAGATGTTCTCATGCAGGAATGCTCCATGAAGACGTCAGACAGATCATCTGATGAAGCATCGTCCATTTAAGAAAAGCTGAAGGAATTCTTCTGCCGACGGACAGCGAAGCTGTATGTGCATTTCTCATGCAGCAGTCATTGAGATCTTTGACAAAGCCAACAAACACTCCAGACGGATCATGCCAGGATCCACTCATCAAAAGGGATCTGGAACGTTGTTCAAGAAGCTGCTGCTTTCATTCGTGAAACCATGTGCTTTGAATCAGGGGGCTCTGATGGAGGTGGACTTCAAAATCTAGTTACACATCAAAGGTGATGATGATCTCCTTCATTGGTACCAGACCCGACAACATCTGAAGGAGGCATTCAAAGCAAGGAGAAGGATGATCTTTTTCAAGAATGTGAAGGCCTTCTCCAGCGACTTGTACTATACATGGTGGAGAGATGAACCCCACAGATCAGCCACTGTGGGGGAACATGCAGAGGTTGCCAGATATCAGGCTGAGAACCAAGCAAAGTCTGCATCCCTGGATTACTTCATTCATCGCTTTCCTTGCCTGCTACAAGATGGTGCTACCCAAGATAATCTCCTCTGTGAATACCTTGAGTTACCAGTCCTGAGGATTCTGTGCCACCTGATTGATGATCAAGAATGTGCTGAGCTCCAGTGGCAGATGATGGCCAAATAACAGATCACAATGGAAGTCTCAAGTTCAAGAACCTGGCAGCAGTCATGCAAGGAATACTCCTGATTCCTGTCTCCAACTGCGCGCATGTGAACGCATTCTCTATGGTGAGGAAGAACAAGACTGATTTCAGGGGACCATGACTTCTGACACTTTATAGTGCCTCATGGTCCTCAAATCTGGTGAACGTTGCCGTGCCATCAGACTGCCTTATCTGAGATACTGTGCAGACCTGCAAGTCTGCAACAAAGAAGTCCTGTAGACAGCTTTTTCTTGTATTACAGTGTACATACTGGTGAGCTCAACTTCATTCACTTCTACTTGTTTTTCTATAAATGATGAATGAAATTTGATTTTTTTATGAATTTCTTGCGCGCGCCAGATTTTTCCTGTCAAAATGCATTTCTTCCTGTCAAATTTTCAAAATCTTAAGGTCAAGTCATCAGGGGGTTGGCAGCTCTGATCACACTTAGGCCTACACCATGACAATAATCATCATCCATCAATCATTGTTTACCTCCTTCATTCCCCCAACGGCATTATTACACCAATGACACACATTATCCAACTTGTATAAACAATGATCATCATCCTACAGTACTGCTGATCTCGAATGATACATGATCATCAGTCATCGACCCTACCCCCACCCCATCCACCTTCTTCCTGAACTGGCAGTATTATACTAATGCCACCACATTATTTCCTTATCACAATGACCATCATCCTACAGTATCTCACTTTTTATGACAATGAACATCACCCACCAGTCATTGATATCTTCCTTATTCCCCAACTGGCACTGTTGTACCAATGCTACATTATTCCACCTACTTGACAATGACCCTCACCCTATAGTACTACTGATTCCAAATGTTCACCATCCATCGTCACTGGAAATACTGTCATCCAGTGATCACCTTCATACTGCAATATATTTATGGCAATGAGGAAGCTGACCATTGGCAAAGGAAGGAGAATAGCAACCCCAACTAAACAGAAAGTCTCCTTTCAAAAAAATCAAAAGTTTTATCAAGGAGAACCAAAAACCAAAAGGCAGATGGCTTGAGCAGCACCCTACTTCAACAAGAGGGATGGACACTACCAGATGCCCATATAAGACTTTTGTGAGACTGAGCACAGGGCACTCCAGATGAGACATCATATGTCCACTATATTCCACATGGCAGGTCTTCAAATCATCCATGGCAGTACAGCAAAACACACACCTGCCAACACACCAATGAAGGGAAAGGCCCTGTTGACCACTGGAGGGCTTCGCCATACAGCAGCCTTCGCCAATACTCCAGGGTTCCTCCCTAAGTGAACAAGGAAGAAGACCATCCTACTGTACGTTGATCTCTAATGATATCACCCATCAGTCATTTGATCCCCCTCCCCCAAGAATGATTATCATCCTGTAGCACTGTTGTTATCAAGTGGTCATCACCTAATAAGCTTTGTTATCATTATTTATATATTTATTCAAAAACCCCCTTGTGTGTGTGTTGTGTGTGTGGTGTGTGTGTGTGGTGTGTGTGTGTGTGTGTGTGTGTGTTGTACATAATATATAGATACACAATGTATACACACATATTTTGTGTGTGTGTGTGTGTGTGTGTTGGTGTGTGGTGTGTGTGTTGTGTGTGGTGATAGTGTTGATTTCACCTATGACAATCGGTCACTATTCACCAGTCACTGATTCATTTCCAATTTTCTGCTCAGTTGGAATTATCATACCAATGCTATCATGTTATTTCACTCATGACAAGATCAACATCCTATAGCATGTTTATCCACTTATGACAATGATGATCATCAGTAAAAAAAAAAAAAAAAAAAAATATATATATATATATTATAGTGTGTGGGTGTATGTGTGTGTGTGTGAGAGAGAGAGAGAGGAGAGAGAGAGAGAGAGAGGAGAGAAGAGAGAGAAAGAGAGAGAGAGAGGAGAGAGAGAGAGGAGAGAGAGAGAGAGAGGAGAGAGAATGGGTGTGTATGTGTGGAAACTCCCCCACAATTAGTTCCATTATGGCCATAATTCACCCATAATACCCTCCTCTCTCATCCCCCTCCCACCCTACCCCCACCCGCCTTTCTTTTCTCCCAACAACACTATTTGCATGAATTTTCTCACCCCCACACACCCCATGCATACATTTGTGAGGAGGAGAGATATGAACTCTTTCTCTCTCCCCCTCCCCCATACCCTCTTCCACGCCCCCTCCATATTCTGCTTCCCCCACCTCCCACCCACCCCCTTCTCCCAAACGATATCTTGCACCCATTGATCATTTCCATTCTCTTCCAGTCATACCACACCCCCACATAACTACTATCATCACCATCACCACCCATTAACATTGTTCATTTACTTATTTATTCATTTAGATCTTTTATATTCTTTATTCACTTATTTTATCTTTTTTCATTTATTTATTCATTCATTTACTTATTATTATGATTTTTATTCATTTAATTTCTTTAAAAACTTACTTGGTGTTATGGTGTGAAAATGAATGAATGTACAGCATATGACTCCCCTTTTTGCTGGCGGCAGTCTTGGAAATTGTTGAATATACAAATTTTCCTTTTTTTTAAAAAAATAGTACCTGTATATGGTTATGTTCAGGGCATGGATTGTGCTTCTCAGCCAGATTTGGTGTTTGTAGCGTTAAATGAACAATTATGCAACATATATTCCAATTTTTGAGTAGGGCCATTTTAAAAAAAATGCCAAAAAAACACGTTTTCTACCAAATTTTTCATGGTGGCTCTAAATCAGGTTTTGATCAGGACATAAAACTGGCCATCTCTGCCAAATTTGGTGCTTGTTGCATGAAGTGCATGATTTTTCGACATAGAACCCCCGCTAAACCGTTCTGTGCTCGAGAGATGCGCTAGTCAGTGTGCAGTTGTGCTCCGCGCAGCTTTAGTCTTTCATGTCTCCCTTCTTGTATGCATTGATGTACAGCTGGTTGCTATATTTTTCAGTACTTTCGTAGATTCAGTCTTCGTTTGGTTATTATAGCGGGTATTGTGGTTCATTTGTAGGAAACAGAAGCGACTGCAGTGAACACTGCTCAGCCTGTTGCAATGGCAGAGAAACGAACACCGATACCAGTCGCTGATTCATCAAAAAAAAGGCAGCGAACCACAGCCAATGTTGGTAAGTTAATTCAACTCTCTCTCTCTCTCTCTCTCTCTCTCTCTCCCTCTCTCTCTCTCTGTGTGTGTGTGTGTGTGTGTGTGTTGTGTGTGTGTGTGTGTGTGTGTGTGTGTGAAAGACTGAGAGAGAGAGAGAGAGAGAGAGAGAGAGAAGAGAGAGAGAGATGAGAGAGAGAGGAGAGAGAGAGAGAGACTAAATGTGTTATGACATGTTTACTGACTTTTAATACATCAACAGTGTGGCAACATCAACAAAGACAACACTCAAAATAATTACATTGTGGTATGCATCACATTATGATGCTCTCTCCTCTCTCTCTCTCTCTCTCTCTCTCTCTCTCTCTCTCCTCACACACACACACACACACACACACACACAATTCAGAACGTTGATGATGTTTTTTTAACCTTTTCAGATTACACCAGACCTTGTCAGTGAAGTGTGCAGCTCAATGCAAGCAGACAAATGCCTTCCGGATGAGACAAGACAGTCTATTTCACAAGCAGCAAGTGAGTTACAGATCATACTCATCAGCTAATCTAACCAGAACTACATCACATATATTTCCAAGCACTGTAAGTGCATGGTAAATAAATATTGAAATTTTGCTGAAAGCTTTCATCTTATTGTTCCTCACATGCAATACAAAACCATTTTCTTTATTTTACTCATGTTTAATGACACCTTATAAGTAGAACACTCTCTCTCTCTTTCACACACACACACACACACACACACACACACACCACACACACACACACACACACACATGCTCAAATATATGTTAAGGAAATTCAATGATACTGTAACAATGTATTATGAGAACAATCGCTGTTTTGTCTTAACAGGAGAGGCTCCTATTCAGGACAAGTTGTCTTTTCTGAATGACTGCTTGCCTACAAAAGGACGCTTTCCAAATGCTGCCGCCGAGAAGGCTTGGGGCAACTTCCACAGAGTCTTCAGGACAAGATTTCAGAACTGTCCACAGACATTGGATTGTCTCGAGGAGCAACCTTTCAGCTGTGTCTTAGGCTATTTAAGCGGTTGATTCAGCTAAACTACTTTCACAAAGTGCAACCTGCAGCAGTACACCCTTTCCAGCAGGCAGGCAGTCAGTTCAATTTAGATGAGCACCATTCAGACATTTTAGAATACATAGGAGGTAGTATTGTACATAAAATAGAAAAGCAGTTGAAGAGACAAATAAGAGCAAGGCAGTTTATTTTGACATAGTTCAGTGTCTCAAACAAGACCAGGTAGAGGAGGCAGGAGCATCAAGCGAACGCCCCAAAACAATGACATCTGTTCTGGACAGAGGGGGTCTAGTACACGTCAGACCTCCTGTGACAGCGCTATTAGAGCAGTTAGAATGTACGTACAGATCAAAGTGCTCCACCAGCGACTGTTCCAGTGAAAATTTGTTTAGGGAATGTTTAGGCAATGAAGATTTGACCACATCTTTCTACAACATCACCTACGACTGCACTGCTGAAGAGGAAGACAAAGAGTATGTTCTAGAAATAATTCTCCTGTTATTTCACAAAATCAGAATACATCACACATGCAAAGATATAAAAGATATGCACAAGTCACAGAAGCATCTTCCAGGAAAACAGAAAGGGCTAAGGAAAACACTGAAGGCAGGAGCTGCATGCACTGACAATAGTAGTCAGATTTGAAAATTCACTCATTTGTGTATAGGTGCTGAAATTTTGCTTTGTATAGTGAACACACTGTATTCTATACAGCAAAACATAAGAGTTTAGTTGGCACAAAAAAAAATTGACTCCAATTAAGGGTCTACTCCATTTTCTTGTTTAAAAACATTCTAGTAACAGCTGCTTCTGATGGTGCCAGTGAAAAACGAGTTAGATAGTGAAGTTAAGGCATACAGGCTGTCTGACTCATCAGTTTGTTTTCTTTTTTTTCAAAGGACTGTTGCTGATTGTGATCTCAGTGGTGGTCTTTTTCCTTTCTCAACGTTTCCTTTTGGTTGCATGTCAGTGCAAGTGTCCTCTGCAGTCTGATTTTTATTTTCTTGATAGCCGAATGCATACAAATTTGGATTCTCACTTCTTTGACTGATACCCCTGTGCCTGCCAAAGTGAGCTTCGATTGGATCCTGACAAAATTTGTTGCTGAGTATGAACCGAACTCCATGTTGAAGCAGATATTGTGCCACTTCATTGAAAGATTTGATGGTCGTGACCAAACTTTGTAGGTTTGGAGTGTCAAGAACATTTTTGCTCTGTCAGCAGCACTGAAATTTCCTGGTCGTGTGCGAACGACTCTTTCCAGTTTTCGAGTAAGTCAGAAAAGGCGTGCAGAAACTGAAAACGTGGATCATCTCCTCTGGTAGTACGGTTTCAGGTCATCCTTGCGCTTTTCACGTGCGTCATCAAAAGATCTGATGTTCAAGCAATCAAAAAATCTGTCCATTAACAAATGAACCTGGCTGTCTCACTGCT
The DNA here is from genome assembly GCA_018398815.1 of Conus ventricosus. Classification (NCBI taxonomy): domain Eukaryota; kingdom Metazoa; phylum Mollusca; class Gastropoda; order Neogastropoda; family Conidae; genus Conus; species Conus ventricosus. The sequence continues at coordinate 28,825,694 of CM031619.1, read as the reverse complement.
GCCATCACCACCATGAACTTCAAGGACAACGCCCAACTCTGTTGCTAAGGACTTGTGCCGCTAATTTAACGTCATCATTGAGTGGGCTGTGGAGGTAGATGTGGTCACAAGTCAGTTTGGGTCCGTGTCAGTCCTCTTGCACTTTCACCACTATACACGTCTTTGATCTGCTGCCACATCAGCTCTTTGCCATTGTTCCATAGCAGCACTGGCTTACCATATCCACTTCTGTACAAATTATTCCTGACAGTTTTCACTAGATGTGGCACATCCGAAAAGAAATAGATATATCTGTCAGGAGCAAAGAAGTTTAATGTTTTGTGGCAAATTCATTATCTCGCCCGTGAAGCTGATAGAGATGTTGGTTGGGAGAGGCCTTGTCGCTGGTAGACGCTATTACCTTAAGTTGGCAGGTTTCCTCTAAGTGCCCTACAGCTTCCCAAAACAGTGGGTATATCTGGTCAGCTGTTGCAGTGCGTGGTTCCGAAGTAGCCCATACTCATCTTCAGACTGCTGTTGACACCAACGACATAGAACACAAGGACATGGCTGGCAAGACAGTTGTGACAGTTTGGCCGCTCTTTCCACTGACTAATGTTGACAAATCCAACTAACTCATCTGTTTTGCTGTCAAAAACGAGGTCTTCTTTTATGGACATTTCATCGTGCAAAAGCACAACAAAACGTTCACAGTCTGGAAGATGTTTCGCAGCCGATTTTATTTCTTCTAAGACTTCCGGATGAAATCCTTCTGTAGGGTGAATGCAGTTCGTGTAATCTTTTAATGTAGATTCACCAGGAAGTTTCAGAACTCCAGTGTCCCGTAAGGTGTTGTATGCAGCACGACCTCTGCTGTGAAGCAACAGTGCAGCCTGATCATCATAGGATGCCATTTCATCCCCTTTTCTCCTTTTGTTTTGAAAGCTTTTGCCTGCTCTTCCCAGAACATTCTGGCAAGAGGATCTGACGGGGGCTGCTGTTCCAAAACTGAGGTCATGCTGTCATGCAATTCCTTAGAGACTGGCACAGAATCTGTATTCACTTTCTGTTTAAACAGTTCTACCTCTTTTTGCAGTTTTCTCTCATGCAGACGAGCTGCTTTCAGTGCTATCTTCAGTTTATCTTTGGAAGCAGTGCGCAGGGGATCATGTGCATGTAATGGTCTAGCAGCTGTTGCCTTTGACATTTGAAGTTGTTTTGTCAACATCTTTTCAACAGCTTCACAGTTTTTGCACAAGGTTTTGTCAGAGAGAAGAAGGAAATCAGCTGAACGAACACATGTTTTTGCTACAGTGATTGTTTTGCCATAATCATAATAGTGTGTTCTGTGCAAATAGTGCTTGTCTGTGAAGCCTGCAATTGGTGGTGAGGTGGAGAAATCTTGAAGTTCTGGGTTTGTAACACCCGTACAGACATTGAGGGTAGAAAGCTCTTGTAAATAAGTATGCAAACGAACCTGTTCTAAATGTCTACTGAGATTAGCTGCAGGTAAGTCAAGCACATGGACAGTAGAGGACAGATCAGAGGAAATGGACACATGAATCTTCACAGTGAATCTGTCTATAATTCCTACTGAAATGTAGTTTTCCTCGTTTCTTAGACGTGTCCAAGGGTGCAGGCAGCCGAGTGGAGTCTTTCCTCAGGTCTTTAAGTGTGAAGTAGCACACTCTCTGGGGTTCTGGAGGAGGTTCCGTTGCATCTGGAACAAAAGGATATGGGTTGTAGTTGCCTGTTTTCGGCTTACATGTAATATATATGCTTATCTCCCCTATTTCTTCAATCTAAGACATAAGAGCAAGCTTTGTTTATAATTCAATATTTCTTGCAGTCATTGCAACACCAAGCTGCTCTGTAGGTTGCTGGAACAGTGCGGTACTTATCCTTGGAATTTATTAGTTTGTTGTTTTTAGTCCTTGCGGATTATTCAAGAACTTGCCTCAGCACTTGTGTCTTAGAGGATATCTTTTTTATATTTTCTACTTTTCACAAAAATGTAGCTTGTTTTGCTCTTTTATGATTTTCTTTTGCTTCTTAGAGGCACCTTTGGTTGGTTTTTTGAAAACTCAACAAACATACTACGGTATTGCACACCAACCTTTTGGGATTGCATTCTTCTTAAAACTGAAAGGCAGAGGATGTCAATTACCACTTTCCGCGGTCCTGAGGAGAAACCACCAAGTTTTCGAAATATCGGTATATGACCAGGGAGTTATATGTTAGTGAGTTTCCCTCCCTATTGGAGGATGTCTCCCCCTTGGAGAATTATAAGCTTGCTGAAGGTCATTTTGAGAAGCATTTATTTTATTTTTCCCCATTCACCCACTCAAGCACATTCTGTTAGTTAGGCAGAATCATCTACCACTGCAGATATGAATGCTTATCTCCCCCTATTTCTTCATCTAAGACATAGAGCAAGCTTTGTTTATAATTCAATATTTCTTGCAGTCATTGCAACACCAAGTGCTCTGTAAGTTGCTGGAACGGTGCGGTACTTATCCTTGGAATTTTATTTAGTTTGTTGTTTTTAGTCCCTTGCGGATTTCATTCCAAGAACTTGCCCTCACACTTGTGTCTTAGAGGATTATCTTTTTATATTTTCTACTTTTCACAGAAAATGTAGCTTGTTTTGCTCTTTATGATTTTTCTTTTGCTTCTTAGATGGCACCTGTTGGTTGGTTTTTTGAAAACTCAACAAACATACGTACGGTATTGCACACCAACCTTTTCTGGGATTGCATTCTTCTTAAACTGAAAAGGAGAGGATTCAAATTACCACTTTCCGCGGTCACTGAGGAGAAACCACCAGTTTCAAATATCGGTATATGACCAGGAGTTATATGTTAGTGAGTTTCCCTCCCTATTGGAGGATGTCTCCCTTGGAGAATATAAGCTTGCTGAAGGCTCATTTTGAGAAGCATTTATTTTATTTTTCCCATTCACCCACTCAGCACATACTGTTAGTTAGGCAGAATCATCTACCACTGCAGATATGAATGCTTATCTCCCTATTCTCAATCTAAGACATAAGAGCAAGCTTTGTTTATAATTCAATATTTCTTTGCAGTCATTGCAACACAGCTGCTCTGTAAGTTGCTGGAACGGTGCGGTACTTATCCTTGGAATTTATTAGTTTGTTGTTTTTAGTCCTTGCGGATTCATTCCAAGAACTTGCCCTCAGCACTTGTTCTTAGAGGAATTCTTTTTTATTTTCTACTTTTCACAAGAAAATGTAGCTTGTTTTGCTCTTTTTGATTTTCTTTTGCTTCTTAGATGGCACCTTTGGTTGTTTTTTTAAACACTCAACAAAACATACTTCGGTATTGCACACCAACCTTTTCTGGGATTGCATTCTTCTTAAAACTGAAAAGGCAGAGGATGTCAAATTACCACTTTCCGCGGTCACTGAGGAGAAACCACCAAGTTTCGAAATATCGGTATATGACCAGGAGTTTATATGTTAGTGAGTTTCCCTCCCTATTGGAGGATGTCTCCCCCTTGGAGAATATAAGCTTGCTGAAGGCTCATTTTGAGAAGCATTTATTTTATTTTTCCCCATTCACCCACTCAAGCACATACTGTTAGTTAGGCAGAATCATCTACCACTGCAGATATGAATGCTTATCTCCCCCTATTTCTTCAATCTAAGACATAAGAGCAAGCTTTTGTTTATAATTCAATATTTCTTGCAGTCATTGCAACACCAAGCTGCTCTGTAAGTTGCTGGAACGGTGCGGGTACTTATCCTTGGAATTTTTAGTTATATTTATTTATATTATATATAATATATAAAATATTATGTTCATTTGTGCATATTATACCTGTAGAAAAAACAGATACATACATTATAGATTCATTCATTATAGATACATACACTATAGATTCATTTTGTAGATACATTACACTGTGCAACAAAGCATGCTCTTCAATTGCTCCAGTAATATATTTGTACATACATGTTTTGAATTCTGCGATCATTTTCCTTTCTTTTCTCTTTCCGTTTTGATGACAAAATATACCGTAAATGACTTTACCTGGATATAATTGTATGTTTTGCTTACCGGTGGTTTCCTTTCTGTTGGTTTTGGATTTTCATTGTCCTGACCGGCATGTACTCAGTGGGCAGGCTGCCTTCAATGAGTCTCCTCAGTTTCCCACACGACTAGAAACATAGGAGGAATATTCTGTATGTAAATACAAATTATTGTTTGCATATCAAAGCAAGGAACTTTGGTCTCTGATACCAAATAAATAAGAAGACTCCTTAACTCTGTGTTTGTGTGTGTATATATATTGTATGTAATATATATATATATATAATATATATATATATATATATATATTATATATAGGACAATGGTAGTGAATACCAGCAGAGATTTAAAAAAAATGCTCAACCGAACTGGGAGCAACATTTGTTAAAAGTATATATATATATGTGTGTGTGTGGTGTGTGTGTGTGTGTTAGAGAGAGAGAGAGAGAGACAGAGAGAGAGAGACAGAGAGAGACAGAGAGAGAGAGAGAGAGTAGAGAGAGGAGAGAGAGAGACAGAGAGAGGTCTAAAAGGCTTTGTAGTCCTAACTGTGAAAACCTGTGACATATGGCTTGACTACATCATGCAGTTCAAGAGTACAGTACATGAATTACTTTTTGTGTGTATAACAAAAAAGATGATGTGTTCTCCTTTACCGTGACTTCAGAAATTACCACCACACACATAAACATGCACTGACACACCACATAAACATACCTTTTCCTCTCTCTCTTCTCTCTCTTCTCCCCTCTTTTCTTTCTCTCTTATCTCACACACACACACACACCACACACACACACACACACACACACACACACACACACACCCACAGAATGGAAACTGTTTACTTCAATGAGCGGCCCTTGTAAAACAACCCGTTCCTGGCAAGCTCTTAAAATTATGGCCAATGAATTGAGTGAGGTATACCAATTACTTTACCAAGCTTCACTGGACCAGGGATAATACCTGATGAGTGGCGAGATGTGAGCATTGTTCCCTTATTCAAAAAAAGGGTGACAAAACAAAAGCAGAAACTATAGACCTGTATCTCTTACATCCATATCACTAAACTACTTGAACACTAATTTTAGTAGCATAATGGACCATCTTGACAAATATGACTTCTTAAATAACTCCCAGCATGGTTTTAGACAGCAAAGGAGTTGTGAGACTCAACTTATAACACTCTCAATGATTTTAGTAACTGTTTAAACAACAGACAGCAAATAGATGCAATTTTATTAGACTTTTCTAAAGCCTTTGACAAGGTTGACCATGGGGGCCCTGCTGCTTAAATTAGAAACCATTGGCTTTGGCGGTTCTTTGCTAAAATGGGCTAGATCATTCCTCGTTGGGAGAACGCAGAAAGTTTTTTGTGGAAGGGTCGTCATCCCATTGTAAACCAGTCTTGTCAGGGTGTACCACAGGGAAACTGTTCTGGGGCCCTTGTTTTTCCTTAATTTATTAAATGACATAAGTAGAAATCTCTCTCCTGGAAATACTACCCTGACAGCAAGGGTACTAGGGTCCACCTAGGTTCTAGCTAGCTCCCGCCTGGACAAGCTGAATCTAGCCAGAACCTAGGGGGGCCCCAGGGGGTCCTAAGACCCTTGCTGTCTGGGTATAAGGCTTTTTGCAGATGACAGTTTGTATATAGAACAATCAGAAGCAAGAATGATACCGCATTCTACAAGAAGATCTAACGTTTTTACAAAAGTGGGAAAGAAATTGGAAAATGGAATTTCTCCCCAAAAGTGCCAAGTGTTGCGTATATGTAAACAAACGCTCACCAATTAGATCAGATTATTCTATCCATAATACTATCTTAAAGAAAATAATGCTGCAAATATTTAGGCGTGATATAGATAGTCGTCTCAAATGGAAGAACATTACAATTTAGTATGTAAGAAAGCAAATAACTTTTTAGCTTTCTTATACAGGAATACAATGACTGCCCCCAAAAGGTTAAAGACGACTGTACAAAACACTGGTTTGACCAGTACTGGAATGGTTGCTCAGTTTGGGATCCTTACCATCTAAAGGACATTGAAACCTCGAAAAGATTCAGAAGAGAGCAGCACGGTTCGTAACAGGGAACCACATCAAGAAAAGGGGAAATACTAGGAAGAACATGAGGAAATTGAATGGAAACCCTTAGAAGAGAAAGAGCTTTTATTAAACATAACACCTTTTTCAAAGGCAGAGCTAAAGTAATTGATATTCCAAAGGAACAACTAGTATTGAATAAAAGTAGCACAGGAGTGGCGGTCAATGTTATACCATACCTGCATCAAATATTGACACAATGACAGCCACTTACATTCTTTTTATCCCAGTTCTGTACGGCTGTGGAACTCACTGCCGGGTGCCATCAAGATTGCCACAAGTGCAATTCATTCAAGGGACAAATTGATTCGACAGTTTTGAGATCTGCATATTGACGATTTTCTATTTTTACTTCCCCAGATATTTTATTATTACCTGGGCCTGAATTTGGCCATTGCTTTTAAATCGAGTGCGACCCCTTGTTGCCAAATTTGCTCCAGGGGCCAACAGTCTGAGTCGCACTGTTTTATGTTATTTTATTTTATTTTTTAATATGCGCGCTGGTTGTAGTATAAGCATGCGACCCCGCAAGACACAGTAGAACACTCAGTGTAACAGTGAAGACATCTTTATTCCGAGACCCGGATGTAGCTCTCTCCCCTTCCTTCCAGACTCCTATCCATCTCAACAAGGGATGCTGGGTTCTTTCCCTTGATCTGCTTTAGACCCGTTCACATAACCAAGCGTTCATACAACACCTCCCCTCAAGATCTTTAACTTTACCATTAATTAAAAGAGATTATTATATAATCAACATCAAAGCTAAAATCTTTCTAATACATAACTGAATATAATTTCCACCTCTGAGGGAACTAGTTTAACACTGCAGGTTTTAACTTTAGATTATTTCAAACCGAATGATAATAATTTTACTTTGTTCAAAGTAGATCATTATGTGAATGTTACTGTACTCGATGATTTCAATCTGAAATCTGCACATCCAATATTATCTAAGGAACCAAACACAACATAATAAGTGCACATCAAATCCGATGTGGGTAGTATCATTCGTAAACATCTAATTTTACTCTATCCACTGTCTTTTCTGAACTGCCTCTCTCCCTTTCCCCATAATCTGAAAAATTTTTAGCACTATCTCATCTTTTCAAAATTAAAAAAAATAATCATGCTATCTAATATAAAATAACAAAAGTGATGCAGTTTTGGACTTCAGTTTTGGTAGGAATATAATAATCCATGTAGTACAGCGGTAATATAGAGTTGTTCCCCTGTCTTGTTTCATGAAAACTTAAATACACAATACTTAATAAACATTGTTGAAATTGCCTTATAAAGGACTTTGTATTCAAACAGATGCCTCTTAAAGGACTTTACATTACACAATGCCTTTTAAAGGACTTAAGTTCTATCAACTCTGCTTTTGCGCCTCAACACCAAGAGGACTTTATGACTATCTGTAAGACGTTCTGTGCTTACAGATCCAAGCGTTTTGGCTTAAAATCACCCTGTCACTCCTTCTAGGTGCTGTAATAACAGGGGACGGTGAAGGCTTGGCAGGGGTATGTGGGCGTGGCTCACTGGATGTTGACCCCTGCTGACTCTGGAGTGCGACCGGTTCATCACCCGTCTTCACCAAGTGACAGTTGTTGCGGCGGACCCTACCCTGGTCGGTCTGGACAAGGAAAGACCGGGGGCTAGTGTGGCGTGCGATGACTTGCCCCGGCCTGTCAAGATCTCTGACATGGACGGCGTCGCCGGGATGTAGGATCGCAGCAGCACAGGTAGCGTGACGTCGGTTGTAGTTTTCCCGCAGTTTCAGCTTGTTGGTCGCCTCAGTACCCCGAACCAAGTCGTGGTCGGGTGTTGACGGCTGCAGCACCGAAGGTTTGACAGGAATCGTTGTGTTGAGGTGACGGCCCATCAACAGCTGACTCGGAGCGTAGCCATTTTGAAGCGGTGCCGCCCTGTAGGACAGCAAGGCCAAATACGGGTCTTTGGCTTTCTTTAGAATGTTTTTCACCGTCTGAACAGCCCTCTCCGCCTCACCATTGCTCTGCGGGTATCTGGGGGAGCTGGTCACGTGAACAAACCCGTACTCACCCGCAAAACGCAGGAACTCAGCACTGGCGAATTGGGGCCCGTTGTCACTAACCACGACATCAGGAATGCCGTGGCCGGAAAAAGACAGACTTGATCTGCCGGATGATGGCTGCGCTGGTCTGGGAGGTCAGGTGCTTGACCTCAATCCACCGGGAGTAGTAGTCAACGATGAGGAGGTAAAGCTCACCCTTCAGCTCAAACAGGTCCATCCCGAGCCTCTCCCAGGGACGGGAAGGGAACGCGGAGGGGAGAAGCGACTCTCTCCTCTCTGGACGGTGCTTCTTGCAGGTGACGCACCGCGACACCATCTCCTCAATGGCGCACCAAGGGACGGCCACCACACTGACGAGCTCGCCAGCGCGCGGCATTTGGTGACGCCCAGATGTCCCTCATGCAGGCGGGACAGGATCTCCAGCCTCATGGGCCCCGGGATCACCAACTCTCGTCGTACATCAGCAGGTCCTCAGCCAGGGTCAGGTGATGACAGTTCTCCCAGAACGGCTGTAGGAGGGGGTTGGCTGGAACATATGCAGGCCAGCCATGCCTGCAGTAGTCCCTCACTTGCTGTACGACTTCATCGGCTTTCTGCCCATCTCTAATCGCTTGCAGCTTCTGCGATGATGCCGGCAGGACCTGGATGGTGTTCTGGACCATGGCTGCAACCTCGTCGACGAAGTTGACGTCGTCTGCCTCCGGCTTCCCCACGGCGCGCGGCTCAGCGTGTCGGCGGTGACCTGGTTCTTCCCTGGGACATGAATGACTGTGGGGTTGAACCTCATGAGGCGCAGGCGGAATCTCTGGATCCTGGGTGGCATACTGACAATTTCCTTACTAGACAAAAGCGGAACCAGAGGCTTGTGGTCCGTCTCGATCGTGAAGTCCATTCCCAGCAAGTACTGTGTGAAACGTTCAACCGCCCAAGTTGCTGCCAACGCCTCCTTCTCAATCACGGCGTAATTCTTCTCGGCGTCTGTGAGCGTGCGCGAGATGAAACTAATGGGACGCCGCGACCCGTCAGACTGCTCTTGGAAAAGAACAGCCCCAATGCCACATTCGACGCATCTGCTGCCACTGTCGTCTTGCGGCCAGTTGCATAGTGGGCGAGGATAGTATCCGATGACAGTAGCTTCTTCAGCTCTTCGAACACCTTCTGCTGTGGTTTGTCCCAGGTCCAGGCCTGCCCCTTTCGTAGGAGCTGGCGAAGGGGTTCTGTCTTGTGTGCAATGCCTGGCATGAACTTGGCGACGTAGTTCACCATCCCAAAAAATCGCTGCAGTTCCGTAACGTTCTGAGGGGGCGGGAACCTTGTGATGGCCTCAACTTTGGCTGGGTCAGGTCGCACACCATCCGCGTCAATGATGTGTCCAAGAAACTTGACAGAGTCTTTGGAAAACTCACACTTCTCATTCAGCGTGATCCCGGCCACCTTCAGTCGTCTCAATGTTTCCTTGAGAATCTTGTCGTGTATCTCTCCGTTGGGAGCATGGATCAGCACGTCGTCCATGTGACAAACGACGCCCTCTATCCCTTGCAGAATCTCTGTCATCATTCGTTGAAAAATCTCCGGCGCCGAGGATATGCCGAAGGGCAGCCGGTTCATGCAGAACCGGCCGTTATGGTGTAACGAAAGTCGTTAACAGTCGAGATTCTTCCGCGAGGGGTATCTGCAATACCCACTCTTTGCGTCCAGCTTTGAGAAAACTCTCGACCCCGCAAGCTTGGCAAGACTCTCCTCCACAGACACCATGGGGAACACTTCTCTGCGCACAGCCTTGTTCAAGTTCGTCAGGTCTATGCATAGGCGAATTCCCCCATTCGGCTTTGGGACCACAACCAGCGCCGAGCACCAGTCAGTCGGTTCCGTGACAGGTGAGATAACCCCGTTGGCCTCCATCTTGGACAGCTCCGCTTTCACTTTCCCCAGGAGTGGTTGAGGCACCTTCCTCGCCGTATACAGGCACACCGGTTTGGCGTCGTCCCTCAGACTGATGCTGTAGGATCCCTCCATTTTTTCCCAGACCCTGAAAGAGGCCTGGAAATTCTTGGCTCAGCGTTCTGGCGTTCAGACTCTCAACACGCTTCACTAAGCCCAGTCTCTCACACGCTCTACGACTCAAGAGAGGTACCTTTTGCTCCTCTATGACGTACAGAATCTCTTGGATCTGCACATCCTTACAGGACAGAGTTGCGTCGACACAACCTATGACTGTAATCGGCGTGTTGCCTGGTCCACGCAGTCTCTTCTGAGCCGGTCGCAGCTTGACGTTGCCCACTACCTTCTTGCCGACAGCCGTAACTGACGCTCCTGTGTCCAGCTTAAAAGTAGTAACCTTACCGTTGACCGCCACTTTGGCCAACCAGCAATCCAGTTCAATGCTGTCCACTTCTAGGCCGCCAAGAAAAAGTGCATCTCCTTCTTCTTCCTCCTCTTCGACTGCATCTACTTCCTTTCTTTGACAGAATCTTGCATAGTGCCCCTCTCTCTTACAGTTGTGGCACTTCTGCCCCTTTGCTGGACAAGGCTTCGTTGGATGGTCATGTCCACACTTTGGGCAACCACCCTTTTGGGACCGGGTCGAGGTGGATTGGGAAGTACTAGAATGGGTTTTTTGATATCTATTCCTGTGGGTTTTGGGTCTCTGGGAAGAAGGACTTTGATCGATAGCGTCGACTGCTCTCCCTCTGAGCACAGCCTGTCCTTCCTTCCTAGCCTTGCTTGTCGACTTGACTGAATAGCGTCCTTGAGGGTAAGATCAGCCATCATTTGGAGTTTTTCCGACAAAGCATCGTCCGTCACCCCCACTACCACTCTATCTCGTATCAGTTCTTCCCTAAGCTGCCCATACTCGCAATCGTCCGCGAGTCGATGCAAATCTGTAAAAATGTGTCAATCGACTCACCGTTCATCTGTACGCGCCGGTTGAACTTGGCTCTTGCCGTGATCACGTTCTTACGTGCGTTGAAATGCACGTCGAATCTCGCCACGAGATCGACGTAACTAATCGTCATTTCATCAACTTTTCATCATGATAAGCAAGTCGTCGGCGACATCCCCCATACTGTAGAGGAATGTCGACACCTGCTCACGATTGGTTTCGTCCCCAAACCAGTGCTAAGACGATATCTTTCAAACCGGGCCCGCCATTTGGTCCAACTCTCTGCTGTACGTCGAAATTCTTGGGTAGGGGCAAATTCAGAGGCCGGCCCGCTCCTTCTGCACCGTTGTTCTGTTCCTCTGCCATCTTCTTCAGCTAGGTTCCAATCGCTGCCACCATGTAGTATAAGCATGCGACCCCGCAAGACACAGTAGAACACTCAGTGTAACAGTGAAGACATCTTTACTCCGAGACCCGGATGTAGCTCTCTCCCCTTCCTTCCAGACTCCTATCCATCTCAACAAGGGATGCTGGGTTCTTTCCCTTGATCTGCTTTAGACCCGTTCACATAACCAAGCGTTCATTAACAACACTGGTGACCTACTCGTTTTTGAATGAACCAGTATTTTAGGAAGAAGAAGAAGAAGAACCAACACTTGGACATCACTGAATTTTGGATGCCCGAACTTAATTGTCATTACAGAAACCTATTCGATGAAATACTGCTATTAACTGAACGATATAGAGTCTATGCTCAGACTTACCAGTTTTGAAGCAAGAATCCTTGAAATGACGGGAGCAAATTGTAGCCCTGTCCGGGTTGAACGATTTATCTTGTCTGTTGATCAGCTGCATTCTCCACTCATCGTTCGTACCTTTCGCCGGTAATTTGTGAAATGTAAGCCCTTTGTGTTTAGATTTCTGGGCGGGACAGCCAACAATGGCACAGTTTGCACCCCCCATATTAGATGCGATGTGGTTTTGGTACAAGAAATTGGAGTGTTCATGCGAAAACGAGATTTACACCGTCCAACACGCGTGTTCCACACATTGTTTACTCGCTTGAAGCTGCCACCGGAAGTTCTTTACGCCCAAGTTCGGCCGTCGGCTCGCGAGCAGTACTTCGCGCGGCGCATCTGGCTCTTGTTAGTCCCTTTGCTGTACGGTCCCAGATTTAAGGGGTAAACTACTACAACTCTCTGTTCTCAAAGTTGGGCAGAATCGTACCCTTTACACAACCATGATTTAAAATAAAAGAGAGAGGAAACCAACGAGCTGGTGATGGTGTGGAAGAAGATGTGCCACTCTGTCTCTCTTCCCCATCTCCTAATCCCCTCTTTCCTTCTCATCCCATCACCCTAATATATATATATATATATATATATATATATATATATATATATATATATATATATATATATATATATATATATATATATATATCACTCTGTCAACAAAAAGTTACGTACTCTTAACATTGTTCGTTTTATTGCTTCCTGAAAGTGTTTGACACTTGGGTACAGGTCTTTGAGTTGTGAGGCTGAAAGTGATGAGGAAAAAAAGCTCTCTCTCTCTCTCTCTCTCTCTCTCTCTCTCTTCTCTCTCTCTTCTCTCTTCTCTCTCCTTGATAGAATACTCTCTCTCTCTCAGCCCTACCTCTTTCTCTCTCTCTCCTTGATCGAATAAAGGTTCTCTCTCTCTCTCTCTCTCTCTCTCTCTCTCTCTCTCTCTCTCTCTCTCTCTCTCTTTCTCTCTCTTTTCTCTGTCTCTCTCTCTGTCTCTCTCTCTCTCTCTCTCTCTCTCTCTCTCTCTTCTCTCTCTCTCTCTCTCTCTCTCTGTCTTCCTCTCCACCCCTCCATCTCTGTCTGTTGACTACTCTATGTTGTGTGTTGTCTTATTTAGGACGTGGACTGGAGAGACGTTGAGGCCAAGCGACTGGAGCCCTTCTACAATCCGGCATTTACTTCGCAGATGGACATCGAGTGAGCAGTGTGACATCACAACCTTCATCAAGGTTGCTGACTGACGTCGTGCTGATCTCGGTGTCCTGCAACCAAGGTCATGTCCACCACCAAGGTCAGTCACCTCCAACAGATCCTCGACCACTATGTGTCTCCAGAGAGGCCACAGAGGGAGACAGTTGTCTTCCTTCTTCTCTGCGCTTGTCTGAGAAGCTGAGGGAGGTGAAGGTCAACGCAGACGTGCTGAATGGCGATGGCTGAAAATCTACACGTCACGATCCAAAAGTATATCTTCAATGTGGAGAGTGGGGCTGTAGTGGTCTGTGTCCTGACAGATGTTTACGGTGGAGACTAAGACTGTCGTGGACTGTGTCCATACAGATATTTACAGTGGAGACCACCAGGACTGCCATGGTCTGTGTCCTGACAGATGTTTACAGTGGTGACTATGACTGTCGTGGTTTGTTTTCAGACAGACGTTTACGGTGGAGACCAGGACTGTCCGTGGTCTCTGCGCAGACAGATCTTTACAATGGAGACCAGGGCTGTCGTGGACTGTGTCCAGACTGCACTACACTGAGAGATTAAAGTCTACCACTTCTCCAGTAAAAAACCCGTGTTCTGTCTCAAATGAACCGCTCAATACTGTATTATACTGATATATTAATAATAATAATAATAATGGATTGCATTTCTATAGCGCAATTCTAATTCAACAAATTACTCATTGCGCTTGATCTCACGCATACATTCCTTTATACATTGTGATTCATTCGAAACAATCATTAATATAGAAAATCTACAGCACAAAAATAATAAGATAAAAAATAAAAGCAGCACGTCTAACTACAGAATAAAACAAAAAAGCATTACCCTAAATGTGCTTTGAAAAGATAGGTTTTCAGATGGCTCTTGAAAGTGCTAAGAGAAGGTGAGTGTCTGAGGCTGACCGGCAACTTATTCCATATCCTTGGAGCAGCAATACTAAAGGCACGCCCCCAGCTGTCTGAAGGTTCGACCTGGGGAGCACTAACTGCTTCTCTGAAGAAGATCTCAGACTTCTAGCAAAGTTCCTGGTGGTCAAGGTCACTGAGAGACAGGGCGCTAGACTACCCTCAAAGTGGCGATAAGCCAGAACAGCCACTTTGTATTGTACACGAGCTTCGACTGGCAGCCAGTGAAGCTCGCGAAGCATCGGCGAGACATGGTCTCGTTTACGTTTTCTCAAAACTAACCGAGCAGCAGCATTTTGAATTCGTTGTAGGACGTGAGAGCTGCTCATCTGTGATACCAATGAAAGTGGCATTACAGTAATCAATACGTGACAGAATGGAGGCCGATACTAGTTTTCTCACTGCTTCTCTTGAGAGATATTGCCTAATGCTAGCAATGCGCCTGAGTTCCAGGAAACAGGCTCGACACACACTGCTGATGTGGTCTTTCATAGTCAGAGTGCTGTCTAGTTTCACACCGAGATATTTCACACTTTCTTGAAAATCAATACAGCTGTCTTCCAATTCAATCGAACTGTCTTTAATCTGCCGCAGGCATGATGGAACACCCACCTTGATCACCTCGGTTTTCTCTGGGTTTAGTTTAAGCTTATTGCTAACCATCCAAGATGATACGTCATGGACGCAGGTTTGAACTTTAGAAATAACTTCTCTAGAACTGTGTTCTGTCTCAAATGAATTGCTCGACAGAAAGAAGAGTTACCTCTTCTGCTCTGATTACCCCATTAACTTATCAGTGGAACAAAATACATTGTCAATGCATTCAGTGCATACTGTAATTACTACCAGCGGTCTAAGATGTCTTGTGTAGTGCAATGTCCAACTGGATGGCATGATGTGATGCACATGATGATTTCCAATGGTTTGAAGTGTTCGGTGTGTTGTAAACTGGAATATTGCGCAATGAGATGCCCAGCGGTCTGAGATGTTCAGTGTTATAAATTCAATGCTCATTGTGATGGCGTATAGCAGGACCTGATATTACTTTCATGTTCGATGACGCTATAAGTAATGAAAGCGTGTCACATGTTGTAGGGACTAACACTAGAGACATGACATCTGAGATATCAAGTGATGTATAAATCAACGGTCAATGATGGCGTATTTGGGGGGGGGGGGGGGGGGATTTCTAACGAAATCACGTTTTCAAATACATGACCTTCCACTCGATCGACATCACATTTCAAGCCTTTACACTCCATTGTGGACAAGCTGGAAGCCCCAAATGGTCCATTCCTGAACAAGCCAGGTAGTCCCCAGGGGACAGATTAAAAACAAAGGAATGGGACCTTGAAGGCCATATGAAACAAAATAAGGAGCATCAACTTTCACACACAATAACAATACTTAAAACGATCCCATGCCTTTGATTTTAATCGGTCTGTTTGGAACCACCTAGTTTGTACCTTGAAGGCCATATCATGAAAGACTTGTACCTGACACATGTACACAGCAGCATCAGCGGGATTGTCCCTGCAAAACCTACAGCAAACTCGATGGTCTCCCTTTGGATGTTTCCGGCACCGGTAAGTCCTTTGTCTGTGCACCCTGTTTGATCTGTCACAAAGAATTGTCATGTCATCCTCGGCTGTTCTCACCTACACGGGCAGAAAAACAGAGAACACACACACAGACACACACACACACACACACACACACTCGCGCCGGGGCTATATAGCGTAGAGACGCGTCCCCGGTTGGTGGATTGGGGATCCCTCAAGCTTTGCGCTTGGGGCGTGTGCGTTGGATAATACGGAAGAAGGTGCCATGAACCAACATAGCCTAAGAGAAGGAAAACTTGGAGTCAAAACCCGCACTGTCTGGTGTCCATTAGCCCCGTATTATCACCAGGGTAACCAGACATTCATGAGCTGCTCTGAATTCGGAATGTGTTGGCTGAGGGCAGCGGGCAGACCTCCTGCAGAGTCACAAGCACAGGAGAACAAAACAACAAAACTAAGCATCAGACACATTATGGCTATTGTGGACACACACACACACACACACACACACACACACAACACACACACACACACACACACCACACACACAACCCAACAACACATAAGGCCGAAGTGGGACTCCTGCTATTTTTTTATGTGGCAGTCAGGTATTTATTATTGAGTGTTTATTTATTTGCAAACCGAAACCGTATTCCCGGTTTGAAGCGACTGAAACGTCCTCAGCGCACTTGTGAAGGTTTTGTTTTTAAAAAAAAGTATTTATGTGTTCTGTTATCCTATGACTTGATAGGGTAGCAAACGAAATTGTTTCGGAAAACATGAATAGATGAAGTGAATGCTAAAGGAAGTGGTCTTCAGAAGAAAAAAAAGATTTTGTTTATTCTGTGACTTAACTAGTTATAAACTTCATGATGAAAAAAGGTGTTTATTACAATGTGCTTTGCGAGAAGAGGGAGAGTTTTGATACTATGGATAAAAAGCTCCCAGAGTGAGCGACAGAGACTTCATATATAATGATTTTCACTTTTGATGTGGATGAGTATTTAACTCACTCTTGATAGGAATAATTGTGTGTTGATAAACACGAGTGTTGTGGAAATCTTTCCCTTGCATGTAATGAAGTAGATGAATCTTTTTGAAAAGAAACCTTTTAAAAATCTGATGATTATATAAATGAAATGAACATTCTTGTCGTGTTACAAGAAAAGAAATGAACATTGTGTCGTGACGTTTATAGTTTGATGAAAAGTAATCATTAATTGTGTGTAATGAAAGTAATCATTAATTGTAATGAATTGTATTCATGATTTATTGAAGAGGGTTGTCACCGATCGGCGGTAGTAAATCAGCCGTCCATGTGTTTGGAGTAATGGTGGTTCAGAAATAGAGAGCGTGTGCGGCGTGTGCATATGTGTATATGTGTGTGTGCGAGCGTGCGTGTGTAAGATTTTGGGGTTTTGGTTAAGGTGGAAGGTTG
>CM031619.1:28773112-28788184 GCA_018398815.1 Conus ventricosus | reverse complement strand
TTTTTTGGATCCCTTCTCTTTGCCATTCTCGTATCCTTCACGAATCTAAATCTTTCTCTCGTCGTTTGGAGACTTGATTGCTCATAGGGCGTAGGCTAAATGGGCAGAAATTTGACAGTCACCCTAGGAGAGCTGCCGTGCTAGGGAAAGGACAATGATGGCCCTACGAAGGACATGTGAGGATGAACTCATAGGGCGCCATCTGCCTGATACCGCCCCACAAAAACCAACGGGACTGCTGTAGCGACTCACAAAACGCAGACCCCATACATCTCTCGCCAGTGTCAGCCCCTTTAGATTGCGAGTGACTTAGGGCCACCACTCCGATGGGTCTCAGAAAAAGAAGCATTGAAAAGGAAGACTGGAAAAAATAGATAAAGAACAGACTGAAGAACCGGGAAGGAAGAAACAAGACGACAAAGAGGCTGCAGATGATGTGGGAGACTTTATGGGTGAAAGGAGATAGCAAAAGACATGGTAGGCAGAACATTAGGAAAGACAAGAAAAAGGGGTGGGCACAGGTTGGTTAAGAAACACCCCCGCCACGAGAAGGCCGGCCCAGGGGGGCTCACCTTTCTTAGTGTTTTGCTTAAATAGGATTTTTCGCTAAGCAGGGGGGTATTTGTGACATTCATTCAAAAGCTCGGTTCATTTTCATTAAGAAAATGACGCAATCGATACATGATGTCTATTCGCTCTGCGCTGGATTAATATTTCTATGCCCCAAACGACAAAACAAATTTGGGTTAGTTTTTGCTTTACGGCAGTACTTTTATAATTTCAAGCGTCATGCAACTGCATTTGTATTAATAAAAAAGATTTACAATTTGTAGGGCATCGAAAACCGTCGTAACTGACCAATCGCGACTGTCCAAGTGTCAGTAGTGTCTCTGTCCGCGCATGTGCGGTAGATAGTAACCGTTGAATCTGCCATCTTTGATCAGCCCGACGTCGTGGAATTGGCTCCGAGAAAAGGTCCAATTATTTGAAGAGCAAGAAACCTTTTGAAGGTATCAGCCCTGGGCCGGACTGAAGGGATACCACAGAGCATTCGACAACATCCACAACTTTTTTGGGGGAAAGCTGAACGAGCCCTCATCGTTCCGTGTCGAGTCGAAAACTGTGGCTACAAGAAGTCTATGTTGAGGTAAATGGATCAAATCTTTTTTTCTATAGAGAAAACAAAATCTATTTCAATATAATCGCATTAAGGCCATTTACCAGTTCAAAAAATATTTTGTGCGCGCGATCATTTAATATGCTCTGAATTAAATATTTCAGGTTTACCGGGTCAACACGTATGATTGATCGTAAGCTGTCATTTTCATCTGTTTGCTCTCATCATATCGTGTTGCCATGTACTAATCCATACTATGTAAATTCAATTTCAGCTCACCGTTGTATGCAACCATATTTAGAGGATGTGTTTATTTGTGTGAATGCAGATTTATTATTTAAAGAATCGTAAACGAGTTCAAGTTATGAACGAAGCATCTTCGTGGATCTAAGTGATCTGTATAATATGAAGATTGACGCCATTTGATTTAATCCATTAAAGGGATTAAATGTAATTGTAATTCATCAAGCACTAAGCCTTGGCGAAAAACTCAGTCAAGCAGATTGGAATATTCATGTATACTTTCCTTCTTTGTTAACGAGTTTATCGTAAAGCAATTTTTGAAGGAAATCAATTGTAAATGATAGAGCAAGCTAGTGCAATTGTAAAGTGTGTCAGAGCGGGTGAGTGGAATAGTGATTCCACTATAGTGCAAGATCAAAGACAATCGTTATCTTGCAGGTTTTCTTCGTACTTTCTTCTTCCTTTGACGACCACCCAGTTCATCACTGCATCTTTATTCTCCATCTTCGTCACACATCTCTATTCTGCTGCATTCTTCGTGAGAGGAACGTGCTGGTGTGTGAAAACCTTATCGGGAACCCGAGGTGGACTCTAAGCGTCAAAAAGAACTCCGGAACGCCACAGGATCCGTGAAGCTGAGTGCAAATTATTCAAACACCCCTCCATATTCAAGCACGCTACGACACACTCAGACATTTTTTTTTTCTTGTATTTTTTTTTTTTTCTTGTGTATAAAATATATCTGCGTGTATTCTCCGGAAGAATATTTTCGTAGCACAAGCGAACAGTTTATTTGTGCTACTGCAAGAAGCGGAGAGGAGAAGGACAGAGACTTTGTTGTTATTAGTATATGTGCATGATTTATTTCTTTTGTGTTGATTCATTTCATAGGGAACAAACGGACATCGACATACAAAGCAACCATACGACATATTCACCGCAGATTTCTCTCTTTTTTTATATTTAAATTAAAATTCGGGTTTTGTTTGGAAATAAAAAGGAATTCAAACCTCTTGTTTTACATCTGTGGAAAGAAAGTAAAAGGGGTGTGGATAAAAAGCTTGACTTTCCAAACTAGGGTCTATCGTTTGCCTAAAGCATTAAACCCAAACTTTAAAGGAAAGGGGGGTTCCTTATTAAAAACGTCAAAACCCGGGTTAAAAAGTAAAACGGTTATTTATTTTTGAAAACTTTAAAACGCCTTACAAAAATAAAAAAAAGCGAGCACTTTTTGGAAACCTACATCAAAATCAGTCTCTAAAGTTTTTAAAAAGGGAATTTTGTTATTGTTTACTGAAGAAAAAAACTCCTTTTCAGAGAGAATCAGAAGCTTTTTAATAACCCAAAAATTTGGGGGGAAGGTTGACTGTCAATAAATGGAATCTAAACAGTTGAAACCAGGGCGCGGACTTTTTACCTCCCAACATTTGATAAAAATAAGAAAGTTTTTTGCAGGGAGGAAGGCAAAGGGACCCCTGCAGTTAAAAGGGGGTATGAAAAAAATTGGGCCTTTTAAATGATGTAAGGCTCGAAATATTAAATTAAACAAATAGGGGTTTGGGGCCCTTGGTTTTTAGATCTATTTTTGACAACGGGTTTTTTGGGAAAAAAAAAATGGAAAAAAGGGTGGGGAAAAGAGGGTTTATAAAAATAAATATTCACAAAAAAAGCAACGGAAACGTCCCCTTAAAAATGCTTTTTTTTTAGGTTTTGTAAAGCTCTTTAAACATTGAAGAAAACAGGCAAAAAAGATGTGGCTTTTTAAAAATGCGGGAAGAAATATTCTAAAAAAAACAAAATTGGGTTAGCTTGAATTTTCTTCCAAAAGCCCCCGCACTGTTCTCTTACTGGGGGTTTACTGGGGTGGGAAAACGTCTTCAACTTGATTTGTTACAAACAATAAAAAAGGTTTCATTAGGATTTACTTTGTTTAAAATTCTGCAAAAACCCATTAAGCAAAACCCAAGTCTTACAAAAAAGGAATTTATTTGGGACAGCGAAAAAATTTTTTTTTAAAATTGTCCTAGCGAAAAAACTGAGGGGACTTTTTTTAGAACAAAATAAATTTTTGGGGAACGAAACCTTTTTTAAATTTTTGATGACTTTTTCGGCTAAACCCGAGCTTTGGGTTTAAAAAAGAAAACCCTTTTTCAAAGCAAGGGCCTTTAGTGGGCGCCAGGGCCTTGTTTTCTGGGTGGCTTTTAAACCCAAAAAAATTTACAATGCGGGTCTTAAAAGACTTTCGATCGCATTAAAAAATCGGTTGTATTTTTTTACACAAGGACAAAGATATTTTTTGAAAATTTTTTAAGTGAAAACTTTTATAAAAAGGGACAAAGATGAGCTAAAAAAAAAAAAAGAAGCAGTTGAAAATTAAAAAGGGCACGCTAAGCTATGTTTCCCGGAACTGACCCCCCATTTCAATATTTTTTTAAAATTTTCGTTTGTTTATTTTTTGGGTTTGCTTATAACAATTTGATTTTTTTTAAAATTTTAATTTTTTTAAAAAAAAATGTCCGGGGCCAGAATCAAAGTGGAGCCTCCAAAAATGCACTGAAAGAAAGGGCTAAAAGCCCTAGCAGCCCCCACTGAGTTTGATCTAATGGGAGTCCCAAGGAAATGTTTAAAGGATTTAAATATACGTTGAGGGGGTTTACAAACAAAACAAAAAATTAAAGACAAAAAAAGGGGCAGCACACCCCCTTTAAAGATTAAGAAATTTAAGAGCAAACGTTTTTTTTGGAAAAACGGGGAATAAAAACTTCTTTAAAAGATAAAATTGCTTGGGCTTTGCTTCTAAAATTTGACGGGTTTTAAAGTTTAAAATACGAACCCCCAAAAGTATACTATGAAAGAACAAAAATTTTTTTAGAAAACCCTTTAAAATTTAAGGGCCCCTTTCGTTACCCTTTTGCCCCCAGGAACACAACAAAAAAAAACAGATTGAAAACCCCTTAAGGGGGGGTTCTGAAAATATGCTACAGAGAAAAAAAGCCCTTTTGCTGAAGTGGGGGGTGACACCGTAGGCTTTAATTTTTCCCCCAAAAATTTAGAATCATGCCTGGGAAAAGAAAAATGTTTTTTTCGCTTTTTTTTATTTTCCGAGGGGGAGGGCGAAACTATTTTTCCAGAACATCCCTTTTTTATTAAAAGGATACAAAAAAGGGTTTTGAAAACTTGGTTTCCCCTTTTTAAAGCTCGTTATTGTTATTACTAAAAACGGAGATGAAAAAAACGCCCTTGAAACACCAAAAAGGTTACTAAAATTTGGTTGACAAAGACAAACTAACAGTATTTGACAAAAATTTTTCCTTAAGAAATTTTATTTTTTGTTTTTTAATTTCTGTTGATAAAGTGCTGCCAGAAGGATTACTAAGAAGAAAGTAAAAATTTTAAATTTTTAAAAAAAAAAATTAATTTAAAAATGGGGGTTTTAAACAGTTTGGGTTTTAAAAGCAAATAACTGAACTTAAAAAGGAAAATTGAAACCCGCTTGGGAAAAGTATAGAGTTACTAAAAAGAAAAAATTGCAAAGGGTTTTTTAAATTACTCTTTTTTATGTAATTACTGGCTCATCAGCTGTACCCTAGCCGTAATTTGCTGGGTCGGGCTTTGTGTTTTAGCTACGGGGGTTGGTGCGCCAGCCTCTTTAGCATTGGGGGGCTGGGGTTTGGGTTAGGCCCCAAGCTTTTGGTTGTAAGGCTTTTTTTAAAAAAAAAAAAAACTCCTAAATTACAAAAGCACACGGGCCTTTTGTACCCCTTTAGCATCAGCAAAACTTTTAAATTAAGATTAAAAATTAAGAAAATTCATTACGGGAGGGAAAACATTAGGGACAAAAAATTTTCAGAAGTTATGGTTGACGGTGTGATTTAGGCAAAAATTGAACTTCAAAAGGATGGAAAAGACTTTTACTTCACAAAAGGGGAGGACACTGATGCAATTAAAAAAAAACATTGAAAAACCCAAACAAAAGATGGGTTTTTAAAACCCAAAAAATTTAGAGAAAAAAACCAAAAAAACAAATAAAAAATTTTTAAAACAAAACAAAATTTACAATTTTTTTTTTTGAACAAAACTGTTTTTGGCGGGACAACTTGCGGGCCTTTCACGAAAAAACCCGATCTTTTAGGGGCGGGCCCTTTTTGGGACGTTAGCGCCGTTTGAAGAAAGAGTTTCTCTTAAATTTTTACACGGGGGGTTTCTGTTTTAAAAAAATTTCTTTAAACCCTTCATATACTCACGCTCCATATTGGGTCGTCCCCTTTTAATTCTAACATCCCCTTCTGCCTCCCCCAGGAGCATACATTATCTTATTTTTTAGCCCAAAAACGGCAAAAATTTTTTTAAATTCCCTTTTGAACATCTTCAAAAAGGCAAATTTTTTTTTAAATTTTAAATTTTGCTTCACGGGTTTTTAAGGGCCCTGTTTTTTTAAAATTTTTCATTGTTCAGGGCCCGCGTAAGACTGCGGAAAACCTTCCTAACCCTTTCCCCTGTGTTGCGTTTTTTCCTGTTTTTCGTAGTGTACTTGTAGGGGGCCCATTAATTTTTTCTGTATATTGAAAGGAAAACGGGGGGTTCAGCAAAATTTCTTATTAAAGTTTTTTTCTAGGGCTTGTGATCGAGGGTTCCCCGGGGGTTCCCTTTTTTAAACTTAAAAATATGTTTTAAAAAACGCGGTTTACAAAACCCTTTAAAATTCTTTCCCCCAAACATCAATTTGAATCACCCAAGGAATTTTAAGGGACCCTCATGTATTTTTTTTTGTAAAGCCACAGCCACGCATTTTGAATTTTAAATTTTTAAAAGGGTCACCCAGTCTTTGTATCTTTGAACCCAAATGTCAAAAAACCTGTCAGAGCAAAATTTAAACTTTTTTTTTTTAAATTTTGTCATGGGGGAGATAAAAGTCCTTTTGGGGGGGTTTGTTTTTGGGGAACTGATTTTAACAAATCTAGGCCTTATTATTCTTTTGGGGGCAGGGGAGATATTTTTGCCAATTGCCTGTTTTTTAAAGCCGTTTTTTCCCCACTGATTCAGACGCTCTAGCAGCTTTACTCAGTTTTTCAAAAGCATCTTTCCCTTCCCAAAACCCTTTAGGGGAAAAAATATATTTTGTACTTTATTTTGTCCCCTAAGAAAGGGGGGTATTTTTTAAAAATAAATTTTTTTTTGTTTTTTTGTTTTTTTCGCAAGAAAAAGATTTTCTTTCCCTTAGCAAACCCCAAAAATAAAACCAATTTCGTATTTTCTGTTTCTTCGGTTCATAAAAGAAAAGTTTTGGCCCGTGGGTTTTTAGAAAATTTTTCCCCGCCTTGTAATTTTTCAATTTATTGCCCCATCAAGCTGTAATGTGGCTCTGCATGCCCCTGTTCCCTTAACCCTTTTAATTTAAAAAAACTAAGTGACAATTCGTTTTTTTTTCTCGTAAGCATCCCCTTGCCCCTTTCTAAATCTTTCCCATTTCCTTTTGGGGGGGCGTTCTTATCTCTTAATCGGCCCCCAATTTAAAAACAAATAAGGGGGTTAAAAGAAAGGGTAATGCAATTTAAAAAAGCCCCCTTACCATCAATTCCCCCCTCCCGCCATCTTTTATAATTAAAAAATTTTTTTAGATTTTTCTTTCTATGAACTAACAATTTTTTGGGGTAAACCCCCCCTTTTAACAAGAAAGTCTTTTTACGCAATCCCTGCAGTAATTACAACTAAAACCTTAACAATGTCCTCAATGTCTAACCTTCCTAGATCCGCCGGCTTCATTTTAAACATGTTTTTTGCTAACACGCTATAGCCTATACTAAGGCCGCTAATTACAGCAGAATGGTAAATCGTATTGATAATCTTTTTTTCACTCATCTTTTTATGAACTAAAAAAATAATTAAAATAATCATAATACGAAAGGCTGTCTATGTGCTTTTTAATCATATAATCTTTTGTTGTTAAAGCTAAAAATAAAGTTGCAACTAGTTTTGGCGAATCTTCTATCTTTCCCATGTTGGGCGGTTTTATTCCTAACAACATTTTGCAAGGGTTGAATAAACTATAACACCAACGATAGGCACTGCATAACTAACCAGCGTTAAACTCATGGTTTTAAAAGTATTATATTATTTTTTATTGCTTTTTAAAAATGGATTGTGACGAACTATTAAAGTGTGAGGAGCAAGCAGACTACTCCGTAGACAACTGCCATAAAGAAAGATTATATTCTCTGGCTGCGTGTGGAAAAACTAGACAGTATTTAGGCACTGAACTAAGTATTGAACAGATTCAGCAACTATCTACTTCAGACGTTGAGAAGTACTACGCTAGGTACCATACGAAGCACAGCTAGGGTCAAAAATGGTTTAGATCAGTGGGTCAGACAATGATTAGCCTATATGCTAAGTTAGTAAGTAGGTGGCGCCAGTTGATTCAGAAGAAGATTTAAATATGACTTATCACAAGATCCGGTTTTAAACAAGTCTCTAGAAACTCTAGCATGTGACATGTACTACAGATTTGGGACGATGTTATGCCATTCATCATGGGATTAATTACTTTAATCATATTAATTTTGATCATATTAAATTTAATCGCAATAAAAAAATGAGCGATCAGGAGAAGAAGACGCCGCAGGACAGTCCACAGGAGCAGAATGTACCGCAAGTGAATGTACCACAAGTAAATGTGCCGCAAGTGAGTAATGTTACTAAGTCTAAAAGTCCTGGGCGTGTTGAGGCGGGGCGTAAACTGGCTGAATGGAACGGACTGAGAAAATCAAACCAATCAGCAAAACAAAAATTGTTAGATAGTAATACAACAACGCCGCCACCAACAACAACACAATTAACAACAACGCAATCAAACGATAAGATGTATCATTATGTATTGGGAGCTGCTGTTGTTGCTGGGGTGGGTTTTTAGCATACAATACCTAACACCATACCTAACAACAAAGCCGCAAGCCCCCACAGTAAAAGAAGAAGAGCCGCCTTCTGCAAAAAAGTGCAACCTCCTGCAGTAGATCCATTTTCTATGGAATAGTTTTTAAGAACTAGATAAATACAAGTTAAGAACTAAATAGTTCAAGTTAAGTTAGTTATAGAAAGTACTTTTTAAGTTAAGTGCAAGTAAATTACAAGTAAATGTAGTATAAGCATGCGACCCCGCAAGACACAGTAGAACACTCAGTGTAACAGTGAAGACATCTTATTCCGAGACCCGGATGTCGCTCTCTCCCCTTCCTTCCAGACTCCTATCCATCTCAACAAGGGATGCTGGGTTCTTTCCCTTGATCTGCTTTAGACCCATTCACATAACCAAAGCGTTCATACAACACCTCCCCTCAAGATCTTTAACTTTACTATTAATTAAAAGAGATTATTATATAATCAACATCAAAGCTAAAATCTTTCTAATACATAACTGAATATAATTTCCACCTCTGAAGGGAACTAGTTTAACACTGCAGGTTTTAACTTTAGATTATTTCAAACCGAATGATAAATAATTTTTACTTTGTTCAAAGTAGATCATTATGTGAATGTTACTGTACTCGATGATTTCAATCTGAAATCTGCACATCCAATATTATCTAAGGAACCAAACACAACATAATAAGTGCACATCAAATCCGATGTGGGTAGTATCCACGGCTGTTCAGAGCAAGCCACATAGTTCTGAGAGGCAGGGGAGTTTACAGCTCTCCCACAGCTGCAGAGGCCAAGCCGTGAATGCAGGTCAAAGAAGGGTGTTTTCTGCAGGCTGCTCCCCACCAGCCAGCTAACCGTGCTGTACTCGACCAACTGAATGTCATCTGTGTACAGCCGGTCTGGCAGCAATGTGTTTGCATTGATGAGCGGCCATTACAAATGGGGCTCTTAAGTTTGATAATTCAGTGGTTGTCATGAAAAATGTAATATATCTGTGCTCTTGAGATGACTGAATAGACGAATTCCCGACCATTCTTTTAATACCAAACTCCGACTAGGTTTATTTTCCTGTAGATAATGTAGATACGGCATGAAAGCTTGTACACAAGAGGTCAGGCGATATTCAAACAATGACAACACACACACACACAATTGTGAAAGAATGACGTCATCACTTTCTGGGAACTTAATTTTCCCTAGTTAACTAGTACACAAGTTTGATACATGCCTCTGCTTGGGCTACAACAACAAAAATGTTGGTCAGAAATGTGTAAGGCTTGTTTGTTCGGCCCTATATCTAAGTGTCTCGAATGCGACAGAAAAATAAAGCTGTGTATCATTCGTAAACATCTAAATTTACTCTATCCACTGTCTTTTCTGAACTGCCTCTTTCCCCTTTCCCCCATAATCTGAAAATTTTTTAGCACTATCTCATCTTTTCAAAATTAAAAAAAATAATCATGCTATCTAATATAAAATAAACAAGTGATGCAGTTTTTGGACTTCAGTTTTGGTAGGAATATAATAATCCATGTAGTACAGCGGTAATATAGAGTTGTTCCCCTGTCTTGTTTCATGAAAACTTAAATACCACAATACTTAAATAAACATTGTTGAAATTGCTTATAAAGGACTTTGTATTCAAACAGATGCCTCTGAAAGGACTTTACATTACACAATGCCTTTTAAAGGACTTTAGTTCTATCAACTCTGCTTTTGCGCCTCAACACCAAGAGGACTTTATGACTATCTGTAAGACGTTCTGTGCTTACAGATCCAAGCGTTTTGGCTTAAAAATCACCCTGTCACTCCTTCTAGGTGCTGTAATAACAGGGACGGTGAAGGCTTGGCAGGGTAGGTGGGCGTGGCTCACTGGATGTTGACCCCTGCTGACTCTGGAGTGCGACCGTTCATCACCCGTCTTCACCAAGTGACAGTTTGTTGCGACGGACCCTACCCTGGTCGGTCTGGACAAGGAAAGACCGGGGCTAGTGTGGCGTGCGATGACTTGCCCCGGCCTGTCAAGATCTCAGACATGGACGGCGTCGCCCGGATGTAGGATCGCAGCAGCACAGGTAGCGTGACGTCGGTTGTAGTTTTCCCCCCAGTTTCAGCTTGTTGTTCGCCTCAGTACCCCGAACCAAGTCGTGGTCGGGTGTTGACGGCTGCAGCACCGAAGGTTTGACGGGAATCGTTGTGTTGAGGTGACGGCCCATCAACAGCTGACTCGGAGCGTAGCCATTTTGAAGCGGTGCCGCCCTGTAGGCACAGCAAGGCCAAATACGGTCTTTGGCTTTCTTTAGAATGTTTTTCACCGTCTGAACAGCCCTCTCCGCCTCACCATTGCTCTGCGGGTATCTGGGGAGCTGGTCACGTGAACAAACCCGTACTCACCCGCAAAACGCAGGAACTCAGCACTGCGAATTGGGGCCCGTTTGTCACTAACCACGACATCAGGAATGCCGTGGCCGAAAAGACAGACTTGATCTGCCGATGATGGCTGCGCTGGTCTGGGAGGTCAGGTGCTTGACCTCAATCCACCGGAGTATAGTCAACGATGAGGAGGTAAAAGCTCACCCTTCAGCTCAAACAGGTCCATCCCGAGCCTCTCCCAGGGACGGGAAGGGAACGCGGAGGGGAGAAGCGGCTCTCTCCTCTCTGGACGGTGCTCTTGCAGGTGACGCACCGCGACACCATCTCCTCAATGGCAGCACCAAGGGACGGCCACCCACACTGACGAGCTCGCCAGCGCGCGGCATTTGGTGACGCCCAGATGTCCCTCATGCAGGCGGGACAGGATCTCCAGCCTCATGGGCCCCGGATCACCAACCTCTCGTCGTACATCAGCAGGTCCTCAGCCAGGGTCAGGTGATGACGTTCTCCCAGAACGGCTGTAGGAGGGGTTGGCTGGAACATATGCAGGCCAGCCATGCCTGCAGTAGTCCCTCACTTGCTGTACGACTTCATCGGCTTTCTGCCCATCTCTAATCGCTTGCAGCTTCTGCGATGATGCCGGCAGGACCTGGATGGTGTTCTGGACCATGGCTGCAACCTCGTCGACGAAGTTGACGTCGTCTGCCTCCGGCTTCCCCACCGCGCGCGGCTCAGCGTGTCGGCGGTGACCTGGTTCTTCCCTGGGACATGAATGACTGTGGGGTTGAACCTCATGAGGCGCAGGCGGAATCTCTGGATCCTGGGTGGCATACTGACAATTTCCTTACTAGACAAAAGCGGAACCAGAGGCTTGTGGTCCGTCTCGATCGTGAAGTCCATTCCCAGCAAGTACTGTGTGAAACGTTCAACCGCCCAAGTTGCTGCCAACGCCTCCTTCTCAATCACGGCGTAATTCTTCTCGGCGTCTGTGAGCGTGCGCGAGATGAAACTAATGGGACGCCGCGACCCGTCAGACTGCTCTTGGAAAAGAACAGCCCCAATGCCCACATTCGACGCATCTGCTGCCACTGTCGTACTTGCGGCAGTTGCATAGTGGCGAGGATAGTATCCGATGACAGTAGCTTCTTCAGCTCTTCGAACACCTTCTGCTGTGGTTTGTCCCAGGTCCAGCCTGCCCCTTTCGTAGGAGCTGGCGAAGGGGTTCTGTCTTGTGTGCAATGCCTGGCATGAACTTGGCGACGTAGTTCACCATCCCAAAAAAATCGCTGCAGTTCCGTAACGTTCTGAGGGGGCGGGAACATTGTGATGGCCTCAACTTTGGCTGGGTCAGGTCGCACACCATCCGCGTCAATGATGTGTCCAAGAAACTTGACAGAGTCTTTGGAAAACTCACACTTCTCATTCAGCGTGATCCCGGCCACCTTCAGTCGTCTCAATGTTTCCTTGAGAATCTTGTCGTGTATCTCTTCGTTGGGAGCATGGATCAGCACGTCGTCCATGTGACAAACGACGCCCTCTATCTCTTGCAGAATCTCTGTCATCATTCGTGAAAAATCTCCGGCGCCGAGGATATGCCGAAGGGCAGCCGGTTCATGCAGAACCGGCCGTATGGTGTAACGAAAGTCGTTAACAGTCGAGATTCTTCCGCGAGGGGTATCTGCCAATACCCACTCTTTGCGTCCAGCTTTGAGAAAACTCTCGACCCCGCAAGCTTGGCAAGACTCATCCTCCACAGACACCATGGGAACACTTCTCTGCGCACAGCCTTGTTCAAGTTCGTCAGGTCTATGCATAGGCGAATTCCCCCATTCGGCTTTGGGACCACAACCAGCGCCGAGCACCAGTCAGTCGGTTCCGTGACAGGTGAGATAACCCCGTTGGCCTCCATCTTGGACAGCTCCGCTTTCACTTTCCCCAGAGTGGTTTGAGGCACCTCCTCGCCGTATACAGGCACACCGGTTTGGCGTCGTCCCTCAGACTGATGCTGTAGGATCCCTCCATTTTTTCCCAGACCCTGAAAGAGGCCTGGAAATTCTGGCTCAGCGTTCTGGCGTTCAGACTCTCAACACGCTTCACTAAGCCCAGTCTCTCCACACGCTCTAACGACTCAAGAGAGGTACCTTTTGCTCCTCTATGACGTACAGAATCTCTTGGATCTGCACATCCTTACAGGACAGAGTTGCATCGACACAACCTATGACTGTAATCGGCGTGTTGCCTGGTCCACGCAGTCTCTTCTGAGCCGGTCGCAGCTTGACGTTGCCCACTACCTTCTTGCCGACAGCCGTAACTGACGCTCCTGTGTCCAGCTTAAAAGTAGTAACCTTACCGTTGACCGCCACTTTGCCAACCAGCAATCCAGTTCAATGCTGTCCACTTCTAGGCCGCCAAGAAAAAGTGCATCTCCTTCTTCTTCCTCCTCTTCGACTGCATCTACTTCCTTTCTTTGACAGAATCTTGCATAGTGCCCCTCTCTCTTACAGTTGTGGCACTTCTGCCCCTTTGCTGGACAAGGCTTCGTTGGATGGTCATGTCCACACTTTGGGCAACCACCCTTTTGGGACCGGGTCGAGGTGGATTGGGAAGTACTAGAAGGGTTTTTTGATATCTATTCCTGTGGGTTTTGGGTCTCTGGGAAGAAGGACTTTGATCGATAGCGTCGACTGCTCTCCCCTGAGCACAGCCTGTCCTTCCTCCTAGCCTCTGCTTGTCGACTTGACTGAATAGCGTCCTTGAGGGTAAGATCAGCCATCATTTGGAGTTTTTCCGACAAAGCATCGTCCGTCACCCCCACTACCACTCTATCTCGTATCAGTTCTTCCCTAAGCTGCCCATACTCGCAATCGTCCGCGAGTCGATGCAAATCTTGTAAAAATGTGTCAATCGACTCACCGTTCACTGTACGCGCCGGTTGAACTTGGCTCTTGCCGTGATCACGTTCTTACGTGCGTTGAAATGCACGTCGAATCTCGCCACGAGATCGACGTAACTAATCGTCATTTCATCAACTTTCATCATGATAAGCAAGTCGTCGGCGACGTCCCCCATACTGTAGAGGAATGTCGACACCTGCTCACGATCTGGTTTCCCCCAAACCAGTGCAAAGACGATATCTTTCAAACCGGGCCCGCCATTTGGTCCAACTCTCTGCTGTACCGTCGAAATTCTTGGTAGGGGCAAATTCAGAGGCCGGGCCCGCTCCCTCTGCACCGTTGTTCTGTTCCTCTGCCATCTTCTTCAGCTAGGTTCCAATCGCTGCCACCATGTAGTATAAGCATGCACCACCCCGCAAGACACAGTAAGAACACTCAGTGTAACAGTGAAGACATCTTTAGTCCGAGACCCGATGTCGCTCTCTCTCCCCTTCCTTTCCAGACTCCTATCCATCTCAACAAGGGATGCTGGGTTCTTTCCCTTGATCTGCTTTAGACCCATTCACATAACCAAGCGTTCATACAACAGTAAAGTGTAAGTAAACTATAAGTTCTTGTTAGTACTAGTTAGGTTCTTGTTATGTTCTTAAGTAAGTACTAGTTAGGTTCTTAAGTTAAGTACAAGCTAATTCAGTCAGAGCGTACTGTGAACCATTAGATTTTTCATGTCCCTGTAAGAGAATGTAAATATGTTTGTTCACGATCGCCCATGTTATTCTGCACGGAAACCCCCGTTTCAATGTGCTAATTTTGTCGATTTTAGAGGTTTTGAGGCGTTAATTTTTTGTGAAACAGGTGTTAATTTTGGTCAAAACTGATATGTGATGGACGTGATTTGTATGTGAAAAAGGGGGTTATCGTGCAAAATAAATAGGTGAGCTTGAACCCGTATAAAGACATTCTCTCATCAGCACTATGAGAGAAGGAACTACCAATCCTTACCTTCTGAGTTCTTTTTGATAAAAAGTCTCTAACCCAACCAAGTATATTTCATATTATTCCATAAGACTCTAATTTCTTTAAAAGTCTTTCATGTGGTACTGAATCGAATGCTTTTCTAAAGTCTAAATACAAAACATTTATATTCTCTCCTTTATCTATCTCCTTTGTGAAGTCTTCCATCACTTCTAAAAGTTTAGTCACACAAGACCTTTTTGCATGAAATCCATGTTGACACTCAGCATATAATTTATTTTCTGTCATATGTTAAATAATAGCCTCTCTAATAAATGATTCTAAAATTTTGCATATAATGCATGTTAAACTCACTGGTCTATAATTTCCTGGATCTGTTCTTGTACCTTTTTTGAATACTGGAATGACTGTAGCTGTTTTCCAATCTGAAGGTACTATCATTTCTTTAACAGATTTAGAAAAGAGTATGTAAAGTGGGAAGGCCATCTCCTCATTTAGCTCTTTAGTACTCTCGATGGATGGCATCCGGACCACATGCCTTATTAGGGTTTA
>CM031619.1:28670612-28770612 GCA_018398815.1 Conus ventricosus | reverse complement strand
TTCATTGAGTTCAAGTTTGTTTTGTGTTGTCCAAAGTTTAATATATGCTATACAGCTTTGCATTATTTGCAACACGTTCTGAATTTGTGGATAATAAGCTGACTTGTATAATTCAGTATCATCAGCAAACATGTGATGAGAAACAGCATGTTGCTCGGTGATATCATAAAGAGGCTGCATATACATGATGAACAGAATGGGACCAAGAACTGACCCTTGTGGGACACCAAAGGGCAGGGCACTTGGTTTAGAGGTTAAATCATGGACAGAGACAAACTGTGTTCTATTTGACAAATATGACCTAAAAAAAGAAAGAGCTTTACCGTGAATACCAAAAACAGATTGAAGACGGGTCAAAAGAATTTCATGATCGATTGTATCGAACGCGGCACTTAGGTCAAGAAGTGTAATAATTGAAATCTGGTTGTCATCATTTGCCTTCAAAAGATCATTGAACACTCTTAGCAAGGCTGTCTCTGTACTGTGACCAGCTCTGTAGCCTGACTGGAATTTGTTCCACAAGTGACGAGTGTTAAGATGATCTAAAAGCTGGGACAAAACCATTTTTTCCAGGAGTTTTGAGACAAACGAGAGATTTGAAACTGGGCGGTAGTTTTTTTTTTTTTTTTAGAACGTTAAGATCTAGAGTTGGCTTTTTAAGCAATGGCTTTACAATAGCATTTTTCAGACAACTGGGAACAACTCCATGAGACATGTAATCATTGATGATGTGGGTAAGTAGTGGAACAATTTCATCACAACAATCAAACAGAAGAGTTGGAATGGGATCAAGAGAACAGGTTTTGGGGGAAATTTGTAACCTAGTTTTTCGGACATCAGATTCAGATACACATGAAAAAGAGGTTAGTGAGAAAGGCTTCAGGAAGGTTGGGGGAGAAAGGGTGGACGTTGGGGGGAGGTTTGGGGGGGGGGGGTAAGTTGGGAGGAGGCTGGGGAGAGGGTAAGTTGGCGAGGATGGAGGGAGGGTGGGGAGAGGATAAGTTGGGGAGGGTGGGGGTAAGTTGGCGGGGGAGGTTCGGTGGAAGGTGGGGGATGCTAAGTTGGGGGGGGGGGGGGAGATTAGGGGTAGGCTGGGGGAGTAAGTTGGGGGAGGGGGGAGAGGGTTGTGACGGGACCTACTTGACTGTCGTATAGTCCAATACAAGTCTCACTTTCCTTTTTGCTCTGTAATTCGTAGAGAACAAACTAATCAAAATCTCTCTCTCTCTCTCTCTCTCTCTCTCTCTCTCTCTGCATAGGTGTGCGTCAGATGGAGGGGTTGGAGGATATTGATGGGGGTGGTGATGTGGTTATGGTAAGAGAGAGAGAGAGAGAGATTTTGTGTGGGTGTAAGTGAGTGAGGTGGGAGGGGGAGGAAATGCCTAAAATCTGAACTGGCGATCAACCATGTAGCAATTGTGCTTTGCTTTGTCCTGTGCGTCTTGTGCTGGTCACTTTAAGTTCTTTTGGTGTTAATTACTAATGAAGTCTGTAGTCAATCTTCCATTTGGCCCGCCTTTTTGTATTCGGCTTTTATGCTCACATGAATGTTTATTGGATTGTATACGGTTGGTGTTTCATTGAATGCCACAAGAAAGAAAGAAAGAGACGGAACGAAAGAACGAAACAAACAAACAAGTGAAGAAGAAAAAATTACAAGAGAAACAAATAAAGTATTTTTAAGAATTGAAATTGTAAATGAGCAAATTGAATGAAGAAATGCACAAAAAAGTAAGAATAATAGTTTTAAGAAGAAAGATTTGAATACGCAAAAAAAAACCTGATCAGTAACTAATGCCACACACACACACACACACACACACAGTCATACACATCTGCCTACCTGTCTGTTATCTATGCAATATTATATTCAGGAGGGTCTTGGTAGCTTAGTAGCGATCTTTGAATTTCTAAAAAAACATTTTTCATCTGATCTTAGATTTTACGGAAAAAAGATTCTTAAAGAAGTTTCTAATGCGTTTTTAGAAAGTGTATTTTAAAGAGATGTGTGAATGGTGTTTTGTTTGTTCGTTTGTTTGTTTTTTTTTTTTTTTTTTTTTTTTTTTGTTGATCACCTATGAGTTGACCTCAATGTAGTGACAGCCCTGATACGGCCCTTTGACCCGTCGGCTGGGATACAAAAGAAACAAACAAACAAGTAGAGAAACAGACAAACAAATTAAAAGAGAAACAAATAAAGCATTTCTAAGTATTGAAAGTGTGAATGAACAAATCACTAACTGAATGAAGAAATGCACAAAGAAAGTAAGAATAACAGTTTCAAGTAGAAAGATTTGAATACGCAAAAATGACTGAGCAGTAACTTATGTAATAAATAAAACTGTTCTCTCCCCTTTCTCTCTCTCTCTCTCTCCTCTTCTCTCTCTCTCTGAGAGTTTTCTAAAGCAGTGTGTGTATGTATCAACATCACAAAAAAGCTACAGGCTGCTATTGATATAAAACTCACTCGATTGTATGGACACAATGTCTGAACAACAAACCATCGTCAGTCTGAAATCCCACCCCCACCCCCACCACCCCCGGGGGAAACCTGCAGGAAACGGTTGCCATGCTTCCTCTGTGTCATCTCCATGACCGGCTTCAGCACATTTGTACCCAACAGCACAGGAACCTTGCTGCTGTATTTGCTGTCTGGAACCACCAGGAAGAGACAAGGCAGCCTAGCCTGACTATCCAGTCCAGCTCCGGTAGCGCTCACAGATGCTTCAATGTACCCCGAGTATGGCAGAAGTTCACCGTCCGCAAACTCAATGCGCAGTAGGTCGTTCAGAGGGTTGATGGGCAGATGGGACAGCTTGTCTTTATGGAAGCGTGCTGACACCGTAGACACAGTGGCTCCAGTGTCCAAAAGAGCAGTTGTCCCTGTCTCCTCCACGGTGATGGTGACGTGGGTACTTCTGCCGACCAGGGTGGTTTTTGAAGATGGGCTAGCAGGCTCAACGTCTACAGGCTGCCCTCGCCTGCAGACTTGCGGAAGTTTAAACGGCGGCGATGATCCAAGCGTACACGGCACCCAACCTGCACATGCCACTTCTCCCGCAGCGGTAGCAGATTGGTCCTTCCTCCATCCAGCCAGGATGATGACGTCAGCTCCCACCTCCCCGAGGCGTAGCTCCTCTCCACTGAGGAGTTGCAGGAAGTGGTGCATCCTTGTCCATCTTGAGATCTTGATACGATGTGGCTTCAGCTTTCTGTCGTAGTTCCTGTTTCAAAGGGTTGATCTCTGCAGACATCTTCTTCAGCTGAGCTGCAATGTTGTCTGGTGGATCAGTTTGGGCTGTCTTGACTGTTGCCTTTTGAATGGGTCGAATGTCTTACTCTATTTGACTGATGCCTTTAATATCTTGGAACTGTCAAACTTGTGGTTGCTTCGATCCTTGAGGTCTGGCTTCAGACCTGTCCATAGCATGCAGCTTAACATCTCGTTGGCCTGTGCTGAGTCGACCTGGCCAACCTCTATAGCCCTGGCCAGCAGATCTTCCACCGACAACTCCACTGTGTCGTGTCTTCTTCTTCACGCTGGTGGGCACTATAGAATTCTGCAAGAACTGTCTGTTGCAGCTGTACTGTCCCATAGACACTCAAATTTGCTGAGAAGTTGTGAGAGCATGACCTTTGGCCCCAACCGCATCGCCACCCTCGCAGCCACACCCCGTAGAGGCCTCCTGATGGATTCCAGGATGACAGAGTCACTGTAGGATGACTCGGCCTGAAGACAGGAAACTTCATACTTCCGTAAGTCATATGTTGCCTCCGGGTCTTTGCTGCAGCTGCCGCTGAATGGTGAGATGCGAGACTGATGTTGCCACACCTTGGGGAGTGCTGCTCCATCGACTTTGCTTTCCTGCTTCACATCTCGGGACTCTGCTCCAGTTGAATTTGAAGCCACGTAAGCCTGCATGCAGTGTTCCAGGTCTTCCTTGGTATCCGCCTTCGGTTTTATGCCCAAAGTCCTGAAGGCTTCCAGAAGCCTCTTCTCATCCCTAGACACCTGAATCTCCTCAGCCATGGCGATCCTCATTGAATGCAAACTTGCTGGTGGGGAGGGGGGGGGGGGGGGGATGAGGGGGGGGTGTATAAAGGAAAATGAAGAAAAAAGCGATAAGGATGGGGGGTGATATTTGGAAATTTTACCGATTACTAGGTAGCAGATGATGAAAAGAGGGGTGGGGGTGGGGTCAAAAGTAAATGGAAGGTAGGAAGGATGGGGGCAACACTTGGAAATCTTGATGTCAATTCCACAGCAGGTGTCCCCTATTGGGCGCCACTTCTCTGGATCTGCCTCAATGCCTTTGGCAGTACATGATGTGCCCAACATAGCGGACCTTTTCTTGACAGGAGGAATCTTTCTTTGGGTTTAGCTTCAGTCCACAGTCCTTCAGGCGTAGGACTCTCTCAAGATGTTCCATTTGTTCTTGAAAGGTGTTTGCAAAGACAATCACATCGTCCAAGAATACCAAGCAGATGTTGAGGTGCAGGTCGCCTAGACAGTCCTCCATAAGTCGCTGGTAGGTAGCAGGTGCATTGACAAGTCCCATGGCCAGTCTGGTAAACTCAGGCTACACACTAAGAGATTTAGTATAACTTTGATAATGTTGACCTAGGGGTTAGCTACCATAACTTGTAAGATTATTTTTCTGGTGAATACATTATTCATCTAAAAGTACTATTAATTGATCTGTTTAATAACGTTCCTGTCAACAGGGACGGAGCTGTTTTGATATTAATTAAGGTGAGTTACTTTTATTTTCAAGTTGTTGGGAAAGATTTCTTTTCGTTACTAGGGTCTTAATCCAGGTTTTCGGATGTTGTTTGAAAATGTACTTTATTGTAATTTGTAAATACCGAGACACATAAGAAGTTAGTGTATAGTTATGAAGTAGTGTTTCTTGGTGTGTTTCAGGGTTTTTTTTTTAATGGGTTTTCTTCAATAAAATAGCAGGGAATTGAACCTAAAAGGACTGGACCAATTGAACTGTATGAGTGTAGTCCTGTTCCACTTGCACACACTCTCAAGAAGGAAATAAAATCTTCAGGGGAATACGAGCAAACAATAAAACATCTTTCCTTTGGTGGATTCAAGGAAGCATACCATACAGAAGTTTGGAATCATCATGTCAGGCCACTTGTTAAAACACAAACAGCCTTGAAGACTGTGTGAAAATGATTGGGTGAAGAAATAGCTTAGGAAGCGCCCTTGCTGGCCCTTGCCCACACACACACACCACACACACACACACACACACACACACACACACACACACACAACACGCGCATGCACACACACCGCATGCACACACCACACACACACACACACACACACACACACACACACACACCACACACCGCACACCTACACACACAATTGCATACACACAAACTAACACAGACACATAAGACTTTGAAATGCTTGTAATTTTCTCAAAATGGGACATGTTGAGAAAAAAACACCATAATATGTCACATAGGTTTGAAAAAAATACATGTGTTTTCTCAATAAATAATTAAGCATGCAGTGTTTACTTAAAAGTAATGTACACAATGGCAATCCAAGCATAAAGTCTACATCTATTTTCACTAGTTCTGAAAGAACTCGAGCATCCAGTGTACATATGCAGACACAAGCACATGTACTTCTTTTTTTTTTTTAACCAGGCTTTATTTCCCAGATATACACGCTGTAGTTTGGCAAATGAACAAAAATAATCCATCTCTTATGTTCTTCCTTTGATGATGGCATTGTCCCTGTATGTCAATCCCTACCACCAGATCAAAACGTCTGTAAACTAGACACTTCTTCACATTACATTCTATTAAGTAACCCAGAGTTGGCATATGTATTGTGATATACTCAGGATCAATTTCTCTTTCAAAAACTAAAGGCATATCAGAACTGGATAGCACCAATCATGGGAGCTCAGTCTTGGAAACAGTTCACCTGAGAGTAAAATTGTTCAGATGCAACCACAGTAAGAAAACACTATGTACAACTCTTTGCCATTCTTTGAGCAATGTATGCAATAACAATTACTGTGAAATTTTATAGAGAAGAAAAGGGAAAAAAACAGAACAAGCTTTACTTCTCAAAAATATAACAAAGCTGGTGCTTGTTGAACATTAAAATACAATAGAACAGGTGCCTGTTGAACATTAAAATATAAATAAAGCTGGTGCTTGTTGAACATTAAATATAATAAAACAGGTGCCTGTTGAACATTAAAATATAATAAAGCTGGTGCCTGTTGAACATTATAAAGTACACGAAAAATGTCATTTGAGCCAAATGGCTTTTCGCTTCTACTTTTTAGTTCTTGCTAGCAGTTGAAGACCTACTTGTTAATGAGGTTGAATATCATACTGCCATAGTGAGAATATATAAGAAAAGCTAAGTATGAATCAAAGAAATGATTTAGGTAATGCAAAATGATAGGGGAAAAATAGAGCTTCCATAAGCAAAAGAGAATTGCGCTATACACATACCATTGTATTGTTTATCCCTTCTTTTAATGCTCCAAGAAATCAACATTATCTGGTACTTCACACACACAAAAATAATAAACTAATGGAATGATATTCCCTGTAAAATCAGTCTACATAACACTTTCACAACAAGGAACCTGTGCATTTGATCACTCTATATTCCTTCTAAACATCAATCTACTTAACACTTTCACATCAAGGAACCTGTGCATTTGTTCACTCTATATTCCTTGTAAAAATCAATCTACTTAACACTTCATAACAAGGAACCTGTGCATTTGATCACTCTATATTCCTTGTAAAAATCTCTACTTAACACTTTCACATCAAGGAACCTGTGCATTTAGTCACTCGGTGAGGTATTGCACATTTCCAGGATAAAATTGTTCTTGGTGTTGAATGTATTGGGCGGCTGTGGATCCATACTGATCTTTACTGACAGGACTCTTCGAATGAATTTTGAGGTGGAAGAATTTTCCAGTGAATACAGATTCTGCAGATGGGAGGAGTACAGTTGCCAGGGACAGGAATCTGGAATTTGCTTTGAGGGCAAATCTGAATCTTACTCCCATAGACATAGACCATTGTATCATTCTGCAGAAATGTTACAACTTTTTCATTAACCTTTTTCTGTATGAGGCACACAATTTGCATTCTTTGCCAACTGGGTGTACATGCACCCATAAATTGTAGAACAGGATGTGTAATAATTGTTCATTTTTGAACGATGTGGGTGAGTGCCGCCTTACTTCTTTTATGGGAAAATTGATGAGTACTCCTTTACGTCCAGTATGGGTATGCACACACCCATACTTACTCATGGGACTGCTAATGATAACAAACAATACAGAATGACTTAAATTACATTGCATTTGTTTCCTTGATCCTTTATTTTCTTAAATTAACAGCCCGTTAACAGATGATGGATATAGATATCAATAAAAGTCATAGGATTTCTGCCCGGAAGAACAATAGTTGTGTAAGTTCTGGTGGTTTGAATGTATGTCTCAATGCACAAACACCCACGGCATTTAGAAAAGATTAAGGCCAGATTATTTTTATATACCTACGTTCTAGTTGTGCTTGATCACTTGAGGTAAACCAGGGGATTAACAATTCATCATAAGATAACCATCCTACCTTTTACTTCACGTACTCCTTACTCTTATGATTACCATCCTACCTTTTACTTTGCATACTCATTACTCTTATCCCTTCAATTTATTTCTGTTTTCAATTCTAGATCAGATGGGGAGCGGCTTTTGTGGGTTTCTTTGCGCATGGTGACATCTGGACAAAACAACTGTAGAATGAGGCTCAGACACTGCCAGGAAGACCTAATTTAAAGGAAACACTGAATAATGATATCGAGTGTGCTGTCACGGAAGGCCAGGCATCATCAGAAAGACACAGTTCAAAGTGCTGTTGAACGATTACAGGTGAAGTACAATCCAAATCAACTGTCACAGAGAAGAAAGAGTTCAAGGTCACAGATACAGGACATACAGTGCTGACTGGTGCATATCCTGTGAATACTTTGCAACAGTCAGCGTGAAACCAGACACATTACGTTAATGCCGTGTGGAGTGCATTTGAGAATTAATGTTTCATTCAAAGCATATTTAGAATATTGTGATATCAAGCAAAATACATCTGTGCAAAATGCCATTATAACATGAGAACTCGCATCGAGGGATACAAACTCGAAGAAAACTTATATAAACATATCAGCTCGTCTCCCACCCTGCTTTTATCACATGATGGGCATATTTTCAGTAAATGTGTCCATAACAACATAAAAACCTTATTAAATCTGAAATCTTGAGCCATCAATAGTAGACAGAATAAAAGCTTGAAATTGTCATTTGTGTCGTTGAGGCAGACTGAGCGAAGTGTGTACACATTTTAAGTACAAACATTGAGTAACATGCTCACAAGTTAGCCAAGAGAACCACTGGAGAACATGGTACACATTCTGACCATAAACAGCGCTGAGTGAAATGCACATATGCTAACCATGGACAGTACTGAATGATGGACACATTCTAGCTATGTGTACAACCTTATAGTCATTGAATGATAACATGTACATTCTAGCCACAGACAATGCTGAACAACATGTACACATGCATCCCATGGACACTGACTTAAATGCACACATGATCACCATGAACAATGCATGGATAACATATGCACATAATAACCTTGAACAATGCGTGGGAACATGTGCACATGCTAAGCATGAATGACGCACAAGACTTATACACACGCTAGCCATGGACATTACTGAATGACATGTGCACAGGCCAAAGATGATGACGACTAAAGGACACACGTATACATACTAACCATGAACAATGCACAACAACAATAGCACAGGCTAACCATGGACATCACTGCATAACATGAGCACATGCCAGCCTGAACATCGCTGAAAGACATGTACATATACTAACCATCAATAATGCTGGAATAACTTGTCTGCATGCTAATCCGGGACATTAGCCTTGTACAAATGCTTGCTTGTGTCACAACTCTCACTCCATCATTTACAACTATAACGACCCCCACCCACCCCTACAAAATGCTGTGAGATCAGTGAAGAGAGGTCTGCAATGGGTATTGATTCTACAATATGAATTTTCAAGAATTCTGTTTGAATTGGAGATCAAACTTTATCCGCTATTGTTCTCGTCAGTGCTCACTGAAGCCCAGCCAATCGCTGGGGTAATACCCAGAGCTATCGGAGAAGTCATCAAGTCCTACTTTGAAAAAAAAATGCCACTCTAAACACATCCATTTGTTGTCCATCCGTCGAATCAACAAGGACCACTTCAGTCATCTAGGGGTTGAGGGGAGGGAGGGGGTAAGATGATTTGTGGATATGCAGATGGCTGATCAAGCTGATGCATGCACACAATGTGCGGTGACAGCTTGGACAGGCAATGTGGGTGATCTGCTCTTGATTGCTGGCACAGGTTTTCCTTGCCTGTCTCTTTTGTTGCGCTGCAGCTGTCCTCCTTTCTTCACATAAACTGGCACAGATGTGGATAGAGTAGCGCCATCTAGCACGATCCATAGCAGTTTGTTTCCATGTGTCAAAGTTGATGTTAAACGCTTGAGAGTGTCTTTGAAAAGTTTCTTCTGACCTCCATGGAAACATCCATACCTAATTCACAAAACAGCAGCTTGTTGACATCTTTAATAGCAGATAAAACTAAGCTGTGAAGAGTGTCAATCATCTGTCTTGATTTATCACACTTGTTTGAAAAAAGAAATGGGAAATGGATCAAGACTTGCAACGGACTAGACAGGTTGTGCACATTTCACTTAGTTAGTCACCGATTATACAGAAAGGCCAATATGTTGTAATTGGTTTCCGGGAGAAAAAAAAGGGGTACACACTTTCTGCACATAAAAAAGATAGGCGACAGTACCGTGAAGGAAAAAAAAAGAAAAAAAGAAAGAAAAAAGGCAGACAAACATACAGAAGGATAAAAAGTAAGATCAAAGAGAGCTGCAGAAAAGGGGAGACCTCTAGGTCAGAATTTCTAGGAAGTCCTCAAAGGGGCATAATCCAGTTTTCTCTTCCTTTGAGGGCCTGTCACGTATACATCTGTTTCCATCTTTTCAAACCTGTGCGTGAGTGTATTTTGGAGGGACAGACAGAGAAAATGCATGTATGTGGCGTGTGTGTGTGTGTGTGTGTGTATACACAAATGCACATCGCTGCAAGTGTAGCAATACATAAGTAATCAGTAGCATGACATTTATTCCTGGCCAAGAACTGAGCACAGCAGCACCCAGTGAACACAACAGAACCTACTCCCCCTTCTGCCAGCGATACCCGACAGGGGGGATAAGCAAAGTGATCCAATGACAAACAGCACGGGCCTCAGACAGGTCCCTAAACTGCTGAATAATCAGTCAGTCTGTCAGTCAGTCGGTCTTGTCTCTGCGCAGGCGGTAGATGAAGCGGCTGGAACCGATGGCGAAGGAGGGCCTGTTGGGGTGGCGGTCGTTGTCGATGCAGTACACACCTTGAGGCAGTTCCACCAGCATCCCTGTGGTCTGTTGACATAGACATCTTCTGTCCTGGTCACCAGGGCTTACAGATCACACACACACACACACATATGGGGGAACAACAACCCAGTCTCTCAAGAACATCATGAACAATCCTTCAACATTGGGGCTGGAAAGAGTCCAAATAGGGTGGTCATTCTGTTGTGAAGGAAAATCTTATAGGAGTGTGTACACATGCGGGTGTGTGTGTTTGTGTTGTATGGGTCTGTGTGAGACTGATGTACTCGTGTGTCCCTGCATGTGTGAGTGTGTGTGTGTATGCATGGGTGTGTGCGTGGTGTGTGTGTGTGTGTGTGTGTGTGTGTGTGTGTGTGTGTGTGTGTGTGTGCGTGTGTGTGTGTGTGTGTGTGTGTGTGACTCTGTGTGTGTGTGTGTGTGTGACTGTGTGTGTGTGTGTGTGTGTGTGTGTGTGTGTGTGTGTGTGTGCGACTCTGTGTGTGTGTGTGTGTGTGTGTAGCACACTGGTGTGTTAGGGTATCCTTATGAATTTTTTTTTTTCAAGTTTCCTAGCCAGGAGTGAATTGCAATGATTCACTTGAAGCAATGCAGAGTACTCTTTCCTGCATCACACTGAATGCATGGAGAGAAGCAGGCATTTCTCATGGCTGAAATGCTCATACCTCCATCTCCTCATGGTCTGAACTTGCTTTCCATGCTTCTGCAATCCCATTGTCTACACCACACTCACACCCTCTTTTCCTGTCATTGCTTTTTCTTGTTTTGAAAAGTTTGAATATGCTTCACTACCCTTCATATTAGCGCCATGGCCTGTATATATGAACGCGCCATTTTCCATTTCATTTCTTTGTCGTCGCTGCATTATGGAACACCCCCATCTTCTCTTTATCAGCTCTTTCACAGGGAGTGACACCCATCCACCTCCCCCCCCCCCCCTCTCCAAAAGAAAAGAGCGATGTTTCGAGTACTACCAACAGAAACCAAACCATTTTAAACTTCTAATTTCCAATCATATATGCCCCATTTTAATAGGATGTGCACCATGAATTGTCATTCATGCTGAAAACACAGACTGCAGGTAATCCTTTGGATTATACTGTACTTACATTAAGTGTGCCGCGATCGATCACACGTGCCATGTTATGATCGTTTCCTCCGCACACGATGCTGTCTTTGCCCAGCCATTGGGCACAGTACAACTGTCAAAATCAACATCAACGCTCATCATCATGATCATCATCACCATTATCATCATTCTACAGAGTAGCATCACGATCATCAACATCAACAACAGTATTATCAGTGACAAACATTACCCAAAAGGCCATCAGCTTGGCAGACAAATGCTCCAAGCACTTGACTACCTTTACTTGGCAAGGACGCACACACAACACACACACACACACACACACACACACACACAAAACACAGCAATAAGAGGATTGCATCTAGAAACATTCTGCAGAAAAATCCAGCGTTAAATCTAGACAAAAATATGCACAAGCTAAAAAAACAAAAGCACTATGTCTGACATGCTCTCCTGTGGGAGAACAAACAGCCTGAACTTTACATTAAGAAATCTGCAGTAACCATGAAGTTATACACTACAATACAACACCACAGAGTGCTTCATCACCATAACAGCACAACAGACACACCACCACCAGGTGAGCAGTACCTGGCTGTCGGTGAGGGAATCCTGGGGCACGTCTTTGATCTTGACCGCCATGGCAAAGTCCCAGATCTGCAGCACAGCGCGTTTCCTCCACGACCCCGTCAGGATGTGGTTGTGAACTGGGTCAATGTCCAGAGCATCTCCGCATATGTGGGGCCCGTTGAATTTCCTACCCATCATTCAATGCACAATTGCAGCCGGACTGGATGAATCATAAACTGCTATTTGTCATTTATAAAAACAATGAAATGTCAAATGAAACTTGGCCACATTATATATACAGGATCCTAAATTGCTGTCTTTTGAGTACAAAAAAAAACAATGAAATGCTGAATAAAATTTGGCCATAGCTATATAACGCGTTTTGCTGGTAACAATACCTCTTTAAAACGAATTGTTCCTCATGGTGTTTTAATCTGTTCTACTTCGTATTTGTGTGTGTGTGTGTGTGTGTGTGTGTGTGTGTGTGTGTGTGTGTGTGTGTGAGTGAGTCATTAGAGGGTGTGTGTATATATGTGTGTGTGTGTGTGTGTGTGTGTGCGTGTGTGCATGAG
The DNA here is from genome assembly GCA_018398815.1 of Conus ventricosus. Lineage (NCBI taxonomy): Eukaryota > Metazoa > Mollusca > Gastropoda > Neogastropoda > Conidae > Conus > Conus ventricosus. Next base: position 28,757,838 of record CM031619.1, on the reverse strand, counting down.
TGTGAGTGTGTGTGTGCATGTGAGTGTGTGTGTGTGTGTGTGTGTGTGTGTGTGTGTGTGTGTGTGTGTGTGTTTGTGTCTGTATGTTTACATGCATGCACATGTGCATGCCTGAGAATGTATGAATATGTATATGAGTAATTTAGGTGTTACATTCAAACCTGATCAGATGAAAGAGAAAAAGTGAATGCCCACCAAACAGGGCTCTCAGTTACAGTACAAAGAGAAATTATCAGACCATACATTGTCAAATGAGGTAAAATAACAACACTATATACATATGAAACCAAAACCGAAAGAAATATGTTTGTTACAGGACAATGATCACACACACACACACACACACACACACATACACACACACACACACACACACTCGCGCGCACACACACACACACCACACACACACACACACACACACACACACACACACACACACACACACACACACACACTCACACACACATTCATACACACACACACACACACACACACAGACACACACACACACTCACACACACACACACTCGCGCACACACACACACACACACACACACACACACACACACACACAAATGTTGAACAGCACATTTGTTATGACTGAAAAGCCCAACTTACTTGATAGAGTGCTGCTGCCTGTCGTCCCAGTACTGCAACATGAAATCAGATCATCACACAGTCTTTCCAAGCCTCTAACTTTCAGTCAACACTGAGTCCTCTTTTTGTCGGCTGGGCTATAACTAGTATAAGCAACATTATCTTATCTTGGCGAGTCCTTTTTTTTTTTTCTGCATATGCAGGCTGATGCTCCTGCAGACACTCCCTGTAGAGACAGGCAAGGATTAATCCCATCTACCCAACAATGGGAGTGGAGTTTTATGTGTATGACAGTTTTTTTTTATCCTGCCATTAAGGCAGCCATACTCCAACTTTGGGGAAAACATTGAGACCTCAAACATTGTTTTTGTCAGAATTTTTTTCTAAGCTTTTCTTTATTGAACAGATGTGTACATAAACAAATTATTGAACAGAAGCAACAACAAGCAAATGCTTATAATGTGCTCAGTGACGAAAGATTTCAACCACAAAAAACAAATTGGCGGATTGCATAATCAACATTGATACGTAAGAGAGAAAGAAAAATGCTGAATATCATATGGGAAAATTTGTAGAAAATCTTAATCTAGATTAAAAGACAGGAAAGAAGATAGAACAGATCAGAAGAATCTAACAGCGATACAACTAGGCCTCGTTGTCAGAGATTCATTACCATTCTATGGAACACCGTCTATCGCTGTCTCCATCTCTGTCAATGATCATGATTTGTTCATACTGATGGCCACTCAGTGCCCGTTGTATCATACTGTGCCATGCTTTAGTCTGCAGTACTGTGCTGTGCTATACCTGGACTTTACAGTACTGTTCTGTTCAGTTCTGTTATGTATAATTTTATTACAATTCAGTTCTCTGAAGATCTCACCTTGTTGTCTAACCAACTGTCACCCATCCTTTTCTTTGTTTGTACATTTTTGTTTACTTTTCAAAGTGGTTTCTTTTTTTCACAAAATTTGCCATGATCAACTCCATTTTCTTTTCTTCTTTTTTTCTTCTTTTACACATATTTCTTGTTCTTTTACATGTCACGTATGCATGTTGCATTTAGGATCTGTAGCCGGCCGTTTTGTCCGACCTGGCCGTTTTGTCCGAGGTTGGACAGAACGGCCGGGTCGGACAAAACGGCCGGCTAAAAACCCGGCTGTTTTGTCCGACTTTCAATTTTTAGACGGACAAAACAGCCTGGTTGGACAAAATGGCCGGCTCTAAGTAGCGGCCATTTTGTCCGATATTTCACCGGCAAAGAAGTATAAATTCGTGGCGTTCTGTTTTTTCTTTTTTTCTTTTTTTTTCTGTCTGTCTACCCCCAAGTAAAGAAGTCACGTGGAAAAAACCCATTCGGCTGTCCTGCCCCCAGGTGGCCAATTTGGCGTCTTAAGCTGACCATTGGCCGTCAGGGGCCATGACTCTCGAGTGGGTCTTATTCTCGTGATTTCTTTACTTGGCTGCAGGAGAGGGAGAGAGAGAGAGAGAGACAGACAGACAGACAGACAGACACAGAGAGACAGGTGGTACATCACGATACAACACAGGTGGCACATCACGATACAACATTTGAGGTGACTGTGTCAAACCGTTGGGGTCTTGGGACAAACAATTGATGCACCCTCAGTTTTGAGAGTCTGACGTTGACTGTGTCCTTTACCTTGACCTTAATTGCTTTGACATATTTGGAGAGCAATAAACCAAACAACCTTCATACCAAGTTTCAGCTTCCTATGTTGACTGCTGCCCGAGATATGGCTAAAAATAGATTTTCAGTTTTGAAGGTCACACGTCAAGGTCATAACCTTGACCTTAAAAATTTGGAAAAGGTGTATTTAAGCCACCCCTCTCTGTTTCCTTGCTTCTTAATGTATTTGCAGTATTGCCTTTTTCAGTGTAGATACGGCTGTCTTTCAGCTACCTTTTGAGCTTAAAGTTGTTCTTGAATCATAATTCAAAACTTCGATTTATTTGACATCACACCGAATTTGAATTGCTTCTGTCTACCCATTCAGAATACGTGATTGCAACAAAAAATTCCTCACCCTCAAATTTTTAGGGTCCAGCTATCTCCTCGACCTTGATCTTGACCCTGATTGGCCTACAAAGGTCGTACATCAAGGTCATGACCTTCTTGTTCGGATCTCTTGCCATTCTTGTGCCACACCACCACACAAAGTTTGACGCGACTCTGACTTTCCGTTCGGAAGATATCCTTGTGACAGACAGAAAAAAACAAACAAACAAACAACAACAACAAAAAAGAAAAAAAAAAAACAGAATGTGACAAATTTATACTTCTTTGCCAGTGGAACTGGGCAAAGAATAATTAAAAAATATATCAGACAAAACGGCCGCTTACATACAGCGGCCGTTTTGTCCAACCAGGCCGTTTTGTCCGACAAAAAATTGAAAGTCGGACAAAACAGCGGGTTTTAGCCGGCCGTTTTGTCCGACCCGCCGTTTTGTCCAACCTCGGACAAAACGGCCGGGTCAGACAAAACGGCCGGCTACAGGATCTCTTTTTTTTTTTCTTGTCTGAAAGACTAGAACTCGGATCACACTTGAATTTGAGAGAACATGGGGTGGGGGGGGGGGGGGGGGGGGGGGGAGGGGAATGTAAATCTGTGTGAAATGTGAACTGTATGAGTTTTTTGTTTCCTATGTGAATGAGTTGCCCACTTTGCCACCGCTGCACACAGAATTAAAATCTCCGGCGAGTTGTGATCCATCTACGTTCATGCTTTGTCTGGTACTTCTGGAAGTCTTTGATGTGTCTCTTGATCTGTAAACATTCACTGGTTTTTATTTTCTTCAATCAGTCAATAATTAATAAATTTCATCCAGTTCAAAGTTCATGACCAATCAGTACTAAGATCTATTAATTGTCAGTGATAAGTGATTGATGGTATGAGAGCATTGATCACAAGTGCTTGTGATTGTAAGTGTTTATGACTCTCTTAAGCTACTTATGGTAACAATGTATTCTACATTCATAACTCATGCTTTGGTCATCATTTTATGAATGTTCATCAATCATACTCAATTTATATCAAGTGTATCTCAAGATTCCTCATCTGTCACTATTTTCTTCATTTTCAATGTTTAATATGAGTGCTCAGGCATCTCTGCAACTGCATGCAACCACCTCCCATATCCACTCCCCACACAAACAATGCATGAGAGCACACACACACACACACACATGAACACACACCCGTACCTGCACAGTGTCATCCCAGCCCCCAGAGATGAAGACGTGGGGATGTTTGGGGTTGTACTGCAGGGCAAACACGCGGCACATGTGTCCATCCATCACGTCCAGGCTCTCACTGTCACACAACCAGCAAAAACACCTCCCCCGTCACTGTAACGCCGTCACACCGCACGTCTAACATCACTGCCTGAAACTAAAAGCGCACAAATACTACATAGTCACATGGTAACACTACACACATCACACACCTTTTGACATGGTGCAGTGATCAGCAGTGATGATCTGTCACATGGGAGGCTGTGGATTCAAATCCCATAAAACGGCATTTACTTGTTCCAATTTTCAGGACGGCAGAGAAAGAGCTGGTCCGAAAATATCAAGGACTGGACCAAAATGACCATGCCAGATCTCCTCACAACAGCTGCCAACAGAAGAGCCTGGAGAGAAATGGCAGCTGCCTCATCACGTCCCCCAACGACCCCAGCGGTCAGGAAACTGACTGACTGACTGACCCACAGTTGAGTTTACTATGGGCTCAAACGGGAAGACTTGAACCACATGCACAAGGTGGGGGTGGGGGCATGCGGGACAGTTGTGTGAGACATGATCCACTGCACATCGTACACAAGAAATATGTCTGAAGCGTCTCTCTCTTCTTTTTTTCTTTCTCAACAGAAGGAAGATGCTCTTGTTAAGTCACATGTCTGCAGCCAGGCTGTGTTGCCACAGTGACCAGAACTTCTGGTATTGATCATGTACTTGTGATGATGTCACGCTAGAGCTTAACTTGACAGTTTAAGTGTCTGACACTCCTTTTCAAATTTTTCTCAATGCTGTTGGGGGTTGTTGATCATGTTTTTCATTCTCTTGACACCGATCTCCACGCTGCATCACTGTAATGTGGTTATAATGTACAACACTTTGGTCACTTCCAGAGCATCAGTGATTCCATCTCCTCACTCTAATCTCCCCCCCCCCCCCCCTTCCAAATCTGCCCCTGCCCTGAGTACTGGGCGTCAGTGGTGTGCCAGTGTTCTGCATGTACTAGGTGCTACAGTGACATGAGCACTGTTTATCATTTATGCATATGTTGTTATATCTTACAAAGATATGTATGGTGTATGCTATGAATATGTCACAGTCACATTAGGCATGTGTCTTCCATAGCACTGTTACATACGGTAAAAACATAAATCCCCTGTATTGCCATACAGCAGGGACTCGCGTTTCTGACCTCCTTGCCAAACAGGAACACACTTCACGCCCACATACACACACACACACATGCACGCACACATGCACGCACACATGCACGCGCACGCACACACAAACACACATACACAACATACACACACACGCACACACATATGCATGCATGCACACACACACCCCACACACACACACACATGCATATATGCATGTACACTTCCACCATTTCTTTTTATTATTTTATACTTTTAAAGCAAAAACTTTCCATGAGTGTGTGTGTGTGTGTGTGTGTGTGTGTGTGTGTGTGTGTGTGTGTGTGTGTGTGTGTGTGTGTGCATGCATGTGCGTGTGTGTGTGTGTGTCCGTGTCCGCACATGCATAGGTGTGCACATACGGTATGAGTGCTTGTGTGCATGTGTGTGTGTGTGTGTGTGTGTGTGTGTGTGTGTGTGTGTGTGTGTGTGTGTGTGTGTGTTACATGTGTGTGTGTGTGTGTTTGTATATGTGTGTGTGTGTGTGTGCGTGTGTTTGTATATGTGTGTGTGCGTGTGTGTGTGTGTGTGTGTGTGTGTGTGTGTGTGTGGGAAAGTGTGTGTGTGTGTGTGTGTGTGAGTGTGTATTTGTATATATGTGTGCATATGTGTGTGTGTGTGTGTGTGTGTATGTGTGTGTGTATTTGTATATATATATGTGTGTGTGTGTGTGTATGTGCGTGTGCATGTGTGTGTGTGTATTCGTGTGCGTGTGCGTGCATGTGTGTGTGTGTGTGTGTATGAGGGCGCTTATTTGTGTATGTATGCACCAGCATTCTGCTCACACTATGAGGGCAAATTTTACACACATTTGCCTACGGATGCGTTGAGTGCACATCTCTCTATTTTCCTGTTGTTGTACTTTTACCTTGATTAGATTCTTGTTCATTCCATGTGAATGCTGCTGGTTCATGTCATTTGCCAGCACAAACGCACAATGTGCATTGCTCGTGCAGCAGTACACATATGCTCCCATGGTTGCAAACACAAGAAAGTGCTCACACAGTAGCACACATGTGAAGTTCCAACACAGGAGTTGATATGTGAAGTGCTCATATAACACGACAAATGTGAAGTGTTCATATATAAGTATATATGTGAAGTGCTCACACGACAAATGTGAAGTGTTCATATGATATAAGTATATATGTGAAGTGTCATATAACACTACAAATGTGAAGTGTTCATATATTAGTATATATGTGAAGTGCTCAAATAGCAGAACACATGTAAGCTATATACATATAGCACAATTAACACTATTACACACAACATATGAGCGTATATAGAAAATAAGGGTGAGCATTTTCACATGTCATTATTAACATGTGCAGTTTACAGACTAATGTATGCAAACATTGTTCACACAGGAGCCACGGCTGCAAGATCTTTAGAATATAGTGTTTAGGAGAAAACACTAGTGAACATGAGCCTCACTCAAAAACAGTGCTAACAGTGCATTGCTGACCCAGTAGTATGAATGTGTAGTGTGCCACCATGTTATATGGATTTTCATCCACATCCATTCACACAGCAGTATGAAACAACATTCACACAGCAGTATGAAACAACATTCATTCATACAGCAGTATGAAACAACATTCACACAGCCGTATGAAACAACGTTCATTCACACAGCAGTATGAAACAACATTCGTTCACACAGCAGTATGAAACAACATTCATTCACACAGCAGAATGAAACAACATTCATTCACACAGCAGTATGAAACAACCATTCATTCACACAGCAGTATGAAACAACATCCATTCACACAGCAGTATGAAACAACATTCATTCACACAGCAGTATGGAACAACATTCGTTCATACAGCAGTATGAAACAACATTCATTCACACAGCAGTATGAAACAACATTTGTTCACACAGCAGAATGAAACAACATTCATTCACACAGCAGTATGAAACAACATTCATTCACACAGCAGAATGAAACAACATTCTTTCATACAGCAGTAGGGACAAACATCCACTCATACTCTTGTATGACACAACCTTCACTTCTTTACAGTTAAAACTCTACATTCACCCATACATCTGTATGACACAACATTTATTCCCACAGCATTATGACACAACATTTACCCATACATCTGTATGACACAACATTCATTCCCACAGCATTATGACACAACATTTACCCATACATCTGTATGACACAACATTAATTGCCACATTGTTATGACTCAAGTTCCTCACGTACATCTGCATGACACAACATTCATTCCCACATTATTATAACACAACATTTACCCATACATCTGTATGACACAACATTCATTCCCACATTATTATGACACAACATTTACCCAAACATCTGTATGACACAACATTCATTCCCACATTATTATGACTCAGCTTCCACCCGTACATCTGTATGACACAACATTCACTCACATGGTATTTTGACTCCACATTCACCCATACATCTGTATGACACAACATTCACTCACATGGTATTTTGACTCCACATTCACCCATACATCTGTATGACACAACATTCACTCACATGGTATTTTGACTCCACATTCACCCATACATCTGTATGACACAACATTCACTCACACAGTATTGTGACACAACATCCACTCATACATCTGCACGACACAACATCCACTCACACATCTGCATGACACAACATCCACTCATACATCTGCATGACACAGCATTCATTCCACAGTGTTGTTACTCAACATTCACTCATACATCTGCATGATTCAACATCCACTTAAACATCTGCATGTCACAACATCCACTCATACATCTGCATGTCACAACATCCACTCATACATCTGTATGATACAACATTCATTCCCACAGTATTATGACTCAACATCCACTCATACATCTGCATGACTCAACATCCACTCATACATCTGCATGTCACAACATCCACTCATACATCTGAATGTCACAACATCCACTCATACATCTGTATGACACAACATTCATTCCCACAGTGTTGTGACTCAACATCCACTCATACATCTGTATGACACAACATTCATTCCCACATTGTTATGACTCAACATCCACTCATAGGGCGAAGTGGCCAAACATCCACTCACACTGTAGTGTGATATAACATCCATTCACACAGCTGAATGACACAACACCCATTCACACAGAAGTATGACACAGCATCCACACATGAGTCTTTTGACATAACATCCATTCACACAGCCTTAGGACCCAGCATATGTTCACACAGCAGTATGACCAACACCATTCACATAGTACTATGTGACAACATCCATTCACACAGTAGTATGTGACCACATTCATTCACACAGTACTTGTGACAACATCCTAGTATGTAACAACACCCACTCACACAGTAGTATGTGACAACATCCACTTACACAGTGGTATGTGACAACATCCATTCACACAGTAGTATGTGACAACATCCATTCACACAGAAGTATGTAACAACACCCACTCACACAGTAGTATGTGACAACATCCATTCACACAGTGGTATGTGACAACATCCATTCACACAGTAGTATGTGACAACATCCATTCACACAGTGGTATGTGACAACATCCATTCGCACAGAAGTATGTGATAACGTCCACTCACACAGAAGTATGTGACAACATCCATTCACACAGAAGTATGTGACAACATCCACTCACATAGAAGTATGTGGCAACATCCATTCACACAGAAGTATGTGGCAACATCCATTCACACAGAGTATGTGACAACATCAATTCACACAGATATGTACAACATCCACTCACACAGTAGTATGTGGCAACATCCACTCACACAGAAGTACGTGACAACATCCATTCACACAGAAGTATGAGAATATCCTTTCACAAAGCAGTGCCTTGCCATACGCATACTGTTAACATTGAAGAATATAGCAGAAAGCAGTGCATTTTGTCATAAAGCGGCATATGTCTGCGCAGTTCACGCAGAGGGAACTATGACACAGGCAGAGATGAAATGATGTGTTTTGTGAACACGACCATGACACAATGGTGACACACAACACACTCTATGACATGTCACAGAACATGTGTCCGTAAGTGTGAGTACTGATATGGACGCAAAGCGCTGCACATCACCGCACGCATGTCCACTGCGAGACAGTGTGTTGCAATGAACATGCTGTGTAGCTGTGGCTGTTCTTTGTGTTCAGGACTCATCTACTCTACAGTGCACACGACACTGACATGCAGGGCACAATCCATGCTGTCTCTCTCTATCTGGACCCATACTTACCAGCTGTACAAACCCAAAGCATGTAGAACATGGCAACAACAGCATTGTTAACAACATTGGGACAGGTCGCATTCCACATACAGGGCATGCACATACACACACGTAAGTACACACACACCGCGCGCGCACACACACACATGCACACACACACACACACACACACACACACACACATGCACATGCACACACACACATGCATGCTTGCATGCGCACGCACGCACACACACACACACACACACACACACACACACACACACACACACACACACACACATACACATGCACGCACACGCTCACGCTCACACCATAAAAAACAACACAACATCAACTACCTGCATGCTAAACACAGCCATAAAGGTATAGTTATTTATAGTATGAACACATCACAACATATACAGCGACATGAAGACCCAGCCACTGGTTTGTTTTTAACGTTAGGTGGCTTGCGGAATCCAACCCGCATCAGATTGCAATCTCATGATCTACCAATCCCACATACCTGCCCTCTGACATAAAACGTTTACTTCTGATCAACAAGTAGGTGGTGTTCCACCAGCGGGTATCTCTTTGTTGTCAGTGAATGTGCACATTAATTTAAGTCAAGCTAAGCTTAAAGACAGACTTGTGTGAAAGTGCTCTGCATTCTGTAATACAAATTGTCTCCAGTTGAGACTGTTTGGCGCCTTCATAATGACCGATTTTGTGGCTGTGATTGACATGGCAGCTGAGACACTGACGTGGTCTCCATAAATGATAATGTCTAGGGTTGCCGTTGCTTATAGATGCATCCGGTCTCCGTGGCAATAAATCGAAATGCTTATCTCTGCCAAATGATGACCAGATTTCAAGATGACTGCAATGGCTTTGAGCTGATCTTTGTGGTAATTTATTCCCGCACCTATAGTATCTAAGATTATAGATCTGGGTCTTCAAAGAAAAAAAATTCAAATACTTCATGGTTACCATGACACCAGTCAGATTTCTAGACCAATAAGATTTCTACAAAAGTCTGCGCTGAGGTTGCAGGAATAATGTGATGACCTGATTTCCATGGTAATCAGTTTCTAAAGTATCAGTCGCAAAGACACAGACCTGGTTTCTGGCACCAAAAAAGAAGAAGAAGAAAAAAAAGGCGTTCTTCCTGCCAAGTGGTTAAACATCTGCAATGACTGTCGCTAAGGCACCAACCTGGGCTCCATGGTGTTGACCTTCTGCTTGGTCTCAAGGTCGTAGCAGTGGATCTGGGTGCTGGCGCCAGCTGTCAGGAAGTGGGTCCCCTCTGGGTTCATGGCCAGGGCCAGAGTCTGGTGCACCTCGTTGATGGTGTGCAGGCACTTGCCGGATGTGTAGTGCCAGAACTTGACCAGGCCGGAAGCGTCTGGTGGCAGGTGCCATGAACTTGGTTATGGTCATTGTTCCTTCATGCCTGACTAACAGTGTATGTGATTTCAGCATTCTCATGGGCATCATCCTTGTTTGAGGAGATGCAAACAATCGCACACGCATGTACACGACACAAATGTTTGAGCTCACACACATTTTCAGATGTGTAACACACACACACACACACACACCACACACCACACACACACACACACACACACATATGAAACATCCATACGCATTCACACACACACAATATAAACATAGACATATACTCACACGTAATACCACATAGGCACATACTAAGTTTGCATGCTAAAATCACAATGATGAATAGACATTAACTTGAGGAATGAACAAACATGCATACATAAACATGCATGCACACAGACACGTACTTGTGGAGAACTTCACATGCATTACCACACATGCACATGCATACACACACACATGCACACTCACATTACTTACATGATGCCAACAGTCTGTGTTGAGGGGAGGGGTGGTGTATTTGTTGCATTTGCTGCTGCATGCCTTCCATATCTGGATCATTAGACGGTAACAACACACACACACACACACACACACACACATGAACACATATATATGTCTATAACTTGTATATACACGCATATGCACATATTAAACACATATACACACCTCATACACACACACATGCACACTAAAATCACTTCAAGTGAACAGATACACTGTATTTAATAAAAGAACAAACACATACACACACACACACACTTGGTTTGATTCTGTCGGGGTCACCGGTATCGGCAAACTCATGGGAGCTGTAACTGACAGACGTAGTGGCACCCTCTGGAGGCAGAACTCACTCACACCAGCTCCGCAACTAAGCAACGATTGTCATCAGCCAGAAGGCTTAGTAGGTGGTGTCCTGCTGTATGTTGGATCAGAACGGGTGCCACCAAACTCTGCTGAAGTGACTCGGCAGCAGTGCAGAGGGTCGCCTCTTGCAACTAAGCATTGACTGCTCCCTGTGGATGATGGTGCCAGGGCAGTGGTGGGGCAGGCGAAGTGTTGGCTGTAGACAGGGTAGTAGGAATGAGCGCCATGGGTGCATGCCACTGGGGTAGCACACAGGATGGGACATAAACAAAAAAAAACAGAACAAAACAAAAACGAACACTCACATACACACTCACTCACTCACACACACGCACGCACGCACGCACGCACATACACACACACACACACACACACACACACACACACACACACATCACCACCCTTACATGACGCCATCAGTCTGTGTTCATAGGAGGAGTGCTGTGACTGTTGCTGCGTGTCTTGTTCCCCGCTGGACAGGAAGCGGATCTGTGTGACGGGTAGTCGGCTGGTGACGGTGTCCTCATCGCTCAGACTGTACAAGGTCTGTGTGCTGTGGACGCCATAGATCTGCACCACAACACACACACACACACACACAACACAACATGAACATCATTCTGAGAGAAAAGGGCATGCTGTTCTGATCAGTGTGCAGTAAAGTAATAATTCTCATCAGTTATCAACTCCGTCTCACAAGTCTTGTTCTCTAAATGTTCCAGCTCAGATTAAAGGCATCAAGCAGAAAAGAAGAAAGAATATAATAGTTGATACGATCTTTTTTTTTTCTTTTCTTTTTTTTAACTGTCATTTTTTGCCCTGTCCCTCCTCCTCCTTCCTCTCCCTTCAGAATCATTACTCTCATACTGATCATCAGAGGAGAAATCAGTTCTGCGAGTCATTTTGGAGTTGTTCCGTGCTGCCTATTCTGATCCAAGACATGCAGAGCACCACCAGCTATGCCCCCTTTGCTGATGACAATATTTGCTTTGTCGCGGGCCAGCATGAGACGGCGGCCCTCTCCTAAAGATGGCACAACTCCCATCCCACGAAAATGCCAGAACAGGTAACTTTGGCATGAGCTCAACATGGAAATCTGTGCTCTGGTCACAACAAGAGCAAGGTATGATGATCTCTGCTGTTTTCTGTCACTGAGGATTCTGGTATGTTTGTTGTTTGTGTTTCCCAGTTCTTTGGGTCACCCAGTGCATGCAACCTTGCATGCAAATGAAAGGTCAGAGTGTACATTTCGTCAGATATAAGGGCATCGAGTACTGCCATTTTTCTGTTGTTTTTTTTAACCATGCCACATTGACATCCACACTTCCTCTCTGGAGATTCAATATCCTATCAGGAGAACGAAGAGTATTGATTATTATGCAGAGATATTAATACAGCTGAAGATAAACCTTCACAAAATTGTATAGCAGTCTCGTATAGGCCTACACAACAGGATCTGCCTTTTTATTAAACACTGATAAAACTATATACAAGGGCTAGTTTTGATAAACATACATAACGGGATGCTTGTTTATTTCATTGAAAAGTTCTCTTTTGACTGTTCAGCTTTCACAACACACCTATTCTATGCAATCATGTTTCCTTACAGCAAAGAAGTTTTCAAACATCCTTGGAGCCAGTATGCGCACCAGTACTGTTCTACAACTTAAGTTGGATGTGTACTTACAGGTGCCCACAGGCCAACATGTGGTTTTTTTGAAAGCCAAATTTTAAAAAGTCAGACGCTGAATAAAGCCATACGCTAAAACTAGGACTCTGAGGTCATAAAATAAGTCAGGCATTGAACCTCACCACGTCTCCATCAAAAGAGCAGAGACTTTTTTTGTAGGGTCAAAAGTTCAATAGCCAAAAGGCTGAAGGGTCAGTGAACTGTTAGAGTTTCAAAGGCACAGCATAAAGGAAGGGGGAGACCATTCCTATCTGTTTGCCACTTTGGCATACTGTGAGGTTTTGTGACGAGTGACTCACCACATGGCGACACACAATGTCAATATACATGCAGCAGGAGATAGGTTCGAGGGGACATATTCGGGGCCGGAACAGCTCAGCGGTAGAGCGCCAAACTCGAAATCTTGGTGATCCTGGGGTTGCGGGTTCAAATCTCCATCAGGCCGTTTCGGTACAGGAGTATTTTTCCCTCAGGGTTAACATTGGTTCTGACTCCATTTCCCATACAGTCCTTCCAATGAGAATATAAACCGAGGATCCATGTGTGAATGCATGCATAACGTCTTGCATGCACGTAAAATCCCATCACCAACTTTCGGAAGAGAAGGCCAGTTTGGCCGTTGGTATGGATGACATGTTACACATAGCATGCACCCTGCATGAGAAATTGAAAAGAATGAAGGAAGTAAGGATACTGAGTGAACGATATTGAACGATACTGACTGGATGACACGGGAAACGACTGAATGAAGCGCCAGCTGGCAGCTCTTCAGTTGGCACTAACCAGCTGGGCAGCCCGTTGTGTAAACGAGGGTGGATTGTAAAGCACTTAGAGCTTGGTCTCTAACCGAGGATAGGCACTATACAAGTATTCATAATAATAATGATAATGCAAAAATGACAACGATGGTCCTTACAAATAAAGCTGTGACTGAATCTTCCACAGGTATTATCAATCATCCATTTCAGAGTACAGCTTTTGTACTTTCTTCTGTAATATGGCATGAATAGCAAACCAATAACAGTTGATTTTATCAGTGAATTTGGAGCAAAATCAACTAATCCATGAGGACTGCTGGTGACAGACTTGAAGTGGATGACTTTGATGGTAGTCTATTTTCAACGCCATCAAACAAAACACCATATGATTATTCTGACTTTTGGCCATCAAACAAAACACCATATGATTATTCTGACTTTTGGCCATCAAACAAAACACCATATGATTATTCTGACTTTTGGCCATCAAACAAAACACCATATGATTATTCTGACTTTTGGCCATCAAACAAAACACCATATGATTATTCTGACTTTTGAAACATAAAAAATCAATGTAATAAGACTAACTCCAACTACTGTGCAACACTTAAGTCACTGTCACATTTGGTTTTCTGGAAAAATCCATGAAAAGAGTCCCAAAGTGGATGTCCTGGGGGAATTTCTGTGCTGTAACTAGAGAGTAAACAGAGCATCATGAATAGCTTGAAGGTCTGTGTTGAGAGAGTTTACCTTCCCTGAAATGCATCAGGTGCCCATTTACTGCTGAGGCTTTTCATGTTGCTACATATATAGGTAGATAGAAGAGAGAGAGAGAGAGAGAGAGAGAGAGAGAGAACAATATATATATATATATATATATATATTATATATATATATATATATAATAATATATAATATATATAATATAGACAGAGAGAGAGAGAGAGAGAGAGAGAGAGATGTATATGTACTGGAAAAACTCCAACCACATGAGCGCTTCGAAGCTATGACCATTTGCTCTTAGTCTCTGGAAGGAGGGAAAACCTATTTAGGTAGAGACTATAATATTCCAGATTATTTTGATGTTGAACAATTAAGTAGTGGGGGAAAACAAGTGCAGATTATTTTGATGTATCTGCCAGGTGACATGAATTCTAACAGGCCCTCTACATCATTACATTCATGCAGGGATCTCCCTGTAGTGAAAGACACAGAAGTTGAACAGCTCTGAGCACTAAAACAGCAAGACACCAAACCTGGGCAGGGAAGTCACATCAGCTTGAACTTTCATTCTCTTGCCACATATCCTTCCTCTGCTACACCATTGGTGACTGAGCAGTATCAGAATAGTATCTTACTGGCAGACATCAAGATCGCTTTCTGCACTGGCATTGGCATTGATGCATGCTAGCAGAGGAAGAAACTCACTGAACCCAAGTGAAAGCTGCTCTCCAAAATTTGCTGGTGTGGAACCCAAGTAAAGGCTGCACTCCAAAATTTGCTGATTCAAGTTAAGGCTGCACTCAAAATTTGCTGGTGTGGAACCCAAGTTAAGGCTGCTCTCCAAAATTTGCTAGGCTGCTCTCCAAAATTTGCTGGTGTGGAACCCAAGTTAAGGCTGCTCTCCAAAATTTGCTGGTGTGGAACCCAAGTTAAGGCTGCTCTCCAAAATTTGCTGGTGTGGAACCCAAGCAAAGGCTGCACTCAAAATTTGCTGGTGTGGAACCCAAGTTAAGGCTGCTCTCCAAAATTTGCTGGTGTGGAACCCAAGTTAAGGCTGCTCTCCAAAATTTGCTGGTGTGGAATCCAAGCAAAGGCTGCACTCAAATTTGCTGGTGTGGAACCCAAGTAAAGGCTGCCTGCAAACTTTGCTGTGTGGAACCCAAGTTAAGGCTGCACTCTAGAATTTGCTGGTGTGGGGAAGACAGTGCAGTGGCATGCAAAGCTAGCTACATACCCTCTTCCTATACAGTAACAAGTCCGCATCTCCATGTTTAATAAGGTCAGTCATCTGGAGCAGCAAATGGATGATTGTCCCTTGGTTGATCAACACTGTTCCCACAGCCCACCAGGCCTTAAAGGAACAGCAATGATCCATGTTGAACTAGTTGTCTCCACTCTGACGCTTGTGGGTGAGAGCATGGGTTGCAACAAAATTCTTCCAAATCTGTTCAGCTATGTCGTTGGTCTATCTTGTCACAAGAAATCATCCCTTCACAAATCAATGCTAGATAACAGTAGAAAACCAAAGGAGGCATAAGTCAGAGTTAATACAAAATGTCATAAAAAAATATCGGCCATAGATTAACTAAGAAATTCTTGCATCATTTTTCATGTCAGGGTCTGAACAAGGTCTATTCCAACACCATTTCTAACACGAAACTCTGAAACAGAACCTGCACAGTGGACACCACCACTGAGTGTAGCAGATGACCCAGGAGAAGTCACAATGTCAAAACTGCCCTTCCAGGAGCAGCCCTTTGTAGGAACCAGATGATGAATGAGCACAAGGAAGACCAAAGAAGTTGTGGCCCAAAACAGTAGAAAAAGAACAGAAAGAGAATGATTTATGGCCGGGAGAAGCCAGCAAAGATTTGTGCAAGCCTTGGGGATCTCTTACAGTGGCCCATGGTGTATGCCCACAGCACGCATAGAGCTCTAAGTATGTACAAAAGAAAGGGAAAGGGAGAGGAGCTGACCTTGATGGTTCCATCCACCAGCCCAACAGCCAGGTGTTCCCCTTCAGGTGAGTAACGACAGCACATAACATCTGTGGGGCATTCTCTGCACACACACATGAAACATTAGATATACAGAATGCACCACTTCAAAGGATCCATCATTTCAATATTAACATAGAACAAACAGGATTCACCATTTCCAAGGATTCGTCATTTCAACATGAAACAAACTTGATCCACCATATCAACATAGAAACAGACAGGATTCACCATTTCAACATAAATGTGATTCACCATTTCAGCAACACACAAAGAATCATATCAACAAAAAAACAAATAAGATGCTTCAATACCAATCATAATCCACAATTTCAACACAAAATAAACAGGATTCATTTTATTAACAATAACAAAAAAAGGTTAATTATATCAACATAAACAGGTCCAATAATGTTAACACAAAACACTCATCACATCAACATAGAACAAACATAATCCATGATATAAACATAGAACAAACATAATCCACCATATCAACATAGAACAAACATAATCCATCATATCAACATAGAACAAACATAATCCACCATATCAACATAGAACAAACATAATCCACCATATCAACATAGAACAAACATAATCCATCATATCAACATAGAACAAACATAATCCATCATATCAACATAGAACAAACATAATCCACCATATCAACATAGAACAAACATAATCCATCATATCAACATACAACAAATGGTCATTCCAGAGCTTTGCAAGAAATTACTGTTTTTATCCAGAGAGATGATGTCTGTGCCCACCTATATACAGTCCTTCAATCAATTAGCAATAAATTCTTATCTATGCCAAATAATTATTGTCAATATTCCTACACCTTGAAGCTTTTTTTCTCTCCTGTGTATGCAGGCTGATACTCATGTGGACACTCCCTGTATAAACAGGCAAGGATTAATCCCATCTACTTAACAAAGGGAGTGGACTTTTGTGTGTATGACCGTTTTTTGTACTCCCAGTTCTTAAAGAACAGGGAGTACTTTAGAATGGGAACGAAGAAATAGCTGTCTGTGTGTCTCTGTGTGTGTGTGTGTGTGTGTGTGTGTGTCCGTGGTCAAAATGTGTTCCACTCGCTCCAGACAAAACTACTGGGTCGATCTTTCTGAAAATTTGTAGGTATGTTCATTATGGGTCAAAGATGATGCCCGACGTTTTAGTTTACCGTTACAGCCGTTACTAACGGCTGTAACGGCCTGTAACGCTTTTTCTTCTTTATGGAATATCTCAGAAAGTACTTGGCCGATCTTTCTGAAAATTTGTAGGTATGTTCATTATGGGTCACGAATAATGACCGATGTTTTAGTTTACTGTTTAACCGTTACTAATGGCTGTAACGGCCTGTAACGGTTTTTCTTCTTTATGGAATATCTCAGAAAGTACTTGGCCAACCTTTATGAAAATTAGCAGGTATGTTCATTATGGGTCACGGATGATGCCTGATGTTTTAGTTTGCCCCGTTATAGCCGTTACTAACGGTTGTAACGACCTGTAACGGTTTTTTCTTCTTTATGGAATATCTCAGAAAGTACTTGGCCAATTTATAAGCGGTTTGGATGATCTTGTGACAAATCGGATCCTCTGTCCATATGTAAGTGATGTAATGCTGAAAATGGATTAAACAACCGTTAAAAACCGTTATTCTGCCGTTATTTCTTATATATAGGTGGATTTTAATGAAATTTGGTATATAGAAAGGTTATCACACACAAATGGCACTTCTATATAGTGTTCCAAAATTTGACCGTTAAAACCATTATTCTTGACATATTGTCTGATTTGGATGAAATTTGATATGTACACAGGCTTTAGCCCAGTGAGGACTAAAATACCGGTTTCAAAAGTGTATATCGGTTATATAACCGAAAAAACCGTTATTTTGCCGTTATTTTTTTTATATTGGTGGATTTTAATGCAGTTTTGTATATAGAAAGGTTATCACACACAAATGGCACTTCCATGCAGTGTTTCAAAATCTGACCGTTAAAAACCGATATTCTTGACATATTGTCCGATTTGGATGAAATTTGGTAAGTACACAGGCTTTAGCCCAGTGAGGACTAAAATACCGGTTTCAAAAGTGTACATTGGTTAAATAACCGTTATTTTGCCTTTATTTCTTATCTCACAAAGCACTTGGCCGATTTATATGGGGTTTGGAAAACTGGGAGTACTTTTTATATGCTTCGCATCTTCTTCTTTTTTCATCCCGCCATTAAGGCAGCCATACTCCATCTTCAGGGAAGGTGCATGCTATGTGTAATGTGTCATCCATACCAACAGCTAAACTGGCCTTCTCTTCCGAAAGTTGGTGATGGTATTTTACATGTATGCAAGATGTTATGCATGCATTCACACAAGGAACCTTGGTTTATAGTTTCATTCAAAGGACTGTTTGGGAAATACAGTCAGAACCAATGTTAACTCTGAGGGAAAAATCCCCCTGTACCAAAATGGCCCGGTGGGATTCGAACCTGCAACCCCAGGATCACCAAGATTACGAGGCCCGAGCTATTCCGGCCCCCTTTGAAGCATTTTGATAAACAAGCTCAAGCAAGACAGAGGTAAATGTGTAGCCTTTGCATGGCTCCCATCTCATTCATGCTGAAACAGTTGCTACACTCTCTGTTTTGCTTTGTAAGGGGCACTTTCATCCTTTTGAACGGTGAAGACCACATATCTTGCCCATGCAGCGTGCAAGTTAAGACTCTGTGTTTATTTCCTTCATAGTTTGTGTTTATTTCCTTCAGAGTTTGTGTTTATTTCCTTCAGAGTTTGTGTTTATTTCCTTCATAGTTTCCCTCTTCACTGTGGACACTGTATCTAGTTGTCATTCTAATCTTTGCGCTTAAGTATTTCAGATCTCTCCTTGTTATTCCATCTAGCATTTTTACAAATGCCACGCGTTTTTTTCCTTTTTTAAAAAATTTAAATATTACATTCAGACATGAAACTTATCTGTGAACAATCCTTGTATGTATGGCAAGAATTAATAATTACGGAATGAGTTACTAGTACTCAGGCATGGAAATACTCCGACTGATGACAGAAGCTTCTGACTTTTCTGCTCACTGTCGGTTTTGTAAATGAAACACACTCACTGCGCGTTTTTGAAGGATGATCAACATGCAAAACGGTATTTTAAAGGGGGAATCTCACAGAGCCATAGTCATTCTGTGGTATGACGCCAAGTTGTTTGCATTCTCTGGTAGACACAGACTTGCCACTTAAGTGAGAACCCACTTTCAAAATTCACAGGCCCCGGTAAAAACTGCCCCACTTAGGAATACATACAACTACATACTATTAATATGCATCAAAGGTCTTCCAAGGAAAGTAATTTACGCCATCTTCTCTCATTTAAACTCAGTCCCCAGCTTCTGTGACCAGGTCAAAAGAGATCATGAATTTGTACTCAAGTAGGAAAGTCTAAGATCCATGAAGCAGAGCACATACCCTAAAATTAATTACCCTCCAAACAGATAGAATTATTCTTTAATAACTAGTGAGGCATGCTGAAACTGGCTTCAGCTTGTGAAAAATCACAGGTTATGGATCAAAAGACACACACACACTGACACGCCTAGAGTCACAAACACAGACACAGATACAGACATGCACAGACACACACAAACACACTCAAGCATGTTTGTGCACGCCACCACACACACACACACACACACACACACACACACCACACACACACACACACACACACACACATGTACACACACACGGACACACACACGGACACACACACGGACACACACACACATGGACGCGCGCGCACACACACACACAACACACACACACACACACAACACACACACACACACACACACACACACACACACACACACACACACACACACAGGCATTTTTTTTAAAAAGCACGCAAAAAAAGCACATGATGGAAGCTCTATGCAACAATTAAAGGTCATCCCCTCCACTCTCTTTCTCAAACTACATTGAAATTGATGTCCGAACAATACTTCCTTATTATTTCATATTTGATGATATGAGTAATGTACATATCTGTATGTTTGAAGTTGCGTGCACACACACACGCACACACACACACACACACACACACACACACACTCACACACACACACACACACACTCTCACACACACACACACACTCACACACACACACACACACACACACACACACACACACACACACACACACACACACACACACACACACACAAACACACACACACACACACCATCTCCACCCTTACACCTGTGTACACATACATACATACACACAGATTTGCAAAACACCTTCCCCTGTGCCAACATTAAAACAACAACAACAACAACACCAAAGTGCCAAAGCCTGAACAGCTGAAAGTCAGCGGATTTTCCAGTGGGGGGCTGATTCTTTCTAGACCTGGCTCTGTGCCCAAGCAGATCACAACAACATGTGAAGGGTGTGAGTGTGTCCAGGTGACACTATTGTACCAGTGGCACGCATTACTCAGGCCTCTCATTGTCCGATGACAGCCACCTAAGTCCTGACACTAACAAATGATGTGCTTCTGTCACAGGATACATTACAGCCGAGATGACCACAGACTTCATCAGGTCAAACACCACAAAGAAAGTGACGCTTAAATCTCCTTCAATCTCTCCAACCTTCAGTCTGCCCAAATACCACTTTCTCTTTCCGGATTTTAGTCTCAAGCACACAAAGGCAATTAGTGTGTGTGTGTGTGTGTGTGTGTGTTGTGTGTGTGTGTGTGTGTGTGTGTGTGTGTGTGTGTGTGTGTGTGTGTGTGTGTGTGGTGTGTGTGTGTGTGTGTGTGGGGTGTGGTGTGTGTGTGTGTGTGTGTGTGTGTGTGTTGGGGTGTGTGTGTGTGTGTGTGTGTGTGTGTGTGTGTGTGTGTGTGTGCTGTGTGTGTGTGTGTGCGTGTGTGTGTGTGTGTGTGTGTGTGTGTGTGTGTGTGTGTGTGTTCTGATGTGTGTGGTGTGTGTGTGTGTGTGTGTGTGTGTGTGTGTGTGTGTGGTGTGTGTGTGTGTGTGTGTGTGTGTGTGTGTGTGTGTGGTGTGTGTGTGTGTGTGTGTGTCTTTTTCTGAGGTTGTTGCTTGTCGTGTGTGTGTGTCAAGTCAAGTCAAGTTAAAATTATCTTTATTGAGGGTTAAAGAATAAGCTTTCCAGCTTTTTTACATCCTGCCCTCATAAACAAGAAAGAAACTAATTGAACATATAACCACAAGCTCAAAAAACATTTTTAAAACACACAATTTCTTTCATGCAAATACATAACTCTCATATGAAATCTGAAACAATCATGAAACTATTGTTGGAACTTCAAGTTCAAGCACAAAGAGAGAGAGAGAGAGAGAGAGAGAGAGAGGAGAGAGAAGAGAGAGAGATGGGGATAAGGGGATTGTATTAATGGAAATGACTTCAATTGAAGCGCAGAGTTTCTATCAAATGCATTTTTAGTGCTTTTTTAAATGTATATTTTGAGTGACATGCTTTTATGGAGGAAGGCAAATTATTCCATGCGGTCCCTCCAGAGTACAGAAAACTTGATTTATAAAGATTACATCGAGGTCTGGGAAGAGACAGTTTATGTGTATGTCTGTAACTATTGAAGACAAAGCTCACAAAGATTATCTTCGGGGCTGATCCATTCCTACATTGTACATGCTCAAGCATTTGTTGAAGTAGAGTCTGTCTTTAAATGGAAGAATATTTAAAGTTTTGTAATCACTCTTTGTCAAGGTATTGGATTTCAACTGAATTAATTTAATGGCCCTTTTATGCAGACGACTTACTAGTTTCAGATTAGTTTCACTGGCATTATCCCATAACGTGGATGCATAATTGATAAGAGAAAGAATGTGCGCATGAAAGAATATCTTTCTGGAGTGAAGATTTAGACAAAATTTTATCTTTGAAAGTTGATATATTCTCTTAGAAATACGTTTTCCAAGATCCGCAATGTGGTAAGACCAAGATAAATCGTTGTCAATGATAACACCTAAAACTTTATGCGATGTAACCTCTTCAATCTTTTGTCCTTGGGCATGTAATGGCGCAAATGAGGATGTCATTTTCTGTCGTTTCTGGCGTGTAGTGACATACATGCATTTGGTTTTACTAGCATTGAGGGACATATGATTCATTTCTGTCCATGTAATTAGCTTGTTGATATTTTTCTGCAGGTTATTTACCAGTTCAGTAGGGTTACTACTGTGAGATTGTAATGAGGTATCATCATGTGTGTGTGTGTGTGTGTGTGTGTGTGTGTGTGTGTGTGTGTGTGTGTGTGTGTGTGTGTGTGTGTACGTGTGTGTGTGTGAGTGTGTGTCTGTCTGTCTGTTTCTCTCTGAGTGTGTGTGTGTGTGTGTGTGTGTGTGTGTGTGTGTGTGTGTGTGTGTGTGTGTGTGTGTGTGTGTGTGTGTGTGTGTGCGCGCGTGCGTGCGCATGCATGTGTATGATTATATGTGTTTGTGTGCATGTCATGTGTGTGCATGCACATGGGTCCTTATTTTTTCTTTTAAGAATTGTTATTTTAACAAATTTGTTAAGAAAACATCCTCTGTCAAGCAGCATTTCTATTTTGCCAGTTAGACTGCTCATAGTAACAACTACATTCTCAAATAAAATGAAAAAAGATCTTTTCTTATAAGAAAATTCTACTGAATTCTCATTGCCATTCTACTGAATTCCTGTTACAATTCACATGCATTTTAAGATGCATCAAACAATCATTACAAACAATGTAATATTGGAATATTCACTGCCTGATTTGATCTACTGGAGCAAAGGAAAGGGAAAAAGAGCATAAATACATTTAAAATTGATGTAAACATAGGTATGAATAGTGTTTATCATGAATAATCAGCATACAACTTTCCATTTTTGTGTGCCTTTAATTCTTATATAAAATGAACAGCATTTCCTTCATGGAGGTGACGGCAGTGTGACCATTTCTTCAAAACTGGGAGCTGCTTACTAAATGTGGCTTAAAGTGTGAATAATGCCCTCAACTATGAAGCAGATCTCAGGAAATTCTACAGGCCCATGGTTTGAGTCTCACACTCAACCTTTTTTTCTCATTCTCTCCACCACATTTTGAACGATCATCTGAGAGAAAATCAAAGCCTTTGGCACAGAATGTAGCAGAACACACAACAATAAGGAAACTGATGTCACTGATAAAATACAGTAAAACAAAAACAAACAAGATAAAACTTAATTCGAAAGCAAAAATAGATACTCTGGAAAACTGGAAGAGCACATAAGAGAGCGCACACTTCCAAACAAGGTCAAACTGATCGAGGATGCAACCATTGCGCCCTATCCTTTTCATGGACCTCCACTACAATCTTTTAATGGGTTCTTCTTTGGGACACATTCTGTTTTTTTTATCAAGTCTTATTCAAAATGGTTTTGTAGATTTTACAAAGTCTGGCAGACAGATTCTGAATCTGACTTCTGATAAAGATCCACACCAAATGTCACGAACTCGTGTGTTCATGGGTTACATTCCATCTTTGCCTTAAGTTTCATTCTAATTGGTCCAGTGATGTTAGAGCAATTGCAGACAGACCCCGGATCACCATCTGACCCAGATTCACACTAAAATGTTATGCGGTCATCCTTTGGCCACATTGGCCACATTCCCTTTTTTAACAAAATTTCAATTTTACTGGTTTTGATTTTTTTTTTTGGGGGGGGGGGTGGGGGGGTAATCTTTTTAACACTGAGAGTAACAGACACACAAGCTAAAAAAAAACAAACATGGTGAAAACATTTGACATCCTTGGCAGAGGTAAACACTGGGTGGTGGTGTACGACAGTAATTTGCTTTCCACAGGGAAAGTAGCCCTAATCATACAGAGAGAAACCTGTCAAATAACCAAATACGAAGAAATACAGTAGCAGGGGCGGGCAAGGGGGCATATTTTCTGAATTTAGAATTTTTAAGTATAAAGTGAACCAGTATTTAGGAAGATGAAGAAGAAGATCATGAGAGCTCTACAAATGCAAATGACGTTGGTTAGCTTGCTATCTTCCTTCAGTGTTTTTGGCATGCGATGACTTCCTGTAAAAAAAAAAAGTTTTTGTTGAAATATGCACAGTGCTTATATCTCCAAGCTTCCAGTATTAGAAATTAGTATGCACAGTTCCTATATCTCAAGGCTTCCAGTAGTAAAATTTGTTTGGAACTGGCCGAGGCATTCTTTCTATATTCACAAAATGCTAAATAGTGTGCATGCTTCATCTATATGTGGATGATGACATTCAAAGACACTGTACAATACTAGATGAGGGGTATAGTGTAATTGATTGAAAACTTCCATAAATCCACAGCAAAGAAATTGAATCTCTGTTTTTTACCTGTGGGAAGGAAAAGGAATATCTTAGATCACAATAATGCTGGTCCTCTTGGGGATTAAACACACACCATTCTGTTATCTAGCAATCCTCCTAAACAGACATCAGAATCATCAGCATAATAGCAAGATGTTTAAATTATCTTAATCAGATTCTAACAGGATTTTTTTTATAATATGCAGTACTGTAGCTCTGCTTTCCCTCTTACCACTAGCTATACAACAACTTTAACTTCTTCTTCTGGTTACTGTATTACATGAACAAACGCTTCTTTTATAGCTACACTAAATTGTACTCACATGGTGTCTAGCAGCTTCAAGTTTCCTTCCTGATATGGACCAGTTCTTCCTCCCTTATGGTCACTCACTTCGGTATTCTGAGAAATCTGTGAAATCTGATCTAATGATAACATGCTCATTGTGGTGCGGAATGTCAACACAGCAGCGCTGTGCGTGTTACTCAAACAAAAATATTGAATCTATAACTTGTTTTCAAACGCAGACTCGAAATTACCGGTTCCCGTCGCCTTGCCTCCAAGTAAACTACTGAACCCGAGAAGTATCGCAGTCTATTTATAAGCGACTAAATTATTAAAAACCATTTCATAATGATATGTATATGAATCCATATCAATGATTTATTGATCACATATTTAATAACAGATTGTAAATATTCTTTATGACTGATTTTTTAAAACTTTTTTTTGTGACCTGAAAAGTGAGAGGACTTTTTCTGCGAGCCTTCAATATGGTGCGCCCTTGGGTCAGACCCTAGTTTCGACATTTCCCACTTCTAAAACTGCTCAGCATTAGAAAAGATATAGTAAGAAAACACAGACGAATCAACACAAAAATGGCATGTATAACAACGGCGCTTGGCATAAGGCGTATGTCGACGATCCGGGAGCGACGAGTGGTCGTCACAGGTTTAGGCCTGGTGACCTGTTTAGGGGTGGGAGTTGAGACTGTGTGGAGTCGTCTGCTACAGGGCCAGTGCGGCCTAAGCAAGGTGAAAGGAAAAGGTACGCAGATAATGAATCGGGCTGTCCACAAGATGGGTATTTATGTTAGTGCGCGAGCTGAGTTGTTAGTAGATTATGGATATATCTAAAACTAGGAATATAATGCATGATACGATGAAACAACTGTCAGTGTGCTTCCAAGCTTCCTTGTGTCAGGAACAGCACGAGCAGGCAGGTGATCAGCACACCCCCGCCAATCTACTAGGAGGGTGAACAAGATGACCCCCTAACTGCTGGCCAGTCTCCCTCATCAGCATCATGTGCAAACTGTTATGTCACGAGTGCATGAAGCATCACCCTTGAGAAATATTGCATTCTCAGTGCAAACCAGCATGGTTTCAGAAAGAGAGATCCCGCAAGATCCAACTCCTGATATTCGCAGATGGACAGACAGCCAGCCGGGAGAGCAGCAAGCAGATGGACATCCTGATCATGGATTTTTCCAAGGCATTCGACAAAGTAAACCACAGCTTGCTGCTACATGAGCCATGGAGTTAGGGAACCATGCACAAATGGTTCTCCAACTTTCTCAGAGTTACTGGTGGTGGTGTCAATCAGTGACTGCAGACAGCCTCTTTACACTGTTCTCTGTGGAGGTCAGGCCTTCATGAGGTGTTGCTGGTGTGCTACAGTCAAAACAAAGGTCTGGTAGGCGTGTCAAGGGAAGGAAGATGTCTGCTGGTGCATCTGGTTATGGTACTTGGCATAGGTCAGGTCGTGTCTGGTCAGGAGCTCTTTGCTGCTCAGCTCAGAGGCTGTGCTCAGACTGGCTGGGCAACTTGAAACACCCAGCAAGGAACTCTTCCACCACCTTTTTTTTATATTTTTTAAAATTTTTTATAGCTGATGGGGTCTAGGTTGATTGTACATCTTGTTACTGCCCTTATGCTCTCTGAATAACTTTCCAAGAATCTTACTGAGTAAGAACTGGTGTGATGCTCACTATGACTTCCTCCTGGTTTAACTCTGATGTAAACTCCAGATTAGTCATCTGTATTTGATGGGCAAGGACTGTTCACACACTGAACCACAATTCATAGACTAGACTACAGTTTACCATACCGTTTCTCTTCAACCCTTCGTCCCTCCCCAACTTCCTCCTAGTAAATGGCACACACTATGGAGAGGCTTAAAAATCTTTATTACCCCTATTGACATAAAAAATATAATGTAAGAAAAAAAATGATAATAAAAAGAAGAAAAAAAATTGATATTTGTGAAAGCTGGAAGGTAGTCTTCCAAAGCTTTACATTTAGCGGTTACTTTTTATCCTGATACCATTCTTTCAATTTACCTATTTTCATGTTACTTTTTTTCCCCATGTACAATTTGTTTTTCCTGTTCTTTCTGTCTGATGACCCCGGAAGCATGGCAAGAAAGAAAAAAAAAATGTGGCCACAAAGGGAGACAAGTCTTCTAATCTTCGTAACTGAAGTATTGCGAAGAAAGGGGGAGGGGTATCCCTGTGTGTGTGTCTGTGTGTGTGTGTCTCTATGTGTGTGTCTGTGTGTGTGTCTCTATGTGTGTGTCTGTGTGTGTGTCTCTATGTGTGTGTCTGTGTGTGTATGTGACTGACAGAAGGTAACACAGAAAGGATGCACGTGTCAGTAATGTGCTCTTGCAAACTTGTGTCCAATGTGTGTGTGCGTGCGCGCGTGTGTGGTGTGTATGTGTGTGTGTGTGTTGTCCTCTCTCTCTCTCCCCCCCCCCCCCCCCCTCTCTCTGTCTCTGTCTTTCTTTCATTTTGGTTGCTTTGTGCATGAATGCTCTTTCACTTCCAGATCTGCTTAAGCTGATCTTAAAATGTCTATAAATATACTGGCAGTTTCAATGATTTTTGCCTCCCAAAATGAATCAGTGTTTATATTTTGATGTCTTAAAATATTTGTTTTGTTAAAATAGAGCTTTTTTGTAAACCACCATTTGAGTCTATTAGTAGAATTGTGGATCATCGCGATGCAGTAGCAAATCTGAATAAGAAGAAGAAAAGTCAATATTCATTGAAGTACATTCATGATTTTGAAAACTTTTTATTGTTGTTGTTGTTGTTGTAAAGAACTGGGAAAATTTTCTTTTCACCGAGTAGAACAGCCCTGAAACTGCATAGATAATCAAACTTTGAGCTGTCAATGAAGACTTAAAGTTTAAGCTGATACAGACACCTTGACGATCTGTTTTCCTGTTAAGTCCTTGGTTTATTAGTCTTTGCCGCATTCCCTCTCTTTGCACAGTTACATACTTTGTCTACTGAAGTCACAGTAAATGCAGTTGATGCATCTTTCATCCTAGTATTCAGAAAACATTGTATGTTAGACTAGTAATGAAGACATGATCCATGATAGAATGGGAGTTAGTAATCCAGTTTGAGTTTTCCATTGTCAGGGTTCATATGAAGAGGTATTTACTGGTGATTGACAGCGAACCTTTCCCCTGTCCTCAAACCTGACAGGCATCGCACCTGTCAGTCCCTTTTTTCACCTGGTCTTCATTTTTTTTCTGTCGTTTTGTGCTGTGGTAATAGATTCTATGCCCCTGCCTCCATTCTTCAGTGCTGTCCTTACACCCACACCCCACCACACTTCCCCTACACCCCCACCCCCCTCCTGTTCCGTGTTTCTCTCTCCCTCGTTGCCTCCCACATGCCTTCCTCCCGTTTCACTTCTCCGCCCCCCCCCCCCCCTTCCCTGTCTTCTCCCACCTTCACCTGCCCACTCTTTCGCCTTCCTGCCTCTTCCTGAGTAAAGTGATCCACCCCAGGTGTGTCATGTTGTGATTGCAGGTTATGAGCAGATACCCTGTCAGGTTGTGGGGCAGGTTCCCCAAGGGGATGGGCCAGGTGAGTTCAGTCGCCAACGTGTGTTGCCCAAATCAGGTGATCGGGGTATGACCCTGGCCGCCGCCTTTGCCCTGGCTGCCGCCGATGAGGCCTTGACATCTGCTGGTTGGAAGCCACAGAGTGAAGCTGAGTGTGAAAGGACAGGTAAGGTACTGGGATGTACCAGGTGGTGTGGTGGCAGAGTGTGGTCGAGTGTTAAAGGAAAGTTTGAAAAGTTATTGATAAAGCACCACCAAAAAAATGTAGACTAACAAATCACAAGACAAAACACGACGCGTTTTGACCTCTTAGGTCTTCTTCAGGCAAGATACACAATACTCAGGACAACCAAAATGAACAAGCAATCACACATCTTCATCCAGTTTGGAAGGAAAGGTTTTGCAGGTTGATATGGCGCAGCTCAACAGAGTTTTAGTACCTGTAAACCATATCCCCTTCTCAGGCAGAACTCAGCGAAGTTTTGGTCACAGTACACCTGTCTCCCTTTTCCTCAACCCCCAACCCCTATCTCTTCCTGCCCTTTTCCTTTCTAGGCAAAGTGATAAGCCCTGCTGATGGTCTGCACACTGTGTGATAATGTTGCGCCGGCTTCTGCTTCTGTTTGTGGCAAATTTGCCATTTGCTTGAGATGAACATGTTCAGTATAAACACAGCAAGTACTGCAGCCTGCTCCAGACGGGATCAAAGTTATCATTGTGTGAATTTTGAAAAGAATTATCGGTGAGTCCCCCAAACAACAGGGACAAACAAATTACAAGATAAAACACAATGCGTTTCTGCCTGTTAGGCCTTCTTCAGGCAGGATGAACAACATTCAGGGCAATCACTGATCTGCGTCAACGCTCATCTTGCTACGAATTTGAGAAGAAAAGTGACTGCTTGTTCTTCATTTTGAAATGTGCTTCAATTTCCGCCTGCAGTCGTCTCACTTTGAAACCTCCATCATCACTGTGTGAACAGGTGAGTGAACAGTGATGAACGTGTGAAGCTAGCATCCACGTATGAGTTATAATTATATTATGTTATGTAGTTAACTGGAGGTGGGATCTATGTTTTGTCGTTATGCATAACCACACCGGGTGGGATCTATGTTGTCGTCATGTGTAGCTCACACAAAGTGAGGGTGTGGGTTCTAAGTCATCATTATGAGTGGACAACACATGAGGGGGGACCTGAGTAACGATTACAAAGACACTCACAAGATGGAATCTGACTTCTGAGATACCATCCTGGTCACCCAGGCGAGATGATTGGTAATTAATCCCCGTTGATCTGAAAACCAGCACCTATTAGGTTGACTTTGTTGGAGGTCAAGCACATGTTTTACCCACTGTTTTTGTATGTTTGTTTTTTTTTTTAAACAATCTGTTATGACCTGGCATTTTACGCTAAAGTGTTGTGTCACGAGCAGGTGTGTGCATTGGGTCAGGCATGGTTACCTTAGAAGAGATCACTGACGCCGGTCAGCAGCTTCGTGGGGGCAAGTATCGCAAAGTCAGTCCTTGGTTCGTGCCGGAAATTCTCCTCAACATTGCTGCCGGCCACATCAGCCTCGTCTATGGCCTGAAGGTGAGAAGGTAACCAACTGTTTGCTGTTGTTGTTAACAAAAAAAAAGAAAAAAGAAAAACAAAAGAGAAAGCTGTCTCATACTCAGTGGCTGTCAATGCCTAACTCTCGTAATGTCCTCAGCTTCAATGTTTCCACTACACTTAATGGTTGTAGTGAGTTTGTGATGGAGTCTTTGTTGTAGCGGATTGGTTGGGATTGTGAACGGAGGGAAGTACCGTAAAGAGTCTTGCAAGTGCCCAGTGTTACTTCATGCCCACCTCCTCCTAGTTTGAATCAGAAACCTTATGTATGGAACTGTACCTAGTAAACAGCCTCCCTCCCCCCCACACCCCCTTTCCCATCCCCCCTCCACCTCCCTTCCCTGCCCTTTTGAAAATCCTAGTACAATTTCTAGAACTAATGATGTCACAGATATACACAGGCGCACAACACACATACACATGCACGCATGCACGTAAGCACACACACACACACACACATGCACACAACTTTGGTTGTTCAGAAAGGGATTGTGGACTTCGTTGACAATGCTATGCAGCTACACTTTGTTACAGAGTGTTGTGCAAAAAAACAACAAAGCACAAAAATTTTAGAAATGAAAAAGAAAAATGTTTCAAGGACATATAGTGGCATCTCAAACAAAACCAAGACAAATTAAATTTTTGTACTGCAACATATTTTATTTTTTAAAAAAATTGGCCAAGTTCAGTAAGGAGGGGATGAAAATGTAGAAGAAAAATCGCTTCAGATGATAGCCCATCAGTTTGGTTATGATGGTGGCCAATTTGATTTTTACAGATCTAGTTGCAAAGCGAGACGACTGCAGGCGGAAATCTAAACAAATCTTAAATAAATGTTAGCGAACCGCCCAGAGAACGTGGACAAATGAGTCACAAGACAAAACACAACGCGTTTCGACCTCTTAGGTCTTCGTCAGGTGATATATAAACGAATAAAACAACGAAAATTCACTTAGCTTTGATCGCTTCAGATCGCTTAGGCTTCAGCGCAAGGAAGAAGGCGTTGAATGAGAACCATTTTTACAGGTCAAGTCGGAATCGCACAAAAAACCAGCAAGACTTCTGTCTTCTTTAATCCACCATGGTGGCAAAGTGAAGTGCTACTGAAAGTGCTGTGGAATCTGACCTGCTGCATTGCATATGAGTGCTATTTAGATTTGGAACGCTAGACTTAAAATGTCAAAGTGCTACCTTTGTGCTTTTGAGCTCTTTGACATTTCACAATTGGTTAGGGTGATCTCCCTTTCCCAGCTGCAGATGAAAATCTGGTAGGTCTTTAGAATGAATCACATGACTTTAAAAATGATTTGTTGAGATGCTTTGAAAAAAGTTGTCAGCTGGTTTCCTTCAGAGCATGGCAGGCTCATTCCATTAACCTGTGTTTGATGTGAATAAGTAGCATTTATTTTGAGAATCACAATATCATCGTTGTTGGTAACGTCGTAATTAACTGTAACGATGTGCTCTCAGGGACCAAACCACTGCGTTTCCACTGCCTGCACTACAGGGGCGCACGCCATCGGAGATGCCTGTCGCTTCATTCGCCATGGCGACGCGGACGTCATGCTGGCGGGTGGAGCAGAGGCTTGCATTGGTCCCCTGGCCCTGGCTGGCTTTGCTCGCATGAGGGCGCTGAGCACCAGTTTCAATGACAGGTAGGAGGATGGAGTGATTAGGACTCCTCGTATTCCATTACGAGCAAGTGATGCTTCTTGGGACTGCAGTTAGATTTTAGTTCTGTCACAGTCCAGCTGATAACATGGGGCCCTTCTAGGATGTCATCTTGTAGGGAAAAAAATCATGTTCCTTCCCCCCCCCTCCCTCCTTTACAGCCCCTCTCCCTCTTTCCCCCCCCCCCCTCCCCTTCTCAAAAGGCCACACAAAATCATCTACAAACTACGCATGTATACCAGCCGCCGTGGCGAAGTGGTTAGCGTCGTGGACTCCCGGCGGGAGGTCGTGGGTTCAAATCCCATCATGAGTCATGTGGTTTTTCCTCCCGACCGCTCCTACCCAGAGTAGAGTTTGCTGCGGACTCAGTTGGGAAGACTGGGACCACACAGTCGAGTTTCATCCACTTAATGGATGCGTTTCTGAGAGTGTTGCTCAAATTTCCTGACCAACACTGCAGGTGCCTGTATCTCTCGGGCCTGGTTGACGCCAGGATATATTATGAAAGGAAGCATAGAGTACAGCCCTGCCATGGTCTCAGACCGAAATGGAAATCGGTAGCATCATCTTAATCAACCTCATTCTCATCGATCAGCATAAAAATTTTTTAAAAAGTCTCAAATTCTGTGGCCCTTCATGCCCTGCTCTCATGGTGACCTCAATTTCGATGTCCTCTCCAGTCTGTGGTCTTGGTTTGGTTCGTCGGGGTCACCGTATCGGGAGTCCATGGGGGCTGTCGTTGGACGGATGTGGTGGCAGCCCTCCGGAGGGAGAGCTCACTCAGCCGGCTCCGCGACTAAGCTATTATTGTCGTCAGTAGGGGGCTTAGTAGGTGGTGTCCTGCGTATGTTAGATCAGAACAGGCACCACTGAACACCACCGAAGTGACTCAGCAGCAGTGCAGTGTCTCCTCGGTGGGTTGCCTCTTGACGACGTGACATCGACTGCTCCCTGTGGATTGCCGGTGCTGGGGCTGCGGCGGGCCGACCGAGCTGTGGTTGTGGACGGGGTGTCAGAATGAGCGGCGTGGGTGCGATGCCTCTGAGGTGGCACAGAGGTTGGGACAGCAAAAAAGAAAAAAATATAAAAACTACGCATGTATATACATATACAATGAATTCTTTATGATCGCTAATCTTTCGACTTTCTTAACTCTTACTAGTTCAGACATGTTAGTACTGACTTTGTTTAATGAAATTGGGTTTTGACACTTTACTGATCATAAACGAAAGATTATAAACGAAAATAGATTATTTTATGTATCAAAATGTTGCTAGATTTTGAGTCGATAAAGATATCCTCAGAGTTTGACCACAGAAAATGTTAGTGACGATGGAAAAACACTGAGACATTTGATAGATAAGAGAGAGGCTTAACAAAGCTTCAAAGTCTTATAAGTTTTGTAAATTTGTGAAAATCAACTGAAAAGTGTATAGGCATTCCCCTTGATGAAAACCAGACAGTTTTAGCTCTGTAACTACAGTTGCCACCACCGAGAAAGTGCAGGTGTTCATCAACAACTGCCTGCACAAGATTCTCCGTATCCGATGGCCAGACACCATCAACAACAACGAGCTCTGGAGAGAACAAACCAGCTGCCCGCAGAACAGGAAATCAAGAAACAACGCTGGGGCTGGATTGGACATACGCTGCGGAAGCCTGCAAGCAACACCACCAGACAAACCCTAACATGGAACCCCCAAGGAAAAGAAAAAGAGGTCAGCCAAGGAACACCTGGTGCAGGGACCTGGAAGCAGACATCAGGAACATGGGGATGACTTGGAACCAGCTGGAGAAAAGAGCCCAGGACAGAGATGCCTGGAGGTCCTTGGTTGGCGGCCTGTACCCCAGGAGGGGTAGCAGGCGATGATGAAACACTTTTGACTCCTTCTCTGGAATAATTTCATTACATATATCTGTCTCTTCATACCGGTGGTCTGGTGTATGAGCATATATGTGTGTGTGTGTGTTGCGCACAGGTATGAATGTGAGTAAATGCATCAATAAAACATAGGTGTGTGTGTACTCTCAGCCCTGAGCAAGCCTCGCGACCCTTTGACGCACAGCGTGAGGGGTTCGTGATGTCGGAAGGGGCGGGGCTTGTGGTGCTGGAGGAACTGTCGCATGCTGAACAAAGAGGAGCCACCATACTGGGCGAGGTGAGTGTCCAGCATTGTAACAAGACACTCCTTCACGTTCCTAGTCACTCTTCTTCAGCTGGAAATTTTTATGCTGGAATTTTTTCTTTTGCTTTCTTTGTTTCTGCCTTCTTTTTCTATCAAGTGGTATTTGGGGCCTTCAAGAAATGAGTTTTCCATTGTCAGTTGTAATACATAATATTCAGTATATTTCAAGCGTCAAATTGGTTATTTTGGATTTGTTCACAGAGAAGAAACGATCCAGAGTGGGTGAACTTATTGTCAAGTCCTCCACACGCCCAAAACAAGGGGCAAATAATCGACAGCATTTGGGACTGGTTTCAGTCCTGATGATATGTGGCCCTGTGCAGACCGCTAGGCTGTCAACACTGAAAAATAAAGTTCTATTGTCAGGACGGGGAAGGTAGCGTTCGGCTTTAGAATATATCTACTGCACAGGGCAAAGGAGGCGTGTCCCACCATTGAGAAATATACACCATGGTCCTTAGTCTGGCTGAAAGAGGTTTCAGCACAAGACTTGTTCGTCTTATTGCTGCCTTGCTTATGTGTGAGCTGTCCCCTCTTTTGTAAAGCGATATGGCGTTTGGACATGCGTGATGACATATCAGCTTCATGTTTGATGACATGTTACTGGCTCATCGTCATGTGCATGGTGACATGTATTACCGACACATCGGTGATGTTTGTCATGGCAGGTCTTCTTGGCAGGTCAGTGTCAAGTCTGTCAACATGTGGTATTGTTGTTGTTATGTGTTATTGACATGTGTGATTGCATGTCTTGTTAATGATGAATCAGTGACATTTATTTTAATACATGCCGTTGACAGATCGGCGCTCTGTCATGTTGTTGACAGATCAGTGATCTGTGTGGTGACTTACATACAGATCAGTGCCATGCCATCATCTGGTGACTAGTGTCATGGACAAACTATTGACAGGTGTATTGACAGTTGACAAACCAGTGCCGTGACAAAACAGTGACAGACGTCATTGACGGACCAGTGCTCTTCATTGTGGGACAGGTGCTTGGCTATGGTCTGTCAGGCGACGCCCACCACATCACAGCACCCTCGGAGTCGGGCGACGGAGCGCGGCGCTGCATGGTGGCAGCGATGAAAGACGGAAAGGTGGGAAGTTGGAGATCTGGGCCATGTCAACGCCCAGCCACCTCCACACCCATCGGGGATGCGGCTGAAAGCCGGGCCATCCAGGAACTGTTCGGGCCACGAATGAAGGTCACCTCCAGCAAAGGTGAATGCGCTGTGTGTGTCACCTTAGCAAAGATGAGTGTGCTATGTGTGTCGCCTCTAGCAAAGGGGGTGCACTATGTGTGTCGCCTCTAGCAAAGGGGAGTGCATTGTGTGTCGCCTCTAGCAAGGGAGTGCACTATAGCTAAGATGAGTGTGGCGTGTGTCACCTCTAGCAAAGGGGAGTGTGCTGTGTGTGTCACCTCTAGCAAAGGAGAGTGTGCTGTGTGTGTTACCTCTGCAAAGGGGAGTGTGCTGTGTGTGTCACCTTTAGCAAAGGGAGTGTGCTGTGTGTGTCACCTCTAGACAAGGGGAGTGTGCTGTGTGTTCCCTTAGCAAAGGGGAGTGTGCTGTGTGTGTCACCTCTGGCAAAGGGGAGTGTGCTGTGTGTGTCACCTCTAGCAAAGGGGATGTGCTGTGTGTGTCGCCTCTAGCAAAGGGAGTGTGCTGTGTGTGTGTCACCTCTAGCAAAGGGAATGTGCTGTGTGTGTGTCCCTCTAGCAAAGGGAGTGTGCTGTGTGTGTGTCACCTCTAGCAAAGGGGAGTGTGCTGTGTGTCGGCTCTAGCAAAGGGAGTGTGCTGTGTGTGTCCCTCTAGCAAAGGGGAGTGTGCTGTGTGTGTCACCTCTAGCAAAGGAAGTGTGCTGTGTGTCACCTCTAGACAAGGGGAGTGTGCTGTGTGTGTGTCACCTCTAGCAAAGGGGAGTGTGCTGTGTGTGTCGCCTCTAGCAAAGGGGAGTGTGCTGGTGTGTGTGTCGCCTCTAGCAAAGGGGAGTGTGTTATGTGTGTCGTCTCTAGCAAAGGAGTGCACTGTGTTTCACCTCTAGCAAAGGGGAGTGTGCTTGTGTGTCGCCTCTAGCAAAGGGAGTGTGCTCTGTGTGTGTCGCCTCTAGCAAAGGGAGTGTGCTGTGTTGTTGCCTCTAGCAAAGGGGAGTGTGCTGTGCATGTCGCCTCTAGCAAAGGGGAGTGTGTTATGTGTGTCGCCTCTAGCAAAGGGAGTGTGCTATGTGTTTCGCCTCTAGCAAAGGGGAGTGTATGTGTGTCGCCTGTAGCAAAGGGGAGTGTGCTGTGTGTCACCTCTAGCAAAGGGGAGTGCACTGTGTTTCACCTCTAGCAAAGGGAGTGTGCTATGTGTGTCGCCTCTAGCAAAGGGAGTGTGCTCTGTGTGTGTCGCCTCTAGCAAAGGGAGTGTGCTGTGTGTGTTGCCTCTAGCAAAGGGAGTGTGCTGTGCATGTCGCCTCTAGCAAAGGGAGTGTGTTTGTGTGTCGCCTCTAGCAAAGGGAGTGTGCTATGTGTTCGCCTCTAGCAAAGGGGAGTGTTATGTGTGTCGCCTGTAGCAAAGGGAGTGTGCTGTGTGTCACCTCTAGCAAAGGGGAGTGGCTAAGTGTCTCGCCTCTAGCAAAGGGGAGTGTGCTGTGTGTGTTCACCTCTAGCAAAGGGAGTGTGCTGTGTGTGTCACCTCTAGCAAAGGGGAGTGTGCTAAGTGTGTCGCCTCTAGCAAAGGGGAGTGTGCTGTGTGTGTCACCTCTAGCAAAGGGGAGTGTGCTGTGTGTGTGCTCGCCTCTGGCAAAGGGGAGTGTGCTGTGTGTGTCGCCTGTAGCAAAGGGGAGTGTGCTTGTGTGTCACCTCTAGCAAAGGGAGTGTGCTAAGTGTGTCACCTCTAGCAAAGGGGAGTGTGCTGTGTGTGTGCCTCTAGCAAAGGGAGTGTGCTGTGTGTGTCACCTCTAGCAAAGGGGAGTGCACTACGTGTGTCCCTCTAGCAAAGGGGAGTGTGCTGTGTGTGTCGCCTCTAGCAAAGGGGAGTGCCTACGTGTGTCACCTCTAGCAAAGAGGAGTGCACTATGTGTGTCCCTACAGCAAAGGGGAGTGCACTAGTGTGTCCCTACAGCAAAGGGCAGTGCTTATGTTTGTTGCCTCTAGCAAAGAGGAGTGCAGTATGTGTGTCCCTCAGCAAAGGGCAGTGCACTGTGTGTGTCGCCTCTAGCAAAGGGAGTGCACTATGTGTCGCTGTAGCAAAGGTGAGTGCTTCCTGTGTCACTTCTTCTATCAAGGGCAGTGTGCCATGTGCAGGAGAAGAACAAAGTAGTGTGTATGTAGAGAACCAGGGACAAAGGTAGTGCACTATGTACAGATAGGATTCAGGAACAAAGGTAGTGACTATGTACAGATAGGATCAGAACAAAGGTAGTGCACTATGTACAGATAGGATCTGGAACAAAGGTAGTGCACTATGTACAGATGGATCAGAACAAAGGTAGTGCACTATGTACAGATAGGATCAGGAATAATGGTAGAGTATGTGACATTGTGTTTACTCATACTGCCAGAGACTGTACGAGTATTGTATGAAATGGGGTATACTTGCACCATTAGCGACTGTTCAAGAGTACTGCGTGACTTGGTGTTTACTCGCACCATCAGTAAGTGTTCAGTTCTGTGCAAATGGTGCATACTGACAAAATTGTAAACAAGCACTACACACCTTGGTGTGTATTGACAGCGACTGTAAAGGAGTGCTGTATGACATAGTGTATGCTCATATTGTAAATGATTTAACATATCTTCAGTACCACATGGTGTATACTGACAAGTGACAATTCACAAGTACATGATATGGTGGGTACTATTAGTGACGGTAAAGAAATGCCGTGTACGACATATTGTACATTTTCATTGACTGTTACTGTACAGTACTGTATGACATGGTATGCCGTCACAGTGACAGTGATCACAGAGGAGTACAGTATGTGAGGACACACACTCACCAGCACCAGCACTGAAACACACGCTGCATGCTGCTTTCACACTGTGCAGGCCATCGGTCATTTACAGGGGCGATCGGTCATTTACAGGGCGATAGGTCATTTACATGGGCGATCGTCATTTACAGGGGCGATCGGTCATTTACAGGGGCGATAGGTCATTTACAGGGGCCATCGGTCATTTACAGGGGCGATCGGTCATTTACAGGGCGATAGGTCATTTACAGGGGCGATCGGTCATTTACAGGGGCGATAGGTCATTTACAGGGCGATCGGTCATTTACAGGGGCCATCGGTCATTTACAGGGCGATCGGTCATTTACCGGGGCGATCGTCTTTACAATGGCGATCGGTCATTTACAGGGGCGATCGGTCATTTACAGGGCGATCGGTCATTTACAATGGCGATCGGTCATTTACAATGGCGATAGGTCATTTACAGGGGCAATCGGTCATTTACAGGGGCGATCGGTCATTTACAATGGCGATAGGTCATTTACAGGGGCGATCGGTCATTTACAGGGGCGATCGGTCATTTACAATGGCGATCGGTCATTTACAGGGGCGATCGGTCATTTACAATGGCGATAGGTCATTTACAGGGGCGATCGGTCATTTACAGGGGCGATAGGTCATTTACAGGGGCCATTGGTTATTTACAGGGGTGATAGGTCATTTACAATGGCGATTGGTCATTTACAGGGGCGATTGGTCATTTACAATGGCGATTGGTCATTTGCAGGGTGATTGGTCATTTAAATGGGCGATGGGTCATATACAGGGGTGATAGTCATTTACAGGGGTGATAGGTCATTTACAGGGCGATTGGTCATTTAAATGGGCGATGGGTCATTTAAATGGGCGATGGGTCATATACAGGGGTGATTGGTCATTTAAATGGGACGATTGGTCATTTACAGGGGTGATAGGTCATTTACAGGGTGATAGGTCATTTACAGGGGTGATAGGTCATTACAGGGGCGATTGGTCATTTACAGGGTGATAGGTCATTTGCAGGGGTGATAGGTTATTTACAGGGTGATTGGTCATTTACAGGGGCGATAGGTCATTTACAGGGGCCATTGGTTATTTACAGGGGTGATAGGTCATTTACAATGGCGATTGGTCATTTACAGGGCGATTGGTCATTTACAATGGCGATTGGTCATTTGCAGGGGTGATTGGTCATTTAAATGGGCGATGGGTCATATACAGGGGCGATTGGTCATTTAAATGGGACGATTGGTCATTTACAGGGGCGACTGGTCATTTAAATGGGCGATGGTCATTTGAATGGGCAATGGGTCATATACAGGGCGATTGATCATTTAAATGGGATGATTGGTCATTTACAGGGCGACTGGTCATTTGCTGGGAGCGGCGGGCAGTGTGGAAGCCATCATCGCCCTCAAGTCGTGTCAGACAGGACTTATTCCCCCTACCCTCAACCTTCTCCACCCAGACACTGGCTGTGACCTCGACTACATCACAGGGTCACCACGACCCTGGACGGCTGGGAACAAAGGTCGCAGGATAGCCCTGACCAACTCTTTTGGCTTTGGTGGAACCAACGCCAGCTTGTGTGTGGCGGAATGGCTTAATGGAGGATAGTGGATCTCAAGAACTGTTCTGTAGCTTGACTGTGTGCGTGTGTGTGTATCACATTGGCTGTCATAAGTGCTGTATGACTGGGCTACAACATATCTTTTGTGGTGTGTGCGTGTCATTGAGTGTGGCACTGCAGTTGCTAGTGCAATAAGGAGATTACTATCATTTCCATACCTTAGTGCCATTGTCAACTCGAGGATGGGGATTTTTTTTAAAGCTTCATCGTCACCTGTGTGCAGATCTATGCTGGTCCTATAAATCTGTGGTGGAATTTTCACATATCTGACAATATCAATGTAAACGTGTTGATTCAAGGTCTCGTTATCCAGGACGGTGTTTGGTGCGATATGGAAACAGCAATCTCAGCTCAAAGCCAGGGAAATTTAGTCTCAAGGGTATGATAAATTATACATGTAAAGGCCTGTTGTAAGGGTAATTGGTGGAGCGGGGCTGGGATTGCAGCTGTCTTGTGCGAAAGAAGCCATCTTGTGAATAAACATTGTGTATGAAGGTGAATCAGTTGGTTTTACTAGACTTGTGGTTTTTGTCTGCCCGTCACTGTCCTACTGAACTGTGCATGTATGTGTTTATGTCAAACAGTTGCGGCTCTAGTAAGCACCATGCATGAGTACAGTTGGTATTCTAGTAAATACTCTGTCTCTGTGAGTGCGTGCATGCATGCGTGTGAAAACTCTGTGCGTGTTACAATTTCTGTTCTAACAACACCATGTACACATAGGAACGAGGGGTCATTGAGCCTTTTCCCAGCTAAATCGTGTGATTTCATGACCATTTAGGTTCAGTAAGGTTCAGGAAAATCAAGTCAAAGAAAATGATTGCTGTATGTGATTTGATGAGTGCTAAGGATCATGAAATTCCTTACAGATCAACTGCAAGAAGAGACAGCATGCAAAACGCTGCTGCCTCTGTGAATGGCATGTAGACCTGAAGATTTTATTTCCTGAAGTGGAGAATTGCTTATATTGTTGTTGTTGTTGTCGTACCCTGGCTAAAAGACTCCAGGGATCATCCAAACAGCTGAAGTACTTGAACACTATGGTACAAATGCATCAGCTGGGGATGAGAACATTACGTGTGTGACCATTCTTGATTACCCTGCCAAATGGGCAGCCACACTCCCGACTTCGGGGATTTTGGAGACTGATAATGTTATGCTAGGAGCTTGTCACAACTGAAGACAATCCCTGCATACCTATGCTGAGCATAACAACATTTTGATGTAGCCTTGGTGTTCTAGTTTATATGTCAATTGGCCTGACACAGCCTAAAGCCAAGGCGGAGAATTGTTTTTATGATCACATTTACAGTCTCTGCTTGTGATGCCAAACTGACATTGATCAATGCAGCTGAAGTACCAATGATTTCTTTGGTGAGGATTTCTTTACTTTGTTATTAATTTTGAAAGGAAAGGGGATGACAGTGACTTATAGTAATATGGGATTGGGATGAAACGAATCACATGATAAAATGGTGTTTTCTGATTTGACCTGAATATTAACCCTTAACCTGGTATATATTCGCTATAGATATTAAAGAGCCACTGGTGAATTAACAGACAGAAATTCTCAGAAAAACGTGCATCATCTTTATAGGCTTCTATCTTGTTTCTTGTGCATATTTGAACAATATACCCAGAATGAAAAATGTACAGAAATGAACAAAGAATACGAAAAACACAATGTTAGTGATTTAGTGGTCAACTGTAATTCACTCACCTGGATTATATTGGAGAATACAGGTAATCCAATTCGGAATCACACCAATATGCACAACTTGATCAAAATGTAATCCACAGCAGTCAAGTAGACACACACACACACACACACACACACACACACATACACACACACACATTCATTCTTGGGGTTTATAGCCCTGCCGACCACGGAGGCCATATCAGGGCTGTCACACACACACACACACACACACACACACACACACATACACACACACACACATACACACACACACACACACACACACACACACATACGCTCACACACACACACACACAAACACGCACACATATGTCAGATGCACATGCAGACACGCCCACTCATCACATTACATTAGCAATCAATTATCTAAAAGACAAAAAGTCATTTTTACTTACCTGAATTCTAAATGAAAAAATAATGGTATGTGTGCGTGCATGCGTTTGCCAGAGAGAGGGAGAGGGAGAGAGAGGCTCGCACAAAAAAAAGGCTCATCTTGAGTTGGGCTTCAGATTGCCGGCTTCAATTTTCCGTTGAGCGTACAAGTTGGTTTGCTCCACGATCGACCTCAAAATATCGTCACCAACAAAAAGCTGAAAATAGTCCAAAGGATGAGGATTGGCAGGAAAGTTGTCAACAAGCAGACGGCTTTCACCTTCGAACGGCATGTTGATTATTCCATCACCCCCTTCACTACTCCAACACTCATCTTCATCATCTTCAAAGTCTCTGTTGTTTGGGGCTTGATTCATGTCTCTGATGTCGCCCTCAAGCATCACATTTGTAGAACAGCTTGTAAATCTTCTAAGTTACCATCCTCTTCATCTACATTCTCTACATCGCGGAAAAAATCTTCGAAAAAGTCCTGAAAAACATTCCTACCACGATCCACGTTTCGCGCAGCCGCCATCTTGGTGGTTTTGTTTACGCTTCGACAAGCAGTCTGTATAATCATAGCACAGACACTGAAAACATTGCCTGAACACTGAATATACAGGTTGCAGGCCCCTCTAGCCTGTATTCCACAAATTGTAGCGCCCTGACCTGGTTTCTAAGCCAAGAACAATAACCCCAAGTGGCTGATTTGCGTCACTGTGCAGCGCGACTATAGTCGCGACTACCAGTCGACAGTATAAACAAAGCAGCGCGACTATAGTCGCGACTACCAGGGAAAGGGTTAATAGAAATGTTTCTGTCCAGGCTGTACCAATACAGCCTAAGTACTAATCAGGATATTCCTGCACAACCTGTGCTAATACAGCCCATAATATGATTCAGGGAAACTTCCTGACAAACACTAACCAAATAAAGGCTTGTTCTTTTTACAGACTTTTTCCCGGTACTTGTTTATCCATATTTGCTAGATCTGTCTCCTAACTCCTTTTATTTAAAGAAAGAAATGCTAGCACAGACTCTCCAGGCAAGTGCTTTCTTTTTTTCTTGCCAACTTGGGCTTGTACGCATTCAAGATATCCATGAATGCAAAAGAAATGAAGCATGAGATGATCATTCATTTTAAACTGGTTTATACTTGTGAATAAAAGGTTTATCCAGTAGCAAATGTGAGCCAGAATCCAACCTGTATGTGTGCGTCGCGCAAGCACAACTGTGTATGCATTATGGAATGATATGCCAGTACAATGTCATTCTGCATTACAAATTTTTACTGGTAGGAAACTGAATCTAAGTGTGTTCATATCACACTAGATCCTGACTGTACAAGGTACATACAGATGACATGCACTACAACTCAGCGCTGCCTTCAGTCTCACTATATATACCTGCCTTGGCTTAAGGCTGTGTCAGGCTAATTGACATAGGCTAGAACACCAAGGCTACATCAAAATGTTGTTATGCTCTGCATAGTTATGCGGGGATTGTCTTCAGTTGTGACAAGCTCCTAGCATAACATTATCAGTCTCTAAAATCCCCCGAAGTCGGAGTGTGGCTGCCCATGTGGCGGGGTAATCAAAAACGGTCACACACGTAATGTTCTCATCCCCAGCTGATGCATTTGTACCATAGTGTTCAAGTACTTCGGCTGTTTGGATGATCCCTGGAGTCTTTTAGCCAGGGTACGACAACAACAACAACAACAACTATATATACCACCCTGTAAAACTATGTATTAAAAATAATGTTCGTATAACTGTGCTTGTGCACCTTCTGTATGTGTGCGTGCGTGTGTGTGTGTGTGTGTGTGTGTGTGTGTGTGTGTGTGTGTGTGTGTGTGTGTGTGTGTGTGTGTATGTGATACAGAAGACAGCGCAACTCTTCATAAATGGAATGTTCATGACACGCTACAAAACATCTGCCCTTCAAACAGCTTACACCCTGCTATCTCTCTGCCTCCAGTTATTATCTTCTATCTCAGAGTTAAAAACAATTTGCATGTAATAAACAATCTTCTCTCCATGCAAGAAAAGCTGGGGCATCCTCTGTCCACCATTAAGACAGGGCCTCATGCCTGTTATGTGTCAA
The DNA here is from genome assembly GCA_018398815.1 of Conus ventricosus. NCBI lineage: Eukaryota > Metazoa > Mollusca > Gastropoda > Neogastropoda > Conidae > Conus > Conus ventricosus. The sequence goes on along the minus strand of CM031619.1, from coordinate 28,713,606 downwards.
ATTCTTCCTTCTCCATGTTCCACAAATGCCTACTGTTTTAGTGATTGAAAACTTGTCACTTTAATAATACATGTTCCACAAATGCCTACTGTTTTAGTGATTGAAAACTTGTCACTTTAATAATACATGTTCCACAATGCCTACTGTTTAAGTGAGTGAAAACTCATCACATTAATAATACATGTTCTCAGAGTCCAGTCAAGACACCATAATATCTAGTGAGTTATAATCACAGGGCAACTCTGTAATCACAGAATTAAAACTATTTCACAAACACATTTTGCAATCAGGCGGACGCTGAAGATGGCATGTTGAGGTTTCTGTCAAGCTGAAGAAGTCTATAGAGGCACAGTCAGCCAGTTCCATTCTTAATTTTCATTAACCCTTTTCTCATTTCACCTAAAAACGATGTAACCAAACAGCAAAGCCAGCAAGTTGTGGAGACAGACTGATGTCTGCTGTATGCAAACTGTCACATGAAACCCTTGCAGAAGACAGCGCTTCAGACGGCTTTTACTGCTGTGCCAAAATGCTAGTTACATTTGCATACAACTGATGCCCGATGTTTATTTCTGCACTGTTCAATCTCTTGACGTTTATGCTTGAAGGAAGAAAATCCCAAGTGTGAGACCACTGCTCTTCTTAACTGTACTGTCCACCAGTTTGTATTGTAGCATTTTAATTTTTATGTACAGCAGTTGTGCCACAAATTTTGTAGCATTTTAATTATACATACAGCAGTTGTGCTGCAAATTTTTGCCCTGTGGTTCTGCCCAACAAAGCTGAGAACACAACTACCAGCAGAAAGAAAATTTCCAGAACCCCACTACCCTCACTTCCCATCTCCTTGCAGGAAGAAGGAAACCTGTTATAATTATCCACATCAACATATAGCAACAGGTCACACAGATCTTCCATGACTTCATGATGATTTCACACACACACACACACACACACACACACACACACACACACACACACACACGTTTGTAAGCACACACACACAGTCACAAGAAAGTTATCATGGAAGGATTTGCAAGAATTCTGACTGTGGCCATCTCACTGCAACAATATCATATCTGGGGGGTGGGGGGGGGGGGGGGGTGGGGGGTAGGAGAAAAAAAAACACTGCCATACCAGCCCACCCTGTCAAAACTAAACTGATGATCTGGATTGGCAGCTTGATTTCCTTCGGTGTTCATGTTGTTTAAAACAGTATTTTACCAGCTGTGGCTGATTATTGTGCCTATTGACAAACCAGCAAAAAAGGCACAGCAGCCCTACCCTCCCACCCCCACCCAACAACAAAAAAAATTCCATAAGTTGACAGAATCAGAAAACAACAAATACAGTAAAGTGAGAAGTAGTGCTGGCAGGATGGGGTTTCATCACTGAACAGGTTTCTCTGTGATGCAATCAGCTGAAAAAAAAGGGCTTTCCTGAGGACACAACACCATCATAGTCATACTCAGACAGATGCTGGCAAGTCCAGGTACCACAGGCGAAATAGCGTCATTACTGACTGTAATGCACACAACATGAAACAAGGCCCCTGGCTTCAGGAGATCACACATCTACTGGAGTCAGAGGCAGACAAGGTGCCTGTGCTGTCTTTCTGGGACTGAACCTTGGCCAGCACCGAGTCCTGTCGCTCCTGCACCCATTTGTCCATGGGGGCGTTCCAGTCGGCAGGCGGATTCCGACGGTACTCCCAAACGTCGTTGCCTTGCGCCCCTTCCAGGCGGGTCTTTCGCCGTTCTGTCTCGTTGCTTATGATAGATTCCTGTATGAAAAAAAAGGGTAGCAAATATTCAAGACACAAAAATGCAGACTGTAAAATGACACGACTACGATTTTTTTTTTTTTTTTAATGCTGACATTCTTTTCATGTTTTCTTAAATGTCAGTAAAACTGTGAGTTAATCTGACAATAAAATTGTTTCAATCAGTTGGACTATGATTCATCTTCTCACACGGAAATCGGTTGTGCATGGGATATTCAACATCATGAACATAACCAACCCTCCCCTTCTCCCCAGCTCCACTGAGGACAGCTGAGGTCACTTATTCTTCATTTCTAGTCTCGCAGCAGTAGGTCGTATGGGGATGTGACGGATGCTTGAAATTCAGAGATCTCTGTAGCCCTTTGTCCTCAGTGCTGCCCCTCAAAAAAGAGGTGGTGTTACCCGTCACGTCCTTTGAAAGGTCAATACTGGACCCCTTCATCCTGCCTCTGGGATGTCCACCCTCCACTGTTCCCTGTAGACAGGGAGTCAAGGCAAGATACACAGGCATGCTTCACAGCATGACACCTGTTTTCCTTTGTCTCCTAGCGTATGCTGACTTGCTGCCTTAAACAGTCATATGTCTTATGATCCTCTGGAAGGTGCCGAGTATCCATGTGAACTGCGTGTTCTCAAAGACCTGGATGTTTTACGCAAGATATGCTGTCGGTGACCATCATTTGCACAAACGGAGAAGGCTGGATATAACTACCAGTGACGGTCATTCATTGGAAAGGGAAAATGAGAAGTATCCACAAGTAACAACTTGAAAAGTACCGTGAAAAACAACCCATCATTACCAATGCCTACTCCCTAATTTCAACACGGAACCACCTAACTGTAAACGAACATGTGTTCTGGTGTGTGGTCCAAAATGTGTGTTGCCTTACAGCAGCGGTGATGTCCCCCGCATTTCTGAACCGCAGGCAATTTTTGTAGTCCTGTCTCCACCGCTCACAGTCTGCATAGCTGCCTTGTGTATAGTACTGATGGAAGCGGCCTTTGTAGCCTGCAACAACAGTTTAGCACACCAACCTGAATATCACACAGCACCTGATGTACTCATCGACAGAAACAGTTTATGTGGTTTATATTACAGTGGACAGTTTAGGACACAGAGTGGTTGATACATTGCTGCTTGCTATTACAATTCAGTAAAGTGACAGACACAAAGCTGTTCCATGTATAGTACTGTTAGAAGTAGTCTATAAAATGCAGTAAGCAATGACAGTTCAGCAAAGTGATAATAATACACACACAAGTGTCCATGTACAGCACTGTTAAAAGTAGTCAATAAAATGCTGCCAACAGTGACAGTCCAGTAAAGTGACAAGGACACACACAGCTTCCCTGATCACAGTACTGTTAGAAGTATCTACAGAACACTGCAAGCAATGACAGCTCAGAAACATGACATGGGTCAATAGGAATGCATGACATGGTCTCACACCAGTGCATGCAGAATCTTACAGAATCCGCAGCAGGGGATAAAACCCAACTTTAAACGAACTTGTTTGAATTCAGCTTCTTTCCGTTTAAAAGAATGAAACATTAATGATACAAACGTCATAACGTTTTTTTTTGTTTTTGTTTTTTTGTTTCCGTACAGCATTCAATTTCATCATCATACCTACGTCAGCTAGTAGTCAGATGTAACATCATGTTCTTGCAACTCACCTGCCGTACACAACTCAATAGGACTGCTCACCTATCCCACTCTGATTGCAATGTTTCATAGTGACTGTTCTACATGCTTTATTGTGTGCAGCGAGAATTCTTGAAATGACACAAATTTATCAGACTTGCCCTGAAATGCCCTTGAAAGTTAAATTACTTCAGACGTTTGAAATTTTATGATATGTCTTAATTACAACAGGTGAGGATTCAAAACAGAAAGGAAGGCTTTAAAGTGGAAACATGGCAATGATCATTAATCACACTAATTAAAAAAGACCGCTCAGAAGGGGCTTAAATCACAAATAAGGTGATACCATTCACACTAAGTGCCCACCTCAAAATCTTTGAATCTGGAACCGATGATGTAAGTCAGGAACAAACTGATATTTTCACGAATTTTCAGGAACACATTCTATTCATGCAAATGTGAAGCTGTACAGATGTACATGTATGCATTTCACAAATTCACATCATCACAAACACCATGACTGACGGAGAGTGTAACTGACTAGCACTAGCAGCAACCAGGAAATGCCTACCTGCAGACTATGCACAAACTTAAGTTTTCCCTTTTCTGTCCCTGCTGTAAACACGATTATATCACTGCTGATGGTCTGGGGGCATTTAACAAAAACAAATATTTCCTTCTTTTTTTTTTTTTTTTAAAAAAATGCGATTCGCCATCTATATCTTCTTCATCACTCTCATGCTTCTGATTTGCTTGCTACAGATAGCTACCTTTTTGGCACTTTTGTTGTTGTTGCTTTGAGTCACTCAGTCAGTCTGCTACCTTCCAGCCTGTGTGTAATGGACTTAAGCACGTGTGCACAGTGTTAGAGTCGTTACTTCCCATCAGCATATCAGCAATCCCATCAGTAAAAAAGATGTATCCATTTGTGTGTGTGTGTGTGTGTGTGTTGTGGGGTGTGTGTGTGGTGTGTTCCTTTCAGTAACACTCGGTCCCCAACATTCATCGATTTACAAAATTTTCAATAACAAATACAGCCATTCTGGCACAGTAGGCATGCAGGTTCATGTAAAAAATAACAGAGAAAATAGACTTCAAAGCACAAAAAATATTAAGTAAAATGCATGGAACAAATAAAAAAAAGGAATTAAAAACAAAAAAAACTGAAATGCAGAAATTTCAAGACACATGAATCAATATTCAAGGGTGAATTCAAAATGGGCGAAAGTGCTTTTGACCTAATATGGGTGATCATTCACACATATATCATTCACAACATAATAATGAAATTTACAAATATGAATACTTACATGAATTAAAACTGAATTTCTAATATGACATGCCTGTCACAGTTTTTATTCTTATCATTGACTATTCACATAATCTGAGTAAATGAACAAGTCTTGATGAGATGCACACATACAGAGCTCTTTATCATGTACAGTTTTGAAACAATTCATCATTTTCAAGTAGGTGATAGGGAACTCACTTGCACAATCTGAATACTCCTCCAAATAGATTTCACAAGGTCTCATCTGAAACACAAACATAAACAAATACTTACATTTTCATAACGAGCCTTTTCTATGAACATCTGACGATTTCAATTCAGTATATCACCACAATCACAATGACAATTGCACTAATAATCTTGAAGCATTTGTTTTGGCTCCACCAAATTTTTACTCAGCTGGCCTTTTGTCAGGATACTGGTGAAGGGAGAGAACAGAATACCTGCCTGATGTTGGCAGTTTTAACTGATTTAATTTCAGTTCTGCTAGTTCCAAGATCAGACCTGTACATCCTTGCAATGTACTGCTTAGGTATTTGTACACAATGCAGAAAGGGGGAAAAAGTCACCAAATACTCCATTATGGGTGTATTCACATTTTATGTCAAAGCCAATGTTTCATTCCCTCTCTCTCTCTCTCTCTTTTCTTTCTTCTCTCTCTCCCTCTCTCTCTCTCTTTCCTCTCTCTTTGTTGTTGTTTTTTCTTTTGTTTGGCTGCTTTGTAATTTTTCTCTTAAGTTCATTGAATCAAAGTTCATAAGCTTTAGACAGAAGTCACTGAGAAAACTTACTTACAACCACTTGGACAAGTGCAATATGATCAATTATACTCGATCCAAATCTGTGCAGAATGATAGTTGGAATGGTGTGTTGGACAAAGTTGTACTTTGAGTTTCGGATGATTTTGACAGTTCTATTTGAGTGACTGGACTGTGCAGAACTAGGTATGTTGGAAGTGGCTTGTAAATATCACCTGATCATTGTTTACAACCCTGTTTCTATGCCAAGCTCTAGTAATGGCAGCAGTACTAGTAGCATGCCATTATTTGACTGCAACCTTGTATTACAGCATAACATGAAATTCCAATCGTCTGAAGGGAGCTTCGTTCTCATTCAGCGCCTTCCTTGCGCTGAACTCTGAAGCGATCAAAGCTAAGTGAATTTTCGTCCTATTTTTGTATCTTGCCTGAAGAAGACTGAAGAGGTCAAAACATGTCATGTTTTGTCTTGTGACTCATTTGTCCATGTTTCTCTGGGCGGTTCGCTAGCATTTGTTTGGGATTAGTCTTCCTAAACTAAATGCTATTATGTAATTAAAATCAGTCTTATGTTTCGGCTAGCTAACATCCTGTTCAGCTTTAAACATCAGTCAAAATACGATAATGCATTGAAAAATCTTCTGGATGGTGACAAAAAATATACTGAGTTATTTTAAATTATCTCACACTGATTACTATGTGCAAGTGCAACCACACAGATGTATGGGTGAACAATATAGAAGGCCATGAGGCCCGTTCCCTTTATACTCCTACTACATTAGTTCTTTACTGCACTTTTTCTTTTCAAAACAAAGAGCAAGTGCTGCTTTTAATGCAACACCCCTTTAACTAGTAGTTTTAGTTAACATTATTCCTGTAATAATGATAGGCTGTTCCAGAAAAAAGACAGGATGGCAATTTCGATTTTTCTTACACAATCACTGCCTTTCTGTTCATTTCTTCATCTTCATCCGTAGAGTGTCCTCAATCAACACACTGATTATTCTGACACTTGTAAAGGGGGGTAGGCGCAAGAAAAAACAAAAACAAAAAAACTTGTGACTACTGGTGGAAGTTTACGAGCTCCCGACGTGAACACGCCAAGAGTCACGGCTCCAACCACAGCCTCAGTCAATGAATTGATCCACTCAGCGAAGGTTCACGGGAAGGGAACAAATAAAATCCAGTAATCCCGTAGACACTGAAGTCTTGCAAGCTGCCTTGAGTGTGCTCTTCTGTCCCTCTCCTTAGGTGCTCTCAACTTTGGCTCCTGAGATTTACGAAGTTTGCCCAAATCCACCTGGACCATGTTGTTAAGATTTTGTACATCATGGTGAGCCTTGCGATCTTACGTCGACTTTGTAGGGATGTCCATCCGAGGTGGTGTAACATGTTGGTGACGCTAGCGGTTCTTTTGTAACGATTTTTAAAACGAAATGTGCTGATCTTCGTTGCATGGCCTTATTTTTGTGATCTGTCCTTCTTTGTATGGGTCCCACACAGTACGTGCATATTTGAAAACAGGCCGCACCATTGCCTTATAGTTGTCTCTTTGAGTCTAATATTACTGACTCTGAGGTTTCTTCGCAAAACCCCTGAAGTTTTGTTAGCTTTGTTCGTGATGTTATGAACATGGAGGTCCCAATCTAGGTCTTGCGTGATTGTGACCCCAAAATACTTTGCCAAGGTGACTTGGCGAGAGTCTGGTTGTGCAGCTGGTGTTATGGTGTCAGCAGCTTCTTCTTTCTCTTGGGACTGATAACCGGGAGGGTGGTACATTTCCCAGGGTGGAATGACACATCCCAACTTTTCTCCCATTTCTCCAGCTGTTGGAGATCTGTTTGTAGTTGGGTCTGGTCTTGGCCTGCTGTTATCGGCCTGTAGACGGCGGTATCATCTGCACGAAGTCGCATGGATGAGGAGACTGTTCTGGGCAAATTAAATGTAAACCAAGAACAAGCTTGCCCAAGAACGGTGCCCTGGAGTACCCAGATTTCAGGGCGACCTTTTGTTGCTGACATCTATAAACTGACATAACTGCAACAGTGGCGGGGGTGGGGGGTGAGGGGGGGGGTGCCTTTATCAGCCTCTCGCTACTGTATGCCCAACATAAGGATTGTTATTATCACTCTTACAGTGCATGTGAACTATACTATTTCGTAGTATTTGTATTTTCATTGTCAAGGTGGTTCCAGGTCACCAGAGTTCAAGGAAAGAATGAGCTAACATGTGTTTCCTAAGTGTATCTGTTCATCAGTTAATTCAAAACCGTATCTTGGTTCGTTCTGTTCGACATCCAACAAATCATGCTCATGATTTCTCATGTTACAGAGGTTGCCTAGCTTGCCGGATCGTCTGCTACAAGATCATCGGATACCTCTAAAACAGTAAAAGAGAAAGTGAGACCTTCCGTGATGGCGAAGTATTACCCGTACGCAAGTTTAGGAAACACAATTATTGCTGTAGTTAATGGACATGCAATGTAATGCTGGAGCATTTTAGTTTAACTAACAATTAATCTTACCATCCAAATATCCTCCGGCAAAGGAGATCATGCCTTTCTCTTTGGTGGCAGCCATCTGTGTCAGATGTAAAATTTGCATCGGAAAAACGGTGAAAGGCACATTTGTATCCTGGTCAAAAGTGTCCCCTCGTTCATTTTACACACACACACACACACAACACACACACCATGTGCGCATGCGTGCTGGCACACACACACCACACACACACACACACACTCACTCGCTCATACTACACTGGACATTTTACATAATTATCAGTTACTTTATGATTTCTCTAAACAGTAAACAAGTGGGGTATGTTTTGCTCCCATAAGGAAACCTAACACAGAGTAACTTTTATTCAAGACTGCACAGCCTTTTAAACTTGAATAAAGTCAGACAAATACATAGACGAACAATCTAATAGTGGGGGAAAAACAAGCGCAGGCCAACAACTGAACTGTCTTCATAGTAATGACAGTTCAGTTGTTGGCCTGCGCTTGTTTTTCCCCCACTATTAGATTGTTCGTCTATGTATTTGTCTGACTTTATTCAAGTTTAAAAGGCTGTGCCAGTCTTGAATAAAAGTTACTCTGTGTTAGGTTTCCTTATGGAGCAAAACATACCCCACTTGTTTACTGTTTATCGTTTACTGTTCCCTACCTCATTTCATTTCCGATTTCTCTAAAGTTTTGATTTCCAGTCTATTTGCTTTCTTTGATTCATTGGAAATCCATGTTATTTACTGGGAAAAACCTCAGCGTAGTGCAGCATAGAAGTTGTGGAGAAAGGTCCACAGTTTGTGTGTTGAGAGGAAACTTTGAAAAACATAGCAGTTCTTCGCAATTATTGAGACAATTTTTTTGTTGTTATATACCTCTGTGTTGTTAAGACTTACATTTTTGCCTGAACAGTTGCACCTCTGTGGCTCCTTGTTGGGGTCCAGATTTCCCTCTTTGTTCATATAAAGTTCTTTGTGGAAAAAAAAAAAGAAAAAAAAATCCTTGTCATTGATTTGGAGAATTAACATGGTTCCGTTTTGATGTGGAGACCGACAATCATTGATGGATCAAAAATATCGAGGTAGTTCTTTGCTGACAGTGAGGAGTCTTTGTTAGTGTTGAGAGAGAGAACTTTTTAACTGTTGGTGTAGAGAAAACTCTTTACTCAATTATTGGTGTGGAAAGAAAGAACTCTTTAAATATTAGTGTGGAGAGAAAGAGGTAATCCAACTGCTGGTGCATAGGGAGATAATTCTTTACTAATTGTCAGTGGGAGACAGGCTGTTAGTGTGGAGAGAGAAAAAAACACTTTAATTGTTGGTGCTTAATGGGGGAGAGAACTCATTTCATCATGGCAGAGCTGCCGGTTGGCCAACACTGCTGGTATCACAGGATTTTTGCATAAAACTTTGTTCTTATACAGCATTTTCCAAAACCTGTTGTCAGTTTTGTTGGCTTTTGTGAATCTACCTTTTGAACCAGTTTCAGTTTCATCAAGGTCTGACTGCATATATGCTACACCAATATACTGCCAAGATTCAGACCAGACTGTGCACGATTTAAAGCTGATGGATAAAATGAATTAATGACCGAGATGAGAGAATTTAAGAAGAGTCTCGTGACTACAACTTTTCAGATGTCTGATCTGTACATTAGCCCAAAATGTTAGTCACACCTTGGGTACATATCAACATTGTCTGTGCCACTACCATCATTGTATATGCTTGTGATGAAAGTACACAATGTGGTGTGTGTGTGGGTGTGCATGGATGAGTGGGCCCTTGTGCGTTTGTGCCAGTGTATGCAGTACCCATGTGCATGTGTGTGCATGCATGCGTGCACGTTTATGTGCATGCACGTGTGCGATCTGGGGGTTTGTGTGTGCATGATCCTGCATGCATGTATGTGCGCATGTCTGTGTGCATATATGTATATATGTCTGTGTATATGGGCACCACACACACACGAGTGTGTGAGAGCATGCGCACTTGCGACCGCACATTTATGTGTGTGTGCTCAAATATGTGTTGTCTGTGTGCAGTGTTTCAAGACACATTGGCATTTTCTTTATGTACACATTCCAACAGCCATATACACGTAGACAAATCATGTGCATGCATGTACATGCACTCCACAGTCACAGAAATTTTTGACAAGAGAATGAGGTAACACAACCACACATATTGTTTGCATTTATTATTTAATTCATGAACATCAACCAAGTGACATCATTGCCTGCAATTACACTGACATGCTAATCACTATTTATCACATTTCTCATCAGAAAGGCATGCACTCAATGCTCCCTCTTCAATATTTTAGAAGGCTAACACACCACCACCATAAATTAAAACAATGTTGTCTATATATACAAACATTGTAAGTTCAGCATTAAACGTTCTCAATCCATAAGATTCTGACTCGCTTTTCTCTATGTAACAAACCATGAACAGAAACCAGTAATACTTTGAAGCAGGCAACTCCCACACACACTTATCATGGTGGCAAACAAAAGCTGTGGCCATGGAATGATGTCATGCCAAATCTATTTGCATCTAGGAATGTCTGAACATATTATCTAATCTAGATAATACAAACTGATTAGCAAATTCCCCACATCTGTGCCCTCACATGTATGTAAATTACTCTAAAAACCAAAAGGATAACCAAAACACCTCCCCGCAAAGAACACATGACCCCTCCACATACCCATGCCACACCAATACTTTCCTAGCCACCCCCACACAAATACATCCCCCCACAACACCACCTATGATATTTTGTTTCCTCTGTATCTGCATCTTGTACCACACACACACCCCCAAACCACGCCTACACACGTTACAAAGAACCACACAATAAATAAGAAGAATTCTTTAACAGCGGGGTAAAAAAGATCATGCAAACAGCACAGATGCGCTTAGCATTGCAAGGCCCTCTCTCACACCACCATGTATTCCAACTTCGGGCAATTACCCCTTGGTTCTCTATTAAAAAAAAAAGCTTTTGAAAAATAGTTAATAATATAATAATAATTAAGGGAAAATTTGTTGTAATGCATCCAAACTGCTTGCTGATTTATAAAAAAAAAAAAAAAAAAAAAAGCAAAACCAATTGACCTTTAGATAAAAGAAGAAGAAATCATTTTACTGCACTCATGCTAACAGCAGGAAATTACATTACACCCAATAACAAAACGCAAATCAGCCCGGGGCCTGCAATAAAAATGTCTGCCGCAGCACGTTTGAAGATCCTTCAGCCTGTTTAAGGGGCCTAGCTCACAATATTCCTTTTCCTAAAAAGGAGTTAAATTCCTGAAGACGGCAGGGGTACTTATGGTGAATCAATGAAAAAAAATATCATGTAATATTCCCTCCCTGAACGCAACGAGAATAACATTTAGGGGGAAGGGGCATATGAAAATGACCCTTAATACTGTAATCAAAAAGAAGAGGGAAAAAGGGACGCCTTTAATGCAATTTGGCGTTACACTTGGAACAATGCATGTATTCTTTAAAGGTACTGATAAATCAATGCAACACAAGGAAAAGAAAATTTAAAGCGAAAATTTTCAACCACCCCCTTGGAAATGAAAAATAGGGAAATTTGAAATCCCTGGTGGGCTACCCACAAACACTTTTAATCCATCTTCTTTAAAAAAACCCCCGCTTTCCCTTTTCCTGTCTTTTAATTTTTAAATTTTGGTTTTTAAAAAAAAAAGACATCTCCTGTACTCTTTTCCAACTGATGTTCAAATAGGCAAAAAGCTTTACTTAAAAAAAAATTATAATGAAAGAATTAAAAGCTGTTCTGCTTCTTATTTCTACAACTTCAGAAAATGAGGAAAATAGTGCAAGCAGAAAATGGGGACAAAGAGAGAGAGGAGAAAGAATGTGAATTATCACACACTCTCATAAAGTTTTTGATCCTTTTCAAGTTTTTCGAATGCGGCCCGGATCTGGTTCAGGGGGGGTGACCCGGGATAGATGGGGGAGAGGATGTCCCCGAGTTTGGGGCCCCTCACAGTTTCAGGGCCCCCTTTGGACGGTACTCTTATCAGGTGCCCCTTTCTCCCCTCCCGCCCGGCCCCGGGCCCGGTCAAGTTAATTTTTTATGGGGTGTTTATGGGTTTCCCTGGGAAGGGCACTGAACTCCCGGTGTTTCTGTTCTATACATTCCTCACATGATTTTCGGTGGACAATGGGTAACATTCAAAATGGCACCTCATCTCAAAGCACTTTTGGGGCTTTCCCGTTTGAAACCTTTTAAAATGGGTTTTGATATGGGTTTTCCTACTGAAATTTTTCCAAACAGGGATTTATTTTTTCCTGGCGAGAACATTGTTCCCCTTTTCAGGAGACCCTAAAACAAAAAGGGGGGGGGGGGGGGGGGGGAGAAGGGAGGTAAATCCCCTCCCCCATACTGCCTTTTAATTTCCCCTGCCCCCCAGAGTGGGTTTTCCCCTGATTAATTTTCTTTTTTATCCCCGAGTTTGTCAGGGTTTCGCACCTTCCCCTTTTAGGTCATGGGTTCCTTGTCTTTTGTTTTACCAAATAATTTTTTTTCCATGTTTTTGGATGCTAACTTATTGAGTTTTTGGGGGGTTTAACAAAATTTGGGATGATTTGTCGTAAAGTAAGCATTTTGATTTTTTTCTCTTTAAAGCAAGGGAAACCCGGAATTTTTTTTTTTTAATTACTTTTCCCCCAATGCAAAAGAAAAAACTAACCCCTCCCATGTTTTTATCTTAATAAATTTTCCCTCCCGTTTAAAAATAAAAAAACAAAGATGTATCTTCCTTTGGGTTACCAGATTGGTTAATTATTGGGGAAAAGGGGACCCAAATTTTTTGTTTGATACACTTTCACTCTTGCCGTATTCATCCCCCCCATGCATGCTTTCATGCATGCGCTGTTTGTACAAAACTAAATAAAACCCAAACATGCCCTGAAGTTTTTATACCTTAAATTTTTAGCATTTGCTGGAAATTTGGGACGTCAGCGTCAGTTTGCAGGCGGATGAAGTTGTCCCCCCCAAACCCCCGGGTGTGGGGCAGGGGGGGACCTCACAACCTGCATCAACCACACACACACAATCCCACAGCCCCAATTTAAAAACCCCCACATTTTTGCACTGTTACAGACTCATCATCTTCTTTTATCATCAGACTAGACCAAATTTTTTTTCCTTTTAAAAAGAAAATCATGGTGAGTGGGCCCTTTTTCCAAAAACACTCGAACATAAAAAAAAAATGTCGGAAAAAGGGATGATTTCAGTACTTTGACAAAAAAAAAAAAGCTTTTGAGACATTTCTGTTAAAAAGAAATGATACAGGCATCAAATAACAAACAAAAAAAAAAAATGCAACTTTGAGTTTTTCTTTCTCATCTTCCAAGTCATCCAACCACGGATGTTGCCCTGTGAACCAAAGAAATAGAGAACTTTTGTTGTTTGTTGGTATGCTTTTAATTACAATCACTAACAAGGATAATAAAGACAATGATATGGATATCCAATCTGATCAGAAGATATAGACAGGGTTGTGTTCTATGTTTTCCTTTCATAATATATATATCCCCGCGACAACCAGGCCTGAGAGATACAGACATCTGCAGTGTTGGCATCAGATGAAAACCACTCTTTCACAGATGCATTCACTGAATGGATGAAACTTGACTATATGTCCAAAAGTTCGATCCAGAGTTGAGGCAGAAAAATCCTATAAACCAGTGCCTCTAATGTCAGTCGGACCCACAATTTCTCAGCCTGGAATTCCGCAAAACTAACCAAAGCACCAGATACCTTGATTTTCCTTAACCCTAAGGATGCATGACAAATGTATCTTCACGAGACATGTACATGGCAGACATCTAAACTATGTTTTCCCTCCCTTTCCTCAAACGCTCTCCCTAACTCGCTTGTTGAACTGGTACTGTCCATACAAAGAGCTTCAATGTGTTGTTATCAACACTTCCAGTCATCGTCAGTGATGGGGCGATTTATGTCCAATCAGGCTGAGGATGAGGACACAGACAAGGAGGGTATGTACTGTGATTGTGGGTCAGCATCATCTTTTTTTAATCATCATGAAAATTATTGTGTCATGATTACACACCAGAATCTGTATTTTAAATGCACAAGACTTCACCAGATTTGTGATTGTTACTGGATTATTCTCATCTGTATAAACAGTACCATCTTTATTGTGTGCACAAAACTTCCTGTATTAGAGTATAACTGTCTTGTTTTGGGTTGTTAATCACATGCCAATAAATCATCATTCTTTTCTCAATGGTCAGTCAGTTACATTACATACGTATTCAACATCTTCTCTAATACGACTGTAGTCTGTCTTTGACATTTTTTCCCCAGAAAACTTTGGGATGTAGAGACAAACCAACTTCATTAATACCTGCTAGCTGACTTTGAAATGGCTCAATAACCAACATATAACCAACCACCATAGATTCTCACCTTCAAAATCATCTCAGCCTTGGTCATTCCCTTTACCACAATCTTGGTAAAACTGAAACAGACCACTCACATCACTAAGTACACACATGGTCAATGACTGGATATGTACACAAAGTGTTCAGATTTAGCAATTTTACATCAAAATACTGCACTATGTGCACACATTGTCAAGTATACCATCATTTCACTTGAAAACAAACCTGTGTCAAAAAATGTTGCATCTAATCATAGCAAAGTACCTAGCAGGCCCAGTGAATAAAGAACCATGTTATCCACAAAAAAAATGTTCTTGACTGCTGATCTGTTTCACAAATAAAAACTTTTATAAGGATTTCTGAAAGTTGCAACAGAAAAATAAAGAAAAAAGGAACTATAGACGTTTCAGTCCTAGAGATGATCTATGACCAAAACATGGACATTTTTTTTCTTTTTACTGTAGATCTTTAGAACATCCTAAAAGAAAGTTTTTATCTATGATTCTCTCCATCTTGTGTTGAAACCCTCTCCATTCTTCACAGAAGACTTCCCATTCCATTCAAACAACAGCAAGACCTTGTGTGCTAGTGGGAGGGACGACACAAACACACACCAATGTCCTGTTCAGGCATCGTCCTGGCAGGATTAAACACAATCACACAGCTGAAGAAATCTCACAACAAGTAAACCTCAGAGTGCTAACCCGAGGTACACAAAAGAAAGTAGAATCATGAGATAAAAGAAAGAATAGCCAGAGGATCCCTATCCAATGTCTCCCTATCGCCATCATCCTTTCCAGCAGTCATTTTCCTTCCTCTCTCATTCTGTTCATTGGTGTTCTGTTTGATTTTTCCTTATGATTGGATATTGCTTTAATTTATTCATGCATTTCGGGGGGTGGGGGTGGGTTGGAGGGGGGTGGGTGGGAGGGGGGGGGTGGGGGGGTGGGGGGGGGATTGGCTTTTCCAGTAGTTCTTCTGGCCTAACTAGCATCTTGTCCACTGTTTTAACTGTGATTACTTCTTACGGGCATTACCGTAAAGTTCGGTCTATTTTAGCGCACCTGTATATAAGCCGCACCCACTAAATTTTTAAAAAATCTGAACTTTTTTCACAAATAAGCCGCACCGGTTTATAAGCCGCAGATATATACAACACAGTCCGATGTGCCGCAGGCGGCAGCTGGCCGAGCGTTGAGTTCACATAGTGTCGAAAATCATCACATACAATGTGTTCACTGCATTCATTGGCGTTTAAATAGGTCAGAATACAAGAGCATGTTTCCAGCTTTTCTTCAGTCTTTTTTTTTTTAGTACGATGTGTTTTAAATCAATTAGAATCGAAGTTTTTGAGGCTTCTTA
The DNA here is from genome assembly GCA_018398815.1 of Conus ventricosus. Classification (NCBI taxonomy): domain Eukaryota; kingdom Metazoa; phylum Mollusca; class Gastropoda; order Neogastropoda; family Conidae; genus Conus; species Conus ventricosus. The sequence continues at coordinate 28,697,812 of CM031619.1, read as the reverse complement.
CAAGTGTTGTCTTTCCAACATCATTGCTTTAAAAAAATACCGAAAAAAACAACGCATTAACGATGCGCTAGAAAGGCAGTTCTCTCCTGCGTTCATTGGTGTATCAAGCTAAGCGATTGGTTGAGTACTCGAAAGCGCAAGCCAATCAAAGCGAAGGTATCAAATGCAAACCTTCACTCCCTGTCCACGATTTCAACAATGGCGGATCGAAGCCGAGGTCTGACAATGACCGAGTTGAATGCGCTAATCGTTTTTGAATTGCAAGACGCACTTGGTAAGATAACGCATATAATAACAAACCAGAACATTAATGAAACGATTTGATTGTTTTATTTCGCTTAATACCGTGCCAGTGCTTAGTTATTTTGTTCGTAATTCAGCTAGTGTTAGTCAAGATTAAACAGGTCGGAAACGGCCAACACATTGCGCCGTTCGAAGCGATCGTATTTTTGAGAAGACAAACTGATGAAAAAAGATATCAGTAATGGGCTTTACTTATGTCGATTCCCGTATTTCTGAACGGGTTACTGATTCCATTACACGATTACACAGAAAATCGTAGTTAAAAGCATAATAAAAATTCATGAACAGTAAACACGATATGGTGAGTTACAGAGAAGCTAAGAATAGACGTGGGTGTGATGCTTCTGAAATCGGAAAAATCCGCACATAAGCTGCATCGTTGTTTAAGCCGCAGGGTTTAAAGCTGGGGAAAAAAGTCGCGGCTTATAGTCCGAACTTGACGGTATATGTTTTAGAACTGTTTTCTCTGCTGTACAGGTTGGGTCTATGTTCACTCCCTTGCAATATTCTCAGCTTTGTTCCTGTGGTTTGAGCTTTCTACTGTTTTTCACCTCAGACTTATAAATCTTGAAGATGGGCTGGGCTGACATTAAGACACAACTGGCAAACGTTCTTTTTCATATAGCCAGGAGTTGAATAACAATGAATGCTACCCAGTAACAACATATATTCATAGCACAGATACTGTCTCACAAGAAACACATAGTTGCTAAAAATAAAACAACAACAAAAAAAGAAAAAACTCAACACATGCTTGCAACAAACACAGAGCAAACATTCTCCACAGAAAAATGCATAAACAAATGTACGTTGTCATAATTCTTTTTACCTACCTTGCAGGGGCTTTTCGGGCAACCTGTGAGCCAAGGGAAGGCAACTCGAGGAGTACTGTCTTCAGACTGTGTGTGTCCAGCAATAGCTGTGGAGAAAAACAGCAAAAAACACTGATTTTACTGGCTTCTGGTAACTGGAGTCACCGTCTTACACTTTGTTTTTATTCACTGCCCTAGCTCATCCTCTTGACATACTTACAATGGCACAGCGTCCATAAGGGAGTTGCTACATTCGCCATGAGACCAAAGTACATATATGAATAAAAGCAGGAATCTGATAAACTGAAGTTTAGCTGCAGAGGAATGAGGATGGAGGGGAGGGAGGGTATGGTATATGAGGAAAATCTAAGGACATTGCTACAAGCGTTGTAGCCTGCACTCAACAATCACTACATCAATTTGATCCATCGTGAAATCATATGACATAAAAAACCCATGCTCTGAGGAGTCATTCCATCAGTTGTGCAGTCTTTTCTCCCAAACCATACTCTAGTCTTAGATCTGTTTCAATGGTTTCTTGTCTAAACTCATTTGAAATACTCATCTGAATTTACTTAACATCCAAATCAGTCTTCACTTACAATACCCAAATCAGCTTCAAGCAGTATTTCCAATCACCATCACAACACATTTTCAGCTAAACTCAACACCTTGGCCAGTTTTAATTCAATATCTGAATCAGCTGTACTCCATTCCCCATCCGGTTTACTTTGACCATCTATAAACACATATATTTGAATTACATTCTTCATCTTCTTTGTACATTTTTGGCACTTATTGAAGCATCCGGTGAAAGCAAGAGAGAATGAGAGAGAGACACGCAGGTCAGAAAATGAACTGACTTGTTCAGCAGCCACCGTGCTGCCTGGCTTGCACTTGAACAAGGTGTGGATGAACTTTGGGATGAAAGAGCTGGAACACAGCATCACAAACTTAAACCATTCCTGACACAAATGAAAACTATGCAATGTAAAATTGCATCCCCATGCTGGATACCCTTTTAAGTCACTTGCAAACATTCTATATGCACCATAAAACTATGTCTCCATGTTGGATACCAATTTCAGCAACTGCAAAATTCTTTCATACGCACTGTCATCCATGTTGCAGCTGAAGACCTTACAATTTCATTTATAGACACTATCCCTGCAAACAACTATGTAAATTTAACTAAAATGAAACCGTGTTCAAGTCACTTTGCAAACTGAAAGACAGGTCATAAAACTATATTCTGCTCTGCTCAACTCTATTAGCATGTAAGCTATTACAGATCCACACATATGCAACAGCAATTAAGCCCTCACAGACTTTCAAGCGTCCACACACAGGTGACGCTGATCACCCACTCACTTGGCAAACTTGACGCAGAACTGGGTGAAGTATTTGCGTGATGACAGCAGGTTGTCACGGATGATGGGCACGTTCTGCTTGAGGTGAGCCGTGATGGCCGTGACGTACCCGCTCTGGTCCCCAACCGCCTCTATCGTTGACCACGGCATCTGTTCCCACACAGTGAGGAACCATTATCATCCATCGTAATACAGACATGGCCTGACTCTGCTACCACATAGTGTGCAGGTTCTATCACCTGAACTCATAGCCTAGTGAATGACATAGTTCCCCAGGAAGCAAGATCTCAGGTCCAAAGTTCATGTCTGGCAAGTTCCTTTCTTGTTTTTCTTTCTTTTTTTCCCCCCAACTCCCTGTACATGGATTTTAAGCAATAGCCAGAGGGCAATTTTTCATTCATGATGATACCCTTGAGTTCTCATGCACTGGAGGAATTAACGTTTCCAAATGAACCCACGGCAACAATGGATTTGTACCTGCCAAAAATACTACTAAAAAGTTGGGTTTGACAATTACTGAAAAAGGCTATCCCTGGGGATAGATGAGGGAGAGCAGTGAGAAAGACACATGGTTCAATACCACCTATTATGCAATGCAATATACACCTATCATCCATATCCCCCAAAAACTACATGTCTTGACGTTACTACTGTCCAGCACAGCGTGCACGTCATTTATTAAAACAATAACGATTTGTCACCATTGCTTACTATCAAATATGGTGCACAACTGTCATCTATCCAAATATGGACGGCTCATTATCCTGACTTCTACAGTCTTCAACAACTGCTGTCTGTATTTGAAGAAAGACATGTTTTGACTGTATACAGTGTGTCATAAATACCTAACCAAATATGAACATGGCCTTACTGCTTCTGCTCCATACAGCGTACAACTTCTATCATGTATCAAAGTTAATACAGCCCATCCTAACTTCACTACTTTCCAACACAGTATATAGCGCATTCTAACTTCGCTACTTTCCAACACAGGTATACAGCGCCTCCTAACTTCACTACTTTCCAACACAGTATACAACTATTTTCTTTTTGAAAAAAAACTTATTCAGGTCCACAGCTTCATTTTTCCGTCCCATTCGAGACACTTAGTTAAAGGGCCGAACAAACAAGGCTTACACATTTCTGACCCAACATTTTTGTTGTTGTAGTCCAAGCATAGGTATGCATCAAACTTGTATACTAGTTAACTAGGGAAAATTAAGTTCCCAGAAAGTGATGACGTCATTTTTGCACAATTGTGTGTGTATGTTGTCATTGTTTGAATATCGCCTGACCCCTTGTGTACAAGCTTTCATGCCGTATCTACATTATCTACAGGAAAATAAACCTAGTCGAGTCTGGTATTAAAAGAATTGTCGGGAATTTGCCTATTCAGTCATCTCAAAAGAACAGATGTATTACATTTTTTATGACAATTACTAATTATCAAACTAACAGCCCCACTTGTGATGGCCGCTCAGCAATGCCGAACACATTGTTGTCAGACTGGCTTTACACAGATGCCATTCAGTTCGCCGAGTACAGTGCGGTTAGCTGGCTGGTGGGGAGCAGCCTGCAGAAAACACCCCTTTCCCTGACCTGCATTCACGGCTTGGCCTCTGCAGCTGTGGGCAAGCTGTAAACTCCCCTTCCTCTCAAAACTAAGTGGCTTGCTCTGAACAGCTGTGGGTCAGAACTAGAGTGCTTCTTTTCCCTAAGCAAAAGAATCAGAGATCTTTAAGCAACTGATGTGGAAAAAAAAACCCACTGTTCAAACAATGGAGGGAGAACAATCATTTTAATGATGGCTGAAGAGAGAAATGCCATGCAAAGAGACTTACAAAGCAAAGAATACAAATACAAATATCTTAATGAGGGTGAGTGTATAAGCTGAAAGCTTCTTTACACCATGCCCTCCAAAAAAAAAAACCCAACAACAACTGAAGTGTAAAGATTTACAGAGTGTCCAATCATCACAAGGGAAAACAAGATAGGAAACATAAAAATCAAGCACAAAAAAATCACAACGGTTCAGAAGATTGATATCATGACAACACATACACCTGTACCTCTTCATCACACACACACACACACACACACACACACAGGGAGAGAGAGAGACAGTAAATGAAGAGAGGGAGAGCATGTACCTTGGTCATAGCAGTCAGTGCTGGTTCACAGGCAGCCTCCAGGTCCTGCACTAGCAACTGTATACAGCTGGATATCACACTGCACACACACACACACGCACACACGCACACCACACACACACACCACACACACACACACACACACACACACACTTTAGCAAGAAGTCACATCAGCAGACCACTTCACCTGTCTTATGACAGTCTCCATGAATCTACCAACAACTAAGATTTTCAGACAGGAATTCACAACAGTGGACCACAATACCTTCAACATCCTTCCAATGACAGAAACTTGCAACAGCAGATGACAAAATACCTCCTCCTTCCTCTTTAAGCCCACAGATCATACAGACATGAGAAATAGCTTTGCTTGGCAAAAACAAAAATCTTACAGATGATGGTTCCGAGGTTTGAACCATCAACCTGCTTGTGACCAGTCCATGATGGTACTGACTGCACCATGGTGGCTGACCACACGATTATCATGCATAAATGCAAACATACCAGATTCTGCGTACACATGGATAACACACAACAACATTTTGTTATGGAAACAATCACATCAGTGGGTACACACTGTTGGGTATATGGTGCTTCTTTGATGCATACTTACATCGCTTCACAATCACATCAGCAGGTGCACCATATTGGGTTAGGGCACCTCTTTAATACATACTGACACCGCTTCACTACTCTACACACTATTCCACTATTGAGTCAAGAGTGTTTCATCTTCAGTCTATCCTGGCATTATTCTCACAGCACTCATTCCTGACACCCCAAACACAGCTAAACCCTGTCCCAGCCCCAGCACCGTAAGTCCACTAGGAGCAACCAATATCATGCAGATAAAGCACACTTCATTCCATTAATTTTGTGAATCACATTGTATGGTGCATCAGCTGAAGGAGGTATACAGTTTAGGGTCCACCTCACCAAACACAACGCTTACGTGTGAAACATGTCCTGCTCGGCGGAGAGGTCAATGGAGGCGCGCAGCTCTGGGTCGACTTTTTCCCGCAGCTTGTCGGCCAGCTGACTGGTGGTGTCCATGCAGTACTCGGCCGTGGCCAGGATGCTGCACACTCTCCACTGCTCCTCCTCGCTCAGCTTGCTGGCCTCCCCTTCCTTCAGGATGCTCTGGATCAGGCCCGAGGCCGTGCCCAGCGAGCTGCTGTCTTTGCTCAGTCTGAAACACCATCACACGTGTCAATACACAATACACATACTCCCTGCAGGATTCTCTGGTTAGGTCTTCCTGACACCATGACTCTGTGCAGGGGGCCTTGCCCTATCTGAAATATCAAGAAAAAAAAAGAAAAAAAAATCCCTAAGGTGTGGGTGGGATCCAGAGAAGCACTGTCTTCAACTGCCGAACCAACCAGCAGGGAGCAATCCTGCACCACCCTTGGAAGCCTGTGCAGTGTTCACATACCGTGCAGGCATTGCACAGGGCATTTCATAAAGACATCAAGGGACATAACTGCTCCCTGGCAGATGCCACTGTGTCATGGCCACTGGATGAGAAAATGAAATAGCAGCACAATTCAAGTCAATACATCAACAACTTCCTCCGGGCTGCTTTAGGGAAGTTCCTGGGCCGCATCCAGTGTGCGGCTGTCATTGCTCAATCTAAATGATCAACACATAATTATCATGTCAATGCATCATACATCAAAACATTCCTTCAGGATGGTCTGAGTAAATCCTGAAGCATTGTGCGATGTGAAGGCGTCTTTGCACAGTCTAAAGTTAAATCATACATTGTGTCATTACATCATACATCTACGACTTCTTTCTGAATGATCTGAGTAAGTTTTGAAGCTGTTCCCAGTGTGTCGTTGTCCTCGCTCAGTCTGAAATATCAAAACACATCGGTCACATTGATTTCCATCAGTCAAATCAACATTTATCACCTCAATACATCATAATTCTGTCAGTCCTATTAAAAAGAACTGGGATTCCACATCCGGCATGGTAAATAACAATAAGAATATTCAAGAATCAAGACCTGTACAGAACAGCTGTATCTTCTGACTCTTTTCTCTTTGCAATCAAGCTTGAAAACCAAACATCCATACTTCATTAGACTGAAATTTCCAACAGAGCAAACTCCTATATTAAGTGCCAGAATAATCCACCATAAATCCAGACCTGTTTACCCCGAAATTTGACTCGGAGTATTCCAAATCCAAACTAAGAGTATTTTCTACAAAACAGGAGTACTCCAACGAGAAAGTTTTAAACCACGCTGCGGCAAACTGCATTGTTTGTATCACAGGTGTGGAATACTACGTTACTACATTATTGGAAGTTCGCGTGAACAATTTTGTGTAGTTGTCACTTGTTGGTTGTAGCGATTGAACACAATGATTATACAATGCAATTGCAACTACTGCTCAAGAACCTGTTCAAGTCTTTTCTTTCAACGTATTTTTTCCAATTCGTCATATCTATCATATTTTCGCCAAACGTGTACAAAATATGGCAAAATCGCATGGGTAAACAGGTATGTAAATCACAGCAGACATTTGTGGGAGAAGAAGAAAAGGGGGAGGAAGGTCACAGCCTCACTTGGGCAGATTGGCGAGCAGGACCCGGTGGGCGTACTCCTTGAGGTACTTCTGGAAGAGGCGGGTGAGGTCCAGCATGGGCTGGGCCGTGGAGAGCTGGGAGCACTGCACCATGCACTGCTTGTAGAAGACGAACAGGTCCGCACAGCTGGGCAGCACGTTGCTGCCCTCCTCGCTGTCCAGCTGCTTGGGGCTCTGTTGACGAAGCTCCTCCAGGAACCGCACGATCTGCTCCGACAGGTTCCTGTGCGCGTGTCATGCAGCACTTTTTTTTTACACTTTTTCAATGTCGCGTTACTCTCATGATGCTCACCTGTCCCCTGCCCCCACCCGCCACACCTCCTTGTGCATACTAATTATAAACAATAATGACAATGAAGAAAATATTCATCCCAGATTTATCTCCCTTCAGCCTCAATCTTAACTGCTGTGCAGATAACTCTCGCTCACTCTGGCAAAAAAACCTGCTTATCAAGCCTTGGAGAAATAATATAACTCTCATTTGGACTGTTTTACCGAGTAAATAAGGAGAACATGGTAAAAGCATATGGTATTTCTAACTCGCTTCGTTTTACACTGCACACTTCTTGGACATAAAAAGTCACCGTATCAACTCACTGGCATTGTGCTGAAGCTTCAACACTGGTATCTCACAAACACACTGTGACAAGTTGAAACCATTGCATTGGCAAAATGTTAGTTTTCATGCTTTACTTTACTGTATGTGACTCCATCCTGGGGAAACGACACAGGCCATTTGCTTGGCCTGTCAGTATCTATGTGCAGTTCTTTCCTACAGAAATAAAACAGCTCAGTTGTCCCTCTGAAACTGTTGTTTTGAAGCCGTTCAAAGTTCACGCTTTCTCAAAAACAAGACAGCAATGTGAAGGCAATGCTTACTCACTGCAAGCGGTGCTCAAACTTGTAACATGTGACAGATCCGACACTGAATGTATTCAAATGACTAAAGAAAAGTTACAAACAATACTTTGATGGAAACTCTTCTAATTCTTCCTGTACACGGTACAAATATTCCAAATTAAGCACACACATCTTTCATAATTCTTCCTTTTTTTCTTTTTTTTTTTTTGGTTGTTGATATTAGATGAATTTTTTTTTCAGAAATAAAATGATCTGCTTCCAATTTTTTCAAGAAAACGTGATAAACTTTCAAATCAGGTGTAGTTTGCATGCTTCTGCGTTTTGTCATGTCTGAAATTTTAAAATAAGGCCAAACTGACACCCTGTGACAAGACAGGCTAAGTCCATTTACCTTTGTCACCACTCAGTTAAAATCACCCTCAGTTCAGTGAGGAACTGTGAGTACAAACTGAAGTTACATGCCATTTAAAACAACTGTTTGAACCGCACAATCTGATTCAATGGCAATTCACAAAGACACCTCAAAAAAGCCATTCTCGTCCGACAGTTACTGCTTCAGTACTGTCAAGCTAAACTCAGCATCAGAGAGGCAGGAGGATGAAGTGTGGTTTTCGACTGAAAGCACTGTCAAACCTCTCGGAAAGGAGCATTACAAAACTCACAAAGAAAATGCATCTTCTATTATTCATTATACGTTGTTCCTGGCATGCAATGATGATCATGTTGATACTATTCTGCAACGTTTTGACAAATCTTTCTTCCAAAAACTCTTTACTTTTTTTCTTAAACAAAAATCTAGCATTCAAGATTTTCTTGACATGGTTTATGGAACAATTGTTGTTATCGTCATTGTTGAAATTTATGAGATTTTTGTGGGGAGAGTTGGCAGCTATGTTTCTGGTAAAACAACAGGATTGAAAGTGAAGGAGGGAGCCAGAAAGGTGAGTTCTTACCTGTCCTGGGACTCTATGTAGATGGACAGGTGTGGCTCAAAACACCTGGAGATAATGCCTGTGAAGGGGGATGCCAGAGCCTTGGCCTCCTAGCGCGCGCACACACACACACACACACCAAATACAATGGAGATGTGACCACATTCAAAATAAATGGAGATTAATAATTAGTGTCCAAGGTTTCCCAGATATTTGCATCCCCCATCCTGATCTGACAATTGTTTTTTTAACAACAATCATTGATCAAATCTGTTTAGAAATGAACGAATTTTCTTCCAAAATAAAATCTATTCTTGAACATTGTCACATAAAAAAAAAATACTTCACTTTGGAGCCTGGTCAATAATATATAATATACAATGGGAAAATGTGCCAGCGTGTAACATACCCTAAGCAGTTGGGAAACACATCTATATGTTGTACATGGTAGTTCTACAAATGAGAAGCATAAGTCATGAACCTGTTGCATTTTAGCGAACTACATCACTGGAACCAGTGACAATTCTGAAAATGACGCCACGTTTTAGTTTACCTGGAAATTTTCTTTGTGTAAAATATGAAACTGGTGACTGTGATGACAGACACCAAAGTCTGGCAAACAGAGACAAAAGCACTGGTATGAGTGTAAAAGAATAAGCAGATTTATTCAGAAAATAACTTAAGAATAACCAGTATGAAGTTAAAGGAATGTTTCGTGGTGACTTTTCCACAGAAATTATTATGTTATAATGAATACTTATACAGTGCCTATTCTCGGCTAGAGACCAAGCTCTAAGCGCTTTACGATTTGTTTACAACGAGAAATAAATTTATTGCTAACGTAGTTGGAGGTCTGTGTTGCCAAAGCCGCTCTGGTCAAGTTCAAGACAGCTGTATCAATTCAAGTGTGAAATTGCCATCCAACAAAGATTTCTTTGAAAATGCTGAAAAAGGGGAGATGATGATGTTCAACTGGACATTTTAGATTGAAATTTAATCTTTGTTTGCCAATGTTTTGGGAGATAAACAATGGTGACTTGTTCAGGTTTTGAATCATGACCAATGGTCGAAGGTGCCAATTTTAGATGAAGAAAAAGTTCATGGAGCTTGTCCGACCATTGTTTTTGTATTTAATGCAGTCAGTAAGTTAAAATGATAATGCAAGTGAACTTTGAAAGTCTACTTCAGATGTAAATGTAAACAACTCCATATGATGCAAGCGTCTGCGTATTGTGGTGAAAAAAACACCAACAATGTAAGTGATGAAATGGCAGTATTACTGACAGATCCATTTCAGTGCAATGATGATTTTGCTGTCAATCAAATCTTCTAATGTCTCTTATGATTCTTCCAGCTTAACTTCAGTCCTGTAGTCCGTGACACTGTAATTATCCGCAGACTGTGATTCTGGGCATTTTTTGTGTGACCGATTCGGTTCATAACATCTATTTTAACTTTTATATTTGAGTTTAGATTCAGAATTTTTTGTTTTGCTAATGAAAAGGAGAATGATTTATTGGCATTTTATCAGCAAATGTCACACATTAAAGATCACTCCTTGACATAAAAAAAATGGTGACTGTTCACAGGATAATCGTATTTTCCCAACAAACTTTCACATTCAAGTAATGGTGTGGCTTTTATTTTGTTTGAATAGTTATTTCATTTGCATTATTTCATAGAAAAAGTATTTTTCGAGTCCTGTCACACACAAAACATGACCATTCATAAAAGTGCAATTTTTCTTCTTTTTTTTTCGTCATTTAATAATGGGGACTTGAAACCAGCCAGCATGCTGGAAAAGGCCCAGATCTGGGGACCTAAGAAGCTTCTATGCTTTCAGCCCAATGGCAGTTGTTTCTGTGGAAATGGGTTAAATATCTATTCAGCATGTGCACCCAGACACACAAATAACAGTCTGGCTGAACCCAGTGAGGAATAACATGTGTCAAATTCTGTAACGTAAAGAAAAAGACACAACAACACACACACACACACACACACACACACACACACACGAGTCCCTGCTCACCTTGCTGTTGCTGGAGGGTGCGGCAGAAGCACCAGTGGCAGGGGCAGCAGAGGATTCAAAGGGGTTAGTGTTTGTTTCCTCCTGTTCAAAGGGATTGGTGGAGGGTGGTGGCGGGGCTGCCTCTGGTGCAGGCTTACTCTGAAATCATTTATGCGAAAACACTGTTGACTTCACAGCAAACACACAACCATACACAAGGCAAACACTGTGCAGATAGATAGAGAGAAGGAATTTCACAGCTGAAGGTAGTTTAACAATATACTCACCTGTCCAAAGAAATGCTTTATCCCACTCCCCAAAAAATACTGGGAGAGCATGGAGCTAATCTCGTCTCCAGACCTACACAGGCAGCAAGAGTGATTTCCCCTGCTGGACTCATTTCTTTGTGTCGTACTGAAACCAGTCCACTTTTCGCAACTTTTCACAACTAAGCAGGGAGGTGGGACAGCATTCTCTGAGCCACAGCAGGTCCACCAAAACCAAAACACAAGTTCTGAGAGTCAGGTTCCCAAAGGAGCAACAAGCGGATGGCTCAAGTCACCGGAGGCCAGACACTCCAGACCTAACAGAAGGCTGACTGGTTCCAAATGTTCCCAACAAGCAGTGCACAACCAGCTCTGAAAGGAAGGAATCATGGCTGATGTCAAAGTCTGTCCACGTGAGCTTGAAGGTTTTGGCAACTGCTAATCTGAAACCCTCATAGTACCCACATTCCTATTTTTAACACTGACGTAAGATAAGATAATGTTGCTTATAGCCCAGCCGACCGCAGAGGGCCATATCAGGGCTGTAACACTGACGTCATCCAAAACATGAGCAACATCTTTAATGTTGACAGCTGAAGGAGAAATCACAGCCTGCCTACACCATTTTGCAAAGACTTTAAATTTGCTGTCACTGTACTTCCACGGTTGACAATGTCAGACCAACCTTGATTTTTTTCCATGCAGAAAAGTGTGTCAACAGACAGGTATTGCCTGATACGTAGTTGGCTTGGACAGACAGGGAAACAGGATATCAGTACCATTTCCTTGACCTGGGCTGGAATAGTATGTCCAGTCTACCAGAGAGGGGTATGGGAACCTTTACCGACAGACTGATCAGAAGATTGAACAAGCTCTTTGGCTACATTAGGGGGCAGCTTAGAAGAACCTGGCAATTCCCTCTGGACTTTTTGTTGAGGACTGCTGAATGAAGAATGAGGATGGAAACGCATAGGCCAACATCACCTCCCAAGAGATGACCAGCACATCCACAATGAAAGATGATGGGTCTGGAACAGGAGCCATTAAGACTGGTAGTTGGTTGTTCTAACTGGTGGTAGACAGGCTGACTTGAGGGGTTTCCCAAACCTGACTTACTGATTTGAAAAGGGCCTTGTTCAACATCCATTCTGAGGGAAGAACCTGACCCTTCTTGGAATGAGAATTCACCTGATTTGCAAACTTGCCAGAGACGTGCTTCATCAGGAGACAGATCTTCACAGACTGACAAAACATGTGAAGAGATATTGCTGAGTCGTTTAGTGCCCTTCCAACTTGGTTCTTTAGATAAGCCTCCACAGTGGAGTTGTCTGTGTATACCATAACCGTCTTGCCTTCCAGAACCTGAGACCAGGTGTGCACAGCCAGGACAACCACTCTCCAGTCAAGGACATTTATGTGGTCTGAAGCCTCCTGAAGAGACCAGGACCCGCTGATCTCTACAAAGAGAGGACAGAGATGTGCACCCCAGCCTGACTCGCGCACGTTGGCAAAAATAGCGTGCAACGACAGAGGGAGGATAAGAGGAACTGCGGACTACATCCAATCTAGATCGAGCCATGGCTGAAGGGTGGAAATGAAATCATAAGTCATGGGCAACAGAATATTCAAACTGGCTAAAGACTGAAACCAGGTGTTGATTTTTCAAAATATGGTCAATATAACGAGTGGTGACATCATGACTTAGTCTTCTAACTATCAGAACTCAAAGATCTGTGCACAGAGAGGCTAATTAGTGATTAGGAACTGCAGCATTAAGTGGCTCATACCAAGCGTCAACAGAGCAAAACCCCACATTCATGGCCATCCAACCTGTTTGATTTTTCCATACATTCAATGACCATGCTCACTTGATTTCAATGACCTTTTCTGCGCAGTGTTTATACTGCCTGCCTTTTGTTCTTTGTATTGGGTATGAAATGGTTCACATCTATCCTAACATGGCTGGATCTCTCTTATCATTATTTTCCCTTCTTGCTCACAGCCTAGTTCATTTTCCACCCGCGTCATCTTTTCTGCAGACATCAACTATAATTAAAAAACATTGCACCACAGATTACAGGCCCCTGCTTTCATAGTTCAGCTCTTTCATTCAAAAGTGATAATAATTACAAATCAGTACAACTGAAGACTGACAAAGAAAAGCAGCAATTTCAAACATTTGTTCTCAGTTTCAAAATACTTCATAAATAAGCAACTATCAGTATGGTGGCCACAGGGGAGAGACTCGAGGGGGAAAAAAAATTGGCTTATAGCCCAGAAATTATGGTACTTAGTGAAAATACCCTTGAGTTCTGAAGGTTTACTCATGTCATAGAAGGATTTGTAAGTTGGACTTTTTTTTCCTGTAAGAAGATTCCAACCTGCAGTAAAGACATGAAAACATTGCATGTCCTACATATTCAGAGGTACTGAATTCAGAACACGTGCAAACTAAGTGATCACTGAATTCTGCTCACCTGGCTCTCCTGTAAGGTGGTACCAGTGAAACGCTTGGAGATGAGGGCCTCAAAGCTGGTGGTCCGCTGGATAGCAAAGAGCAGCAGTTTGACGTCAATCTCCACCATCCTTTTGCCTGTGATGCGCGACAGCTCGCGGCGTGTCACCTCGCAGAACTCCACGCAGATTCTCTCGCTCACCTCCCACGACGGGGGAAACAGGTGGCCAAACTTCTCCTCAAAGTCGACCAAGGTGCGCTTGATCCAAGCGTAACGCCGGTCAATCTTGTCCAGCCAGGCCACCTGAAAGGGTCATCAGTCCTAAACAGTGACCCCCTCCTTCAAAATCATGGCTGAGATACTTAATTTTACCTCAATGATTCTGTCACAGCTACACACGACACTGACCACAGCGATCATGTCACAATTACATAAAGCAGTGCTTACAACTACAACCATCTACACATCATATCATATACAACAATGACCTCCCCCCCCCCCCCCCCCCCCAAGGTTCAGGTGATTTAGGTGTAACACTGACCCTTCAAATCCTGTGTGATTTACTATAGTCACACCCTAACTCACATTATGAAAACACCAACCCCCTCTCATCTCTTTGATCTAAGAATAATACTGAACCTCCAACTCTCTGTGAACAACTCTGTGTGATTATGTCTACTATTGATCTTTCCAATTCTATGTTACCTGTGTCTACACTGATCATCAACAAGGGACCAACTGGACTGGAATGGCAGAACAGCCCAGACAGAGTGCGATGGCGAAGGGTTGTCGATGGCCTATGCTCCACCGGGAGCGATGGACATAAGTAAGTGTACTGATCATCAATCTTCTGTGTACAAAACTGATTTTTCCAATCTTGCTGAAGTATGAATAACAATAACCCTTCAAATTCTGTGATATATAAAAGTGATCGCTCTGAGCGACTCCAGATGTGGGTGCTCTATATATTGAACACATCCCCCAAATCCTATATATACAACACCAGACGATCTGTGTGCAATACTTCTTCTTCATCACAGTGACAAACTGAGTAAGTTACAACAATGGTACTTACATCCTGGTCTTCAGCGAAAAGGACCAGGTACTCTGACAACTGCAGCTTGACAAACCAGGCCAGCAAGTCCCGTTTCACTTTGGGGTCAAGGATGTTGACGACATAACAGGCATCATGCAACTGCTTCTGGTTGCTGGGACCGTACTGCACAAACACGGTCAGGTCATTCTCAATATGGGTTAATCGCATGAGAGAGAGAGAGAGAGAGAGAGAGGAGAGAGAGAGAGAGAGAGAGAGAGAGAGAGAGGAGAGAGAGAGGGGGAGAGAAAGAGAGAGAGAAAGAGAGCGCCAGCGAAAAATTAAAAGAAAGACTTTTTTCCCCTGCTATCTCATCTTTCACATCCCCTGAGTGGCATTCTTCACATGCTACTTAATCTGGTTACCCCATACACAGCTACACCGAGGCAACTCATGTCGCAACCCCAACACCACAGGGAGCAAAAAACACTGAAGTGCCATGAGGTAACCACCACATAAACCTGAAAATACAAACAACTTTTGACACGTGCCAACAGTGCTGACATGCACTCATCATGGACATGGACAAGGAGAAGAATCACAACCGAGACCCCATGTGAGCAGGGCATGAAAGGCAACAGACCTTGAGTCTTATTTTATGATGATCAATGAAGATGAGCATTATGAAGATAATATTATGGACATTTAATGACTGACGTGTACTCTATGCTTCCTTTTATACAGTACACCTGTGTCATTCGGGCCAGAGATACACAGACACTTGCAGTTTATACAGTACACCTGCGTCTTTCGGGCCAGAGACATACAGACACTTGCAATGTTGTTTGAGAAATCTGAGCAACTTTCCTAGACCTATCCATAAAGTGGATGAAACTCAATGGTGTGATTCCAGTCTTCCCATTTGAGGTCCTGACCTGGCACACTCAAATTGAAAAATCCTGCCACTGCTGCCTCAAGACGGGACCTGAACCCACAATCTCCCCGCCTGCAAACCCATAACACTAACAACTGTGTCATGGCAACTGGTAAGGCTGTACGACTTAATTCACACCGTAGTGAGTTAATGTTGATGTCTCTTGAGTCTACAAAAGGATGTGATGGCAAGTTTCTACGCTAGGAGAGAAGTTCACACAGTCTGCCTCTGTGACTAGGAATTAATCATCAGTACAGTTCTTGTAGACAGAGTCCTGCATGTGTTCATTAAGACTGAACAGCCAGTACTAAGCATCGTCAAGGTCACTCAACAGTCGTGCAAAGTCTGCTCTAGAGTTAACCTTCATGACCTTGACATTTACAGTTTTTCGTGAACTGCTGTTCCGGAACAGTAAGAGAAAATGGAGGGGATTCAGAACTTGGCGAATGGGAATAATGACAATGGGATGTGAAGGAAAAGAGACATCACATAGCTCCAATGAACATTCAGCAAGTCTTTCCCTACAAATGCTTTATGCCCAGCAAAATTCAAAACATGATCGCAAATTATGTTAGTCCCTCCAGATTCTCACTCCACAAGGTCTTTCCGTTAATGAGCCATACACACATTTTGCTCCTTGTGTACTAGTATTCCCATTCAACCAATCAATGCAGCTGCCTCACTTTGCTAACACTAATTTCCTTAACCAAACAAGGCGGTCAGCAATGACCCTGACGTCAGCCCTCTTAACCTTAGCGAACCTCATTGAACTAAACATTGGGCCATCTACACTGACAACGTTCACTTAACTATGGTAATCCAATCAAACCCATAATCCCACAAGGCGGGCACAGACCTTGGCACCTGGTGCACTTTTAAAATATAATTTCTATCAACAAAAAAACCAAATCTAGACACACTGCACAGACCTTGGCACCTGGTGCCTTTTAAAAAAGTAACTTCATATCAACAAAAAACCAAATTTACACACACTGCACTGACCTTGGCACCTGGTGCACTTTAAAATAGTAACTTCATACAACAAAAACCAAAAACAAGACACACTGCACTGACCTTTGGGACCTGGTGCACTTTAAAATAGTAACTTCATATCAACAAAAACCATTATCTAGACACACTGCCTGACCTTGGCACCTGGTGCACTTAAAATAGTAACTCATATCAACAAAAACCAAATCTAGACACACTGCACTGACCTTGGCACCGGCTCCTTGGAAAGCCTCTTCAAAGTCGGCCATGATCTGTGTACCCAGGTCCGACTGGATCTGCTTCACCCTAAAACATTTTCCAAAACCACGTCCCGTTTCATTCTGAAACATTCCCCTCTCCCACATCACGTTCCACACTGAAAATCCCCCAAAAGCCCCCCTCCTTATTTCAAACCTCAACATTTCTCACATCTCATCTGAGCTGAATAACCCCAAACCACATCATGGCTGTTTCTGAAACATCCTTGTAGCATACTGAGCTTCGTCATAAATATCCACCATATATCATGTTTCACCTTCAAACATCCCATGTACCACTGGCTTCATCCTGAAACATCCCCCACATCAAGTTTGACATGGTACAGTGTGTGACACCAAAACACTCCATATACCATATCATGCCTCTCAAAAATTATTGATAAAGCTCTGCCAAAAAATGTTAACGAACAAATCACAAGACAAAACACGACGCTTTTCGACCTCTTAGGTCTTCTTCAGGCAAGATACACAACAATCAGGACAACGAAAATAAACGAGCAATCACTTATCTTCATCCAATTTGGCACAAGATGGGTGTCAAATGGATGAAGATAAGTGATTGCTCGTTTATTTTCGCTCTCCTCAGTGTTGCGTATGATCCATGCACCCCAGGTATCCCTTATGAACCAAAAAAAGGACTTTAAAGGACCAATAAAAGGGCCCTACCAAAATAAAACAGGACCTACCGGAATATCTTCTACTGTCTGTGTTTTTCACATTTGCTTCAGCTCTTCTTGTTTGTTGACAAGTTCCTTCTCTAAGAGGGTCACTGCTTCTTGTTTATTTTTGGAAGAACTACACAGTTCATTGGCTTGTCCTAAGAGCCTCAAGCTGCTTTGCTGCTGGGCTTTGAGGCATAGTGCATCAGCTTCAAACAGCAACTGTTTGCCATCCTTTTCAGTGGCTGTCTTTCTCCTCTTGAGGGTGTGCATCTCTTCCTCACACACACACACTCATGCAAGCACCCAAGCACACTCACACGCACCAGACCTGTTTACCCCTCACTTCACCTTTCAGTGGTCAAGGCGACCCAAGTCATAGTTTTGGAGCTCAACTGTCAGTAGTCACAGCCACTGCATACTCTGGATCCACCAACTATCCCTTTCAGTTTCCCCCTTCCCCTTATCTGTTGTCCTATCCCTTACCCTTCCACCACTGCACTGCCCAGCAACTAAACTAGCGTGGGCGTGGGGTTTCAAAAACCCTGGCAGGCCATTCACACTTATTAGTCATGATGGTTGCCTTGCTCTGTAGTGTGTGCGTGTGTGTGTGTGTGAGCGAGAGTGTGTGTGTGTGTGTGTGTGTGTGTGTGTGTGTGTGTGTGTGTGTGTGGTGTGCGAGCGAGTGTGCGTGTGTGTGTGTGTGTGTGTGTGTGTGTGTGTGTGAAAGGGATGTGTGTGTGTGTGTGTGTGTGTGTGTGTGTGTGTGTGTGTGTGTGTGTGTGTGTGTGTGTGTGTGAGCGAGTGTGTGTGTGTGTGTGTGTGTGTGTGTGTGTGTGTGTGTGTGTGTGTGTGTGTGTGTTGTGTGCGTGTAAGTGAGCGAGTGTGTGTGTTTGTGTGTGAAAGGGATGTGTGTGTGTGTGTGTGTGTGTGTGTGTGTGTGTGTGGTGTGTGTGTGTGTGTGAAAGGGATGGAACCAGCATGCATGTCTGACAGAAGGGGGCATAATCAGAACAAGCTTATCTACTCTGTTTACTTCCCTTGCCTGGGCTGTCACTATCGACCTTTTTTTTTTGGTCCACCCCCCTCCCCTCCCCTCCCCCTCTCCGTGGTTCGAGATTGTATGACCGTAGGACAATAATTAACAGACCATTTCCGTGGAAACTATTCATGATTCTGTTGAGGTACACAGGTCTGATACACCACACACACAGGTCTTTATTAGACGTGCTTGGAGTGGACGCTGAAACATGTGTCGGTTCAGGTTGTCGAGTTGGCTGTGAATCATCATGACTCTGAGGCTGCGTTGAACCACCAGCGAAAAAATCAGCAACACTGCATCTACTGTCACTTTGATGCTGTTTCTCTTTCTTCTGATGCTTCACACTTTTTGCGTGTTGCTTTAGCATGGATTCTCCCATTGAGGCGATGTTTACGGAGCAATAGCAAAACGCACAGCGCGCTACATGTTTGTCGCTCAGAACTTTCCGCACCCAGTCCTTGTAATCCTTGTCTCTCAGCCTACGATCTTGAAAAGAACATTTGCCTGGCATTGTGGACGAAAAACTGGGCTTAAAATTTTCAGCAGGTAAACACGTGTGAACGATGCAAGATGGCGCCTGGAAGTATCGTCAAATCTCGAACGCGAGACTTGCGAGGAAACTGGCTGCGAGAAGCATCGTCTGCTTGCGCGACCCGACAGAAATGCCGATCTTTTGATTTCATACCTGAAGTTCTTTTTTTTCTTCCGCAACCGAAAATATTCTTTTGTATCGCAAAATTAAAAGACTTTAACTGACCAAATTGCATTTTAAAGGCCCTTGACAAAATATTAAAGGACCTCTTGGTCAAATTAAAGTACTTTAAAGGCCTTTTCTGGAAAATTCTAAATATAAGGACTTTTAAAGGACTTCAAAGGACCCTACGACGCATGGTATCTTGCCTGAAGAAGACCTAAGAGGTCAAAAAGCGTCGTGTTTTGTCTTGTGATTTGTTCGTTAACGTTTTTCGGCGGAGTTTTATCAATAATTTTTCAAATTTCTTTAGATTTCCGCCTGCAGTCGCCTCACTTTGCAACTATATCAAGCTTCACACTGAAACATCCCCAACACCACACCTTGTTTTACCTTGAGACATGTCCTATACCACATCGTGTTAAAACTTTAAACATCCCCAACACCACACCTTGTTTTACCTTGAGACATGTCCTATACCACATCGTGTTAAAACTTTAAACATCCCCAACACCACACCTTGTTTTACCTTGAGACATGTCCTATACCACATCGTGTTAAAACTTTAAACATCCCCAACACCACACCTTGTTTTACCTTGAGACATGTCCTATACCACATCGTGTTAAATTTTAAACATCCCCAACACCACACCTTGTTTTACCTTGAGACATGTCCTATACCACATCGTGTTAAAACTTTAAACATCCCCAATATCACATCATGATTTGCCACGAAACATGCCAGGCATTGCATCATGCTTAATCTTAAAACATCCCCCATACCACATCATGGTTCACCTTAACACATGCACCAAAATGCATAATGTTTCATCTCAACGCATCCTATACAACACATCATGTTTCTTAACCACCCCCACCCCCCACCACACACACCATGTTCCATTTTAGAACATCCCCACATTTCACAATAAAACATCCTCTACCACATTGTTTTCCACCTTAATAATGCTCACACACCCAATCATATTTTTCTCACCTTAAAATGGTCTTCTATATCATGTTTTGCCTTAAAACATCCTCCCACATAATGTTACGCTTCAAAACATTCCCCCACACCACACATTATGTTTTCTCTTGAAACATCCAAACATCCACATAATGTTTTCCTTTGAAACATTCCATACACCACGTAAGTAACCTCGGCACATCAAGCCTCACTTTACAACATCCTCCATACATCATGTTTCCCTTAAAACACCCCAACACCACATCATGTTTCATTATAAAACATAATGTTTCACCTTTAAACATCACATCATGTTTCGCATGGAAACATTCCACACATCGCATCATGAAGGAGGGAGAGGAGGGTGTGGGGGACAGCAGGGAGGGAGGAGAGTGTCCGCACCAACCTGTCAGCCAACTGGCGTATCTGAGGGATGGCCATGTACTTGTCAAAGTGTTCCAACACATTCTGCACCCCCTGGAGCAGATTGCTGATTTCACCGTACTGCCGTCGCCCAGCTAAACTCCTAAATACACACACAGACACACCTTCATTAAAACATGAACAAAACATAAAGCCATATGACGTAAGGCTTGTATATGAAGAGAACACTCTGCATAACAACAGCAGACACGCAAGCTTCAAACTACCACACAGCGACAAAAGTAGCAACAACATCCTTGAGCAGAGGTGACATGGCCGTCATGCATGACTGTGTTGATGATTTGGTCTTATGTGGACAGCCATTTGTTTACTGCTTTTAAACATTATACATAATGGATGTCTAACAGAAAAGAAAACAAGAAAAAGAAAACAGATTGATTTTTCCAATTAAAAACAGCAAAATGTCAAGCAACAAAAAGGTCGGTGGCACTGAACTTAAAAAGTTTTAGCTGACGATCACATGGTAATGGAACTGAAGAGGTTAAATCTAATTACGACATGTATTTTGTACAATACTGCATGATTAAGTTAATGGCACTTCTTTTTACACCAAAAAATATGGAAATAAGTAGTGTGGTGATGGTATTATTCTGACAACCGTACACAATCATGACTCCATAAATGATCAAAAGACACACACGAGCGCGTCAAAGCTGCCAAATGAAGGTGTGTGCAAAATGGGAATGTGGCAGCATGATCACAATACGTAAAATATTCATCCGCAAGGCAGAGAAACTGACGTGAGAGAGTCTACGCCGCCAACCAGCATGTGGAGGTGGTTGAGGGTGGTGATGGAGGCAGTGAGGTGACGTTTGGCATGGTCCAACTGCTTGATGTCACGCGTGATCTCCTTCACCTGTCACACAGCACCATGAGTGAGCGAGTGAAACGGAACACTTGAGTCACATACGATCGAAGCACATGTACACAAATCTTCAGTCTTTTAGAGTATACAATGCACGCAATGTAACTTGATACCGCAC
Source organism: Conus ventricosus (assembly GCA_018398815.1). NCBI lineage: Eukaryota > Metazoa > Mollusca > Gastropoda > Neogastropoda > Conidae > Conus > Conus ventricosus. Next base: position 28,676,034 of record CM031619.1, on the reverse strand, counting down.
CGACAATGCACCATACTTAACCTCCATGCAAACTAGAAGACTTTGAAAATACATAAACAAAGCATTGCCATGCTTTCCCAGCAATAAGCTGCAAATTTTTTCCCCTAAATTCCAACGCCTGCAGCTACTAGACTGGCAGCAGCCTATTCATGGATTTTCCCTATTCTATTCTTAAGCTCACCACAGCTACCTTCACCTGATCTGTAGTTGACAGATAAACTAAAACCCAATGCTGACAGAAATTACATCTGACCACCTTTCACAGAAAGAATGATTCATAGAAAGAATGATTCATACATGAGCAACAGGCAAAATGTGGATTGTTAATAATATTATTTGCTTGAACAGTCACTCGTCAGCACACAAAAATCTGATGTCAGAAACCAAACTATGAAGCCAATTCAAAATTGAACGCTCTTAACCTGGCTCATGAAATGGGCAACCGTACTGTAGCTCTAGTTAATTGTTCAACTGTGGCATATCCAGTGAGGCAATATTTTTGCAATGGAAAAAAAAAATCATAGCAGTCCACGATTACCACCAGTTTAAAAAAAACAAACAGACATTGTTTCGTCAGCAAATGACACAAAAGTCACAGCTAGACAAGTGCAGAAAAGAAGTACCAGAAATCCACAGACAACATGGCTGATGTTGATGAAGATTTCTTGAAACCTTTGCACTGACACTATGAAGAGTCCTTAAGTGGTTTTTAATGCTCCAGAGAACAGTGACGGGAAAGAATTTTTAGAGCTGATTTTTTCCGTTTTTATATGTATTACCTCTTCCTGTGTGGCTTGTCAGTTCACTACAGTCATATCTCAGAATACACAGGCTTTGTTTACGCCGAGTTTGACAATTTTGTTATTGGTTTTTACAGCTATTTACTTGCGTTAAATCAATCAGTGGCAGCCTATGTAGGTTATTCTTTTGTTTCGTTTCTGATTCTTTTAAAAGTTCATCGGTGTGGTTTACATGACAGTTTGGTTTATGGTCTGAAAATACTTCAAAATCAAACTCTACTTCTAAGATATGTTAAAAAACAACAACAAAACAGAATGATGCACATTACCTAATCAGAACTTATATTACCTTTCAAGATTTAGAGGAGGTGATGGGGGGGGGGGGGGGGGGGGGGGGGGCAGGAAAGAGGGAATCATACTGCTGCTTGGGCCTGGCATCTGCTTGCTTCCCACAAGAGCATATAATAGACTGACAGAGGCCGCTCTCCACTGGCTTCGATGATGCCAAGTGTGCATGTACTGTGTGGGTAGGTGGGTTTCAGAGCTCAATACTCAATTCAATTTGGGAGAGGCTGAGAGAGAGGTTAGGGAGAGGGCAGGTCAAATCCCCAGCAAAAAAAAAAAAATTCTGGGGGGTTTCACACACATTCTGCATTCTTTTATTGAAAAGGTAATTTTAATTAATACATGTGTGCTTTGCCTTTCCAACTGTGCCAATGAACATTTATGTCGTTATTCATTTGTTTTTAAACCATGAACTGGAACTGTCACTGGCGATCAGCACAGTGAATATAATTACAATCAACATTGATTTGATACACTAATATGATTGTGTTTCTTGGACATTTGATGGCAAACAAGTGCTGATCGCTGAAAATCCCCCCCTCCCTCCCCCACCGATATTTCTCTAGCCAAAAAAAAAAAAGGAAAAAAAAAAAGCAAGCTTTCAGCTGCACGCAAATTGTGCACTACATCAAGTCTGAAGAGTTTAAATTAGCCACTGAAACTCGGTCAACTAATTTTCATGTCTCCAATGTTCAGTCAGCACATACATCTCTGTTTCTTTCTTCATGCAACGTCTCTGGTTGTGGTAGCAGAGAAAACCCAAATTCATAGGCATTCTGCGTGATGTTGCATGGAATAAGAACTATTAATTCATAAGACTAACCATTTCTTCAGATTTCTCAGCTTTGTCTTTAATGTCCTTGATCTTGGTGAAGAGGTCCTGAATGGCTCGCTGGGCTTCCACCAATGCTTGTCTCCCTTCCTCACCCACATTGGTCTGACCACGCACGACCCCGCGAATCTCGTCATCTAGTCGCCTGCAACAGTAACGCAAATGGCTAGCAGCAGACAACTAAAAGATTTCAAAATGTTAAAATAGTGTGGCAGAATTAATGTATCTTCCATTTGAGTTTATCGCTTAAGAAAGTCATCTTGATCTGTTGATGAACATTTTAAAGAAAAATGATAATAATCACCGACTTGTTCCAGTTTAACAAATTTGACTTTACAGACGTGACTCTGAAGAACATGAAATTGGATGCAGCTGTGAGAACATGTTGATAAAAGGTACATGGACAAGCTCTTCTATTTGGTGGGAAGTTCCCCTGTTTGTTCTGTGTGACTTGTCAGTATATGTAATAAGTGAATGGGCATCATCAGTAATGGGCTTGATGCTAAAATGCGCTTTTATAGTGTTCACTGTGGGACCAAAGTTTACCACTCATGTTTATCTTTCGTTGATATAATTCAATTATCTGATGGGTGATCTGGGAAAGAAAGTCCCCATCATACCAGATTTTAGATCTGATTTTGTTGATGACGTCATCGATGTTGGCCAAGGACTGTTCTGTGGGGAAGAGAGTGTTGATGTAGTCCACGGGGTTGAAGTCAGGACGGTCCAGAGGATCATTGCTTGGCAGCACCTAGACATGATGCTCAGATACTTTACCAATGTGCTGGTTATGTTAGTATACATGCATGTTATATATGTTTACGAGTATGTAAGAATTTATGCACAACCGTATGTGTGAGCGTGTGTGTGTATGTGTGTGTGTGTGTGTGATTGTATGTGTGAGTGTTTGAAAGTGTGTGGTGTGTGTGTGTGTGTGTGTGTGTGTTGTGTGTGTGTGTGTGTGTGTTGTATCTGTGAGTGTTTGAAAGTTGTGTGAGTGTTTGTGTGTGTGTGTGTGTTGTGTGTGTGTGTGTGTGTGTGTGTGTGTGTCGTGTGTGTGTGATACATGTTTGTGAGTGTGTTTATACAGTGAATGCACCTTCATGTGGCATAGCATTTCTGAACCAGTCATCTTAACACAACTATACACAGGTGTCTAGGCATGAAATTTGAAACTGATCATCAGATTTTCAAAGCTATAATATGAGGTTAAATCTTGACAAGTGCTATGACAGAAGCTGAATAGTGGACATCAAGCTTTTTTTTTTTGTTCAATCTTAAAACCAGGTTGCAGAAATGCTTAATTTGAAGTTCCTGATCTACATTTCCTAACTTGTACACCATTGATAAAACAAATGCATATAGTTAATGGACAAAAAGAATTCAGAATCTTAATATTTCAAACAAGAATACCTATGCTCCAGGAAAACATCCCCACACAAACTAGGTACCATGGAAAATTATTCAAAACAGCCAATTGATGCTGGTCATACAAAAGAACAAATGGGAAAAATGCACGCATGAGCGCATTGTCAGTTTGAGTGCAAACTCTGTGTGTGTGTGTGGTGTGTGTGTGTGTGTGTGTGTGTGTGTGTGTGTGTGTGGTGTGTGTGTGTGTGTGAGCGTGCGCACAAACGTGCGTGTGTATGCTTTTGTGTGTGTGTGTGTGTGTGTGTGTGTGTGTGTGTGCTGCGTGCGTGCATGCGTGGTGTGTGTGTGTGCGTGCGTGCGTGTGTGTGGTATGTGTGAGTGAGATGATGATGATGATGATCTTTATTTCCAAGGCAACAGATAAGCAAACATGCTTTTTTTCATCCGGCTCTTGCTCCGCTAAGGGACTAAGCATGACTAGCGACAGAAAGAGAGAGAGAGATGTCTAGATGGAGGGTGCAGGAGGTGGGGTGGGGTGGTGTGGGTACTCCAAATGGATCCCAAAGAGTTAAACACATGCCTATAATCATGCATTCTCAGTTCTAGACTTCACAAAGCAGACTACAACTTCGTCTTGGTCTCTACTGTATTGCATGTTATAAGTAATTGGATACATGCGTGGATGTCATTAATCACACAGAGCTTTAAAAATGCCATTTGAACTTGCTTGTTCTATTGCTTCCTGCACTTCAGGCGTGAAAGTTAGAAGAGCTTCAAATTGTTGGTCGTCTACGATGTCCTCCTCTTCTAATCCAGCCATTTTGCTGGAGTGTATAAATTTGTACGCTCACATCCGTTTCATGAGAAATGCAGTTTTTCACACCTCAAGCCTCCATAAATATAAACATATTTGTTTGAAGCACGTTATTGATTAATACTTGCTTAATGACGCAAAAAGGCGTTTAAGCCTTACGTAATGATGAAATATTTTAGAACTATATACAGGAAGATGATAGACAGGATGTCGCTTGAATAAAACGAAAGATGAGTTATCGACAACTTCCGGAAATACAGACACGTGTGGAAACGAGAGACATGGTGTGTAAATAAAACGTGAATGAAACTTCACAAAGTTTCATGTCATTACAGAGGAAAAAAAGGAGTCGATTTTGATCAACGCTTTTGTGCTTTTGTGTAGTACGCTTGTCGCGGAGATTTTATTTGCAGAGAAAGCAATTATTCGTCGGGAAGGATCAGTAAGTGTTCTCATTCTTTTTCTTCTGCCTTTTTCTTGAGGCATCCACAATCATCAATTGATCTGATGGTTCTGATACTTTTAACTGGGAGGCTTAGGGCAGTAGGCAGATAGCAGTCTGGATGAACGGTGCCAGGGGAGGGGAAAGAATGTCGGAAGGAGGGAGGGGAGGTCATGATTGACATATATACTGATATAGGAGTGGAGGAGGTGAGTGGGAGCTGGGATTTATTTAAGGCTTTAGCTGGGTCCAGATTATAAGATCCTCCACTGACAACGATATGATTATGAATTCTGGTGGAGACTGCCCTGTGTACCATGCAATCATTTGGCTTGATAAGTTTGTATTTGAAAAAAATCTTAAAATAAACGTCACCAAAATGTCCATCAGAAAGTGAAAAATAAAATGCAGTGGAATTGCAGAGAAAGTATCGCAACTGGACATCAGAGAAGAAAGTCATGATTTCTTTTAAGTGATTAAATTTCATCCCTAATACAAGTTTAAATGCACCTGAGATCTGTGAGTGCAAAACAGTGTCAGGTGTCCACCCAAAACAAAGGTCAAACAGGTGACACAAGGTGACAACAGGTCAAGTAACATAGCTGTCTCTCTCTACTTACCCACTATCTCAGCGCTTTGAACTTTCTAGGTGAGATTAAGGTATGTAACCAAACATAGAATTGACGTAAAACTCTGCTGACACTAACAAAAGTGAAAACATTTAGCTCCTGACACTTGGGAACTTAAAGTTAAATCAGTAGTTGTGTTGGCTCACACAAAATTTACCTGAGCAAGTCAGCTTGCAGTCTAAACTTGTTAACATGACATCATGCTACCATACCTGGTTGGGCAGTTTTTGAATAATTCATGAGTGATAA
>CM031619.1:28630612-28665612 GCA_018398815.1 Conus ventricosus | reverse complement strand
AGAATCCATCGACACCTCGGATATTTCCACTGACGACGAGTCTGAAGAAAAGGAAGGGGATGAGGCTGACAGCACTGTGCCCATAGATGCCTCCGACACACAGCAGTCCAGTGCTACCGATGCTCGTTTGGAGGAAGTGACAAGTGCCCCATCAGCGTCAGGGGACAGTGCTCCATCTGTGACCAAGAAAGACACTCCATGCGGAGGCAGCACAGGAGAAGGAAAGGGTAGCAGTACCGAGCCACCAGAACCAGTGAAACCAGCCATCCACGTTCCTGTCTACAGAAAACCAGAGATTGAGGTAAGAGGATAGATAGGACGTGTTATCACTGATAGAGAGATTGACCTAAGGTTCGCCTTAGCTTAAGGCTGTGTCAGGCCAATTGACATAGGCTAGAACACCAAGGCTGCATCAAAATGTTGTTATGCTCTGCATAGTTAAGCGGGGATTGTCTTCAGTTGTGACAAGCTCCTAGCATAATATTATCAGTCTCCAAAATCCCCCAAAGTCGGAGTGTGGCTGCCCATGTTGTGGGGTAATCAAAAATGGTCACACACATAACGTTCTCATCCCCAGCTGATGCACTTGTACCATAGTGTTCAAGTACTTCGGCTGTTTGGATGATCCCTGGAGTCTTTTAGCCAGGGTACAACAACAACAACAACAACAACAACAATGACCTAAGGCGATGGGGGTTGGGGATTGTGGAGAGAGGGAGATGATATCAAGATGACTGTGAGTATAATTGAGGGGGCAGACAGGCCGTATGAACACAGACATGTTGATAGGCTGGTAAGAAGACAGATTCAGTAGAAGGAGTGGGTAGTGAGCTGATGTGTTAGAGAGATACAGGGACAGGCAGACATGTTGATAGACTGGTAAGAAGACAGATTCAACAGAAGGAGTGGGTAGTGAGGTGATCTGTTAGAGTAGACTGGTAAGAAGACAGATTCAACAGAAGGAGTGGGTAGTGAGGTGATCTGTTAGAGAGATACAGGGACAGACAGACATGTTGATAGACTGGTAAGAAGACAGATTCAACAGAAGGAGTGGGTAGTGAGGTGATAGACTGGTAAGAAGACAGATTCAACAGAAGGAGCGGGTAGTGAGGTGATCTGTTAGAGAGATACAGGGACAGGCAGACAAGGACTTAGGAGTTGGATTAAAAGTTAAAGAATGGTGAGAAGAAGAAGAATAGAAACCAGATAGACACAGTGATGCAGACAGGAGGTGAGAAAATGGGCAGATTCAGAGAATGATTGCTGAACATTGACCCATCCCAAAACCTTGTCCTGTGTTTGTTTGGACATAAAGAGAACCAGGTTGTAATTTATGTAAATGATTATGGGCAGAATGGGATCATTATTATCATTATCACTCAAACATGCAAACCATTGAATACTAAAGCATTAACTTTGGTGCTTTTCAATTATCTGTCTGTATAACGATTCTTGTCATTTATCTGTCTGTATAACAGTCCTTTTCATTTGTCTGTCTGTATAACAGTCCTTTTCATTTATCTGTCTGTATAACAGTCCTTTTCATTTGTCTGTCTGTGTAATGATCCTTTTCATTTATCTGTCTGTATTGCAATCCTTGTCATTTATCTGTCTGTATAACAGTCGTCATTTATCTGTCTGTATAACAGTCCTTTTCATTTATCTGTCTGTATAATGATCCTTTTTGTTTATCTGTCTACATATAACAGCCCTATTCGTTTATCTGTCTGTATAACAGTCCTTTTCATTTATCTTTCTGTATAACGATCCTTGTCATTTATCTGTCTGTGTAATGATCCTTTTCATTTATCTGTCTGCATAACAATCCTTTTCATTTATCTGTCTGTATAACATTAACAGTCCTTTTCATTTATCTATCTGTATATAACAGTCCTTTTCATTTGTCTGTCTGTATATAACAGTCCTTTTCATTTGTCTGTCTGTATTAAACAGTCCTTTTCATTTATCTGTCTGTATATAACAGTCCTTTTCATTTATCTATCTGTATATAACAGTCCTTTTCATTTATCTATCTGTATATAACAGTCCTTTTCATTTGTCTGTCTGTATATAACAGTCCTTTTCATTTGTCTGTCTGTATATAACAGTCCTTTTCATTTGTCTGTCTGTATATAACAGTCCTTTTCATTTATCTGTCTGTATATAACAGTCCTTTTCATTTATCTATCTGTATATAACAGTCCTTTTCATTTATCTATCTGTATATAACAGTCCTTTTCATTTATCTGTCTGTATATAACAGTCCTTTTCATTTATCTGTCTGTATAACAGTCTTTTTCATTTATCTGTCTGTATAACAGTCTTTTTCATTTATCTGTCTGTATAACAGTCCTTTTCGTTTATCTGTCTGTATATAGAAAAAAAAAATGACAAGGTGGTTTGTAGGATTAGTTTCTAGAAATGGCTGAATGTTCAGCAGGCTCGTAGGTGCAGAGGTGACAGAATATCAAAGGAAAATCATTTGCCACAGGAAGCAAAATATGTCCAAGGAAATGAGAGTGGTTTTAGTTTGTTAGGGGAATTGGCTGGATTGTGTTCCTTTCTTAAATCGTGTAGATTATATTAATTATCTTGAGTGTAAATAATTGTTCCTGTAGTATCCAAATATGGAAGCCAAAGGATCTGAATGGCTGCTGTCGATCTAATGCCCTCCCTCTCTCTCTCTCTCTCTCTCTCTCTCTCTCTCTCTCTCTCTCTCTCTCTCTCTCTCTCTCTCTCCTCTCTCTCTCTCTCTCTCTGTTTGATTTAGATTAGAGGTTAGATGTAACATTGTTTTTAAATCTTTATTTTATTTTATTTTTTAACTGTTTGTAGGCTGCCAGGCTGAAGCTTCCAATCAGTGGAGAGGAGCAGGCCATCGTGGAATTGATAAATGACAACACAGTCACCATTGTGTCTGGAGAAACTGGGTCCGGAAAGACGACCCAGGTGCCTCAGTTCCTGTATGAAGCTGGATATGCCCAGTGAGTTGATAATGCTACCATTATGCTCGGTCAGTTGATTGTGTAAGGTTATGATAAACGAGCTGATTGTGCCACAGTGATGCACTGCAGATTCCTAATATTTCAGTGGGTGGATGGGGATGTCCATTAACTAAGGTATGTGGTTTCTCAGTTTTCAGTTGGAGTGGGTGAGGTGTGGAAAGCACCCCTGATGTGGCCCTTTGCGGTCGGCTGGGCTATAAGCAACATTATCTTATCTTATCCTAGGTGTGGAAAGGGAGGAAAAAAATGTGAGCCAGAACAATCACAGATTCGGTGTTGGATCAAAATTCAATGTCAAGCAAAAGAAACATGGATTTTAAATAATTACAAATATATCAAAGAAACTGATTTTTGAGGATTTGTGTTCGTACAAGGGTATTTTTGTCGTAATTTCTATTTTCTTCCCTCCCCAGCCGTAGATTATGCATTCTGGATCATTCACTAAAACGGGCAGATTTTGGCAATACCAGTTTTGTCAAGTATTTCTCCTGCCACACACAGGTTTGGCTTTGTTTTAGTTCGGTTTGGTGTGGTTTTATTCGTCTCTTGAAACAAAGGTTGAGATGCTTTGAAGTAAGCCCAGTGCGAATAATGTCAGGTTTATTACAGGGTCACAAGCAGTTTCATAATTTGAAATATGTGAAGAGCAATGACTTAAATGGATTTGTTTTTTATGAGGTGTGGGCGTCTGTATGTATATATGTGGTGTGATGTGATGTTTGCAGTGGAGGAAGCATGATTGGGGGTGACAGAACCTCGGCGTGTGGCAGCCATCAGCATGGCCCGGGCGGGTAGCGGAGGAATTGAACCTGAGCAGCAGGTAGGGTGGTGTGAAAGGGTTTTTTGAGTTGACAGACTTCCATTTGTTCAGCAAAATGCAAATAAATGCCCCCAAAAGTGCAAAATAGTGCTTATGTAATGCACAACACTAAAAGACTTATAAATTTTTTCAGGGAATATGACTTCTCCAGACTTTACAAAACTCAGAAAACACACAACACAGTACTCCCAAGATCAAGATCAACATGAGAATCAGTCTGAAATCTGTTGTTGGTTTCTCACCCATAGAATGTTTTCAGTTACAAACGCTTTTGTATTTGTGTTGTGCAATTATATCTTTCATCAACCTGTATTTCTGCACGATATTTTTGTCCTGGGAGAACCCCTCCGGGTGTTGCGACCTTGTCGTGGTCGGAGGGCTTGCGCGGTCCAGTGATCCCTTAGGCTTTGCTGGCGGGGGCATCAATACTTGGAAATAGGCTGTTTTTTTTTTCAAACTGCTTCTAGATCCAAAAAGCCAAGATGCTGTCTGGCCTAAGCGTCACGTGGTAAGGAGTTGATGCCCCTGGTAGGGCTTCCCATGTCAGATAGGCTAAGGGTGAGGATCCTGACTAAGAGTAACCCGCCTTTCTCCTTTTCTTGTTTTCTGCCTCCCTTATTTGGCCCTTTTCTATCTTCGTCTCCCCTTCAAGTCTTCTTTTCCACACTCCTTTTCTCTCTGTGGTCTCCTTAAGATCCGCGCGTTTGCCGTGCGGTGCGACCTGTGTCGGAGGGGAATGAGATCCTGGTGATTGAGAGCGCCAGCGCTCTCAACACATCACTTTGGCTCGGACCTCTCCTAGACAGGGAGTACACTTTGGCCCGGGTGTACTAATCGGTTTCCCCTTCTTGGGGTTGGGTCAAGACAGACAGTTCCCCTGCTGGCCAAGTAAACCCCCGCAGTGCTCAGCTCTCTGTTCCCGGAGTTGAGCATGATCAGGGGGGATAGGGTTGGTGGCTTCTGTTTGTCGTATGTCTCTCCCGAAGCCTGGAAGGGGTCAAGACATTGGTTTCTTGGCCTGGCCCCTTAGTTGGACTCCAAGGGGGGTGGGTAAGGGAGGGATGAAACACAATAAACAAAATATGGCTTTTTCAAAAAAAACTACCCCCCCATAAGGAAGAGGAAGGCACCATCCCCTATTTCAGGGGAATTTGAAACAGACAGTGATTCCGATCGGAGGTTAGACAGAGGACAGGTTTCTGGGCTTCCTGGCTCGTGATGGAAGGGACGGAGCAGGAAAGACCCCTTTCAGCTTTGAGCCCTTCGCCATACAAAAGGGCTTTCAAGGTATAGCAGGTGACCCTCGTCCATTAAAAGGTTGAGGAATGGCTCGTTTCTCATTCAATGTAAATCACAAAAGCAATCGAACAGCTGCTCAAGGCAACAAAATAGTGGACAGGAAGATCAGGGTGACTCCTCAATAACAGTTAAATTCATCGAAAGGTGTGATTCGCTGCAGAGATCTATCAGGTGTCACAGAGGCAGAGATCAAAACGGAACTGGCGTCCCAGGGTGTGACGGAGGTGCGCAGGGTGACAGTAAAAAAGGGTGCAGGAGAGTGGACACCAACACCCTCTTTCTGACATTCTGCAACCCTGTGCTGCCTCCGGTCATCAAAGTCGGTTATTTGAACGTCAGGGTTCAGTTATATGTTCCATCCCCATTGAGGTGCTTCAAATGCCAGAAGTTTGGTCATGTCAGTGACCGCTGTTCTGGGCAGGAGGTGTGTGGGGTTTGTTGCAAGGCAACCCCTGATGAGCCGTGTAAAGACCCGGCGCATTGTGCAAACTGCGGTGGCGACCACCCCTCCTCTTCACGCAACTGCCCTGTCTGGATACAAGAGTCAACCATCCAAAAGGTAAAAACAGAAAAAAAGATCTCGTTTTTGAAGCCCGCAGGCAGGTTGTTGGCAGTCAGACGCCAACAGCATCTTCATACGCTTCGGCGGTAAAAAAAAAGTATCAACACGTTCAGTCTGCTGCCAGACTGACGATTTTACTTTCTCTAAAACTTTGCAAGGAAGACAGATAACTTTGGTGGAAGAAAGTCCACCACTCCCAACCCAAAGGGGGTGCCCCTGGTGGGGGCAAAAAATCTGCCAAACCCCCGGGAATGCTCAGCATCTACAACATCTGTGTGGGAAATTTTAAAAAACCACACCCCTACCTCGAACTCCTCTGTCCATGCCCGTGCGGGCAAGGGATTCAATCCAGTTTTGGAGATGGTGGAGATGAGGAAGAATCTCCACGTCTCCCAAATCCAGACCTTCTTCACCTGTTGGCAAGCTGCCAGCAGGTTGAAGACAACAAAGTCCAGTGAAATTAAGCAACAAATTTAAAACCTTTAAAAGCAGATGTTGTTTGAGGAGATGACCTGATCTCTCTCCTTTTCGCCTCTCCCACCATGGATGTACAGTTTTCCATTGGAATATCCGTGGTCTAAATTCAACTTTGAGGAGCTGCAGCTTCTGTGTCAATCTATAAAACCTTCCGTCGTGGCTTTCAGGAAACTCAAATTCAAAGCAGAACCTTCACTTTTTTGGCTTTAATATCTTTCAAAAACCTGCAACCATCCACGTTGGGACTGTCGGCGGTGTTGCCCTTTCATACACAAAACTCGGCTGTATAGTCTGTAGCTCTGTCTACCTCCCTTCAAGCTGTAGCTGCGAGAGTCCATCTTCCACAAGACTGTGACAATCTGTTCCCTTTATCTACCTCCTTCAGTCCGGTTTGTCGTCAGGACCTTGTCAGTTCTGATAAGAGAAACTTCCGACTTTTTTGCTGTTGGTGACTTAACGGTCACAATCCTCTTTGGGGTAGTGCAGTACGTCAACCAGAGGTCTGCTATAAATTGAGGATGTCCTTTCGGATTTGGATTTGTGTTGTCTGAACGACGGATCAGCAACTTACCTCCATTCTTCCACAGGTTCACTTTCGTGTTTAGATTTGTCGGTTTGTGACCCTCGCTGGTCCTGGACTATGAGTGGTCTGTCCATGATGATCTGCACGGAAGTGACCATTTCCCTGTCCTCCTACAACCCATAATAACTGAACACGTCTCTGTCTCTCAACATCTAAATTATAAGAAAGCAAACTGGGATCTATTTGCAGCCACTATTTCTAAGGAATTCCAGGACACTGATTTTCTTCAGAGTCGGACCTCAGCAGAATCTTTGACTAACACTATGATCAAATGTGCTAAAGCCTGTATTCCAGTGTCTTCGACAACTCCAAATGCCAAAAACAACCTGGTTCGATTCAGACTGCAACAAATTTCCAAGTTCGAAACGGCTCAGCGTCAGGTATACCAAGACCTTCGGGTCCCAACGCTCGAGCCCATCAGAAACTCCGTGCCAAATCGAGACACACTTTTAAAATCAGTAAACGTCGGTCCTGGAGAAGTTTCTGCTCCAGGCTGACATCGAAAACCTCCAAGAAAAATGTGGGAACATTATTAAGAAAATCAAAGGGAAGAACACCGTCCACTGTGAACCATCTCAATTTTTTCGGACTCTTTAATAACGGAGAAAAAGCAGTTGCTAATCTGCTTGCTTCAACAATTGAAAAGAATTCTCCTCTTCTAACAAATCCGCCACTTTTGTCAAAAACAAAGCCCTAAAAGAAAAATCACCCTGCAACTTTTCGTCAGACAACAGGGGAAAACTACAATCTTCCTTTCACGTTAAAAGAGCTGAAATCTGCCTTACTTTCTTGCAGCGATTCCTCTCCAGGTATAGATGAAATCCATTATCAACTGTTGAACATCTTCCGCAAATAGGTCTGAACATACTGCCCACAGATATACAACCCTGTGTGGACTAACTGGTTTCTTTCCACCTTTTTGGCGGAAAGCCCTCATTATTCCCAAATTTCCCCAAAACCTTTGGGAAAAGATTTTTTCTAATCCATCAACTGCCGTCCATAAATTTGACCACTGTGTCTGTAAATTGATGGAGAAAAAAGGTCAATGCTAGGCTCATGGGAAACTCGAAACCCATGGCCTTTTGGCGAAAGAACAGTGTGGTTTCCGCAGGCATCGGACCTAAAGGGTTTAACCCTTTGATTTTCTGGAATCTACACTTCGGAAACGCCTTTCTGAACAAACAGCATGCAGTGGCAATTTTCTTTGACTTGGAGAAGGCTACGATACCACCCGGAAGTCGGGGATACTTCATGATCTCCACGATCTGGGTTTTCGAGGGCATCTTCCGCTTTTTATTCAAAATTTTTTGGCAGAACGTCAGTTTCAGGTCCGGGGTTGGCACCACTCTCTCTGATGTCCACGAGCAGGAGTTGGGTGTTCCACAGGGGGGCATATGTCCTCCTGCCCTCTTTAGAAACAAGATTAATAACATTGTTCAATCAGTTCAGCAGGTTCAGACTGCTCATTGTTTGTGGATGATTTCGCTGTCTACGCAAATGGAAGCCTTACCCGAGTGTCCAGCGCAGGCTCCAGCTTGCGTGGATAAAATCCATCAGTGGGCGGATGAAAACGGTTTCACCTTTTCTCCAACAAAGACGCAGTGTATTCACTTCCATAATTTCCGTCAGTTTTTTTCCAGATCCCGAACTTCAAGTAGGGAAATCTCCATTCCAGCTGTTAAAGAGGCCAAGTTTTGGGAATCATTTTTGACCAGAAACTGAACTTTCTCAGCCACATCAAAAACCTCAAAACTGCTTGCCAGAAAGCACTGAATATTCTGCGGGTCGTAGCGCACACACGACTGGGGCGCTGATAAGAAAACTTTGCTGCACCTCTACAGAGCCTTGGTCCATTCCAAACTGGACTAACGGTTGTGCCGTGTACGGCTCCGCACGATCTTCTTACCTCAAACTCTTGGACCCTATCCACCATCAAGGCTTCGTCTCTGTCTTGGACAAGTTGGAGCGTTCCGCACCACCCTGTGTACAGCCTGTACGCAGAGGCGGGTGAACCTTCACTGTCCAACCGCAGGCTGAAACTGTCTTTGAATTATTATATCAGACTGTTCTCGGAACCAGAAAACCCTGCCTATGACTGTGTCTTTGACCTCCGTTCCAAAGTAAGTTTGAAAACAACACTAAATGTATTCCGCCGTTTGGTCTTCGTATGCAGCCTCACGTGCGGAATGCAGGTCTAGACCTAGGAGTTGTGTCAGATTTTTCCAAGTTTCCGGATCAACCTCCGTGGACCTTTTTCACACCAGAGATTCGTTTCGATCTTGCAGCTTTTCACAAAGAGTCTACCAGCTCTCTGGCATACAAGGCTTTTGTATGCTGAGCTCTGTTCCAAATCCCATCCTGTCAAAAAGTTTTCAATGACGGTTCCAAGTCTGAAGATGGAGTGGCCTGTGCAGCCTACTGCCCTGGCGCTCCTTCTCAGATACTGTCGGAACATATTCATTCAGATGCTTCTGTCTATTCTGCTGAAACTTACTGCTCTGTACTGGCTTTGAAGATAATCTCACTTCTTCGAAGAGGGACTTTCTGGTTCTGTCGGATTCGCTGTCAGCTTTGGAGGCCATAGATGGCCGCAACCTTCAGCATCCAGACTTTTACTTTTTTTAAAACTTTTTAGCAAGTTGAAGGCGGACGGTTACAACATTACTCTTGCTTGGGTTCCAGGTCATGTTGGCATCGGCGGGAACGAAATGGTTGATCGTTTAGCCAAGAACGCCACAAGAGAGAAACTGTCCAACACTTATATCCCCTGCTCAGATGTGAAACCCAAAATTAATGATAATGTGAGAGACCTCTGGCAGGAGATTGGAACACACAGACGAATATCAAACTCTTTCAGATCCGTCCAAACCTTAAGGACATCCTCCCATCCACGTCGGGAGGTCGTAAAGAGGAAACGGTTCTGTGCCGGCTGCACACCGCCATTCGTATTTTACCCATGCCTACCTTTTAAAGAGTGAAGAAGCTCCGTGGTGCATTCCATGTCATGCGCCACTCACATGAAACATGTTCTTTTAGAGTGTTGGGACTTGCACGATGTGAGACACAAACATTTTACGGCGGAGTCCAGAAGATCTGTTCAGGGATGTCCCGCCTGATGTGATCCTTGAGTTTTTGAGAGAGATTAACATTTTTCATCTGATTTAAGATTTTACGGAAGAAAGATTTTAACGAGTTTCTGGTACGTTTCTAGACGATGTCATTTAAAGGATGTGTGAATTTTTATTTTTTTTTTATTTTTTTTTTTTTTTAATGACTGGTGAGTTGATTTTAACGTGGTGACAGCCCTGATGTGGCCCTTTGTGGTCGGCTGGGCTATAAGCAACATATCTTATCTTATCTTATCTCCTGGGGAGACTGTGACATCATAGCAAGATGGCTCCCAACATCAGATCATCATTTTTAGAATACTGAAGAGTAAATGAAGGGCACAGAAAACGTTTACCCCCATAGTAATTCATTTGTTAGATTCTTACTGTTCTATGCTATTTTCTGGTGAACCTGGTGCATATGTGAATAAGTGAGAGACCATGAACCTGTCAACTTGTCACTTTTTGTGTGGGGGGTGGGGGAAGTGGGGGGGAGGTGCAAGTTGAAGTGGGGAGGGGTCATGTTTCTGCATCTATGTTAGTATTTTATTTGTCTTTTGCTTCTTTAACTTTGATAGTGTTCATTAATGCAATAATCTTAGGTTTGCACTATTTAGAGGCAGTGTCTCTTGTTGTTGTTGTTGTCGTCGTACCCTGGCTAAAAGACTCAAGGGATCATCCGAACAGCCAAATTACTTGAACACTATGGTACAAATGCATAAGTTGGGATGAGAACATTACGTGTGTGACCGGTTTTGATTACCCAAGCACGTGGGCAGCCACACTCCAACTTCGGGGGTTTTGGAGACTGATAATGTTATGCTAGGAGCTTGTCACAACTGAAGACAATCCCTGCCATAACTGTGCCAAGCATAACAACATTTTTATGTAGCCTTGGTGTTCTAGCCTATGTCAGTTGGCCTGACACAAGGACTTCCTCCCATCTACATCTGGTGGTCGTAAAGAGGAAACGGTTCTGTGCCGGCTGCACACCGGCCATTCATATTTTACTCATTCCTACCTTTTAAAGAGTGAAGAAGCTCCGTGGTGCATTCCATGTCATGTGCCACTCACAATGAAACATATTCTTTTAGAGTGTTGGGACTTGCACGATGTGAGACACAAACATTTTACAGCGGAGTCCATGAAGATCCTGTTCAGGGATGTCCCGCCTGACGTGATCCTTGGGTTTTTGAGAGAGATTAACATTTTTCATCTGATTTAAGATTTTACGGAAGAAAGATTTTTAACGAAGTTTCTGGTGCGTTTCTAGAAGATGTTATTGAAAGTGATGTGTGAACGTTTTTTTTATTTTTTATTTTTTTAATTTTTTTTTTTTTAATGACTGGTGAGTTGATTTTAACGTGGTGACAGCCCTGATGTGGCCCTTTGCGGTCGGCTGGGCTATAAGCAACATTATAAAGAAAAAAATTAAAATTAAAAATTTTTTTTAAAAGCCTTAAGCCAAGGCGGAGTGTCTCGTGTTATATGACCTTGTCTGTTTCAGGGAAGTGTCTTATCAGATCCGCTACGAGGGCAACGTGACCCCAGACACACACATCAAGTTCATGACAGATGGCGTCTTGCTGCGGGAGATACAGCAGGTAACAAACGCTCAGACAATGCACAGTCTCCGTGGAAACTGAGGTGATTTGCCTTGCTGTGGTCAGTGAGACTGAATTCACATTGATTTTGTACTCTCTTTGTGGAAAGGTGGCAGAGTTCATAAAGTGTGAAAAGATTGAAAGAAGACACATCTGTATCGTAGTGTGGCGGACGTTGAATGCACATCAATAAGTCAAACAAAACAGAAAAAAAATCTGATAGTTTAGTTAGATTCATTGTTACTTTTTTTTTTTTTGTAAATGCCTCAGCTAGGCAAAGAGGTATAAAACAGAGAATGTGCAGTTTGTTTACCTGTAAGTAATGAGTACTGCATTGCCATTGTAAACACATCAGCTTGATGAACGGTATTAAGAAATGTGAAGAGGTGTAGCTGAATCATAGTGTTGAATGATGCTATGTCGTTCCAAACATTTCAAGGGAGCAAACCTAAATCCTGATGTTGAAGGCTACTGAACCTCGGCAAATACCTCACCTCAGAAAACTCAAAGTGAGGCATAGCTGAATCCCAGTGTTGTATGTTGCTGTGTCATTGGTTACAACTCAGCAAAGCGAACATTAAGGGACACATAGCTGAATCCCAATGTTGAATGTTGCTGTGTCATTGGTAACACCTCAGTAAAGCGAACATTAAGGGACACATAGCTGAATCCCAATGTTGCTGTGTCATTGGTAACACCTCAGTAAAGCGAACATTAAGGGACACATAGCTGAATCCCAATGTTGCTGTGTCATTGGTAACACCTCAGTAAAGCGAACATTAAGGGACACATAGCTGAATCCCAATGTTGCTGTGTCATTGGTAACACCTCAGTAAAGCGAACATTAAGGGACACATAGCTGAATCCCAATGTTGCTGTGTCATTGGTAACACCTCAGTAAAGCGAACATTAAGGGACACATAGCTGAATCCCAATATTGCTGTGTCATTGGTAACACCTCAGTAAAGCGAACATTAAGGGACACACAGCTGAATCCCAATGTTGCTGTGTCATTGGTAACACCTCAGTAAAGCGAACATTAAGGGACACATAGTTGGAAGTCCAATTTTGAATGTTGCTGTTTGGTTAAAGCTTCCTCAATGAGGCAAACATTTGCATGATGTAGCAAATTTCAGGTACATAGCTTTAAAAGGTGTTTGAAAAAACTCCACCAATTAACATGGACAAACGAATTACAAGACAAAACACAACGCGTTTCGACCTCCTAGGTCTTGTAATTCGTTTTCCATGTTAATCGCCAGAATTATTTCCAATACCTTTTAAAATGTGTTTCGATTTTCACCTGCGGTCGCCTCAGTTTGCAACTAACTTCAAGTACATAGGTCTGACACGTGTTTGTAGTGCACTGAGCAGTCTTATCATAGCCTCAGTGAATTTGCCGGTCATGTGACATGAAATGGAGAATGGTCAACACTGAGGCCCTGTGTGTTCCAGGACTTTGTGTTGTCCAAGTACAGTGTCATCATTCTGGATGAGGCGCACGAACGCAGCGTCTTCACCGACATTCTCATCGGGCTTCTGTCTCGCATAGCTCCCTATCGTGTCAAGGTACTCTGTGTGCTTGGTGTTGTGTGGTGGGTGTGGGTGTGTGCATGTGTGTGTGTGTGAGTGTGTGTGTGTGTGTGAGTGTGTGTGTGTGTGTGTGTGTGAGGTGTGTGTGTGTGTGTGTGTGTGTGTGTGTGTGTGTGTGTGTGTGTGTGTGTACACGTGTGTGAGTGTGTGCTCATTCATTGGTTTCGTCATCAGTTTAACATTTTCAAGTCAAAGTAATTTTTGACAACACGCTATATTTTCAAATTAAAACATGTTTAGACAACAAGTTGTGCATGTCAAATTGAAGTAATTTTTGACAGCACACTTTATTTTCACATTAAAATATGTTTAGACAACAAGTTGTGTATATATGTGTTTGAATGTGTTCATGTTGTATTACTTTTGCATTTTTGGAATAATTTGTAATACTGCGAATGACTGATACGCAGGTATGTGTGTATGATGTTTTGTTAGCTTTTATAGATATATGTACAGTTAACATTAACTGCACTGCAGTAACAACACAGAAGCTACAAAATAGGTGTAAAGCGGCAGCACCACGTGCAAACAACAAAATGAAGATGCACGCACACGGACACAAGCAAGTCAACATACAGACAGAGTATGAAGAGTAAAAAACAAAGGTGCCATGTAACATATCTAACATATTCTCAAAACTAAGCCCAGTTGGTCATTATTATAGCAGTATTAACTACAACACTTGTGCATCATAGACGTTGTAGTGTGTGCATCTGTGTCATGCCGACAGAAAAAGCTGTCTCCGCTGAAGCTGGTCATCATGTCCGCTACGTTGGACAAAGTGGGTTTTATCCAGAACCCTCGCCTCTTCCGCACCAAACCTGCTGACATTGATGTGAGTGCAGTTGTGTGGTATGTATTGAAGTTGGCCATGTTCTAAAGCAGTTGGGGGAGGGGTTGGGGGGGGGGGGGCGGAATAGCTCAGTGGTAGAGCGCCGGACTTGTAATCTTGGGGTTGCAGGTTCGAATCTCTGCCGGGCCGTTTCGGTACAGGGGGATTTTTCCCTCGGAGTTAACATTGGTTCTGACTCCATTTCCCATGCAGTCCTTCGAATGAGACTATAAACCGAGGTTCCGTGTGTGAACGCACGCACAACATCTTGCACACACGTAAAATCCCATCACCAACTTTCGGAAGAGAAGGCCAGTTTGGCTGTTGGTATGGATGACACGTTACACATAGCATGCACCTTCCCCGAAGATGGAGTATGGCTGGCTTAATGACGGGATAAAAAACGGTCATACACACAAAACTCCACTCCCTTTGTTGGGTAGATGGGATTAATCCTTGCCTGTCTATACAGGAAGTGTCCGCAGGAGTATCAGCCTGCATACACACACACACAAAAAAAGCAGTTGGTTGCAAGCAGTGCTGTGTGCGATTGAATTGGTTGTGTATCGAGGCAGCTGATTGTGTGGACTGGTGTATGTATCAGTGCTGATTGTGTAAAGAAACAACTGACTGTGGGCGCTGTTGTGTTTTATTCATTATTTTGTATTGGGTGTGTGTGTGAAGGCAGCCAACTCTTAGGAATGCTGTGGTGCTGATGCTGATTGTGATGTGAGGATTGCTGCATGTTTGAACACTTATATGTTCTAAAGCAACTGGTTATGAAGACTGTTGAGCTGTTTGAGTTGATACTGGTCTTGTTTTTAAAGCAGTTGAGTGTAAGGACTAGTGTTTGTGTGTACTTCAGTATGTTATGCACTGGTGATGGTCATGTTCTTTGTCATGAGTGTTTATCTGTTCCTCAGTGTTCATAGCTAAGGACTGTCGTTTGCACTGGTGATGGTCATGTTCTTTGTCATGAGTGTTTATCTGTTCCTCAGTGTTCATAGCTAAGGACTGTCGTTTGCACTGGTGATGGTCATGTTCTTTGTCATGAGTGTTTATCTGTTCCTCAGTGTTCATAGCTAAGGACTGTCGTTTGCAGTGGTGATGGTCATGTTCTTTGTCATGAGTGTTTATCTGTTCCTCAGTGTTCATAGCTAAGGACTGTCGTTTGCACTGGTGATGGTCATGTTCTTTGTCATGAGTGTTTATCTGTTCCTCAGTGTTCATAGCTAAGGACTGTCGTTTGCAGTGGTGTTGGTCATGTTCTAAGGTAGTTGATGGTGTATTCTTCAGTATTTTATGCACTGTGTGTTGGTCATGTTCTTTGTCGATAGTGTTTATCTGTTCATAGCTATTTTACTGTAGCTGGATGTGGTAGCTGATCGATTTTTGTTGCGTGTGTAAATCTTTAGTCTTCAGCGTCCAGAACATGCGCACTTTACTACTTTGCTACAGGTGGCAGCTCGGCAGTTCCCAGTGCACGTGCACTTTGCACCAAGGACAGAGGAGGATTACCTGGCTGCAGCGTTCAAGAAGGTGAGTGTTTCTACGATCTTCCTTCCTTCCTTGCCCATCCTTCACCCCATCTCATCTTCATCATCTAGTTACATGTTCGTCTCCGAACAGGAGAAGCGAAGCTACGTGGCTACATGTTCTTCTTGTCACTGTCCTAAATGTTATTTGTTTTCACCTGAAGAAGACCCAAGAGGTCGAAATGCATTGTGTCTAGTCCTGTACTCTGTATGTTTGAGTCCTTGGCGGTAACTAATTTTGCTTCATTTTCCGCCCTCGGTGACTCCGTTTTGAAACTTTCCTCTAAAAATGCCTCCATAGTGGGCTGGCCTATTAAAGTAACTTGCCCTAACTTGATGAAGGGGTAGTGTGATCCGCTGATCGTAAGCACTGGGATGGATGTTACCTGCTCATTCTGCAGCGTAGCTTTCCGGCGCCTGGGGCTAAATTTATCCTTTCATTGCAACTGCCTGCCAAGAGGCCTCCAGGTGAAATTCTTTTCCTCGTTTCAGACTTGTGAGGTTCACCAGAACGAGCCACCAGG
This sequence comes from Conus ventricosus, assembly GCA_018398815.1. NCBI lineage: Eukaryota > Metazoa > Mollusca > Gastropoda > Neogastropoda > Conidae > Conus > Conus ventricosus. The sequence continues at coordinate 28,649,671 of CM031619.1, read as the reverse complement.
GGGCGTGCTGATCTTTGTCACGGGTCAGCAGGAGGTGATGACGTTGTGTCGCAAGCTGAAGAAGACCTTCCCGTACAAGAAGGAAGAGGGTGAGGACTGTGAGGAGGGCCGTTGAGTTTTTGCCCCTTTTGTTCATCCTTCGCTGACATTAGTTCAAACACAGGTGTCGTGTACCTGTTGCAAGGTGTTTAGGTCGATTATTGAACTGGCAATTAAGCAGTCCACAGGGAGAAACTTGTATGCATGAATGTTTGCAAGCTTGCATGTACACTCTCACGAACGGCTTTGCATACAAAGATGCATTCACACAAGCACATGCACATATGTATACATGTGGGCACATGGGTAGTGGCAATTAGCTCCTAAGTGTTCCGTCATACAACTTGTTTGTAGTGTAATGAACAAAGCAACGAAAAGTGTTGTTCGTTCAGTTTTGTGTAGTACACACATGCATTGCAGGCATGCGCACACACACGCACGCACGCATATAGACACACAACACACACACACACACATGCATGCACTCATATGTGCATGCACAAATATGTGCATGCATACAATACTAACTAACACACACACACACACACACACACACACACACACACACACACACACACACACACACACACCATGCACACGCATGCACACACACAAACACACACAACAACACACACACACACACACACACACACACACACACACACACACACACACACACACACACACACACACACACACACACACACACACACACACACACACACACACACCCTGGACACACACACACCCTGGACACACACACCACACACACACACACACACACACACACACACACACAACACACACACACACACACACACACACACACACACACACACACACACACACACTACATAATGAAAGTGGACCTAACAAAAGCAGAAAAGCTAGTGTTTCTACCAATTAGAGGTCCGCATGTGTCTGTGGAGCTGTCAGATTCAGACTGGCCATGATGGTATACATGTGTACATGTGGTGTCTGTGACAGCGGCAGCAGCGAACAGCGCAAAACACCATGAGAGCCGCAAGCAGCGTAAAAAGAAGGCCCAAGAAGCTGAACGCGCTCTGCCAGAGGTGGACCTCAGCAAGTGAGATTTCTCTGAACACTTGATTATGTGGGGGAGAGAGAGAGGGGGGGGGGGGAGAGAATGTATGACATTGCATGTGTGAGTGTATCTGAGCGTGTGCGACTGAGACAGAGCACATGTGTATCTATTATGTGTGAAAGAGAGTGTATGAGATGCAGAGAGTATGTGTGAGAGGCTGAATGCTTGTATGACAGAGTATGTGTGTGAGAGAGAGAGATGGTGTGTTTAGAGAGAGTGTATGTGTGTGTGTTGAGTGAGAGGGAGAGTGTTTGTATGCAATGCACATTCATTGGGGTGTGTATACTTGTGCATTCAAGCATACCTTGATGGACGGAAATTGAGGAATGGAGTGAAATGAAGTGGGGGTCTACAAGTGACATTTATGCCATAGCAGCCAGAGGTGATCAGTTTGTGCGAATCGGTCTAGGAGTCTAGGACCAATTGTCCTTTCGTTTTTCAGACCTGCCTACCCTTCCGTAATCGTCCGTAATCTTACGGAAATTAACCCCCCATTACGGAGGTACGATTTTCCGTGCGAAATTACGGAAAAGAAAATTGAAAAACTACGCAAATTCCAGACTCGAACAATTGTCGACTGCTAGACCTTTCCGAGACCACAGAGTAACTTCCCTTGACTCAAGCCGAAACCACAGATGGTTTGGAACTTGCGATTGGTCAATGTGGTGCTGTGGGCCAACACGACGCGCCATCACATCTGTGCCCGCCATTCGAAGCCTTTTGTTCAGCCATTGTAAGACAAAGTTTCAACCGATTTTTTGCCGGCGATTGTGAAAATGGCGGAGAAATCTTCTAAACGTTTGCATGAAACCGACGACGAGGGTTCGAAAACCACTGTGCCACAACGGAAGAAGGCGAAGAAGCAAGTGTTCCGAAGTAAATACACGCGGACTTGGCCTTGTCTTTTGTAATCCAAAAAACATGGACCTGGATTTGTATACTGCTCGGTGTGCAATTCAGACTTCTCCATCGGACATGGGGGAGCAAATGACTGCAAGCGCCATATCTCGGGGAAAATGCACAAAGAGACAGCTGCGAGTGCCTCCAGTCAGAAGATCACATCGTTGTTTACGAAATCCAGCGAGAGCAGCCGTCAGACCCACACACGGAAGATCACCAACGCAGAAAGACTGTTGGTGAGCTGATCTGCGAAAACAACTTGTCCCTGAGCTGTGCTGACAAGATAGTGGCGAAAATGAAAAGGATGTTTCCAGATGTGTTCTGGGCAAGGGTGAAGCAGCAGCACCAAGACCTTGGGAACCTTGCCCAGGTCATGATGGGGATCTGCACCATCCCACACAGCAGTGCAGCATGTGAGCGTGTCTTCAGCTGTGTGAAGAAGAACCTCACTGACCAAAGGTCTACCCTGCACCAGGACACCATTGAGGCACTCCTTGTTCTCAAATCCCGGCCTGCAGAGAACACAGATCATGAGCCAGAGGAACTGGACCATCTCAAGAGTGCCTACTCCAAGCAGCAGGCACAATACAAGGCTTAGTGCAACACACACACACACACACATTTTTTTTTTTTTTTTTTTGGGGAGGGGGGGGGGGGGGGGTTGTACATTAGGTTCTTCATCAGTGGTGTCATCTGTGGTGACTGCTGTGTAAGTTACAAACTGTTAAGTATATCACCTTTGAATTGACCTGAAACTCCTGTCCTGAGTCCGTCATCAGCCATCATCCCAAGGTATTTTAATTCTGCTTTGTTGTTTTTGTTCCTTTTTTACTGTTTATATTTTTTGTTAAAATGTTAAAAATGTAGTTGGAGTTTTGTCCACATTATTTGTTCAAAAACGCCGTGTATTACGCGTCCGTGGAATTACTGAAGGAAAATGCAAAATTACTGAAAATCTCTGTGGTTAGTACTGATGAGCATAACATGAGGTAGGCAGGTCTGGTTTTTGTTGGCACGTTGGTATTTCAGTGCATGTACACACAGGATAAGATATTGGCATCTTCACTGTATTTTTTAAAAGCAGATTTCATATATGTGTGTGGTGTGTGTGTGTGTGTGTGTGTGTGTGTGTGTGGGTTGTCTGTCTATATGTATGTGTATGTGCAAATGGTGTGTCAGTATGATTTATATACATACTAAGGTTTAAGAAATGGTGTGTGCAGAGTGTAGTGATGTGTGGAAACATGTCAGTGTGATGTGTGATGAAATTTCCATGTGGTGATTGGCATGTGGTTTCATGTTAATGCTGTGTGAGTGAGAGTGTGTATGGTATGGGAGAGGGAGTTACATGTCAATGATGTGAATGTCGTTTGATGACATGGCACTGTAGTGTGTAGTGACTTTGTCGGTGTGTTGCATGATGGCCCACAACGCACTGTACGGATGGATACAAGGCAGAGTGGTGTGTGGTGACATGTCAGAGCGGTGTGTGGTGATGTATCAGTGCATTGATGTGTGGGGTGATGTCGGTGTGGTGTGGTGCATGGTGACATCTCAGTGATGTGTCTGGTGACATGTCAGTGCAGACTGTGATGACATGTCAGTGTGCTACGTTGCCAATGCTGTCTGGTGGCATGTCAATGTCAGTGTGTGCTGACAAAGCCAGTGTGGGGTGTGGTGACGTTGTAGATGTGGTGGATGACAACAGGTATTCGTCGGCCCCGTGGAGGAGGACATGGATCAACTGCGGAAGGATATGGCCAGTGTGGACACGGCTGACATTGAGGACTTTGACCTGGACGAAGATGTCAATCATGTGAGTCACTGTTCCTCCTTATCCTCTGTTCCTCTTTTTGATGTTTTTTTCTCGTTTGGATGAATATGTGCGTCTCTCTCTCTTCTCTCTCTCTCTCTCTCTCTCTCTCTCTCTCTCTCTCTCTCCTCTCTCTCTCTCTCTCTCTCTCTCTCTTTATTCCTTTGTGGCTCAGCATACAGTCAGAGCAAATCCATGGGTCGGATTTTCTACTGGCTGTAATAATCTTAAAATGAATTTCATATAAAGTATGACTTAAAAGAAAAAAATTCCTGTTATAAGCTTGTGGAGAGGCGATTGCAACAAAACCTCTTTCAGTTAGTGGAATACTATCTCTCCCTCTCTCCTTGCTTCCCTTTCTCTGTCTCGCTCTCTGTGTCTGTCTGTCTGTCCATCGCTGTCTCTCTCTCTCTCTCTGTCTCTCTCTCAGTCTGTCTGTCTCTGTCTCTCTCTTTTCTCTCTTTCTCTTCCCTTCCTCGCTCCTGTCGCTCTCTCTCTCTCTCTCTCTCTCTCTCTCTCTCTCTCTCTCTCTCTCATCTCTCTCTCTCTCTCTCTCTCTCTCTCTCTCTCTTTGTCATTTTGCATGCCGGAATGACCACACTGTCTCCTGGATGTGACTATTGAAGTTGATGTATGTGTGTATGTATATGTCAGTGTCTGTGTGTCTATGTCAGTGTCTGTTTGTATATGTCAGTGTCGTGCGTATATGTCAGTGTCTGTGTGTATAGTCAGATTGCAGATCAGGGTGTGGACATTCTGACGAAGGAGCCACTCTGGGTGCTGCCTCGTATTCATTGCTTTCCTCCAACAAGCAGAACAGGGTTAGTGTGTGTGTGTATGTGTGTGTGTGTGTGTATGTGTGTGTGTGTGTGTGTGTGTTTGTGTGTGTGTTTTGTGTGTGTGTGTGTGTGGTGGTGTGGTGTAGTGTGTGTGTGTGTGTGTGTGTGTGTGTGTGTGTGTGTGTTGTGTGTGTGTGATTGTGTGTGTGTATGTGTGAGTATGTGAGTGTGTGTGTGTATGTGTGCATGGTGTGTATGTGTTTGTGTATGTGTATGTGTGTGTGTACACTACAGCCACCGAGTGCTATACTTTTGGTGTAGCATGCTACAGTTTCGTTGACAGTGTTATGCCGCTACACTTTGTGACAAATTTACACATAAAAAAAACACACACAAAATTTTGTAATTTGCTCCACAGACTGAACAACTGGTTTTTATCTTTAGACTGGAGACTTATTTCATGGAAAAATGGCTAACTATTTGTTAACTGTGTCTAATGATGTCACTGACACTGTCGGAGGCACACTGTCATTGATGATGTCACTGCCAAGACTTGTTGTCACTGGTAGTATCACTATCGGAGACACTGTCACTGGAGACACCACATTTCCATCGGAGTTGTTGATGTTACAGTCAATGTCGGATGTCGGCAATACTGTCATCACAGTCCTGGTGAGAGACACACTGTGACACTAACAGTCAAAGATATACTATTGTACAGTCAAGACACACCGACGATGATGAACACTCTTAGAGAGAGAGAGAGAGAGAGAGCTTGCATTAATGCATGCGTAACTTATGTCCATTTATAACAGAACTTAGCAATACAAAGTAAAGAAAAAAGATTCCCGTCAACTGCTCTTCCTCTTGATAGGAAACAGTTGAAAATTCTGATCTCCGGAAAAAAGACGAAGAAAGAAGAAAAAAAAAAGAAAAAAAAAAAAAAAAAAAAAAAAGATATACTATTGCTGGTGATGACATAATCACTGGATCTATATGGTAGGTCATGACTGTGGAAAAATGTCCAAAGATACTTTGCACTCCAGTTAATCACTGGTAGTCCACTTCTTACCTTTGGCTTGATGAACTCCAGGTGTTCGAACCCCCACCTCCTGGCTGCCGGCTGTGTGTTGTGGCCACCAATGTGGCTGAGACGTCTCTGACCATACCCAACATCACCTACATCATTGACTCTGGAAAGGTTGGTACTTCAGGGTGTGTGTGTGTGGTGTGTGTGTGTGTGTGTGTGTGTGTGTGTGTGGTGTGTGTGTGTGTGTTGTGTGTGTGTGTGTGGTACGCGCGCGTGTGTGTCTACTTATATGTATGCGTGTGTGTGTGTGTGTGTGTGATTTAATTAGTTGTTGTGTGAGTGATTGTATGTGTTTACATCTATGAAAGTGATTGGGTAGTTTTTACATGGAAACGACTGTCAAAAGTATAATTTCTTCCAGGCATTCATTTGTTGAAAAAAAGTAAATGAAAAGTTATTGATGAGCACAGACTACCTGTAGTGATTAACCTCAAGCATCATTGCTTTATTCCCTCCTTCTCTGTCACACAACAGGGTTCCTAAGACATTTAGCACAAGTCTACGTACCCAGCTTGTGTAAGGAACAAATGTTGAAAAAACTGATAGGCATTTTATTTTCTTTGTAAAATGTTACCTGTGAGTGAAAATAATTGCTAGGTAAGATGGAACGGAACTTGTGGGAGGAACAAATGTTGAAAAAACTGATAGGCATTTTATTTCTTTGTAAAATGTTACCTGTGAGTGAAAATAATTGCTAGGTAAGATGGAACGGAATCCATGCTGTTTGTAGCCCAACCCATTCTCAGAAACCATCCCAAGGTGTGTGCTAGCAGTTTAAATGATGATGACCTTTTTACTCCATAAGCAAACACACACAGAAAATCATCAATAAAATCAGCGTACGTTTGACAGTATTTAATTGTAGCTTTTTTGTGTGTGGATTGTTTCCATTTCTAGTTTAGTGTTGTCTGCAGTTGTTTTGAACGAATAAAAAGCGTTGTTTAAAGAAATGACGCATTTACGTGCAGACGAAAACCAAGTTCTATGACAAGGTCACGGGGTGTCCATGTTCAAGGTCACCTGGACCTCCAAGGCTTCTGCCAGTCAGCGCACTGGTAGAGCGGGTCGCATGGGACCCGGCAAGTGTTACAGGTCAGTGTTACATCATGTGACGTGAAAAAGCAAGTGTTTCAGACAGGTGTTACACCATGTGACTCATATGAGATGACACGGCAAGTGTTACAGGTCTGGTTACATCATATGATTTATGTGAAATGGTACAGCAAGTGTTACAGGTCTGTGTTATATCATGTAATTTATGTGAAATGACACGGCAACCGTTACAGGTCTGTGTTACACTATGTGATGTATATGGAATGACTCAGAACGTGTTGCAGGTCTGTGTTACACCATGTGAAATAGCATAGCAAGTGTTACACTTACAGGTGTGTGTTACACAATGTGAAGAAATGACACAGAATAGTTACAGTGTGTTGCAGTATGTGAAGAAATAACACAGAATATGTTACAGTTCTGTGTTACACCATGTGAAATTACACAGCAAGTGTTTCATTTACAGGTCTGTGTTACATTATGAGATATGTATGAAATGACACAGGAAGTGTTACAGGTCTGTGTTACTACACTGTGTGATTCATGTGAAATGACACAGCAAGTGTAACAGGTTTGAATTACACCATGTGATTTAAATGATACAGCAAGTGTTGCAGGCCTGTGTTACACCACATGACTTATGTGACTTGACACAGCAAGTATTGCAGGATTTTATTAGTCTGACATGACACATGTTAAAGAGATTGTCATTATGAGCCTCAGACTAATGAAATGTTAAATCCACTATCTACCATAGAAGAAATCTGTTGCTCTATGTTACTTACCCAGTATGTGTCTCAACATAACCAGCATTAGCTGCATAGCTGATTTGACCTGGCGCAGCAGGTGTTACAGATCTGTGGCACTGGATGTTATTCATCGGGCGTTGCAATTGTCATAGGTATGCATTACGAAATGCTACTTGTACAACATGACACCATAAATAGGAAATATTGCAAAATGCTATTTGTACGACATGACGCACAAATATGAAATGTCTGTGCTAGAACATTAAATCTCTTTATTGACATGGTGGGCGTTACTGTGTGCTACAGCATGTTACTGTTGTAACACGAGAAAGCTCTTTTTCTGACGTAGCCGTTTTATGAGTTGTGCCACTTGATGCTACTTACCTGCCCTGACATAGCAAGTATGAGGAGTCTGACAGCATTGAAGAACATGTCTGGGAAGTGTTACGGTACAGGTAGCTAGACAAGTGCAGGTGTGCTTTCCAAGAACAGGTGTATCAGAGCAGAGACTGGAGTAATTTTTTAAAGGATGGAACTAGAGTAGAGCATGTTTCTTCCGCTAGGGTGGTCATTGTTTTTTTGCTGCTTACGAGGATATGATATGTCAAACTGAAGGGAAGCGAGTCATTGGAAATAGACCAAAGAGAATAATAATAATAATAATAATGTTAATCTATATATAGCGCCTATTCTCTATGATTTAGGGCTCTAAGCGCTTTACATTACCAACAACACACATGCACGCATGCGCGTGCGCAGGACCGCGCGTGTACACATGCTCACGCATGACCACACACCCACACTCTCAGACACCTGCACGCACGCACGCAAGCACTCACATCAACACAGCCTGCACGTACAAGCAACACAACCACCAGACACTCATGCGTGCATGCAGAAACCCACTCAAGGTGGATTGGAAAGTTGGGGGTGAGGGGGGGGGGGGGGGTTACGACTGATGAAAGTAGTTAGTTTTGACAGCAGATTTGAAAGAAGAGGGTGAAGGTAGGTGTCTGACACTGATGGGAAGTGTATTCCACACAGTTGGTCCTTGGAAGGCGAGAGAACTTTGACCAAAAGATTTTGTTCTGACAGAAGGAATGTGCAAGAGGCGGCTGTCGGCAGAGGAACGAAGTTGACGGGAAGGGGTGTAGATGTGGAGGATGTCGGAAAGATATTTTGGTCCAGTACCAGAAACAGAAGAGAAACAGATAGAAGCCAGCTTGTAGTCAATTCGCCTCTGAATCGGAAGAATGAGTTATCTCTCTATTAATCCCTTAACAGCTTAACTGTACTGAAAGCAGGTTAGTATCATCAGATCTGAAGGAGAAGAACGCTGTTCCCATAGAGTTTGCAGTGTCTTTGTTTCATCCGGCCAGTCCAATACGGAAACAAAACACAAGACAGTGGTACATGATCACTCTGTCTGTTTGCACCATCCCAGTACAAGGAGACTAGAGCCTGTCAGTGACAAGCGTGCTCATCAGCTACAGAATGACGCCAGAGGGAATAAGGCGTTGAGTTGGTCAAGAAAGTGAGAGAAAAAAAGGCCATCAGGGGTGGGATTTTTCCGCGGATCCGCGGATTTCCGCGGTAGATCCTTGTTCGTTCCGCGTAACAGCGTGTCAGTTCCGCGGAAGCGATCTGTGATTCTCATTCATGTCTTTAAAAACATCGGGTGTCATTTATCCACAAACTGTTCGACATTCTTAAACGGCTTCGATCGCAGTTAACTTGGTAGCTTTCTCCTTCCGGTTTTGCGATCTTCAAAATGGCGACATGTCGAAGAGACGTCGTTTCACTCGGAGAAAATGTTTCCTGCGACAGTTCTTTGAAGAACAAGTGGAAGTGGGACTGGTTGGAGAGTAAAGTGGATGATGATGAAGTGATAGGCCAGTTATTAGCCAAATTTAATGCCTGTGGCCTTGCTTACTGCAATCTTTGCCGAGTGCAAATAAATTACAGTTCACGCGGAAAAGTTGCTTTGGTGGATCACATTAAAAGCAACAAGCACAAGACAGCTCTGGATCAGCGGACAAAATTAATGCAAGATGTCTAGCTCCACACTTGGGAGCTGGACATCTTGCATTAATTTTGTGTGCCATTAGGTTGAAAAGGAACTCCTCTCGTCTACACTTGGTCCAAGTTGTGAAAGATAGTAAGTATTAGTATAGTTGATTTTTATAGCTTTTTGTGTTAAAAAAAAAAAAAAGGTAAACAAGTGGGGTAACGTTTGCTCCTATAAGAAAACCTGACACAGAGTAACTTTTATTCAAGACTGGCACAGCCTTTTAAACTTGAATAAAGTCAGACAAATACATAGACAAACAATCTAATAGTGGGGGGAAAAAACCAAGCGCAGGCCAACAACTGAACTGTCCTCATAATATTGACTTGTCAAAGATCTGGACTTAAGGAGGGGGCAGTTTGAAGATGGAGAAACTGGTAACATGAAATTAAGAAAATATATTACAGATATGAAAACTCTTCACTAGCTGTACAAGGGAACCATCGCAATCCTTTTGAAGGCAGATATATTTGCCTTTTTTATACAAATATATCTGCCTTCAAAGGGATTGCAATGGTTCCCTTGTGCAGCTAGTGAAGAGTTTTTCATATCTGTAATATATTTCTTAATTTCATGTTCCCAGTTTATCCATCTTCGAACTGCCCCCCCCCCCCCCCCCCCCCCCCCCCCCCCCCCCCCCCCCCCTTAAGTCCAATCCCTGCCAAGTCATTATTGTGAGGACAGTTCAGTTGTTGGCCTGCATTGTTATTCCCCCCACTATTAGATTGTTCGTCTATGTATTTGTCTGACTTTATTCAAGTTTAAAAGGCTGTGCCAGTCTTGAATAAAAGTTACTCTGTGTCGGTTTTCTTATGGGAGCAAACGTTACCCTACTTGTTTACTGTTTATTGTTTACTGTTCCCTGCCTCATTTCATTTCCAATTTAGAAAAAAAAACAATATTGGCTTTTTCCTTTAAAATGTGTTAATTTCAGTCTCAAAATGCACCAGATTGCACAGAATTGAATGTAGCAACCCAAAATTTTCCGGGGGGCATGCCCCCGGACCCCCCTAGACTGTTTCCTCTTTTTTCCTTTATGGAGAGTCCCACCCCTGGCCATTCATACCATCATTGACGACTTCAGTTCTCAGTTTGGTGGACAGCTGTACTGGGGGGGGTTAATTGTGTCGTTTGTTGCAGACTGATACCATCAGTGTTGTTTAGAACTGACCGATGCGTTAAGAATTGTGTCATGGAGAGCAAACTGATTGGTAATAGACAAGACTGGTGTGTATGTTTGTTGTTGGAGTGGTGGCTCCATCAGCGTCCAGCACCCATTTTGTGCCGAATATGAGAAAATGAGTGGTTGCTTGTTCTTCAGTGTCACTGTCCTAAATGTTGTTCGCTTTTGCCTGAGGAAGACCCTAGAGGTTGAAATACGTTGCGTTTTGTCCTGTAATCTGCTTGTCTGACAGAACTAATACCTTCCTTTTTAAAATTCGCTTGTGACGTAATGGTTGATGTGGTGTACCGTGCAGACTGTACTCATCGCCGGTGTAAGGCATGAAAGATAACCATGTGACGTAATGTTTGATGTGGTGTACTGTGACATCATGTTTGATGTGGTGTACAGTGCAGACTGTACTCATCGCCGGTGTAAGGCATGAAAGATAACCATATGACGTAATGTTTGATGTGGTGTACTGTGACATCATGTTTGATGTGGTGTACTGTGACATCATGTTTGATGTGGTGTACCGTGCAGACTGTACTCATCGCCGGTGTAAGGCATGAAAGATAACCATGTGACGTAATGTTTGATGTGGTGTACTGTGACATCATGTTTGATGTGGTGTACTGTGACGTAATGTTTGATGTGGTGTACTGTGACATCATGTTTGATGTGGTGTACTGTGACATCATGTTTGATGTGGTGTACTGTGACGTAATGTTTGATGTGGAGTACTGTGACGCAATGTTTGATGTGGTGTACTGTGATGTAATGTTTGTGGTGTACTGTGACATAATGTTTGATGCGGTGTACTGTGACATAATGTTTGATGTGGTGTACTGTGACATCATGTTTGATGTGGTGTACTGTAACGTAATGTTTGATGTGGTGTACTGTGACATAATGTTTGATGTGGTGTACTGTGACGTAATATTTGATGTGGTGTACTGTGACATCATGTTTGATGTGGTGTACTGTGACATCATGTTTGATGTGGTGTACTGTGACATCATGTTTGATGTGGTGTACTATGACATCATGTTTGATGTGGTGTACTGTGACATCATGTTTGATGTGGTGTACTGTGACATCATGTTTGATGTGGTGTACTGTGACGTAGTGTTTATTGTGGTGTACTGTGACGTAATGTTTGATGTGGTGTACTGTGACATAATGTTTGATGTGGTGTACTGTGATGTAATGTTTGATGTGGTGTACTGTGACATAATGTTTCATGTGGTGTACTGTGACGTAATGTTTGATGTGGTGTACTGTGACGTAATGTTTGATGCGGTTGTACTGTGACTTAATGTTTGATGCGGTGTTCTGTGACATAATCAGGGCTGCCACATTTCCGGCCCAGGCCGGAAATCGGCCTCTGAAAATGTTTACAAGTGCTTTTCCGGCCTATGAAATTTTTGAAAATCACTTTTCCGTCACAGCAAATTTTTACGCTATTTAATTTCTGGCCTCCGGCTTTTTCGGGCCTGAAATCACGACGTCGTCTGCCAAGAATTCTCCCTTCCGCACAGTAAGCACTCTTCGGCTTCTGATTGGTCAAAAACTCATCGTAGGCAAGCTAAGCGAGGGGTGGAAAGGGGGGGGGGGGGGGTGACACTGGTGGCAAGCTCTAGATATCGACTGACGGCATTATTATTACTAGGCCTATATTAGCAGAAGGATGGTAGAAAGAGGATCGAGAATCAACACACTTTCGGTTTTAAGACAAAGTTGAAAAGCGGCGAAACGCGGATCATCGGTGATAAAGGGGAGGTCACTCCCACTCTATAAACCAGCGATGACTGTGAGAGGGAACGCCATTGAAGTTTCAGCCTTCGTCAATCAAGTTTATCAACGCTTTTCTTAAAGTTCTGTGTCTAGGCCTGGATCAAGTTTATCAACGCTTTTCTTCAAGTTCTGTGTCTAGGCCTGGGTGTCACGGTTCAACGATGACGGACAATTTTCTAAAAGAAAAAGAAGACATTACAGCACTCGAGGTTAGCGTGAAAAACAAATGGAAGTGGTCATGGCTTGAAGAAAGTAATGACGAAGGAACACCTATCGAAAGGAAGACCTTCTTCAGTCAGCTTCAACAGAGAATTCAGCGAGCAGCAAATTTCAAAGAGATTGAAGACATTGCCAGGGAAGTACAGCACACTGTTAGTTCATGGCCTAACATGCAAACCTAATCTCACATCATCTGATTATGAGGCAGACTTGAAAGCTCATGAACTCTATCCAGCTGACGGGCCCAATCTTGTGCCAGTCATGATATGTGGAGATGGTAATTGCTTACCACGAGTTGCCTCCTTGTTATGTAGTGGAACAGAGGATCTTCACGTGGAAATGCGGGTCAGAATTGTCTTGGAACTCGTGCTGAATGAAGAGACTTATCTGGCAGATAGAGATCATTCAAAAGTCTATGCACAGTATTCAGATCATTACTGTTTGGAAGAACTCACCCCAGACACGATAAGCAGTATATTTAGAAAAGAAGTGCGAGCTATTGCTGTCAGTGGGACATACATGGGTATGTGGGAGGTGTGTTCTGTTGCCAACATCCTGCAAGTACCTGTCTTCTCCGTATACCCAGAGTATGGAGGACACAGTGTCAGGAAAGACCTGCATCGTCTGATCCAGCCACATCAAGAAGTGCCATCATCACAGCCTGTGTACGGAATTATGTGGACTAGATTAAATGGCAAGGACCTTCCAGAGAGAACTTGGAGACCAAACCATTTTGTAGCATGCCTTCCTTGCATTGAAATTTCATCACAGTCGCAGCAACAAAAAAACAATCGGAAAAGGACATTGGTCGATGCTGACATCAGGACCATGTTCGGGAAGACAATGAAAATGGAGTAACAAAATCTATCAACAAAATATTCAGATTGAACAGAGGTTTTTGTTTTGTTTTGTTTTGTTTTATATTGGACAGCGTTGGAATTTAGGTTTAGGCCAGGACATTCGGGTTTCAGGTCTGAGGATTTCAGAAAATCGAGGTTTCAGGCCTGCGGAATTTCTGGATCCAATTTTCAGGCTTAAGGACTTGAGGATAGTGGCAGCCATGCATAATGTTTGATGTGGTGTACTGTGATGTAATGTTTGATGTGGTGTACTGTGACATAATGTTTGATGTGGTGTACTGTGACGGAATGTTTGATGTGGTGTACTGTGACATAATGTTTGATGTGGTGTTCTGTGCAGACTATATTCATCGGCGGTGTTCAGCAACCACTTTGAGGAGCATGCACTGCCAGAAATAAGTCGACGGCCTGTTGACGACCTGGTTCTGCAGATGAAGGTCAGTGGGCGGCTTTGTGATTTGTCTGGCTGGTGATTGGGTCATGTGGCTGGTGATTGGGTCATGTGCCTTCTTATATGTTTGTGTGTGCGTGTGATGTGTAACATTTTTGTTTTATGATTGCATATCTGTATAATGTGCCCTCTGTGTCTATGCATGTGATGAATGTGTTGTGTGTCCATTTGGCATACGGTACCGTTATAACATTGATGTAGCTGGAAGAGGGAGACAAGAAGTATAGCCATAAGTGGCTGACCATTATGATGGTTAACTGGAACATGAATCTTGCGAAGAGAACGCCAAGTTGCGCAAAGTCAGTGCTTGCACAAGTTTACAAGGAGAAAACGGGAAACACAGGTCCATGCAAATCAGCATGAAGGCGCCACTTGTGAGAAGATGAACAGACATGTGAGGCCATAGCAGCCAGTTCAGAGGTCGACGAGGAAGATGCCAACTCATATGACTGAGCTGACTGTCGAAGAGAGACAGTGATGGAACATAATTTGCAGGACTGAATATCAGCCAAAATTCCCTCTGAGAAGTAATTAAAAAAATGAATCTTCTCCCTGAGAAACAAAAGCAAGCTGAAACGAATGTTTAGGGGGAACCCATGAGTGCTGAAACAATGAAGTCCGAAATTCGGAGAGCAGGGAGAGCAAGTTCCTCCACCAAGGAAAAAGAGAAAACTAATCTAGTTCAAATAGGTTTCAATAAAATGAGCTCACTGTGGGTGATCACCCTTGCTGCTTAACTGGATATGGACTTGAGGTTTTCTCCATGCTGTCTGATTCCCTTTTCTTTCTTTTTTTCTTTTTTTTTCTTCTTTTTTTTGGTGGGGGGGGGGGGGGGAGGCGAGGATCCTGATGGTATAGTGATGTTCCATACCAAGGGTGTATGTTTCTTGTTTGCACAATAATTAAGTATGCTAAGAAGCAAACAAAGTTGTTAACATATACATCAATGGTGGTGAAGATGATGATGACGACAATGATGTGATGATGATGATGATGATGAGATGATGATGATGATGAAATAGTTTCGTTCTTGGACAGGCAATGGGTATCAGCAAAGTGGTCAACTTCCCGTTTCCCACTCCACCAGACAGTCGACAGATACAGGCAAGTTGTGGATTCCTCATTCCCAATCCCTATCCGCTGCAAGAGATGTGTTGTCTGTGTTTGTCAGTTTGGTTGATTTAACTCTTTCATTCCTACTTTTCTATGAACCATTACTTTCTCTTGTTCGTAGATTCTTGATATACGAGTATTCCCTTCATTCCTGGATTTACAGGGGAAAAAAAAAAAGTGTAAATGAGAACTGCCACGTATGCAGTTGCAAATCAGTCAGAATAGAGCAGCGACCACTTTCCCACGCTGTAGGGGCTGTCTGGCATCCATTCCATTCATAAACACTGCTGCGCGCGCAACCCGATCATGACGTGTACCGATGACGCAACTCGTGCGAAGTTCAAAGGGCTTATCGCGAGAACCGATTTTCCGGGCTGCAGGAAGGAAAGGAGGGATTTTGTGCTGCCCGTTTTTGCGGGCTGCAGGAAGAAAGGGTAGGATTTCTGCAAACTGAAAAACCGGATTGTAGGGATGAAAGAGTTAAACTGTATTGAACAGGTGTGCTGTGACTGCATGTGTAGTAAATTCTAGTCAAGAGATTCTGGTGTACGTGTGTGTGGTGTTTGTGTCTGTATGTTGTGAATGTGTGTTCAGTTTGGTTGTGTGTGTGTGTGTGTGTGTGTTGTGAACATGTGTGGGTGGTGAGGTGTTTGTAGAGGAAGAGTGGCAGAGGGGGGAGGTGCTGAGTTGTGTGTGTGTGTGTTGTGTGTGTGTGTGTGTGTGTGTTGTGAAGGGATAGATATATCTGTAGTGAATGATGGTGGTGATGTCTGAAAGTGCATGAAGATGTATGTGTGTGTGTGTGCTTGTACATGTGAAGGTGAATGTATGTGTGTGTGTATACATCAACCTGTTAATCTGATAATGTGTGTGTGTATATGTGTGTGTTGTGTGTGTGTGAGTGTGTGTGTGTGTGTGTGTGTGCAGGTGAATGTGTGTGTGAGTGGTGTGTGTGTGTGTGTGTGTGTTGTGTGTGTGTGTGCAGGTGAATGTGTGTGTGTGTGGTGTGTGTGTGTGTGTGTGTGTTGTGTGTGTGTGTTGTTGTGATGTGTGTGTGTGTGTGGGTGATTATGTGTGTGTGTGTGAGGTGAATGTGTGTGTGTGTGTGTGGGTGGTGTGTGTGTGTGTGTGTGTGTGTGTGTGTGTGTGTGTGTGTGTGTGTGTGTGTGATGTGTGTGTGTGGTGAGTGATGTGTGTGTGTGTGATGATTGCAAAGAGGCACATGAATATATCTGCTGTATTATATGTGACATTGCTTACGACCATAATGATGCTCAAGAATTCTATTGTGCCCATATATATTGTGAACTGTATTTAAGAGGTGTGTTACATAAGCAAAGCCGGTGAGGGGGGGGGTGGGGTGGGGGACAGGTTGACAGGACTGAGGGAATTGAAGTATTTTTGTACGCTAGAACACAACCAAGAAATGTCAGCACCTCTCCAAATTTCTCAGTAACTCAGGTCCGCTGAGATTCTTGCTACCTTAGACATGAAACTGCAGCATAGAAGATTCAAAAGAGATTGACTTAGCTCCCTGGCTCGGTTTATTTACTTCACAAAGCTCCTCAAACACACCGACCGCAAAGAGTGCTGAATTATTTTCTTTTTTTTTTCTTTGTCCTCCTCCACCAGCTTCCTCTCCTCCTCCTTCCTCCTCCTCCATTTTTGTTTTTCAGCTTTGTAAGTTTGGGGGAAGGGTAGGGGGACAGAAAGACATGTCTAATCAAGTTGGGGAAGGTGGGACAGATATGCCAGCTTGTTGTTGTCCACTGTCCGGCCATGTTGGCACGTTGCCTGTACTGGCCATGCCATTGGTATGTGAGTTTGTGTGTGTTCACTGTGAATTGTTTGAAACAGTGGTCCAGATGTGGCGATGATGTCTGCCCTAGCTGCCTGACATAGTGTCATGATTCTGTTCAGTCTCTTTTAACCAGTCGAGATCTGTTGTATTGACTCGATTTCACTGTTGTGATGTAGGCTGCTGAAAAATTGCTGCTCTCCTTGGGGCTCTGGAGGTCAAGCAGGGGTCAAGCATCAGGGTCAGGGGCAAAAGAGGTCAGTGTCATTTGCGTAAACGGCTGTGTGCCAAGATACTTACCTTTTCCCTTCATACCTGTATATGATTACTTTTATGATGATTGTAGGTAGTGAAGTATGCAATCGCCAATCAAAATGTGAGCGATTTCTTGTTTTAAGATACTACCTGGGGACCCAGTTTGATAGGATTTTTGCAACATTTTATATCGATATCTTCCATCAGCTGAAGTCACACAGTCAAATAGTAATGAACTTTTTTTTTTTTTTTTTTTTCAGAAATAAGTTATCAGCTTGTTTCATTGATTTGTTTCTTTGATTTTTTTTTTTCCACTTTGCATGATCTTTCACAATCATCTCCCAACACTGACAATGACTGAGCCAGAGGTATAGAGGGGGAGAGGGGGAAGGATATCTTGTACCTTTTGCAAGTGAAGAGTTCAGTAGGTATTGAAGGCATTCATCACTTCCTGTTGATATGATTGGCTCTTGGGTATGCCTTCCACCTGTTCATAGGTTGGCTGTCCAAGTTCAGTACATATTGAAGGCATTCATCACTTCTGTTGATATGATTGGCTCTTGGGTCTGCCTTCCACCTGTTCTTAGGTTGGCTGTCCGAGTTCAGTACATATTGAAGGCATTCATCACTTCCTGTTGATATGATTGGCTGTGGGTCTGCCTCCCTCCTGTTCATGGGTTGGCTGTGGTATTTGTCACTGGTCGTGTGGAACAGGCAAGTATGAAGCGCACACATGATGGTTTTATTATGAGTAATGGCTGCATGCTGGCTGTGGTTTGACCTGGTTGAACACGGCACTAGAAGAAGCTAGCACACATGGATACCTGTGAGACCGACCCAACCACTTGAAGGACTTCCTTCACAGCATCACACTGACTGTGATGCGTGTGGGCTGAGATAGGACTCCAAGCCTCGAGACGCCAGGCGTGGCCCAGTCTGGTTAAGGTCCAGGAGAAGCTGTGGGGACTGGTGGGGTCTCTGCGGCGGACTGTGGACTTTGCCTTACTAAACAGATTGAGGATCTAGCATGGCCGGGGAACGGGAGAAAAAAGAAGAAACAGGACAAGGCAAATGGTGGGAAAGTTAGGAAAGATTGTTTATCTTCTACCCTTCACATCTTCGGCTGGATTTAGGAGTCCTCAAGCCTGGAAAATAAACTCAGAAATAAACATCTTACTGTCCTTTCATCAGATACGTAGAGGTCCACTACAAGAGTGAATTAATGGTAACATTCGACATAAAGAAGGTACAAGTGTGTCCTTTGTTCCATGCTACCAGTATGCACAAGAACTGTGCTTGATTTAGGCCTGTTGTGTTAGTCTGTATGCTGTGCAGAAGACGGTAGGTGTGGAATCATTGAGGGAAACTATGTGAAACGATTCATTGTTATCATTATTGTTTCAGAAGAGCCAACACCCACAGTTACCACTCTTGGTCAAACTATGGCACAGTATCCTGTCGCGCCGCGCTACGCTCGCATGTTGGCCTCCACAACACGCACTGACTTGCTGCCGTACGTCATCATCGCTGTGGCTGCTCTGTCTGTGGATGAACTGTTTGTGGATTTTCAGAATGCAGATAAAGAGGTGAGGAGGAGGACAGTTGTACATGTTGGGAGCTTTGATCGGAATGGTGAACCACAATGAAAAGCAGCGAATATAGGATAGTCTAAAGTAAGATATGACAATAAATATGAAAGGTAGGGGGCCAAGGTGGGGGGAGGGGAGCATGTTTAACCCCTTGTACTCAGTTTCTCTGACGGCAAACTTCCCCTAGATTTCAGATTCTTCTACATGTTTCAGCCTAAA